>OZ014551.1:38615719-39815719 GCA_963966155.1 Clivina fossor
GGATACAATTTGTTGTCCATGTTCATGTAAATATTGTTTAAATGAGTTATTTGATAATACATCATGATTATTATCATCATACACATTTTTATTTTCAGCACAAACATTGTTCATACTAGAACTACTGCTAATCGAAATTAGTATATTTTTATAAGAATTTGTATTTGTGTTTTTAGTCTAGCATTTTATACTTAAGGTTAAAATAATTAATTGTGCTCTTTTAAATCATTTTTAATATACATATTTATTTATAAATAATTTTTTTTATCTGAATTATTTTTAGTGGTGTTTTTACAACTTTTGTATGTAAATTGACATTTTAGACATAATACCAAAAATTATAACTGCATTTCTTCAGTAATGTGAAGAAAAATATTTAAATTTAAGCCATTAGTGGGAAATAAAAGTAGAACAAGTTAGTCGTAAATAAGGAAATTATTTTCTTAGAAGTTAACGTATTCAAATAGTTAATAGGAGTATTATATTTTAATATAAATAAATAATCATGGATTTATGTTATAGGTAGAAATTATTTTAATTTATTAAAATGATATTTAATATATAAGATTGTGTGTGATTAAATCAATACTTTTCTGTTTCTAGTTGTGATAAATAATATTTTTAACTGCACAATTAAACCATTTCCATTCAAATTTCGAATAATTTTGAAAATTATTGTAAAATGATTTTAAAAAATATTTACATACATACACAATCGTGGTATGAACTCATAAGATTATGACCCAAATTCTTTTTATTTATGCAAAAATTGCATTCTACCAAGTATTCCTATCTAAACAAGCAACTTGTGCCTCTTATAACAAGCGCCTATTTTGCATAAACAACTTGAACACGCCTAGTTACGCTACTGGGTATATTACAGTTATTATTTTTTTAAATATGAATTAAGCATTTTACCTTAATTAAGATTTATCAATCTATGATAGTTTTATACTAGAATGAAATATGAAATATTTGTAGTGAATGTTGGGTTTGGTTGCAAAAGCATAAACGGAAAATGACTGCTGTGGAAATGAGATTTTTACGTGGGGTATGTGGTGTAAATAGGAGAGATCGGGTACGAAATAGATTAGTGTATGATGAGTGTGAAATTGAAAGAAATGTTGTAGCAAAAGTTGGTGTTAGTCAGTTAAGATGGTTCGGACATGTTGAGCGAAAGTCTAATGAACGTTTGGTTAAAAATATTTATTTGAATGATTTTGATGGTATACGTTTGCGTGGACGTCCGATGAGTAGTTGGAGTGATATGATTGAGAGTGTTTTGCGTGAGCGAAAGTTTCCAAGTAGTAGGAATAGAAGAGCATGTATGAGAGGAATTATGAATGTGGATGAAGCGAAAGTTGCTTGTTTGTAGGCGACTGATTTTGGGATGATGAAAAGAGTTTGTGCTACCCCTTTTGGGTACATGGCGTGATTGTGTATGTATGTATGTAAATATTTCCAGGTAAAATTATTTTTTTTTTAAACGTATCAATATAATGACATTACCTTACTATTAAAATTTATAAAGATAAGTTAATTGGTAGTTTTCTTGTTTGTTTTTGTTTGAGTTTAAATTTGATTATTGAAAATGTATGAATTATTGAAAATATATGAAGAAATACATTGCCAAATTGATTAGAAACTACATATTATATCAAATAATCGAAAACGTAACAAACATAAAGTTATATAAAGTTAAGGGGTAAGGTTACTTAGTAAGTATTTTTAATTTAGTTTCGAATGCTTAAAGGAAAAATAGTGTATGTCACACGAAACAGAATGCTCTTTTTATGTTTCGTCCAGATTATTTAGTCTCTGCTCTGCTTCGGTCACAAGTATCTAGACTCAACACAATTAAGATCGGATTTAGCTTCTCGTAACATAATATACTATTTCATATAATATGAAAATATTAATTTAATTTGTAGATTACAAGGTTAAAATAATATGGTTTTGATATATCTAAAAATAAGCAAATGTAAATTAGCTTTTAATATTTTAATTTATGTGTTGGCAAAACTGATGCAAATTTGCATATTCTATAAATGTATTTTGCTAAATAGATAGATAGTAAATATTTCGGAATGCTACTATTACCCTGTCAACAGTTATGTAAAATTACATAAATTTATATTACATTTTTTAAAGTGTAGAATAATAGTTTTGTTATATAGGACATTTTCTTGTTCCATCTTGTACAGTAGTATGAAACTGTTGTGAAGTGTTGTGGGTGGAGTATATGGGTAATAACATATACTACCTAAGTCAAAACGACAAATGTCGTTTTACACGCGAACAATAATTATAAATAATAATTCCACTATTTTATTACGGGGTACTGTTGCACTGTCGGTCGTGTTGTACATATATACTTACTTAAAATGGTGTGTATACATCAGATCAATCATAAATATAGATACGTAATGCCTATACTAATATAAGAAAGAAATAGTATTTATTTACATTTTGTAACCTTTTTTTGTATATATATATATATATATATATATATATATATATATATATATATATATATATTGACTTGCCAGAAAACACAGACAGAGAAAATGAAGGGAATGTAAACACAACCGTGTTTCTACACGCAATTTCTTTCTCTCTTATTAATATAAAGAAACATGGTGTTGTGTTCTTCATCTGTATTATGATTGATCTGATGTATATATATATATATATATATATATATATACCATTGCCTTTTTAATTATGTCATATTGTATATATGTATGTTTGTATTTATTATGAATGAGTACTCGTACTAATAAAGAATAGAAAGACTTGTACTTATGAAAATTAAATTGTTATTCTTGTTTCAGTCAGAGTTCTAGACTAGTTACATAAACGATATAATAGGAAAGAAAAGAAAAATAGAAATAAATTTGAGATGATATTCTGCTTCTGTGAATTTCTGATTTGTTTTTAATTAACACAAATAGTTTTAACACAATTAATTTTGGTGTGGTGTAAGTATTAGAATAAGCAAATTTTTGTTTTATATCTCATTTTATAAAAAAGTTTTATTAAAATAAAATTTTGGTTAAAATATGAAAATTATACCTAATTAAATTTAGATGAACATTGTCTTTTTCAAATTTATGTAACAAGTTTGTAAAAATGGATTTTATAACATAAGTTCGGATATTTTGTACCTAGCTTAGCGAGGTCCAAAAACATCCGAACAAATATTCTAAAAGCAAGTTCACTCACAAGTTGCATACAACATTTTAATCTACGACCTCAAATTACACAAACAATCAAAAAAAAATTTTATGAATGTGTCAAGTTTTGTAAACCAATATAATTTACAATAACATAAAAATACTACCTTTTGTTATTAATCACTTTACTAAAAGTTAAATTTACTGTAAATTTCATTTTATTGTTTTACTTACTGTATATGAGTCGTCTAGATGCAAAACTCACTATTTGCAAATTTTAAGTTCTGAGATATTTGCAAAAAACTGTTATAGCTAAGTGTAATTGTATTGTGATGATAAAATCTTGTTACTATATGGCAATACTTATTTAAAATAGTGAATCATTGGTTTTATACATCATTAATTCATACAAAGTAACTGTTTGCTTTCCACCAATAAAATTTTTATTGGTGGAAAGCAAACAGTTACTTTTGCATCTAAACTATCAACGCAAGTAGTGAGTTTTGCATCCAACACTAAACTTTAAAGAGTGTTTCTCATATTAAATACTGAGTTTTTTTTTCTAACTAACCTAAATATCGTATTCCTTGTAAAATTCTACGTCCAAATCGCGCAAAATCTCATTTTTCACTTTTTGTCGAATAGTGAGTTTTGCATCTATACGCCTCATAAATTTGGTTCTCCTGTACCTCTAAATGTACTTGAATAATTCGTACTGCTTGAGTGTATTTTCACCTCGGAAACTTGTTTCATTGTCGACCGTTTGATTGATTTTCAATTATAATAAACTATTGAATTTCGACAAGAGGTCAATAGTGAAATTATTCGAATAAACTTCCATTTGTAATTTGGTTATTGTATGAACATTTCAATTTGAGATGATATATATTTTTATCAAGTGTATCGAAATATTGATATTACATTACAATATTGCTTATGTAGAAGGAGGTACAAAAATATAAACATTATTATAGTAACATAGTAAAACTCGGACTTTATTATATTAAAATAAAACTGCTTTGATTTAATGCTATGCATTTATAATCGACGTTTCGACGAACTCAACGTCCATCTTACTCAGGAAAAATGATACAAACGACATTTATATTAAATAACAATACATAGTAACAAGTTACTAAGAAATAATTAACTAACTAGATCATAAAATTTTATAAATTTTTAATTAATGGAAGCCATATATTATTTAACTCAGTGCCGTCATAGTCATTGTTGTTATCTTTTTCTTTATAAATCACTGTGACAGCACTGAGTTAAATAAAATTTGGCTTCCACTAATTAAAAATCTACAAAATTTTATGATCTAGTTACTTATTTGTTACCTAGGTATTTGTTTCTATGTTCTGTTATTTACCGTAAATACTATTTGTATCATTTTTATAATGTAATATAGGACATTTGAACAAATAAATGTTCGTATTGTCTTGTGAAATTTAATGTAATAACACTCAAAAATATTGAGATTTTAAATTTTTTATCCCCAAATATTTCACAAAGATAATCAGTCATTGAATCGGCTGTTAGGCTATGGATCAATGACTGACCAGTTTTAACCGTAGACACGTGTTTCGGTCTTTAGGACCTCATCAGTACGGTGCATAGCCTAACAGCCGATTCAATGACTGATTATCTTTGTGAAATATTTGGGGATAAAAAATTTAAAATCTCAATATTTTTGAGTGTTATTACATTAAATTTCACAAGACAATACGAACATTTATTTGTTCAAATGTCCTATATTACATTATATTATACTTGCTTATCGCATTATTGTGTAGATAGCGTTAGTGGTATTTAGTTACTACTCACCGCTATTGGTTTAAAGTACTTGCCATAAAAAGGCAGCCAGAACTAACACCGGTATCAGTTGCCTTTCAGCAACTGATCAGAGCACCGTACTGATGAGGTCCTAAAGACCGAAACACGTGTCTACGGTTAAAACTGGCCAGTCATTGATGCATAGCCTAACAGCCGATTCAATGACTGATTATTTTTGTGAAATATTTGGGGATAAAAAATTTAAAATTTAAATATTTTTGAGTGTTATTGTATCATTTTTCCTGATGAATACGAACATTGAATTCGTCAAAATATCCATTTTAAATAAATATTAATACAGAACTTTAAACTAAAGCAGCTTTATTTTATTGTAATAATAGTTAATTACTTTTCTGAGCACAGACTGAATATTAACTAAATGTTCGCATACACTGTATTATTATATAATAGCAGCCGGTTATCAACGTACGCACCAAAACAGCATTAAATATACTCAAACGGGATTCTTTGGAAACATTTACATTCCTAGCAAAAGTACAGAGAGTATCCAAAACCTTACAATCAGCATTAATTCTTTTTTTTTTAATTTCACAATCAAAACGACCACTCTTAGATAATAAACTACCTTAATACACAAATTCGTCTACCTACTTTAAACGTGCACTATCAACAGATACATTACATTCAGTCGTCAAGTCGTCCTTCTCAAAAACTAAAACTTTGCATTTATCAACACTTAACACAAGATTTATATCTTGACCAACAACGTTTATTCTCTTAATCATCCTCTCAGTTGCTTTTTAGATCTAGCCAAAAGTAAAAAAGTAAATTTGTATAATGTAAAAATAGTTTTTTACGCGCAAAAATTGACATCCTTTCTCCGACTTTACTGTTCAGAAATTTTTGTTAATCTCCGACATTACGACTCCAATTCGGGCTACAACTTTACAGCCCAGTATATATGTAAAGCAAAAACAATAAATTACAATAATCTCTAATGTATTTTTGTAAAATATATTTATATTACAATTTCATTTATTCAGTATATCGACTACCGGCATTATCATTAAAAATTGTTCGTCATTTAAAATAAAGTAAATAAAGTATTTAAATTAATTTAATAATTAATTATTGTTAATTTTGGAATACTTTCATAGTATGATGTTATCATATTGATATTTTCTGCTAATAAAATGCAACGTATAATATTGTGGTTTGAAGTGAAAATGCTCTCTAACCAACAAAATTACATTCCGCTGATAGAAAATTAATAATTAAATAACGTGAGATAAAATCGAAACCCGTTAATTAAAAATTCCTTTTTCGCATATACAGTTATACACAGTTGGGTTCAGCATCAGCATATACAGTTCAACTATTTGTACATATTTCGATGTGTATAAAATTATAATAAAATACAATAAGCATATATGTATGTAAATATTACATCGGGTAAGCGCGACTACTTTCATATTTTTTATGGACAATTATGAGAATTCCACCGTATATTTCTTGGTTTACTTTTTACCAGTTCTAGCTGTACGCAGGTATCTTTGCCTAAGACTGGCTGTACTGCGTTTTCTACTATCAGAAATTTCGCCTTCTGTTTCTCATTTTTTACATTTAATTCTGTTGTACATTCCTCTTATACTTTTATTTGGTGATTAGAAAAGGATACGATTCTTTCTGTTTTTGACGGTAGTATTATCAGATTGGACCTGTCTGTTACGACCTTTGGTATAACATTACATTTTGCACCTGTGTCCATTTTGAATTCCATTCTCTGTCTATTTGGAAAAATTATTGTTTGAAACCAATCGTTTGTCTTGTGGGATTGTTTATCAATAGACTCTTTCTAAAAAAAATAAAAAGTCTTTTTTTGTTATTAAATATGTTGCCTGAGTAATATAAACATCAAATGTGCAAAAACATGAATTTTAAACTGTTTGGTTTCATCAAAATAATCGATTGAAATGGCCAAAATATTTAAATTTTGACTACGTAACTGAAACGGTTTGGGATTGGCCAAGTGCCCGCGTGACGTCATTACCCAGATTGTATAAGTTGACTTTGATTTTTTTGTATTCATATATAATTTTGTTTCTCTCGTACACTACAACTCAGTGAAATAATACATACATACATA
Source organism: Clivina fossor (assembly GCA_963966155.1). Taxonomy (NCBI): domain Eukaryota; kingdom Metazoa; phylum Arthropoda; class Insecta; order Coleoptera; family Carabidae; genus Clivina; species Clivina fossor. Next base: position 38,622,839 of record OZ014551.1, read on the forward strand.
CATACATACACAATCACGCCATATACCCAAAAGGGTGTGGCACAAACTCTTTTCATTATCCCGAAATCAGTCGCCTCCAAACACTCCTATCCAAACAAGCAACTTTCGCTTCATTCACATTCATAATTCCTCTAATACAGAGATTATATATATATATATATATATATATATATATATATAGAGAGAGAGAAAGAGAGAGAGAGAGAGAAAGATTTACTTATATTTATACTATAATAAGTGTAAATAAATCGCACATTTAAAAATTAAATACCTATATATAAATAAACATAGATAGCTATGAAAAAAATGAATATCGCTGTCATATTGAAAATGTGTCAAATTGATATATCAAAAATGATGAAAATACCTTCAGGCTGTGATTTACCTACAATTTGATATGCAACAGCATAATATTCTCCATGTCGTTACGTTTGCAATCTGGTTAGTGACGTCACGCATAAATGGCGCGCACTCAGCACCGTTTTGAATACGTGTTTCGGTCAGATTGATATTAATATACTAAACATATTTTTAAAAATGTTATTTTTGTTATAAATATTTTTATTTTAGGTCGATAATTAATTTTATATGAGTTTTCAAAATTCTAAAAAAAGAGTCTATTGAGCTTATCAGCAGTGTTTGATCTTCTTGTTAGCAATTTTGACAACACGTCCAGGAACTTTTGTTGTTAATAAACAATTTCTCGATGGATAAATCTATTGTCTTCCATGTATTTACATCCTTTTGCCACATCTATCGAAATTAATACTAAATCTTTTACTGTTAGAGTACTTTTTCGTTCCTGAAATAGCATCGATACGATTGAAAAAACTTTAAAAAATTTATACATATAATTTTAGTAAATTACGAAAACGTTTAAAAATATAACAATTTTTTTTGTAACTTTAAATATCGACTTTAACCGATAACAAATATATATCATGTATAATTAATAATTATTTTTAATTTATTTCAATTTTATTTTATATTTTAAATTCTTAAATTTAAATTGCACCTTATTATACTTGAAAATTAAAAATGTTCGTCAATTATTTTAATTTCCACAAAGACATATGCCAGATATTGATAAACATATTCTTGTAATAATAAACAAAAAAGTAACTGTAATACTCAAAAATAAATGATAAGTTAACTAATGGAAGAATAAAAAATATCAATTTTTATTTATTAATACATTAATTATTATTATTAAAAAATAATATTAAAATTTTATTCTTTTAAAATAAATTCTTATTTTTTTGTCAATTTTTTGAATAATATAAGCTCGTATTTGCAACCCCTTTTAAAAGCTTTATATTGTAAAAGCATTTCTTGATATTACTTTAAAATTATGTAATTAGTTATATCTAACATTTTAAAATCAAACTAAAATTTAATAAAGTTCTTGAATATAATAAGAATTAATTTTAAATACACAAGAATTAATACTTTTAGGTAAAAGAACTTCAAAAATCAGTTGTAAATACAGATCATAGATATTTTACTTAACTCCGTAATTTTTGCATGATAATAATAATTTGTAAGATCTTTTAATGTGTAAACAACACCATCAAATTCATAATTTGAATTATATACGTTTGCGTGGACGTCCGATGAGTAGTTAGAGTGGTATGATTGAGTGTGTTTTGCGTGAGCAAAAGTTTCCAAGTAGTAGGATTAAAGGAGCATGTATGAGAGGAATTATGAATGTGGATGAAGCAAAAGTTGTTTGTTTGGATAGGAATGTTTGGAGGCGACTGATTTCGGGATGATGAAAAGAGTTTGCGCCATATCCTGTTGGGTACATGGCGTGATTATGTATGTATGTATGTATCATGCTATCCGAAGTAACTCGTGATCGACTTAATTGCAAATCTGGACCAGACAACATTTTTCTTATAAAACACCCGTTACACTACGCTGATATTCATTATATTTCATTCAATTTACAAAATAATATATTAAAGTCTAATGTAAAAACAAGATTAGAATTTGAACATTATCACATATGTAGATGCTAAGAAAGAAATACAATTTATATATTTTTTCACCATTTTCTGTAAAAATTTGATTAAAATCCGTTAAATAAAGTGGTCATAATAAATTTTTAAAAATTTTAGCTATTTTTTTTCTCGGAAAGTTAGCAACTCTGATGTTAGGGGTATTTTCTTTAAAAATTTGATTAAAATCAAATAAATAATGTTGTCATAATTAATTTTTAAAAATTTTAGTAATTTTTTTCTTGGAACGTTAGCAACACTGTATTTTATTAAAATTACGTAACGTATATGGGTACTAGAGAAATCTTTTCTGATAATTTGATTAAAATCGGATAAATAATGTAGCCACAATAAATTTTTTTAAAATAAATATTTTTTTTCTCGGTAAGTTGGCATCACTGAAAAAAAAAACAACACTACATAATTATTCTGGGCACTAGATAAATATATCCTGAAAATTTCATACAAATCAGTTAAATCGTCTACGAGGAGTTGCGATCACAAAATTTTGACTAACAACCGAGCGAGCTGACTACTCCCATCCATACACTTACATAAACTAACGACAAGTTCGGATTCGTCTGATCTGGGGACTATATGAAGGATTTCTATACACAATTTTTTTTACATACCACGGTTGTGGCTTGATATTGAATTATATTTTACAATTTTATTTCCGATGTTAATGATGCAAATTATGGAGTCATAATTGCATAATCATGTAAGAGTTCTGCAACTTATAGTACATTTGGGGTCAAAATGATATTAATAAAAAAATTCAAATACCATTTCAAAATTTTTTCAAATAAAGTAAATTAACCTAAAACGTTTTTCATTATTGTTTAATTTGACCTATACCAGAAATATCAATTATAGTTTTTAGATAAGCACAAAAAAGTCTCGTAATAATTTTCAGTAATTATTTTTTTTTATAATTATATCAAATTAAAATTAATAGTTATAGATATTTCACAATAAAATAGTTTTAAATTCGAAACTATCATATATTTGTAATTGTTATACATAAAAATAATTATAAAATGCATATATTTTTAATCTTGTAATTATCATTATTATAATTCACAACAAAAAAAAAAAACGTAAATTTCGCAGTATAAAAGAACAAAAAATTTCCCTATTGGCATATTCATCAGTATTCTATACCTGAAAAAGTACCGAAGCAACTGAAAAAAATCATGAAACAAGTTATAGTAGTCGTTTTAGTTTTGGCTGTATTTCTTGTGGCTTTTGCACCAGGTAAGCATTTTTTGTACATATTTTAAAATATATTTATTATTTACAAGAAACCAACTTATACAAAAGTATTTTTGTAGTATTAATATATCAATTAAATTGCTTAAAAAAAATATATAATACAAAAATTGTTTATGTTACAACATATTTTTAACGTTGTTTAATGTTTAAAGACAAATTCAAAATGTCCTTTTAAACAATTTAATAAATTTATTTCTATGTAGAATTTCTATATTGAATGGTGATCGCAACTTTTGATAATAGTATTTTTTATTACCGAAAATTAAATTATCTGATAAAGATCAGCTAACTCTCGTTTATATTTGTATTAACTTTTTGATAGTTGTAATTAAAAGTTAAAATTTTCAATTTATTTTATTAAAAAATTAATTCTAGACGCATCGTTTTTGAGAAAATCATTATTCTATCAAAATTAACAAAAAGAATTATGAAAAATTGCAAAAATTTACTTTTAATTCATTCAGTTTGTGGTTTCAAAATTTCCTAGTTTTTATTTTGTTTAAAGTTTCAACACAATAAACCATATTGATAAATAAGAAGAAGAAGAAGAAGAAAATTATTTGATATAAATACTCGCAATTTTTATAATTTATTTGTACTTATTTTATCATGTTTTAATTGCTAAAATAATTATTATTTCAATAATATTGCACTATATCAAAATACATGGAAAATAGTTATTTTCTGTAAAATAAGTGGAAAATTTGCAAATGACAAATAGTTGATAAAGTTATGTTTTGAAAAAAATGGTAGTTATTCTCTGTTTGCTCACGACATTCTCTAAGTAAATTCTATATTCAAAATTTGTATAAGTGCTTCAAGCAACAGCAATATTTTACGGAAGCGCATTAGAATTATATACATATATATATATAGTAATAGTTGTTAAAAATTTGCAGAATCTGAAGCAAAAACTTGCAAGCAAATGGGTAAGGACTATGGAGGGTACAGACCACTTTTGGCATGCAATCTTCATTGCCAGCCCTTCCCATCCTATTGTGATGATAACACGGACGAATGCATCTGCGACGATGACAAAAAATAAATTTTATTTTCATTTTACAATATAATGTATATTGTAATTAAACCGAAATAAACACATAAAAATATAATAACTCTTTTATTTATATATATATATATATATATATATATATATATATATATATATATACTGGGTGTCCCATTTTAATCCGCCACTTGCAATAACTTTGAAATCGTTCATCGGACAAAAAAATGCGTCGGATGAAAAGTAAATGGTTTCGAGGGGGACATCTGATGCAGGGACCCTTGTTCCCCCCGAACCTCTTAGGGGGCGGGAACGGGGGGCATCTTTGAAATCTTAAATGGAACCCCCTATTTTTATTGCACATTCGGATAGACTATTGAAAAGTATGTAAATTTTATTTCGAAACTTTTTTTTTATCTTTGATAGATGGCGCTGCAAACAGCATTTTTTGCTCAGTTTATCTGTCTTCAATTTGAAAAAAAAGGTGTAATTAAGTAATCATAAAAATTAAGAATTTCGCAAAGAACATTAAATTCGACAGAATTTTAAGTTTTGCCCATATATTTATTGATTTAAATTAACTAACTATTCTATAGTATTACTGTTACATTATTGTACTTGTAATGTAATATCTTTTATCTAAATAGACAGTCAGTTAATATATTTTGATACTTTTTGAAAAAAAAGCATTATTATAATAATTAGTAATAGAAAATATTGTATCAAGTTTAATGAAAGGCATAATTTAAAAAAAAAAACAATTATAAATTATAATTCTAATAATTGTTATGAATTGAAATAAGAACAAACTCTAAAGTTATCCTAAAGTCGATACTTCCAACTCCAGATAAAATGTGGAATAGTTAACTTCAGAAAAAATGTATATATTTTTACAATACATTTATTTAATAGTTAACTATTCCATACCTTATCTGAAGTTAGAAATACCAGCTTTAACAAACATAACAAACATGCAACAAGCATCAGAAATAAAATTAAATCATAGCAGCCAAAACCCGAATATATTTTATTGAGTTGAAAACGAGGCATAAGCAATGTGTAAGAAGAAGAGAAAATAAATACAAATAAAAAAAATCAAGCAACAAGACTTATAATTAATACAAAGCTATGCCCAGTAGTAATTTTGACAGATTTTCAAACAATGTCTTTACGTCTGCCGAGAATATGAAAACGGGGAAAAGCAAGACAAAGGTACAGAAATTTGGTTATGTTAGGAATGTGCGTTATTAGAGATTGGAATTTTCTTGGAGAAAATATAATATTTATTTTATACGATAACAATTTAGTAATAATATTATTATTACGATATTACGTTATTGTTGATGTGGATGTCGCAGAAGTTACTTATCTGGATATAGACAAGTTTGGCGGAAACTAATTTTAGGATATTGGAAAGAGTTTATGTCACACTCTATTAGGTACATGTTATGATTGTGTATGTATATACTACCTCCGTTCAAAAATGATTGTCCGTTTTGGTGAAAATTTTTGTTCAAAAATGATTGTCTCGTTAGTTTTATATACAATATATTAAATTCAATTTCGCTTTAAACAACTTTTTTATTTATGAAATAAATATTTTATTATTTTTATTTGTTTATTTATTTATTTTTTATTTTTTTTTTTTTTTATTTTTTTTTATTATTTTTTTTAATTTTTATTTTTTCTCCTCGTCACTTAAATTTTTGTACTTTACTCCAGAACGTTGGATTTCCATGATTTGAGTTTATTTGGATTGCAAAGAAAATAGCAGCGGGTTATTTTAGTACACAGCCAAAAATTACAAATTTCAGAAATTGCTAGTTATTTATGAAACTTTTATAAACTGAACGTTTGCTTACCAAAAGTTATTTTATGATCTTATGATTCTATTGTTCATACACAAATGACATATTGTTATCTTATATTGTTAAGTTAGCAACAAATGTCAAATGAGACAATCATTTTTGAACAGAGGGTAGTATTATATTTGAAAAAAAAATCTGAGCTCACGACTAGAAATAAGATTCAAATATATATTTGCTTCTTGCAAGAATTATATTTTTTTACAAAATTATTACTGAATAAAAGACAATTTCTATCGCATGTTAACGTTAGTGCATGCGTATCTAATTGCAATGTTCATAAGTAAAATTTTTAATCAATGACATTAAAGTAAATAAGAGAACGTAGCAACTACTTACTAGGTAACATAAGTAACTAGATTATAAGTATTATAGGTTTTTAATTAATGGAAGCCAAATTTTATTTAATTTAATGCCTTTACAGTGATTTATGTTATTCTTTTCTTTATTTTCTTTATTATCTATTACTTTTTTTTATTAATTTACTACTAATATTGATTAGGCTAGCAATTATTACTGTGTTTTCAAATTTTACGTTATGAAGATATTCTAAAGCATGTTCACTAATAACAGATTTATATGGATGATTTAGACAAATTGATCTTTTCTGTTCTGTTCTGTGAATCTACCACTATGTCCAACATGAACCTTACTACATTCAGAAGGTGTTTTTTATATATATATATATATATATATATATATATATATATATATATATATATATATATATATATAGGTATATATATATATATGTATATATTATAAATGTGAAAGTTTATCAAATATAAGCATGAATAAACGATAAACTGAAAATGAAAAAATTCATATTCATTTTCAGTTTATCGTTTATTCATGCTTAAATTTGATATACTTTCACATTTATAATTCACAAACGACATTTTTCACTCATATATATATCTCAAGATTGAAGAGTAATACTAAAACAATTTTTATTTTTTGTTATTTTTGTAATTGTAACATAATCTCAAAAATTTATTTATACAAAACAAAAAACTATAGATTATTTTCAAAATATAATATTTCAGCTGCTTTATCTAAATAATAGATAATTTTTCAGTTTTCTATTTATATTTGATAACATATCTATTTCAAAGTTAAATAATTAAGTAATCCAAAATTTTTACAAATAAATAAAGTTCACTTGAAATTTTCATTCTTTATTATTTAAATTGTGTGGCAAAAGTTGGTGTTAATCAGTTAAGATAATACGGAGATCCTGAGCGAATGTGTAATGAACGTTTGGTTAAAAAAATTATATGAATGATTTTGAAGCTATATGTTTGCGTGGAAGTCCGATGAGTAGTTGTAGTAGTATGATTGAGAGAGTGTCTCGCATGAGCGAAAGTTTCCAGGTAGTAAAAATAGAAGAGCATGTATGAGAGAAATTAATGAATGTGTATGAAGCTAAAGTTGCTTGTCTGGATAAGGATGTTTGGAGGAAACTGATTTCAGGATAGTGGAAAGAGTTTGTGCTACACCCTTTTGGGTAAATGATGTGATTGTGTATGTATGTATGTTTATTTAGATTTATACAGGAAATGATGTCAGTATTTCAAGATAGTGCATGTTTAGTTTTAGACTAGCAATAAAAAACCCGTAGTAATTATTTTCAAAAATTGATAACAAAAATTTCTCCCATATGATGCAGACGTTATGACGGACACTTTATAATAAATATCTTTTATTTAACAGAAATATAAAAAAATAATTACTTTGTTAAGGGTATATAAAAACTTGACAGATGTAATAGTTTCAAATCTAACCTAAATAATGTTTATATATCTATTTGAATTTGTTAAAAATATGCCTAAGTAAATCGGAAATACTACAAACATATATGTATAATATAATTTTGTAATTTGTTAATTAAATTCCGCGCATAGTTGATTGTATCAGGAATGAGCAAAGGTTACAACACGGTATTTCAGCTCGATATTACTCTAACTTTCAACCGGTAACCCAACCAACGTTAAACTGCCAAAGTCATAAAATATTCAGCAAATATCACAGACAAATACACACAGGCAAAGAGAGAGAAATATAGAGAAAATCATTTCTAGCATTTCTCAAATCTTAATTGATGAAAATGATATTAATAACAACAATAATAATACCAGAGTTTGATATACAATAATATATTAAATATGCAAAAGAAAGATTACAAGACAAGACAGATTATTATTCACACAACAAAAAATATAAAAAACATTTTTTAACGGCAGAATATGGTTTTTTGTTTTTAAGCTACGTTGATATATAATATATACATAAAAGATTAGACTATACTCTAATAAAGTTGTGCACGTCGCTGACGTTTATTAAGTATTATCTCCAACATACCCCCTCTCGACGTGCATGTCTTTTATTCCAGTACCTTCTACACATTTATGATGACTCGGTCCACATAAACTTTTTGTTAAAACATCAGCTAACATTTTATTTGTAGGAATATACTTGATGTCGATCTTACGCTGTTTGAATATTTCTCTTACATAGTGATGTCTGATGTCAATATGCTTGGTGCGAGAATGAAAAACAGGATTTTTTGCCAATTTTTGTGCACCTTGACTATCACAGTACAAGATTGTAGGTTGCATTTCATTTTAATTCATAAAACCAATTTGTTGTAACAAATTTCTCAAATAAACAGCTTCTCTTGTTGTTTCCGTCAAAGCCATATATTCCGCTTCAACACTCGATAGTGCAACAGTTTTCTGTTTTCGTGATTCCCGAGTTAAAGCTGTGTTAGATAACATGAACACAAAACCAGTTTGCGAGATTCTATCATCAATATTATTTCCCCAATCTGAATCAACATAACCGATGAGATCATCTGATTCGTTTTTGTAAATTAATCCATATGATGATGTTCCAGCTAAATAGCGTAAAACTCTCTTTGCACAATTCCAATGTTCTGTTGTCGGATTATTATTAAATCGACTTAGCATGCTTACGCTGAATGATATATCTGCTCTGGTACCGATTGCTAAATATATTAGAGCGCCGATGAGAGATTGATACATTTTTGCATCGATTTTTTCTATTTCATCCCCATTATACTTTGTTAGTTTTATTTTAGGTTCTAAAGGAGTATTTGAAGTATTAGCTTCACTCATTTTAAAACGTTGTAGTATATCTTTAATATATTTTTGTTGTGACATGGTTATTACCCCTTTTATTTTATCTCGATGAAATTCAATACCTAAACAATAATTTAACAGACCGAGGTCTTTATTTTGAAATTTGAAGCAAGATTGTCTCTCAATTTATTGAATAAGCTTGATTCATTTGTTGCAATGATTAAATCATCTACATAAACAATTAAGAACCAAATTTTATCATAACTTTTAAAGTAATATAAACATTTGGCGGCATCTAATGACTTTAAGCCTAAAACTTTTAATGTTTTATGTATGTATGTATGTATGTATGTTTTATGAAGTTTTTTATACCATTGTCTACCTGATTGTTTTAATTTGTACAATGATTTATTAAGTTTGTAGACTAAATCTTCATTGCTTGACACTTCGAAACTTTCAGCTTGTTCCATATATATGTCTTCTTCTAAGTCTCCATTTATATATGCCATTACAACATATAGTTGATAAAGAGTAAGGTTCCATTTCACGGCGATCGCCATTAGAACCCGTATAGTACTCAATCGAGTTACTGGTGCAAAAGTTTCTCCAAAATCTATTCCACAAAATTGGTGTCAATTGTATACAACATATCCCTAAATTTAGATTGACATGATCATAATTGGACAGTCTTAAATAATAAATTTAATACAAAGATATGACTTCGTTTACATTACATGTCTGACTAGTCCTGAAACACATTGTATACATAGGATGGTGCACAAACACCAGCGCAATAACAAACAATATAAGAGAAAATAAAATAATAACGATAAAACTAATTAGCCGTGGCTGGCTAGACACAAATATGAATAATTAAAATTACGTACGAGTTAGACTAGAATGACCGCAAACGAAGTAACATGAGTGAGAGAGGGTTTTAAGTGAGATTTTCATTTCCTAGAAATAACACAAAATTAATCCTTTGGTTATCACAGATATGACTTAACCTCGTTTTTAACCCTCGTTCATTCTTGCTTACTACAGTTCGTCGCGTTTTTTATTTTTCCTTATTTACACTAAATTCTGTACTGTATCTGTACTGCAACTATTTTGTTTTTTCATACGAATGTAGAGTTTATTTTTTTTTTAATATTATTAAATCGTGGATTTTTGTCACTTTATTATTAGGTTGAAACTTTTTAAGCAAAAATATAATGTGATTAGTTTTGTATACAGTATTTAACAAAATGCAATGATGAATATTACTTTTAAAATAATGTAATTATAATTATATACCGGGAGTCCGCGAAAGTAGTTCCATTCTAAACATTATTTTTTATAAACAAAATATTAAAATAATTTACATGAATAAACTGTGGTCAAAATCAATTTTTTTAGTAAAATATCAACAATTAGTTTGCTTCAGTAATGCTTCGTGACAATTAATTACATTATAATTATCATGTGAAAATATCTATATCATAAAATCAATAAAAAAATTAATTTCCAAAGCAGCATTATTAGTAGAAATGGAAGTTTCGTTTTTTTTTTTAATTTATTTCATTATTTTTATTGTCATATTGCTCCATAATTGTAATTTATATATGTACACTATATAATATATTTATTTATTTAAAAAAAAATTTCACAAATTCTCTAGAATCTCTCAAATATTTGAAAAAAATTTATTTTGAGATTGAAAGATATACTGCTAATTGAAATTCTCGAATCTCGAGATTGAAAACTAGTGAAAAATTAATAGCTTCTAGTCATTTGTAAAAATAAATCTTATCAGAATTACCTACTTAATATAAAATCTAAATATTCCATATAATCCCACATATTCTAAATATTAGTTCGTAAATTTAAATGAAGGAATACAACTAATTCTTATTATTAGAATCTTACATGATTTTATATATTATTTATATGTAAATATACATCAAATTAGGAAAAATATCTAATTATATTAGATTAATATACTAAATATATTTGGCTACTCTTATTAGAAATTTCACCTCATTTGTCTAGCTGAAAATTGTCAATTTTTTACATAAAACAACTAAAGTAAAGTATAATTTGAAATCAAATGTTTAAATTTAAACGTTAAAGTCTCTAATTGTAAATATGTTAGAAATTTACAAATTACAATTTACAATCACACTTTAGTGAAGTTAAAAAAGGCAGTAACGTATTCGACAACGGTACTACTTGTTGGAACAAAGATAAATCCGGAAATTCAAACCCTTAACAAACGCACCCCGCTTATATTAAACCTAACGCAGAAGTCAGTAAGATATTTCAGCTCAACCTGCAGAAATGGGATGAAAAGAACATTACATAGATGTCGGTATATCTTTTTTTGCCAGTATTAAATTCTATTGTCGTTATTATTAGATGTGTAACCTTCTATATTATGTTTGTTTATGCATGTGTAGAGTATACAAATAATAATATTTGATGTCAATATCTCGGTTTTTCGATAAGTTTACAAGAAAAAGTTGCAAATAAAATTTTTGAGCAGTAACTTGGGCTACAAATTTGATATATTTTAAGGATGAGGCTATTTATACATACGGTATGTATACGCAATTGGCTATTTATACATATTGAAAAAAAAAAACCTAAACTAACCTACTAACCTAACCTACCCTAAATAACCAATTACGTAAAAATACTGTATGTATAAATAGCCAATTGCGTATACATACCGTATGTATAAAAATGCCACTTTCTATATTTTAAGGATGAGGCTAATTATACATACGGTATGTATACGCAATTGGTTATTTATACATACTGAAAAAAAAACAAACCCTAAACTAACCTTCTAACCTAACCTACCCTAAATAGCCAATTGTGTAAACATACTGTATGTATAAATAGCCAATTGCGTATACATACCGTATGTATAAATAGCCACATTCATATTTTAAATATACGCAGAGTGTTTAATTTCTAAGGAGCACACGTATACCAGAATGAACTTGTGTGGGACACAAGGTTGGCCTGGATTGGCGCACTTGAAATAATCGTCGTCAGAGAGAATATCATAACATACACGTAAATACATTATAGCCAACATGTATAATCTTTCGAACACAAAACCTAAGACGTTCAGCTTTTGAACATCTGTCGTTTTACAACAGAAGGTAAGTGTGTGTTTCTCGCCTGCCTTTCGCGGGGACCACCGATATATTTTCTCTTGTTACTTTTACTATTACAGAGGTGGCAACACTCACTGCCCGTTGACAGATAAGACTGCCTCTGCTTTTGCTCGGTCAACTCATGGCGTCAAATATGAATTTAAATTTATTTCCTACACTTGTTTTTTAAATTGTAGTTTTCATGCTTTTACGGCTGATATCCATTGAATATATAGAATATTCTGAGCTAGTCACAGACGTTTCGTCATACATATTAAATGACATCCTCAGTCACCAAGGACTGAAGATACCATCTACGATATATGGCGAAACGTCTTTGACGAAGATAGATCGACCACGGCATACTATCTTAAAAATTCTATATATTCAATGTTTTTATATGTTTTAAATATTCTTTCGGCCTGAAATTTTAGGACGAATAAATTTAGGAATATGTTAAAATTTAAATTGTAAATTAATAAAGAATCTAAAACTAGATAAATAGATGAGGTGTATTATTTAAAAAAAAGTTTACTTTGGTACACTACTTACAAATGAATCCAAACTGTACTATATTGCATTTTACATTTGTAGTTCAAATTATTTTTTAAACCTTTTATTTAAAACTTTTTTTTATAAACTTATCAGAAGACTAGATATCACTCTATATACGAAACTTGCATCTTCTCTTTTTTATCACTTAATCACTTAATTTACATGTAATAACAAATGTAAATTTTCATTTGTTTTATTAACATGAACTTTTGTTATTATCTGATTAAATATTAGTACTCTAAAATGTGTTAATACGATTTTATTTATTTGTAATTAAAAATTATTTAATTTTAATTAAGCTTTTAAAATATGTTTTTCATATATTTGCAATTATTAAGTTATTAATTAATATTTTATGTATTTTGTGGTGTTGATTCAAACTATTTAATTGTTTATTATTGTTTAATGACAATAAATTGTTTATAACGCAAAATATGCTTTTCCTTTATTTTAATTTGGATACTTCAAAAATTTAAATAATATGAAATACTCTTCAGAAAATTTATATTTCTCCTGGATATACAAATCGCAGGCTGAAGTCTGACGTTTCCAGCATAAATTAAAATTAATATACCAAAGCTATTTGTCAGATATACATGAACAATATTTAATTAAATTGTAAACTTATTATTAATATAATATATTACTATTAATTTCTGTTATAAAACTATCCCCAACCGCTCATATAATAAATGATTTTCTATCTACTTCAAAGGGTGAGTTTACATGTGTTAGACAAGTTGGAAAAATTTGTTTTTCTATTATCCCTGTCGAGTAAATTTCGAATTTCCAGATTCCCCAAATGTTATCTCCCGAGTAACGCAAATCGATCCGAAACTGAAAAAACATGTGTTGCCCCCGCAGGGCTGATCAAATACATGTGTTGTCTAAGCTCTAAGCCATCGAAAATTTCATCAATAGCTTACAGTCCTTTTTTTTGTTAACGCTCACTTTTATAAATATATACACGAATTGGATATTTAGTTTCAATTATTTACCAATTTGTTTTGTCCGCATTGAGAGAATATCGAATTAATTGCGATCAACATATTAATTTATTATATTTTATATGCTGTGCATATCTTTTTTCGATATATAAAAATCGTATATTCTTCATGAAACGTACACAATGTTTATACCGATCGTCATCTATAATAAAGGAGGTATTGTAATTATACCAATTTCAGAGATAAAGTTGCTAATGTAGCATTAAAAAGATATAATAAATATTGTACTTTTATATTATTTGTTTAATTAACACTAAAAATATTTTGTTAATTGTGTTAATAATTTTATTTGCTTTGCTAATAAATTTCTCTAATTACAAAAATTTTAATGTATTAATTTTAACTGAAACAAAAACTGAAAAAAATAATAGGAATAAAACCAATTTTTTCTTTGTCGAACCAAATTTATAATCGAAAGAGTAACAAAATTCTTAATTACTTATATAGTTATATTAAGTATATATACAGGATGTTCGTTCGCCAGGTTGATATAGGGCAATAACAAGGGATACCAATAATATGCAGAATTCTTCTTTCTGAAGTAAAATTCGGAGAAATACTTAGAATACTTTTTGATAGGGAATAAAAAGTTATATAATTTGGTTATTGTTTTAATTTGCTAGCATGTGCCGTTTGGGCGCTAGAATTTTTTTAAAATGTTTTTTAGAATTTTCAATAATTTTTCCTGCTAAATCAGTATGAGTTAGAGAAAAAAGTTACTTAGCTATTATGTAGCCAATTTTTTTATCTATTTTATTGAATTTTTTCAGATTTTTAACAAAATAAATTGTAGGTATCTATTAATTTATTAATGATGGAGGTTGCTTTGAATAGATAATTTATTAAGTACAATCTTGTGTTACGTTTTGTAAGTTAAATTTGTTGTAAATACTATGGTCTACAAATAAAAATTTTAATAAATTAATAGATACCTACAATTTATTTTGTTCAATCTAAAACAGACAGTTTAATGAAAGTAGGTAGATCGTCCTGAAGTTTGGTATACGGCCATGATTTGTCATTATAAACAACTTTTCTTAATAAAATTTTGTCGTATCCTAAACAAAAAGGGTACTTTACCTGAAAAGAAAATAGTTCTTGCTTCACCGTCACGGCCATTTTGTTTTTCAAAAAACGAAAAAAATTCTTAAAATTCGTTTCACGCCAAGCAGGGCTTAATTCCAGAATCTTGAAATGAAATTCAAAAAATTTTAGTCCATTACACCTCTTGTAACATCAATCCTGGGACACACTGTATATATATATATATATATATATATATATATATATATATATTGCAAAAAACTTTTGGGTACATAGCGTGATTTTGTATTTACGTATTTATTCATATTAAAATATAAAATTATAAATACTGAATAAATGAAGATATCTTTCATTTTATAAACAATGTACCGAATTCAAAACACATAAAAAAAAGTTTGTTTAATATTTGAATACGTCAAATATAAAAAAAAACCTTTTCTATTTCTATAAGATATCATTAAAAACTATTAATATATTTAACTACTAACACATATAATTAATCTTTTTAATTGAATAACAATTGAACATTTGTCTAATCTGTAACTGATAGAGCGAGATCCATTTATCAATGTTCGTAAAGCAATCTGTGCAGTGTCTGAGTTACGAATTGGAGGGAGGGGGGGGAAGTGCTAAATCTGTCGAAACCTCGTGTGTAGTCTGTTTTCTACATAATTGAAAAATGTTCTGAGTATTTGATTTAAGAAATGGAAACGGAAACTAAAGCAAGTGGTTTGAAAGAGGAAAATTTGAGGAGCGTGAAAATACACACCCCCACTACCCACACCCACACATACATACATACACACACACACACACACACACACACACGCAGAATACCAAAATAACAAGCTTTATAGTCTACGACACGAGAATATGGCATTACACTTTTAAGACCTAACACTGCCGGTGAGGGCAGCACCATCATGAATTTGAAATAGTATTATTATTTTCATAGTAAATGAATTTTTATGATTTTTTTATTAGTTGATGTTGTTGTTAATATACTTAGCTTTTTATATACATTTAATTATAATTATATTATACATGTTTTCAGAATAAAATTATATTGCTTTACATGGAAAATTGAAGAAAAACATCTTATTATGAAGTTTTGTATCTAGAAAAGCTTAGTACTCGCAAATAACCATAATAAACTAATAAGTAACAAGATTAGAAGTATATGAGTAAACCCATATATAGTCCACTTTGACATCTCTCGGAAAGTCGACAACACTGTATTTTAATAATATTATAATTTATGTATGCACTAGGAAAAACTTTTTTGAAAATTTGATCAAAATCGAATAAATAACGTAGCCACAATGAATTTTTAAAAATTTTTGTGGTTTTTTCTCGATAAGTTGGCAACACTGTATTTTGTTAAAATTGCGTAATTTATTTAGGAACTAGGAGAATCTTTTATGAAAATTTGATTAAAATCGGCTAAGTAAAGTGGTCATAATGAATTTTTTAAAATTTTAGTATTTTTTTCTCGGAAAGTTAGCAACACTGTATTTTGTTAAATTTACATAAATTATATGAATACTAGGAGAATCTTTTGTGAAAATTTGAGTAAAATCGGTTAAATAACGTGGCCATAATAAATTTTTAAAAACTTTAGTAATTTTTTTTTTTTCGGAACGTTGGAAACACTGGATAATTGCAGTCAAAGTGGTAATAAGTGGTAAAATAATAAATGTATCACATAATTTTAGTATAGAAAGTTGTATTTGATACATAAATTTATATATCCAAAGATATCATTTTGACATATTCTACATGTGACAATTTGTTTATTAATATTTTAAGAATTATGTATTCTCTGTGATTCAAACTTTATTTTTAAAGTGATTCTTGTCTTGCCTATTTATATACAACTTTTTATGTAGGGCTTTTCGCTTTAAAATCTGTACATTTACAATTGTCGTTGATTTATAATAATTAGTAATTAGTATATTTTGTTAACACAAAATTGTAACATTAATTTGAAAGCTATATTTCTTACGATGTACACATGAAGAAATTTGAAATTTGTTTCATAAATTATTATATTAGTATAATGACAATTGCATTGCATTTAATCAGTACTAATTCGAACAGTTTATTTTTGCCACTAGATATTGTGTCAGTTCCCAATAGTAAATGTTCGTTTTCGTAAGACATACGTAACTATTCTAAGATTTTTCTAAAAACTCAATTAATTAACTCATTTAAAATGTCATTTATGTCTCAGTTCTATCCGGGAAATATTTTTACAGTTCATTCATAGTACGTTTACAGTAACATTTCATTCCGAAATCAATTTCGTTCAAACATCCCTATCCAAACAAGCAACTATAGCTTCATCCACATTTGTAATTCCTCTCATACATGCTCTTTTATTCTTACTATTTGGAAACTTTCGAGCACGTCCACGCAAACATATAGCTTCAAAATCATTTACAACCAAAAGTTTACTAGGCATTCGCTCAAGATGTCCGAACCATTGTAACTGACTAACACCAGCATTTACTACATTATTTTTTAATTTCACACTCATTTTACACTAATCAATTTCATACCCGATTTCTTCTCGTTACACCACATATCCCACGTAAAAATCTCATTTCCACAGCAGTTATTTTTTTTATGCTTTTTCAGTCAAACCCAACATTCACTACCATACACTAACGTGAGCACCAACAGCAATGTATATGTATACTCAAACGGGTTTCTTTGGAAATATCTATATTCCTAGCAACATCCAGAGCACCCAAAACCTAACAACCAGCATTAACTCTTCTTTCAATTTCACGTTCAAAACGACTATCTTCAGATAATAAACTACCCAAATACCTGCTCTAAACGTTCACCATCAATATTATTAATTAATAATGAGCAATTAATCACCTTCATCACAGCAAATACAAAAGAATTAATTTGTTCTCTTACTTATCTACTTTATGTAATAAAATATTTAGTTTTAGCTCTTATTGTTTTTAATATACCGTTACACTTTTCTATATGAAATATTTGGATTAGGTTAGGCTGTTATTGAATGTATTGACTTATTTTTTCTTTTCAAATTTCAGAGAAATACTGCGCATCTATCTATCTTCTTATACTTGAATTTTTAATATATGTAAAAAACAAATAGATTTTTGCTGGTACCCCATTATTTATTCGAAAGTTAAATTCAGAATATATAATTTCTAAAAAAATTTATCATGTAATAATTTTAAACATTTATTTAGAACATACTTACGTTGTTATAAACAGGCGTTTACTAATTTGAAATAAAATCTAAATGCATAACCAATAAAATTTTATGAAAAAATAATAGTATATAAAATATATTTTTGATAAAAATTTTCAATAGCATAAAATTTTCTAATATAACAGATTGAATAATTTCAGCTTATGTAAGCTTATGTATTTATTGTCAGTAAAACTGCGTTCAATTGAATCACGAAAGCTAGTGCATTATAAAAATAGCGTACGTCGCAGCCGCAAGCTAATAGTTAATAAATGATACCCGAATGTATGCCAATAAATATTTTACGATGCAAAGCAGCGAATTTGACATAAACCAAGATAGATATTATTTTATTTATTTATTTTAACTCAGAACTGATGCAGAGAAATTTTAAATGCATATATATTATTTCATGCAAGACATTGGCCCGTATTCTAACCTCATTTATAAAAGTGATTTTCGCCAGAAGTGCTTTTGACGTTTACTTAAAATTATTTATTAAAGACTTGATAATAGTTTATTTAAATTTTATAATACCAAATGTAATAAAAATAATCAAAAATAGAAAAACTATTCATGTTTGATTAAAAACAGAAGCAAAAATTTATTTTGAAATTAATTGATAAAAGCACTATTTCACGAAAAAGTGAGGTGAGAATACGGGACATTGGGTTTAGGAGGTGATTTTAAAATATCTATTTTCTATATATATATATATATATATATATAAAGGTATTTCGAAAAAAATCGAAAGAGTTGGCTCAGCGCTAAAATCAAAGGCCTGTATTCTCACCTCACTTTTTCGTGAAAAAGTGCTTTTATTATTAATTTAAAAATAACTTTTTGCTTCTGCTTTTGATCAAATACAAATAATTTTACTATTTTTGATACTTTTTATTATATTTGATATTATAAAATTTAAATAAACTATTATAAAGTGCTTAATAAATAATTTTAAGTAAACGTCAAAAGTACTTTTAGCAAAAATCACTTTTATAAATGAGGTGAGAATACGGGCCAAAGATTTTGGTCAAAAATAGACGGACGCGAGCCCATTTGTCATTTAAAAAATATTTAGAGGGTCCACCGAACTCTCGAAAATGCCATTTTTAGCCCTTTTTCCAGATAATCGCCTAAAAACTTGTCGTTCAAGCATCGAACCAAGTCGTGCTTGTGATATTTTGTGCCCAGATGAATATAATATAAGTCTAGGTGAGTTATAATTTTTTGAAATCACGTTTTTTTAAGTTTTTGAAAGGTTTTTCAACTTTATTGTTAACGTCATCAATGCAAGCCGTACTCGCGATAAGTTATTCTGAGATTTATATATATATGTATATTATATTGTGTATGTATGTATGTATGTATGTATGTATGTATGTATGTATGTATTAGACGTATTGACCACTTATTTTCTGTCACTCTAGTAGTCTAGTAGAAACAGTTTTACCTGTCTATATACACCCGAAGATAGAAGAGGAATAATTTCTGTTACACTCTTCAACATGCGTTGCAATTTCATGTGTGGAAAATTAGAAACTTTAGTATTCTTCTTTGATAAAATTCTGCCCATTTTATCAGTAATATTTTTAACAAAGGGCAAAAAAAGCGTAAATTATATTTTCATTATCAAGCACATCTTCAACAACTCTAGATCTTCTAGGTTGTATTGGTTTTTTGATAAATTTTTTTATCATAAATCCATTTATTAGAAATATATATATATATATATATATATATATATTTATTATTTTATATATATATATATATATATATATATATATATATTTATTATATTTTTATCTTAAGGTTTGCCTTTATGACAAATTGATGCAGCTGTATTAATTAAACATTTAATAGTACCTATTTCTTGTGTAGTGTGATGATTACGAAAAAGCATGAATATATTGTTTAACGTGAGTATGCTCCCTATATACAGAATAAAGAAAAGTTAGGTTATTTTTTCTCTCCAAAAAAAAAAAAAATCTAGAAAAGGCAAGGAACTATTTTCTTCCCCTTCAATAGAAAAATTAATATTTACGTAAACATTATTTAAATGATTTAGAAAAATATGTAAATTTTTTCGTCCATGAGGCTAAGAGGATTCCAAAATATACTTGTCAAAGTATTTCATATATTAATTTACAATAGACAGAGATATAGGTCTTGTTTTGACAATATAATTATTATACAATATTTTAATGAATATCACCACCAAAATAGTTAGCAACCATACATGCATAATCATGTCATTTACCCAATATGCTGTGGCATAAACTTTTTCGTCCATGAGGCTAAGAGGATTCCAAAATATACTCGTCAAAGTATTTCATATATTAATTTACAATAGACAGAGATATAGGTCTTGTTTTGACAATATAATTATTACACAATATTTTAATGAATATCACCACCAAAATAGTTAGCAACCATACATGCATAATCATGTCATTTACCCAATATGCTGTGGCATAAACTTTTTCGTCCATGAGGCTAAGAGGATTCCAAAATATACTCGTCAAAGTATTTCATATATTAATTTACAATAGACAGAGATATAGGTCTTGTTTTGACAATATAATTATTACACAATATTTTAATGAATATCACCACCAAAATAGTTAGCAACCATACATGCATAATCATGTCATTTACCCAATATGCTGTGGCATAAACTTTTTCTAATTAAGCAAATATTATTTCCCACCAAACATTTCTTTATCTAGGACAAATAACTTTTGCCTCCCCACATTATACTGACTGACTTTGTCATGAATGCTCTTCTACTTTCTACTGCACTAGGGAACATTCGCTCTTGTAAACCAATCTTTCAGTCATACCTCATCATCTGCTCATCGTTTATCTTTTTAAATTATATAAATAAAAACAAAAAAAACTAATGTTTTTTTGTATAAATCTAGTCTTTAAAGTTAAAAATTTTATTTCTTTTATCTAATAATATAACACGGTATTTATTGTCAATTTTAAGTCGACAATATTTTAATGGCAACAATAATATTTATGTCAACAAAATTTTGTAATTATTTTTATTAATAATTAATCAAGTTTGAGTTAATAAAATTTTAAATTAAAAAAAATCAACTTAAATTTAAGCTTTAAGTTTTGTTAATTTCTAAAATACAAAAATCCAAAGTATGTATTTCAGAAACTAAAAGTCAGCACCCAGTGTTAAAAGATCACATTAGTTTGGGTCTTATTTTTTTCGAACGACAGTATTGTAATAAGGTGTTTCACGACAAAACCTGTAAAAACACGACAAAATACTTTTCTCAAGACAAAAAATTGAAATGCATACCAAAATAACTTTTTAACCCAACCAATCTATCAATAAACGCAACCAAAATTTTCAGGTGTATTGATATCTTGTACAAATACAATATTATCTTTTTAAACTAACCTACCTATAATAATAATAACCTACCTAGCAATGAGTCTAACTAAAATCTTCAGATTCATTGACCTTCTTTAAACAAATAGAAAATAATAGTTATTCATTTATTGTAATATATTTGTTGTTCAATACAGTAATTTTGTCATAAAATTCCCCAATTACGTCGTTTGAAATATCATATTTGTCGTGCTACACTTGTTGTTTGAAATATTAATTTTGTAAAATTATATTATATATTCTCCACTGTTTTTTGCTGATAGATGTTTTAAATTTTTGTACAAATTTAAATCTCAAATTAAGACTGTAGCTTAGGTTCTTAAATACATTTAAATTTTGTCTTAAGTTAAAGAATTTATTCTAATTTTATATATATATATATATATATATATATATATATATATATATTTTCTTAGTAAACCTAAAATTAATACCAACAGAATATTAGACTTGTAAATTTAACATTATTAACAAAATTACACACAACATTTTAATAAGATTTTGCAAGTAAATTCCACGATTCCTAGTAGGCAAAAGGAAATACCTAATACAATAATACAATATAAATGATTCAGCTAGGAACGGCATGATGTAAACTAAAATTTATTTAGTCGCAAACAGCAACACAGGTTGAAATATGCGCGCAGAAGCGGCGCTAGCTGGTGGTCCGAAGGGGTCGTGGCCCCTATAATATAGTTCAGCCTGAAACTGCTTTCTCCAAATATTTAAAAAAAAATTTGGTATATGGATTAGATTTTAAGAAATTTGCATGTTTTTCAAAATTATTTTATTTTTTTCTCAATTTACTACTTCTGATAGATTGAACGTATCAAATTCTTGAATCCGGTAATATTGAGTGTTAACATTACCAATGATGGCAAAACTGTCACGAGTTTGAAATAGTACTATCAAATTCGCTATTAAAGTATTTTGGATTTTTAATTGATAATAGATTTAGTAGTATGTAAATTTATTAATAACTACGTTGTACAACTTTTCAATGAAAAATTATATTGCTTTATATGGAAAACTTAAAAAAAAAGAACTATGAGGTTATGCATGCAGAAACACTTATTTTGTGCAAATAACAATAATATATAAATGTTCAATTAAGACAAGATAATAAATATAACGTTTTATATTTGAGAAACAGAAAATATAAGCACAAAAATATATATTTGATTTTTAAATAAATACATACAGTTTTAATTCAGACATATTTATATATATGACAATTTTGTTATTAATATTTTAAAAAAATATGTATTTCTTGCTATTCGAAATTTAATTATAAAGTTATAATTGTTTTGTTTATTTATAAAAACCTTTGTATGTGGAGTGCTTCAATGTATGTATATTTATAATAATTGTAATTGATATAAAATAATCACTATATTTTGTGAAAACAAAATTATAATTTTATTTTTATTTAATATAGATATACTATGAAAGGTACATGTCCTATTATGTACACTTAATAAAGCTTTTTATTAATTATTTTGTTACCACATGACAGTTACTCAATAAACGAGTCCTAATTTAAACATTTCATTTTTTGCCACTATATGTTGTGTCAGTTTGTGTCAGTTCTCAATATAATACATACATACACAATCACGCCATGTACCCAAAAGGGTGTGGCACAAACTCTTTTCATCATTCCGAAATCAGTCGACTCCGAACATTCCTATCCAAACAAGCAACTTTCGCTTCATCCACATTCATAATTCCTCTCATACATGCTCTTCTATTCCTACTACTTGGAAACTTTCGCTCACGCAAAACACTCTCAATCATACCACTCAATATAATTATAGTTATATAATTTGTTAAAATTTACATTAACATACCAGTGCTTACCGCACCTTACAAAAATCAATTTTTTCTTTAGAAATAATTGGAAATAATTTAAGCACAGGGATGTTAAATTGCAAGTTCAATAAAATTAATATTTTGCAAATAGGAATAGACGTAGCTAAATTGTGAGTGATAAATTTTTCACTTAAAAATAAAAGAATTAGATATTTAGTATATAATTTGTCTTTGTAAAATCATTCTGTAATGAGTTAGATATACAAAAATTAATAAATATAATATTTTTTGCTTTTTCGTGCATAAAATATTTATCAGTTTTATCTGTGTATAGCCCTTCAAAATTTTTCTAGTTTCTGTGTCCCTCCCGCCAAATTTTAAAGTCTAGTGCCGCCAATGGCTGCACTGGTTACGAATAATGTGCCCATGTAGAGCAGGAGACAAGTGAACTTTCTATATGATTTAATTTACATTTATGTACAAAATGAAATAGAAATGTTGAGATCGAAATGCCATGGAGGGTACACAAGGTTTGTTGGTTTATTCGCCCTGAAAGCAGAAAGCACCTAAGCTGATTTATAATTTCAATTTGGCTTTTGCAACAGTTAGATACACAAATACGAAATAAATTAGTGTATGATGAGTGTGAAATTGAAAGAAATGTTGTAGCAAAAGTTGCCCCGTGTTAGAGTCAGTTAAGATGGTTCGGACATGTTGAGCGAATGTCTAATGAACGTTTGGTTAAAAAGATTTATTTGAATGATTTTGATGGTATACGTGTGCGTGGACGTCCGATGAGTAGTTGGAGTGATATGATTGAGAGTGTTTTGCGTGAGCGAAAGTTTCCAAGTAGTAGGAATAGAAGAGCATGTATGAGAGGAATTATGAATGTGGATGAAGCGAAAGTTGCTTGTTTGGATAGGAGTGTTTGGAGGCGACTGATTTCGGATTGATGAAAAGAGTTTGTGCCACACCCTTTTGGGTACATGGCGTGATTATGTATGTATGTATGTATGTACTCTATTTACATCATCATCAGGAACGATTATTCCTAATGATGATGTACGTAGAATATATCGAAATGTCGATTTTTAATTAAAGTTTATACAGAATTTAATCTAATCTTTTTATCACTTTAACAGCAAGTGATTGCAGCTCTTCTTAGAGAATTCAACAGATTTTAATCAAATTTTCAGAATAAATTTATCTAATGCCTATGATGGTAACATTTTTTTATTTTTTCCAGTGATGCTAACTTTCCGAGAAAAAAAATACTAAAGTTTTTAAAAATACATTGTGACTATATTATGTATCCGATTTTGATCACATTTTTAGAAAAGATTTTTCTAGTGCCCAAATAAATTTTATAATATTTCTAAAATACAAATGCCAACTTTTCGACAAAAAAATTACTAAAGTTAATTATGACCACATTATTTGTCCGATTTCAAACAATTTTTACAAAAGATACTCCTAACGTTCACATAAATTATACTCCTATAATTTTAATAAAATTTAGAAAAAAAATTCAGTTTTTAATTTTTTTCTATTAAACAATGTATTCTAGAATAATGGTTTCTTTACTCAATTATAGTAATCATTATTCCGCATTTTTTCATATGCTTATTTTCCTACACTAATAAAAACCAAAATTTCAAAAAAAAAATTCCAAACACCAAATTTTATAACTTTTCATAGTATATCGAAAAGTATTTTAAGTATTTCTCCGAATTTTATTTCAGAAAGAAGTTTTCTTCATATTACCGATATCCCATGTTATTGTCCTATATCAACTTGGCGAACGAACACCCTGTATATATAAACATTAAACAAATAAATGTTAATAAGTGTATCTGTGAAATTAATATAATAATATTCAACTGAAATTTTTTTCCCAAATATTTTACAAGTTACTCATACTCTATCATTGAATCGGCTTTCTAGGCTATGCATCAGTGACTGGAAAGTTAACCATAGACACGTGTTTTGCTCTTTAAGAGCTCGTCAGTATGGTTCTTTGATCAATGTCCGAAGACAACTGGTGCAGGTGTTATTGTCAGGCTGGTTTTTATACCAAGTAAATTAATACGCCATTTATACAATAATGCACTAAACATTTATAATAACATTGAACAAATAAATGCTCATACCTGTATCTGTAAAATTAATATAATAATGCTCAAATATTGCGATTTTTTTCCAAAAAACAAAATAGGAATACTCAACATTTGAGTATTATATTAGTGATGTGACGAAGAGTAGTTCAGCCGAAACACGAATATTCAACCAAATATCAATCAAATATTCAGCTATAGCAAATAATAAATTTTTAACAATTTAACGCATGATTGGTGATTCCCTTTTTGGAATGGGTTTTTAATATTGAAATGTTTACACTCCGTATTTGAACTGGGTGGTAAAAGAATTTTTTGTAGTATTTAGTGTATCCAGTGGCTCGAATAGTAAAGTCATTGACAATTCCAAAAACAGTGTTTTACAAATAAAGTAAATAAACTTGAAAATTTTTTCATAATTGTTGATTTAGATTAAAAACCTCATTTCGACTACCGTTTTAGGTTTACGCACAAGTCCAATAATTTTACCAGTCCATACACTCGACATACATCTTGTTTTAATTTCAACCTTTTGGATTTGTCAAATTCTTGTACTAAGTGCGTAAAACTAAAACGGCAGTTTGAATGATGCTTTATATTGCAAGTTATACTAGTATTTAAGGCTTGTATATTTTTAGTTTTCAGACAAACACTAAAAAGTCCTGTAATAATAATTAATAAGTATTTGAAAGTCGTCTTATAGAATATTTGGTAAATTCAAACTTGATTTCATTGTTTCAAAAACATAATGGTGGATGGTGGTTTCTTATAAAAGTTTTTTTATAAAATAAATTTGTAATTTAATTAAAAAGAAGCCTCGACAGTAGATTGCGTTCATAGTACTCGAGTTTGTGGAAGATTAAAAAACACCATAATACATTTACATTTTTCATTAAAATTTTCAGATTTACCGATGTCCGCTACTACATTAGACTAACTATAAATATAGATATATAATAGCTAAACTTAATAAATGGATTATTTTGTTACATAATTAAAAAAAATATATATATATGATTTACTTATATTTTGTTTTGCGTCAATTAATTGTAACTATTGAGTAACAAAAACTTTATATTTTGGAACCAAAGTTATTGCTTTAATTTCATCTCGGTTTTATTTTTTTGCCAATGTTGTATTAATTACTCATTTTGTGTTTATTTTGTGCTTAATTTGTAATATCTAGTTGAGTTACCGTAAATTAAAAATTATGTGGCGCCCTTTTCGAGCCTTCCATCAAACAAAACCGCGGCTACCTAACCTAACCTAACCCAAAAGGTAGGTTATGTAATGGTTTGTGCCATCTCGGTGCAATTTATCGTTACAATATATATTAGCTTTTTTGCTCGAAAATTTTTCAATTAAGTCATCAAACAATTTCCATTGCTTTGAAATTGCACCGAACAATTAATCACCCGGCAGACTTTTTTTTTCATAAAATAAAATACTGTCAATGTGCTGACTGTAATATGAGCACAGGCTGTGTTCACAACTAAAACTTGAAACAAAGACCGTTGTATACTGAATCAGAATGAAATGACACACATTCATACATACATACACACAGCGTGTATAATTATTTAGATGTATGTATGCGTACATACAGTGGCGGCACTAGCGGAGATCCTAGAGGGCACTCACTCCCCCAAAATAAGATCTGTCTGCCGACTGACTCTTCCAGTATAAAATTATAAAACATAGGTATTTCAAGTGACTTGCAAGTTTTTCAAAATTATTTAATTTTTTCTCAAATTTGATAGTTTTCATATAAATACATAATTACTTGAATTTTCCTGAAGCCGATAATAGATAATAATATTTGTGTAATTTGTTTCTGTAAAATTAATAATAAATTAGTTAAATAGGAACTAGTAAAATTATTTTTTTTTGCCTTTTCATACAGAAATGGTATTATAATTTTTATAATACATATTAAAAATTAATATTATACATACATACACAATCACGCCACGTACTCAAAGGGTGTGGCACAAACTCCTTTCATCATTCCGAAATCAGTCGCCTCCAAACATTCCTATCCAAACAAGCAACTTTCGCTTCATCCACATTCATAATTCCTCTCATATTTGCTCTTTTATTCCTACTATTTGGAAACTGTCGCTCACGCAAAACACTCTCAATCATACACCACTCCAACTACTCATCGGACGTCCACGCAAACGTATGCCATCAAAATCATTCAAATAAATCTTTTTAACCAGACGTTCATTAGACATTCGCTCAACATGTCCGAACCATCTTAACTGACTAACACCAACTTTTGCTACAACATTTTTTTCAATTTCACACTCATCATACACTAATCTATTTCGCACCCAATCTCTCCTATTTACACCACATACCACACGTAAAAATCTCATTTCCACAGCAGTTATTTTCCGTTTATGCTTTTGCAACCAAACCCAACATTCACTACTATACATCAACGTAGGCACCAAAACTGCATTGTATATACTCAATATTTGTGTAATTTGTTTCTGTATAATTAATAATAAATTAGTTAAATAGGAACTAGTAAATTTTTTTTTTTTGCCTTTTCATACAGAAATAATATTATAATTTTTATAATACATATTTAAAATTAATATTACAGAAGAAAAAACAAAATGTTTTAATTTTTAAAATTTTATTTCCTACAAATATTATAAAAATTAATTTCTAAAAATAAAATGAATATGTCCATTATTTAAATTATATGAATTATTAAAACGACTACGCGTTTATGTATTTTTATAATGCATTATATATAATTTTACGGTTATATGTTTTAAAAAATGTAAACGTGTTGCTTAATACTACCAGTTTTTTTAAAATTTGTAATATTTTGTGGCTATCTTTTTTCAGTAATTTTTCAATAATTTATAATAAATATTATAATATATTCCTCTCCGCGTATAAAATTGCAACTCAGTTTCATAAAAATCTGTACTAAAAAAAAATCTGATCCCTGTAAGCTTCCCTTTACTCAAAAATCTAAGTCTAGCGCTGTTACTACCTATATGGATTTATTCAATAAATGATTAATGAGGTACGTGCATTGTTGCAGATATGTGGATATAATTGTTGTTGGCTACGTATTGCGTCACTTCCGCGTTCACGATTGCCACCATTTAACAACAATATACCCGGAATGATACGCTGGAACAAACGTAAATGATAAATTATCGTTTTCCAAAACTCGTATACCAATTCTCGTAGTTATATTATCCGTATTTATGTTTTGTTTAACTTTTTTAAATTGATGAATCGGATTATTAAGTTAGAGCTGTGTTTATCAATTACAAAAGTTGAAAAAAAAAACAATGTATTTTTTGCCATAATAATGAATTAAATTTAGTTAATAATAAAGATATTGAAGGTCAGTTTGTCTTTATTTACTTTGACAGAAATAAACAGTTGTTTAGATATTGGAAAAGTTATATGAAATAATCCCGTTAATTGTTATTTAAACTTTGAGTAAATATTTAACAATTTACATACATAATAATTATAGAGTCAGTTGAGTAATAATTTTATTTGACGTAAATGAAAAAAAGTCAGTTACCGTACAAGTGACAATTGCATAGGCAAAAAAACTTTAATATGGAAGGATATAATATATTGGTTGTAAGTTAAATTAATATTTAATATGTTATTTTAGATAATTAATTACCAATAAATTATTTTTAATATAAACAATATGTAATTTTGTTAACTATTTTGAACTAATCTAGTCTACCAAATAAATGAAGTTAACTAAATATGTTTTTTTTTTCGTAGCATCTAACCGTACACTGACAAAATCTAACCGAATGTAACTTTAAAATAACTCAATTGTTTCAACAAAAATTGCGTATTAATTCCACCAGTAAAAGCTGGTTTAACCGTTTAAGTGCCACGGATTTTTGCTGTTTCTCCGTGCAAAAGTAACAAAAAGCGCTTTATTTCATATTTCATTTTATACATTATTTAGTTAATTATATTATTATAGTAATCGTTGTTTATAAGAATAAAAAGTTTACACCTACAAAGTGTAATATTACTCCAATTTTATTTTTACTTAAAACGGAACAGTAGCGGTAAAGTCGGGCATCGACAGAAACCGAGCTTGCTAGAGCGCTGGCAAATTTTGAGCGTAACAGAAGAGCGCAAAATCGCTGCTTGGCACTCAAACGGTTAAATATGAATTCGCTTCATATTAAACAGTGTGTGGCAAAAAATCGGCACTAAATGAAAAATTATTAATAAATTTATAAAATTTATGAATTGATGTTTATTGAAATGTTTATTGTGATATAAATAAAATGTATGGTTGGATTTCTGGTATACAAAAAAATCTATATTTTTTTAGAAAATGTTTCATTTTAATATTAGTTGTTAAATTATCAATTATATTATACTCGTAAAAATGCGTCTCTCTAAATTTGTATTTATAAAGTTCAAAGTCTGACTGCTTGCTTATAACTTAAGATCCACGGAACAGGTTTTGATGGAGTTTTATTAATAGTTGAGTTGTCTTCTGAGGATGATTTCACTATGGAACAATGTGGAGTGAGCCGCAGGCTTATGCTGTAAACAATAGAAATTTACTAAAAACTATGTTCGTTTATAACTTCACGAAACAAACAGTTGAGTCATTTTTCGAGAGCAGTTTAATTATTTTTATAAATTAGCTAAATTTGTTGATCTGTTTAACTGAAGTTAAAATTGGTTCAAACATCTAGGCGAATGCAAGCTCAAAGGGTTCATAAAGAAAATATTTTTCTCTCTCACTTTCTTATTAACATATATTGGTTATTCTGATGTATTTGTACAATTTATTTTACCTGTGCTGTTTTTATATGTTTCGCTTTATAACTGAAATGACGCCATTTCTACCGAGCAACGCGAATTTTTTACTAGATTTTTTTCAAATTACCAAAACATCTAAAAGAATTTGATTTATTTGTTTCTGGTTCAAATGTAAATTTAATTGTTGTGCAAAATTAATTAAATATTTGACCAAAATTTTAAATTATCGAAAACCACAAAAATATCGTCGACATATCAAAACCATATTCTTTGAAAATACGGTTAAACTGATTTTAATTTACTTTCGAATTTACTCATAAATAAATAGACAATAAATGGTGAAAGATTGTTACCCATATTTGTAACGAAAATTTGTTTATAATTTTTTCTATTAATTTGAAACTTTTAAATGCATTTCAAATGTTGATGGAAGTTAAATCATTTTTCGTAAAAGATTTTACTATGGGCCATTGTAAACAATGAAAGTTGAGCAATAATTACAATTATGAACACATAGAGTGCAGGGTAAATTTACTATGTTTACATACATACATACACAATCACGCCATTTACCCAAAAGAGTGTGGCACAAACTCTTTTTATCATTCCAAAATCAGTCGCCTCCAAACATTCCTATCCAAACAAGCAACTTTTGCTTCATCCACATTCATAATTTCTCTTATACATGCTCTTTTATTCCTACTATTTGCAAACTTTCGCTCACGCAAAACACTCTCAATCATACCACTCCAACTACTCATCAGACGTCCACGCAAACGTATACTATCAAAATCATTCAAATAAATCTATGTTTACAATACTGGAACAATCATATTTGTACCTTCTGAGCGGAGAACGAGTAAATTTGCTAAATTTGTTATTCTGTAATACTGCGTTCTCATTAACTGTTATTAAAATGGGTTTCAATTAGTGAATATCATAGCGAAGCACGAGCATTACTTCTATAAAAATATTTGAATAATAATACGAAAAACTAATTCAGAATAAATTCATATATGTATTTTTTTATTTACAATAATGGTACATTATTCATTATTATAGTGCTTATTTTACATTAACAAACATAATAAAACTTATTTTGTTTGTGATATATCTAAGATATGAAATAAAAGAAACATGGTGCGCGCCATATTTATTTATTTAAAAAAAGAAAGAAAAACATGTAGAACAATTTGTAAACCGCGTTTTTCACGTTCAATGATTATAATGCATCACGCGTAGCGTATGACTGCTGTTTGTCGTTTTGACAGCTCCAAAAGCTTGAGACCGAAATATGAGAAAACACGAACTTGTCTGAAGCGGCCCCGGAGTGTGATATGTATCCGTCAATTTGACAATATATATATTAGAGTCCATAAAAACAAAAAAATTTCCAGTAAGGCTAAAATCAATAATTTTACATCGAGAAAACATCAGAAATAATATATTTTGCTTGTTTTTACGAAAGTAACAAGGTCCTCTACACAACTGAAATTTTCGGAAAACGCTTGTAATACATATATCGTTTATATCGCGTATGTATTAACAAGGGTTTTTCGAAAATTTCATTAGTGTAGAGGAACTTATTACTTTCGTAAAAACAAGCAAAAAATATTATTTCTGATGTTGTTTCGATGTAAAATTATCGATTTTAGCCTTACTGGAAATTGTTTTTTTACGGACATTCTAATTCATATACTTACAAATATAATTGACAGTATATGTAAAAAATCTACGAAAGTTATATTTAAAAATTACATTTTCTTTAAGCGTATCCAAATATTGAATTCTATTTCTATTTATTCAAATTTTTATAGTGATAGTACAGATATAACACAACAAACGCTGTTTATAAATTGTCGACACATTTAACTTTTGTATAATTTTTTTTTTAATCTGCTTTGCATGTAGGGACTTAAAGTGATATTCTAATATAAATATAATATTAAAAAAATTTCAAAATTCAACATTTTTACAAATAAAATAAGTTAACCTGAACTTTGTCTTTTTTAGATAAATTTTACTTATACAAGAAGTGATATAAGAACTTTCGATTAGTGCATTTTTAGTTTTTAAGCAAGCACCAAAAAGTTCCTAAATAATAATTTTAAAAAATAGATAATACAAATTTTTCTTATACGCTACGGACTTTTTGAGGAACATGTTATTTTCATGTATACCAATTCAGTTTGTTAACAAATTATATAGATTATTGATATAATTTTTTGTCTTGCTGTTGTAGATGATAATAAGAGTGGTCAGTGTATTTAATTTTTATAATTGATATTTAATATGAACGAATTAAAAATAATAAATCATGTATTATGTAATTTTCTATTTTGTTAATAAAAATTTGTATATAAAAACGTAAATCAGTAAGCTGTAAATATTCCAGTATATTTTAAATTTATGTTCTAAAATACTTCGTTCTCTTAGAAAATAGTTAATACATTCAAAAGCAATTCAAGCATTTCAAAAAGTAGAGAAGTAAAAATAAAGCAAAGTAAAGAAATACAAAAATATAGAATTGAAAAAGGAAAATATAAACTTTAACTTTACCTGAAAATGAGCATAAGAAAATTCAAGTCAATTTTTCTAAAAGCTGTATTGCAACTGCACGTATATTTCTTCTCATGAAATACGTCACATGAAGTGTGAAAAAGACACTGAAATTTGAAGTAAATTTTTCTGTGCGCTCAAATGAATTTTACAAGTTTCATTATTGTACACATATATAGTTATAATTTTTATTACACGCTCTGTTGTTCTAAGTTTATTTTTAAAATTGTCTTGTAATAAAAGTATGTACTTGAATATATCAAAAGAATCTGTCCTGAAAATTTCGTTGAAATCGGATAAGTAGTAAAGCCAGCATTAAATTTTTGAAATTTTAGTAATTTTCTGTATATTTTAGTACAATTACATAATTTATGTGAGCCAAAGAGAATCTTTTTAAAATTTTATTAATATCGCATAAATAATAAATCCACAATAATTTTTTTTAAATTTTGCTAATTATCTGTCGGAACGTTGGCACCATTGTATTATACCAAAATTAAGCATTACTAGAAATACAACTTATAAAATTGGTGTAATATAGCCTCTTTTTACCACTTTGACTGCAAGGAAAAAGTGGTATAGCGTTTGGTACGGTGTCTGTAACATTTTCAAAAAAAAAAATGTATAGAAATCCTTCATATAGCCTCTAGATGACGAATCTGAACTTAGTTTATGTGGCTGTATGGATGTGCGTCGTCAGCTCGCTCGCTCGCTCGCTCGGTCGTAAGTCAAAATTTTGTGGCCGCAACTCCTCCTAGACGGTTCAACCGATTTTAATGAAATTTTCAGGATAAATTTGTCTAGTACCCAAGATGGTCGGTCATGTGGTTTTATTTTTTCCAGTAATGCCAACTTTCCGAGAGAAAAATTACTAAAGTTTTTAAAAATTCATATTGGTTACGTTATTTATCCGATTTTGATTAAATTTTCAGAAAAGATTTCCCTAATACTCTCATTAATTATATAATTTTATTAATGTCCAGTGTTGCCAACTTTCTAAGAAAAAAATTACTAAATTTTAAAAAATTTATTATGGCCATGTTATTTAACCGATTTTACTCAAATTTTCACAAAAGATTCTCCTAGTATTCATATAATTTATGTAATTTTAACAAAATACAGTGTTGCCCACTTTCCAAGAAAAAAATTACCAAAATTCATTGTGGCTACATCATTTATTCGATTTTGATCAAATTTTCAGAAAAGTTTCTCCTAGTGCCCATATAAATTATAATATTATTAAAATAAAGTGTTGCCATCTTTCCGAGAAATGTCAAAGTGGTCTCTATATGGGTTTACCCATATACTTCTAATCTTGTTTATTGTGTACTTCCCCAGTAAAATCCCGTATCCTCTTGTAGTTGAAAGCTGCGAGTTTTATATACGAGAAACTTTCTAACCTATAACATCATATCAGCCTCGACATGTTTGAACTCTATTCCCTTTAACTTCGGCGAGTCATTGTACCTCGTTGCAAGCGGACAAATTGCAAACAATTGCGTAGCCCTCAGCTCTTAGTCACATGGCCACTTATATAGTCTTCAGTTCCCGTTTGAGGGAAAGACCTCAAGAGGACCCCTGAATAGTACAAGTTTTTAGTATGGTTATACGCATCTAGAGAGAGATTCGTTTGGGGCTTTGTTGAAAAAAGCTTATTCAGTGTTATATGTTAGTGCATAAGATGGAGTATATACATATAGTGGATTATTTATGATAAAGGGATCATTTGTCAATATTGATAGATTTATTTGAGGTACATATCTTGAGACGTACTTATTGTTGTAATAGGTAACCATTAATATTTCTGTAATAACGGATTTTATTTAGGAATTTCGGAGGAACTGACTGACTTGCCGAAAGATTGGAAACCGATAGTTTTAAACTTAGTTAATTATCAAAATAGATTAGTGTACCACGAGTGTGAAATTGAAAAACAGGTTGTAGCAAAAGTTGGTGTTAGTCAGTTAAGATGGTTCGGACATGTTGAGCGAATGCGTCTAATGAACGTTTGGTTAAAAAGATTTATTTGAATGATTTTGATGGTATACGTTTGCAGGTGGACGTCCGATGAGTAGTTGGAGTGGTATGATTGAGAGAATGACTTACGTGAGCAAAAGTTTCCAAGTAGTAGGAATAAAAGAGCATGTATGAGAGGAATTATGAATGTGGATGAAGCAAAAGTTGCTTGTTTGGATAGGAATGTTTGGAGGCGACTGATTTCGGGATGATGAAAAGAGTTTGTGCCACACCCTTTTGGGTACAAGGCGTGATTGTATATGTATGTATGTAATTATCAAATTAATTTAACCTAATCTAACTGATAAAAGAATAATAATACTGATAAAATTATTTAAATCTAAAATAGGGTTTACATCACTATTATAAAAGTAACGGACAAACAAGTATGTTTATTTGTATTCAATTTGAAATCAAAAATTAT
The DNA here is from genome assembly GCA_963966155.1 of Clivina fossor. NCBI lineage: Eukaryota > Metazoa > Arthropoda > Insecta > Coleoptera > Carabidae > Clivina > Clivina fossor. The sequence continues at coordinate 38,658,198 of OZ014551.1, forward strand.
TTATAAAAATAGTTTTCTTAAAATTTTTACGAAGAAATGTAGGTAGGTATTTATCTGTTATCCAAGTATGAGAGAATGATAATTTTGTTATACATAAAATAGGTGATTTTTATTTAGAACGGTTATTTCATGGTTACTTGCGGTTACATAAAACTGTATTTTATTCTGCATTTGCTTCACTTTTTTCAAAGTTTACTTTATATATATTTATAACTGCAGCTTGATTATTATTGTTTCCCAAAGTTCCTCATAAGCCGCTGTTGTAAATTTTTAAACCTTAATAAATGTATTTTAATTTTTTATAATATTTTTTTATTATATTTATAACTTAAAATATTTTGAATTTCATTTATAGTCTAATATTCTAACAGAAATGTTATTTCATTTACTTAAACTTGGTTTTAATTTAACTTTAATAAAAAAGTTATTTGTTCTAAAATAATAGGAAAAATATATTTCAATTTTCTATTGCTCTATGAAAATGAAAAAGTTTTTACGGTGTATTACAAAATAAATAAAATCCAATTCAAAACCAATTTTCTTGTATAAATATTAATTATTTTCGTTCGTTGTTATTATCAGGGCCGGATTTAGACTTGATAAGGCCCTAAGCTATTTGAGATATGGGGCCCTTTATAAGTCCAGATATTCTATGTCAGTGACAAATTTGATTTCCGGATACCTAGAGGGTTAAACTTAAATACAATTAAGAAGTTTATTGATAGTGAAATAATAAATCTTTAACTTAAAATCATTTTTATTCATAACACATAAAATAATTATAATATAATATTGTTTATAAATACGAAAACTTAATAAATTACTTGAAATAATACTAATCTTTTATTTATTAATACCATTTTTTTCAAGAATTAAAAGGCTAACATTCGTTTGTCTGTATTTAAATTTTCCACGTTCCATAGTTAGCAGCCCTGCAAAACGTGACGTTCGATCAACTTCCGCTTTATCGTAACTCTGCCACACATTTTCTACTATTGCGGAATATTTACATCGGTAAGCTAGGTTTTTGACTATGCGCAACGAAACCTTAATGTTTGAACTTTTGAAATATCATTTTCTTTTATTTTATTCAACGAATTTTAAACCGTGAACTTTAAACTCATTTTTTTCAAAATTTAATACGATAAGGGTATGTTTTCTTAGTACCATCGAAAATAAAATTAAATTTTCTATCATTTGACTTAATTGAACTAAAAAATCAACTAAATTTATTTGACAACCGAACTACTTTAAATAACATTTTGTTATATTATTGTGAAATAATAAATAAATTATTAAAAACACAGGTATTTCAAATATATTAGGAATTACAATTAATAATGATTTGAAAAAATTGTTTTGTATTATTAGTGCAAAATTTGAATAGTGACCTAAACATTATTCTAAAATAAAATTTTTTACAAATAATGTAAATTTACCTGAAATTTTTTAATTTTTATTTAATTTAATTGTACCGAAAGTAATATTAGTACTTCTACATATTTATCTATAAATTGTAAGTAAAATATCTTTAAAGTGAAATAATTTTATTTTATTTTATTTATTAATTGGAGTATTGTATCATTTCTACATTATGTTAAAAACCTAGATACTAAAACTAATATACTTATATCAGTAATTAATTTGTTATATAATATAAATTGATATTCCAAATTATGGTTAAAATTTATAAAATATATTTATGAACATAGTATCTTGTTTGTAATATTTAATTGGATGATATAATCGAAATATCGCCTATTATAAAAAATAAGTAAATATTTCTATCATTTTGCAATAACTGTAAGATGTTCTATAAAACGTATACAGCTCTGTATATTTAATTATGTTGCCCAAAAGAAATTTGCAATAATGTTTCTCACTTGCAAATAATCTCTTAACCGTCGCATAGTTATGAACACTAGTTGTTTAACTTTTATTATTCTTTTATTATTTACTCTTTTATTATTTTAGAAAATTTTACTATAAAGAAATAAGATTTCTTTGAATTAAAATCAACATTTTCATTATATATATTTACGAGTATGTTTTTCAAATTTTAAAGTTTTTTTTAAATGTAATATATAGTTAAAGTGTAAAGAATATTGAAAAAAAAAATTTGACCACTGAGTGAAACAAAAATATTTTATGTAAGATTTCCATACAATATATTTACTACAATTGTAAATAACACAATACGAAAATAAAAATTTGACATAGAAGAATTGTTACATTAATTTGTGCATTCTTTTGATGATTATGTTTATATAATATTTAATTAAACAGGTTCCGGCACAATAAAATAAGTGATATAAAATACAAATTTTTTAACAATCCTAAAAAAATATGTTATAGTACAAAACAATTATTTTTTTATTGTTCTCATATATTATTAAATTTTTTTAAAATATTATCTTTTATTAATATTCAGTTTAGTGAATATACGAGGTATATATATATATATATATATATATATATATATATATATATATATATATATATGTATATATCGCCTTCTTGCACAAGTGTTGCGTTGAACATATTCCAGTTTGATGCAATTACCGCTTATCGGAACTCATTAGTACCAACACCATTTACTCGGAACTCTAACTACTAAAGTCATTGTTAATCCGTCTCTCTGTGCATACAACATAATATTACAATACTATATTCAATGTTATCAAATCAATTTATACATGGACATTTGTTGAAATTATCTCTGCAAATATAACAATATTGAAATGATTCAATAGTTTATGGGCGCTAAATATACTTATGTATATAATGTTATAATAACTGATTTTAATTTTAATTTGCGTAACATTGGTGATTAGTGAACGTAATTTGTATTTATTAAACAAAATACTACTTTTTCCTTGTAGACATTAATAGATCATTTGCAGAATGAGTGAGAAACATTGCAGCGATTTTTTTGTGGGCAACATAATTAGATTTAAGTGTAAAAGACTTTATACTTCTTATTTTGTATAAGATCTTATTAGAAATTAATTGAATACTGCATAATATCGATTTAATAATGTTATAATGCTATACATGAATACTACATACTCCTATATTATACTATATATTATAATATATAATAACAAATTTAAATAAATCTAAATAAAAACAATTTTCGCATAAATTTCTGTTTAATTATTTTATAAAAACGACGTTTCGATGAAACTGAACGCTCGTCTTCATTAGATAAAAATTTACTAATGACATTTAAATAAATAACAGTACATAATAACAAGTTATCAGGTAAAATATAAGTAACTACATAAGAATTATAGATTTTTGATTTTACACCTACCCGTTTTCTGACTACTTTCCCAAAAATTGATTATTATTTAAAATACTATTAGTCAAAATCCGAAATCTTAATATATATATATATATATATATATATATATATATATATATATATATGTTGATAAGGATGTTATTGGGATTAGAAGTCAATACAGAATATGAAATTAACAACTCAATTCATTGTATACCGGGTGACCCATTTTAATTAATCCACTGGAATATCTCGAGAAATATGTGTCGAACAAAAAAATGTTGCGAATAAAAGTTGGATGGTTTAGAGGGGGCCATCTGATCCTGTCACATTTTTTCACCCCCACCCCCCTAGGGGGCGGGGGAGGGGGGCATGTTTGATATCTTAAATGGAAACCCCTATTTTTTATTACAGATTCGGATTCTAAATAAAAAACTATGAAGATTTTATTGGAAAATTTTTTTTAAAATCATAATAGGTGGCGCTGTAATCGCAAAAAATAAATCAATTAAGCTGAAAAAATTAAGTTTTCGGGGTACCATGAGTCTTTGTGTGCAACAAAAATATGAAAAAAATTACATCTTATTTGTTTATTATTCATAGATGGCGCAAAGACAAAGACTCATGGTACCCCGAAAACTTAATTTTTTCAGCTTAATTGATTTATTTTTTGCGATTACAGCGCCACCTATTATGATTTTAAAAAAAAATTTCCAATAAAATCTTCATAGTTTTTTTATTTAAAATCCGAATCTGTAATAAAAAATAGGGGTTCCCATTTAAGATATCAAACATGCCCCCCTCCCCCGCCCCCAAGGGGGGTGGGGGTGAAAAAATGTGACAGGATCAGATGGCCCCCTCTAAACCATCCAACTTTTATTCGGAACATTTTTTTGTTCGACACATATTTCTCGAGATATTCCAGTGGATTAATTAAAATGGGTCACCCGGTATATATATATATATATATATATATATATATATATATATAAATGCGCAACCGATCATATTTATAGCGAGACAATCGCGCGAGAACGAGACAAGACACAAACAAAATATTACAGATATGAAAATTTCCTATCCGATTCCTTCTAGTTTCACCACAAGTAACACATTTATTCTATAGTTATATTTGCAGATTATTTTATGTGCTTACTATATTTAGATGCAAAATAGTGAAAATAATACTTCACTAATTTTTAACAGTTGATAAAAAAAACTTTACAAACAAATTCAAAAAAAATGTCTATGGAAATATTATTTAAAATTTACATATAGCTTTACGTAAATATGCCTAATTTATATTAGAAACTTTTCAATGCAAAGTTGCAAACTTTTTGGAAAAACTCGCAAAGAAAATTTAATATTATTGATATAAAGTTGGAAGCAATATGAATTTGAAAGTTATCTTGTAGGATATTTGGTAAATTAAAACTTGGTCCCAATGTTTCAAAAACATAAAGATGGTTTCATATAAAAGTTTGTCATAACACGAATCTGTAATTTAATTAAAAAGAAGTCTCGGTAGTAGAGTGCGTTCATATTCATAGTACTCAAGTTTGTAATCATTTACTAACTCAATGTCCCATTCATGAAGATTAAAAAGCACCGTAATGCATTTACATTTAAGATTTATCGACGTTAATTACTACATTAAATCAACCATAAACATGAATAGGTAAAGCTTATACCTAGTAAAAGGATTGTTTTATTATGCAGATCAAACAAGTTTGAAAGCATAATATTGACATTTTTATATAAATATTATATATATATATATATATATATATATATATATATATATATATATATATATATATATATATATATATATATATATGGTTTTCTCCAATAGTTGACAAAATTCTTGAAAAATAAAATTTTGTACTTATTGTGCATATAAAAGAATCTATCCTAAAAGTTTGTTTGAAATCGGATAAATACTATACCTAAAATAAATTTTAAATAGTTTTGCCAGAAAATTGACAACACTGCATTAAAAATTAATTAATTCTTGCAAGCATTCACAAATTTTGCCAAAATATTTAACTAATATTGGATAAAGTATAGTTAAAATATTTTTTTTATATTTTCTCTCAAAAAGTTAAGTTAGTAACACTGTGCAGAAATAAAATTGTGAAATTGTTATTGATATTACAATAAATATTTGATTAAAAGTAGATAGATAATGCAGCCAATTTCTAAATAGTTTAGTAGTTTTTCTCCGATAATTGATTTCACTCTGCAATAGTAAATTTATATAATCTCTTTTGGTATAAGAAAAATTTTTTTAAAAAATTACGAATAATCTTGAATAAATAATGTAGTGAAAATGTTTTTTTTTAAACTTTAGTGATTTTTTCTCGGAAAGTTGGCAACACTAGAAAAAATAAAACCACATGCACATCTAGAGAACTGACGGAACCTATTTTGAATATTTAGTGCAAATCGCAAGTATTTTGTTAAGAGATACGATAATAAATTTGATCGATTGAGTAGCAAGTGACGCATATTTACACACCATAAGTTCAGAATCGTCATACAGAGGTTATATGAAATTTTTTTAGATATTTAGATATATTGAACATTTTGCTCGCATGACAGTTGATATTATCACAAACTCTTCTATGATCTACTTTGTCATTAATTCCTTGGGCGCTACAGCGACAGACAGCTGAAAAAGAATCCTCGAGGAGGAATCGCCACGGGATAGATTAGTGGAGTAGGATCCAGTAGTCAGTAAAAAACCGAAAAAATTTAAGAAACTAATATATTGATGTATTATTGAAAAATGAAAGAAATAAAACGTTTACATGCTTAACACAAATTTGCTGGTATTATGACAAAGTTGTATCTATATTCAGTAATGATTCTACGATCCGCAATTCACTTTCTAAGTCCAGATAGTAGGTCAAACTTCAATTTAGCAAACGCTGAACTAGTCCCCCTACCCAAGCGGTTGTTGCTAAAGCAGAGGTGTCCTCTTAGTCACGTGGACTCAGCAAATGTCTTTTTCGTGACGTTTTTAGTGGCTATAACTTTCGGTGAATAAAATCGAAATGAATTTGATGGGAATTGATTGATTGCATTAAAGTAAAAGTGAAACTCAATTTTGTAAAGCCGGTTAACTCTAGACGACATAATTAGCTTCAGCATTTCAGCGTCTGATTTTTAAAAAAGGGAAAAAAATTTGGAATATGTATAAAGTATAATGTTACGCTATAAAAAGGTTAAACTGCGGAAATGATAATTAATGATAAATTTAACTAAAGTTATTTGCAAATTATTAGAATATTATTTAGGAAGTTTAATCAAACATTATTATCCAAAAAATTCTAGTTTAAAACGATTATTGCTATTTAAAGGTAGTAATAAAAGTGAAAAAAAAATATTGTAGCAAAAGTTGGTGTTAGTCAGTTAAGATGGTTCGGACATGTTGAGCGAATGTCTAATAAACGTTTGCTGTTAAAAAGATTTATTTGAATGATTTTGATGGTATACGATTGCGTCCACGTCCGATGAGTAGTTACACTGAGAAAAATGGATATTTACGGTAAATATATTTATATTTACGGTAAATATATTTTATATTTAAAAAAGTGACACAAACACAAGATATTAAAATTAGCAACATAAGTATATTAAAAAGTTAGCTATAAATAGTGTTGGCGTAAAAATATAGTGTTGTTAATTTAAATATCACACATTGTTATTCTTAATATATAATATATTAGCACATATTATATTGTATAATAAAATTTAATATACGGTATACTTACCATAAATATATGCATAACATAAATGCAAATATATAAGTATATTTAAAATAAATAATTGGGATATTAAATATAAAAATAATTATTTAAAAAAAAAACATTGTATCAATTTATCGGTTTCCATTTTTATAACTGACTATAGAGTGTCAACTTTTCAAAATATTTCGTTTCTTCTATATGACTTTGAGGTTAAATTTGTTTTTATACATTTTATGTAAAAATTAATTCATAATAAATATTTTAAAATTGTCGAAATGTTGATCACTTTATAATCCATTAATAAAAACGAAAACCGATAAATCTCGTTAAAATATTTTTTCTTATTTAATTAATATTAATGATATACATATAGGTAATATTAACTATTTTATAATATATAATATATACTTAATTATTTACTTAATATTACTTAATATAACTTAATTCTTTGCAAATTTCAGAAATTAAATTATTAAATTCTATAACTATGTTTTGAACTAAATTTCTTGGATATATATTTTTTGCATATAATAAACAGAGAAAAATACAGATTTGTTTTTGTATAATGTTTTCCAGGTTCCATTTCAAACTACAGTTATCAAATTCAGAATGAATTTCAATAGCATTATTAACAGATATATTTTTAAAACGTGGCTTCGAATATGCTTACGAAAAGAATTAAATCGTGAAAATTTGCGTTTATATACACCATTTTCTTTTAAATTATGTTTGTTTCACAAATGACCAATAAAATTTTTTACATTTGCGGCACAATAATTACTTATGTAACAGTTTGGCATCTTGTGAACATATAAACTTTATATATATTCTAGTTCTTTTGATAAAGTTGCCACAGATGGATAATCTACGTCAAATTCAGTCTTAATATTGTACACTTCCTGCTGAATAAACATCCATACATGCTTACATTCAGCTGGATACTGAATTTGTAACGAAAAAAATATTTTAAAGCAAATGTCTAAGGCCATTAAAGGTGACGAAATATTATAAAAACTATTATTAATTGTAACATAACAAGTTTGAATATTACTTAAATGTCCGACGATTACAATGAAGGGTTGTAAAGTCAATCCGCGTTCAGTTAAATTCTTTTGTCGTTCTTCTAGTTTTAGGTGAACTTCTCCAGAGGTCTGCAGACAGATAAATATTATGTAGTATATTAAAAAACAAATTTATATACTGTATACCTACCTTAACGTGTATAAGAAAGCTTTCTGCTATTTCTAGTTTCGAAGGCCGGAATTTTTTTCCCTTTTTTAAAGAACTTATTGTGCAAGGGGGAAATAATAGTGGAAATGTAATCATAGATAAGGTATTGACATCTAAATATATAAGTTAAATTAATTAAGTGTTTTTATAATAAATTCAAACATTACCTTTTGTCTCACTGTTCACATTTATATTTTGTTTTTTAGCAAGTTTAATTATTTTTTCTGCTAGAACCGGCCATTTTTCATATAAACAATTTGACCTCTGTCAAATTTTCCAATGCTTGGAATTAATAATTGCATTGTATTTTCGGTTAGTAGGCTGAAAGCTTCTTCATCAATATCAGCATCTATATTACATTATCTTAATATTAGTTCTCGTATTATAAAACCAAATAAAATAATAACATACCTTTAAAACTAGGGCAAAAATTTTCAAAATCTTCTAGATCTTTCTGTGATAAAACTGGCTGATTATAGCAATGATATCTTTAAATAATAATTAAAAAAAACAAAATTAGTGTTGTCCTCCCCTAGCATGTAAAATATTTAATACTAACCTTACTAATCGCTTACAAGCATCTGCTTTACTTGCAAACCAACCTTTAAAACTAGGGCACATATCTTCAAAGTCCCACTTTATTAACAACTCTTGCACGAATTTGTCACACATTTCAATTATAATAATTATATATTCTTATTATTTATGAACAATAAACGAACAGAAACTTCGCCAGTGATGTTGTTACCTTACTGCGTATATTATGAATAACAGAAACACGTGCTTGCCCGTTCGTTAGACAAATAAACATACAATGTGTTCAGTTTAATGTTATAGATATTTGAATTTAATATACAAAATATTTAATTTAATATTCGTATAAATTCGTATATATTCGTAAATATTCGTAGATGCAATATACGAAATTTTAAATATGCAGATATTTGGTTTAAGTATATATTGGTTAACCATAAGTATATTTTTAAATTGAATTTACATGTATCATAGTTTTAAATATTTGCAGGGTTAGTTTAATAACACGCATATTCAAATTAAATATCTTATTTGTAAATATACAATTTTAAATATCCATTTTTCTCAGTGTAGAGTGGTATGATTGAGAGTGTTTTGCGTTAGCGAAAGTTTTCAAGTAGTAGGAATAGAAGAGCATGTATGAGAGGAATTATGAATGTGGATGAAGCGAAAGTTGCTTGTTTGGATAGGAATGTTTGGAGGCGACTTATTTCGGAATGATGAAAAGAGTTTGTGCCACACCCATTTGGGTAAATGGCGTGATTGTGTATGTATGTATGTAATAAAAGTGTAAGAAAAATCTGATATCATCACGTACATAATTTTCATATACATAGTTTATTGTATCTACAGTCGCCTCTAAGTTTCTACTTTCCACATTATAGACACTGTGAAAAATTGATGTTTACCAAACGATATGTTATAAATGTGATGCGGTTCTAGAACCAACGTTGCCAATATCAAGATTATAGCAGTTGAATGCAGATATCAAATATATTTTACATACAAATTTTACATACTCATACACTTCTGTAAAATATTTTTTGTTTGTGTAATTTGAAGCCGTAGATAAAATTTTATATATAAGTAAATTGAATTCTTTCTATTCTACAGGCTATTAGCTAAATTTGCTAAAATAAAGTTTAATAAAGTTCAAGTAAAGTATATAAATATATATGGTATCCGGACAATTCACCGAAAACCGTTCACCAAAAACAATTCATCGAAAACAAATTCACCGAAGTACCAATTCACCGAAAAACAATTAATCGAAAAACAATTTATCGAATAACCAACTGAAATAGAATTAAATTAAAATTAATATTAGAAAGTGGTTAGGTTAGGAAAAGTTAGGTTATTAGGTTGGTTTAGGTTTTTTTTTCAGTATGTATAAATAGCCAATTGCGTATACATACCGTATGTGTAAATAGCCTCATTCTTAATATTATGAATATTAGGAATATTTTTAAAAAAAGCTTATTTATTTTTTTTCTTTTTTCCTTTAACACTTTACGGAGGGGTGATGGGTAGGTTAGGTTAGGTTTGGTTAGGTTAGATTGTTTAATTCTATTTCATTTGGTTATTTGATAAATTGGTTTTCGATGAATTGTTTTTCGGTGAATTGGTATTTCGGTGAATTTGTTTTCGATGAATTGTTTTCGGTGAACGGTTTTCGGTGAATTGTCCGCGACCCATAAATTTCATATATATGTGTTTAAAGATGTAATGCAGTTTTTTAAATGTTTATTAAACGGAATGAAAAATGCAAGCTGTATTATTTCATCAAGATACAATGTACGAGGTAATTACATACGATGTGTTTTAAAAACCAAGTTTACAATCTGTCTTTACAATTATATACAGGCTATTCAAAATGAAAGAACAGATTTCAAACATTTAATTCTTCCAAACTACAAAAGATAGAAACATGATTCCTACGTTCATTGAAAGAGAAAAGTTTACAATTTAAATAGAGGAGTGGTAGAAGTTCCAATCACGGCCACATTTTGTGTGCGGCAATTAGAAAAACTAGAGTCCATTGTTGACGTTCAACGTGAATTTCGCTGTCAATTTAATAAACAACCGCCGCGTCATAAGCAAATTTACGAGTGGCATCGAAAATTTGTAGAAGATGGTTGCATCTGCAAAAGGAAAAGCACGGGACGTCCACGCACATCGAACGAGAATATAGAACGTATTCGTACACTTTACGGAAGGAGCCCAAAGAAATCCACATCACGAGCAAGCACAGAACTTAACATTCCTCAACCAACGGTATGGCGAATTCTCAAACATCGTCTGCACATGAAGCATAACATAAAATTGTAAACTTTTTTCTCTCCATGAACGTTGGAATCATGTTTCTATCTTTTGTAGTTCGGAAGCATTAAATATTTGAAATCTGTTCTTTTTTTTTTTTTAATAGCCCTGTATTAAGTGAAATAAATATATTTTTAATTTTCCTAATAACAAATTGTCAAAATCTTAAAATTAAAAACTCGATATGAGAACATACATCCTTCAAAAACTGACCTGTTGAAATATTTGAATGAACTTAGACGCGACCCAACCGTTTATTGGGAGCGGTGATATTATATAGGATAAGCACTAGAATCTATCTTTGTGGCTTGAATATAAACACATACCACACATATGCACACTCCTATCGCTCCCTCTGAAACTGTTTGGATCATGCGCGCTGAAATTTTCAGCGCATTTCAGTCGCTTTTCACTTTTCCGAATATTCTATATCGGCTCGTGTTCAGTCTGTGTCGCGAGCTCTGCTACGAAACATAAGCTAACTAATCTTTTAGATTTTCCTATTTCTTTTGACAAATATGTAATAAATATTATATCTACAAATGTGGACCAATGTGGTTCTTTAATTAATTTATGCCAAGTATTTCTAAATAATGGAATAAATTTATCCTTGGAATAATTTCAGAATTAATCAATTAAATGTTGTCATTTATTTTTAAGATACATTTTTAGCTAATAACAAATTATTTTTTACTTATTGTTAGAATAAATAAATGGGAAATACTGGGCATTAATAACTCGATATAAATTAAATGGTTAATAGTTTTGATAGTTTAATTGGTTAAGTTTGTTTTTGTTAAATCAGACTGATTTAAAAATTGTGAAAAGTGAATTTTTATTTGTGGATTTGTTTTAACATTAGCAAGGCAAGTGAAATATTTTAACCTATGTTGGAATTTATATAGATATTTTTGTAATCTAGATTAATTTTTTCATAATCTCTGCCACGAAATATAACCCAACACTTTTTTGGATAATGCGTGCGCATTAACTTGCATATATCTTACAACAAATATCTAAATATTATTTTCACGAATATGATTGCTTAATTAATTTATATGTTTGTAGTTATTGTTTCAATTTGTATAAAGATTTAAATTGAATTGACAATAGTTTTGATAGTTAGTAAACTAATTGATTAGATTTGTTTTGTTAAATTAAATTGATTTAAAAGTAGTGAAAAATGAATTTTTATTTATGAATTTATTTTAATATTAACAAAGAAAGTAATATATTTTAATATGGTAAAGAAATCTTTTAAAATTTATTATAATTAAATCAAAAGCTTTAGGTTTAATTGCTGTTTATTTTATAATAAAATTCCACGTTTCAATACACTAAATAAACATACAAAATATGGTTACCAAATAACAAAATACAAGTAACTAAATCACATACATACATACATACATACATACACAATCACGCCATGTACCCAAAAGGGTGTGGCACAAACTCTTTTCATCATTTCGAAATCAGTCGCCTCCAAACATTCCTATTCAAACAAGCAACTTTCGCTTTATCCACATTCATAATTCCTCTCATACATGCTCTTTTATTTCTACTACTTGGAAACTTTCGCTACTTTTATTAATTAAAAAAAATTAAAATTTATAAAAAATAAATAACATAAATCAGTGATTGATTTAAATAAAATTTTATTTTCTTTAATTAATAAATTATAAATAAATTTGTAATCTAGTTAATTATATTTTGTTACCTGGTAACCGGTTTCCATGTTTTTATTGCTATTTTAAAAAAATGGTTGGTATTTTAAATTCGGTTTTTGGATATTTTAGTTCATTTGGTTAGTCCCGCTCTAATGACAGTTATCTTGTTTTATTACCAGAGCATGTAACCGAAAAATAAATATTGGTTAACGGTTAAGCAACATCGAAAACTATATTTTAATATCGATTTTCGATATTTTACCGGTTGTTATATATTCTAAACTGATTTTAACTGACAAATTTTTCATTTTATAAAATAAAACTTTGTAAATAATGTATATATTTTTGGTCAAACTGCAAATTATTATTGTATTTATCTTAATATTTGTTTGTGACTAAATAGTAAATTTATTAGACATTATTAATTGGATGAGGCTATTTATACATACGGTATGTATACGCAATTGGCTATTTATACATACTAAAAAAAAAAAACCTAAACCAACCTACTAACCTAACCTACCCTAAATAGCCAATTAAGGAAAAATACTGTATGTATAAATAGCCAATTGCGTATACATACCGTATGTATAAATAGCCACTTTCTTATTTATTTTCAGAAAATCTAAATCTAATTTTAGTTTATGAAATATTTTTTCCAATTGTGTGTACTACTTGCTTTAAAATTATTTAACGTTAATGTGTGCAGACTACATTCTTGGTTTAAAGTTTAAAATTCATAAATTTCGCGAAATTATATAAAATATTTTCTTATCGGTGTTTTTACCACTTTGACTGCAAGGAAAAAGTGGTATAGCGTTTGGTACGGTGTCTGTAACATTTTCAAAAATAAAAAAAAATTGTATAGAAATCCTTCATATAGCCTCTAGATGACGAATCTGAACTTAGTTTATGTGGGTGTATGGATGTGCGTCGTCAGCTCGCTCGCTCGGTCGTAAGTCAAAATTTTGTGGCCGCAACTCCTCCTAGACGGTTCAACCGATTTTAATGAAATTTCAGGATAAATTTGTCTAGTACCCAAGATGGTCATGTGGTTTTATTTTTTCCAGTGATGCCAACTTTCCGAGAAAAAAATTACTAAAGTTTTTAAAAATTCATATTGGCTACGTTATTTATCCGATTATGATCAAATTTTCAGAAAAGATTTCCCTAATGCTCCCATTAATTATGTAATTTAATTAATATCTAGTGTTGCCAACTTTCCGAGAAAAAAATTACTAAAATTTTAAAAATTTTATTATGGCCATGTTATTTAACCGATTTTACTCAAATTTTCACAAAAGATTCTCCTAGTATTCGTATAATTTATATAATTTTAACAAAATACAGTGTTGCCAACTTTCCGAGAAAAAAATTACTAAAATTTTTAAAAATTCACTATGACCATTTTATTTAACCGATTTTAATCAAATTTTTATAAAAGTTTCTCCTAGTGCCTAAATAAATTATGCAATTTTAACAAAATACAGTGTTGCCAACTTATCGAGAAAAAATCACAAATTTTTTTAAAAATTCGTTGTGGCTACATTATTTATTCGATTTTGATCAAATTTTCAGAAAAGTATCTCCTAGTGCCCACATAAATTATAATATTATTAAAATACAGTGTTGTCAACTTTCCGAAAAATGTCAAAGTAGTCTATATATGGGTTTACCCATATACTTCTAATCTTGTTTCGGTTAAAGTTTACTAGTTTTCTAAGAATTTTAATGGACCCAACAATATTCACTGCAGATTGATAAATATGTATAGCTAGTTTATGATATATATTTTTTAAATATCATTGAAGTCATTTCTTATACTGTAACAACAAATCGGTACGTTGTCGATTTCTACGTTATTGTCATGATTTCTAAGTTATTGTCATGATTTCTGCGTTATTGTCATGATTTCTACGTTATTGTCATGATTTCCAATTAGCTCTGGATCAAGAGGAATAGCGATAAACGCTTTCAATCGCTTTTGGCAGCAAGAAAACAATTTCCGTTTTCCCGTCAAAAGAAACAACAGCCCCAGCTACAGTGTTTTGCCATCAGATCAACTCAAATGTAGATTGAGAATAGAGCAGCACTTTGTTATGTTTATAAGAGAGAGATATCCTGTATGTTTGCTGGCGAATCCAGTTTAGATAAATAAGGGTGTCAGTTACAAAATGTTAACAAACTCTATTTTTATTTTAAATTTAATAAAATCAGATGCATATGAGTAAACCTATATATATATATATATATATATATATATATATATATATATATTCAAATTTAAAACAAAAATAACTGATATCATACCTAAAACTCAATTGCATTGTAAAGGATTGAGCAAGAGTTACGTAGCACTGCTTTCTCTAACTCTAACTAGCATAGTGATTATCAAACTACCTGAATTTTCCCGAGAGTAACACCAATAAAAGTCAGTCAAGTATTTTGGAATTTTTTCAAAATGTATTCATAACACACGTTTTTTAAATTTTAAGAGAATGTCCATCTCGCCTTAAAATATATCAATCTTTTTTGTTAGAGAAAGCAGTGCTACGTAACCCTTGCCGAATCCTTTACAATGGAATTGTGTTTTAGGTTTGATATACCTAACACTGACCATATTGGCAACACTGTCATAAATTTGAAATAGTACTGTCATTTTCATAATTTAATTATTTCCATGTTTTTTTTTATGTTAACATATTTAATTATTTATGTATATATATATATATATATATATATATATATATATATATATATACATATATATATATATATATATATATATATATATATATATATATATATATATACATATATATATATATATATATATATATATATATACATATATATATATATATATATATATATATATACTTATATATATAAAAATTTATTTATGATATACATACAATATTTTCATGGTAAAATTACATTGTTTTTATTATGTTATATATAGAAACAATTTTTGAAAACAGCAATAATATATAAATATAATAAATACAACAAAATAAAATGGCTTTAGGTTGTAGTTGCTTATTTTGTTACCTAGTATCTTGTTTCTTTGTTATATTATTTTCTGTAAATATTATTTATATCTTTTTTCCTGATGAAGATGTACTTTGAGAATGTAGAGAATACGTCGATTTTATTAATAAATATTAATACAGAATTACAACCTATTGCCGTTTTATTTTAATATGATAAATTCTAAAAGATTTTTTGCTATATTAATTAATATAATTAATTATATAATAATATATTATATATTATTGTTTATTTATATATTATTGTATTATTAACATAGTAACCTCTTTCCACATATGCGTTACAGTAACATAATATCAATATTTTATGTATCAAATACAAAATTAGTTATTTTAAGACAAGTCAAACTAGATCTCGTATAGTTGAGTTTGGAATTTGAGCAGTTTTTATTTTAATGCAAGGCGCTGAATTTTGAACTTGATATTTTATTATCGTATCAAATTTCAATTTATGGGTGTCATAGTTGAATATACATGCATCTATACGTCCCAGACAGATTTACCTTTCTTTAAGAAATCTCTGTGAAAAAAATGACAAATCGACTTTCACGAGAAGAATAATTTTACTATTATTTTTCAAAGTGGCGTAATATATGTATATTGCCTATATTTTTATTCTGACAAATTTTTTATCAATATTTTCGTATTTACAGTTTATGAAAAGCATATAAGCATGTATTAAATAATAAGAAAGAAACATATATTTATAGTACATGAAAAATTATATAAATTTTTCAAGTAAATTTTAAATGATGAACAATATATAGAAATAATTTTAAACCGGTAACTTTTAAGCCACATTCAGCTGCTGTTTTAGTTTTATGCAAGAATTTGACGATTCTTGATGTTCAAACTAAATTTGTCTAGTGTTTGGAATGGTTAAATTCTTGTTCTTGGCCGTAAAACTAAAACGGCAGACAGAATTAGGATTTAATATATATATATATATATATATATATATATATATATATATATATATATATATATATTTTAAACAAAATCAAAAAAAAAATGAAGACGGACATTGAGTTTTGTCGAAACGTCTCGATTTTAAATAAATATTTATACAAAATTTTAACCCAAAGCATTTTTATTTTAATATAATAAGTTGTAAAAAAAATTTTACCATGCTAGTAAATATTTTTATATAACGTTCATTTTTAGCAAAATTTATGAAATTTTTACAAAAACAGCGTCTGTGCATATTTATGTTAAAAAATTTATTTCTAAATAACAATAATAAATAATGATAATTGTTACAAATTCTATTTGATCTATTTTACGAAAATATCAAAATAAATCTACAATTTTACAAAAATATATGCTTTATTTATAGCCTTATTTAAAAAAATTAACTAATTAAAATCGGTTTCAATATAAAATGTAGTGGTTTTGCGTTACACGTCTGTGTGAACAAATCTATGCACACGAGCAACATATATGATTGGTCAAATCGATGTAGACTAAACATAAGTAAACTAATAATGTGAATTTCTGTATGTGAGGAACGTCTTTACGATGGCAAATATTTCACATTGGTTAAATAAAAATAAAATTAGAATTTATGTTAGTTACATACATACATACATACACAATCACGCCATGTACCTAAAGGGTGTTGCACAAACTCTTTTCATCACCCTGAAATCAGTCGCCTCCAAACACTCCTATCCAAACAAGCAACTTTCGCTTCATCCACATTCATAATTCCTTACTCATTCATGCTCTTTTATTCCTACTACTTGGAAACTTTCGCTCACGCAAAACACTCTCAATCATACCACTCCAACTACTCATCGGACGTCCACACAAACGTATACCATCAAAATCATTCAAACAAATCTTTTTAACCAAACGTTTATTAGACATTCGCTCAACATGTGGATGAAGCGAAAGTTGCTTGTTTGGATAGGAATGTTTGGAGGAGACTGATTACGGAATGATGAAAAGAGTTTGTGCCACACCCTGTTGGGTACATGGCGTGATTGTGTAAGTATGTATGTATGTACTATAATGAAAATCATTAATTTAAGTTAATTGACAGTTTTATTGTTTATTTTCATTCGAATTTGAATTTTCTTATTGAAAATGTGCTAAAAACGCAATGCACACGCTAGATTTGTCAGAAATTGCATATTCGACTAAAGAAACACGGTCAAGTGTATTTAATTCCCACAATAAATCTACCTAGACCGCTAACGTGTATATCTTTTTTTACAGTGAGAAACGTATTTACAACAACAAATATTTCACTTGAATTAAAAAATAATAAAATTAGAATTTGTATCACGGAGCTTGTCTGCCGTAGCAGTATATTTTTCTAGCAATTGTGTGAGATAAATAAAAATAAAATTATAAAAAGACAGTATTATTCACGACAAAATTGGCATAATTCACGACAAGAAAATAAAATGCAAAACAAATAATTTTTACAACAAAAAATTTAAAATCGCGACCCAAAATATGGAAAGTTGTCAATACTGTACACTAATAATATTATATAGTTATATATAAATAATGTAACCATAATAAATTTTTAAATAATTTAGTAGCCCTGAATATTTGTAAAATTATATAATTTATGTGGGCACTAGAACAATTTTTTTTGAAAATTTGATTAAAATCGTATAAATAATAAAGCCATAATAAATAAATTTTTAACATTTTTAGTAAAATCTTTGTCGGACAGTTGGCATTACTGGCAAAAAACTTACAACTGACAATCGAGCGAGCGAGCTAGCAAACTAACGACGCACACATACTTCCATATTAAGTAAGTACAGATTTGTAAAAAAATTTTATATATATTTTTATTCTGGAAAATATTATAGACACAACATCAAACACTACACCACTTTTTGTTGCAGTGAAACTAGTAAAAATGAAAATTTTTTCAAGTATAAATATGTTATATTCGACTAATTGCATATTTTGCCTACCAATGTTCTAATTTTAATAATAAAGGATTTGAAGTAAAGAACGGCAAAACAAGTTAAAATAACAAAGGAATAATTTTTGAAAAATTTAAAATTGTAATATTTCTTTTTGTAATAAACTCATTAATATTTATGAAGCAAAGTTACTTTTTAATATAGAAGTGGAGCGAAATAAAAGTAAGTTTGTCGGTGGAAGAAAAATAAAAGAAATATTGACTGCAGAAAGATTCTTTGCATCAGCGAAATTAAAACTTTTTTGCCATGCAAAATATTATTTGTATGGTTTCCAATAGTTTTGTTCATAAAACCATTGGAAACAGTCATGAGCATACGCAGATTGATATAAGTATTCACAGAGTTCCAAATTTCAAACTCTGTCTATTGGTTTGTTATTCATAGGAATTTTCTAACTGATTTAAATCCAGTTTGAAACTATCAGAATAATTTTCAATTTTTACTTTGAGACCTGAACACAGTAAACACGTCGATGACAACGACATCAGTTGTTGACAATTGTGCTGGTTTATATTATGCTTAAATTATTTGATTTAAATAAAATTTTCAATTATATATATATATATATATATATATATATATATATATATATATAAAGGTGGGTCGAACAAAATAGAATTTTCCGGCTGAGTTCTAAAATGAAAATATATGATGTGGAACATTAACAAAACTTAAAAAAAAAATTTAGAGGGCGCAAAATTGGGCTCTATAAAGCTAGCACCCCCACTTCATCCAAATAAAAAATAAAGTATGCTATAATTTTGTGCTATTTTTGTCCCAAAAGCAAAAATTTTGTGCTCCTTAGAAACCTGAAAAATACTAGAATGAATAGTGGGGGTGCCAGCTTGACATACAGTGGGGTGCTCACTGCTTAAAAGTAAACAAACATAAATGTGACAATAATATTGATTTAGCCAATAATTTTGTGCTCTTCATTCATTAGGTATAATAAAAACCGGAAATAACAAATACATAACCCTGAACGAAGCCACGGAGAAACGAACCGACATATATATATATATATATATATATATATATATATATATATATATATATATGCTCGAGGTTTAGTAGGGTTTGCAATTTTATACTCATTGAGAATCATGTTAAAAATGATTATATCAGTTTGATTATCTTTTTGAGAAGGGTGACTTGACGACTGAATGTATTGATGGTGCATGTTTAGAGCAGGTAGATGAATTTGGGTATTTGGGTAGTTTGTTTTCTAGAGATGGCCGTTTTGATCGTGAAATTGAAAGGAGAGTCAATGCTGGTTGTAAGGTGCTTTGGGTGCTTTGGAAACTTTTGCTAGAAATGTATATGTTTCCATAGAAGCCCGTTTGAGTATATATTATGCAGTTTTGGTGCCTACGTTGATGTATGGTAGTGAATGTTGGGTTTGGTTGCAAAAGCATGAACGGAAAATGCCTGCTGTGGGAATGAGATTTTTACGTGAGGTATGTGGTGTAAATAGGAAAGATCGGGTACGAAATAGATTAGTATACGATGAGTGTGAAATTGAAAAAAATGTTGTAGCAAAAGTTGGTATTAGTCAGTTAAGATGGTTCGGACATGTTGAACGAATGTCTAATGAACGTTTGATTAAAAAGATTTATTTGAATAATTTTGATGGTATACGTTTGCGTGGACGTCCGATGAGTAGTTGGAGTGGTATGATTGACAGTGTTTTGCGTGAGCGAAAGTTTTCAAGTAGTAGGAATAAAAGAGCATGTATGAGAGGAATTATGAATGTGGATGAAGCGAAAGTTGCTTGTTTGGATAGGAATGTTTGGAGGAGACTGATTACGGGATGATGAAAAGAGTTTGTGCCACATCCTGTGGGGTACATGGCGTGATTGTGTATGTATGTATGTATGTATGTATGTATGGTTATCTTAGTTATTAAAACTTTTATAATTTTATATTTCTGAAAAGTGTACTTTACTTCCGCTGCGTTGACATGTTTTAATCGATATGATTATATTAATATAGATTCATATTTATTTGGCTCACATACGCGCGAGTGTGATATGTATTATGTTTTGTCGCACTGTGCAAATAGTGGTTTGTATAGAGACTATGTAAGTATTATTTCCGGTTTCTTAAATAATGAATTAAGAGCACAAAATTAGCACAAAATAATAAATGAGATTTGATATTCGTAATATTAATGCAGGTGTGTTTATTGACAGTGGGGGTGCTGAATATATATATATATATATATATATATATATATATATCGGTTCGTATCTCCGTGGCTTTGTTCAGGGTTATGTATTTGTTATTTCCGGTTTTCATTATAATGAATGAAAAGCACAAAATTAACACAAAATTATTGGCTAAGTCAATATTACGTCATATTTATGTTTGTTTACTTTTGAGCAGTTTTCATTTTAGTATTTTTCAGGTTTCTAAAGGAGCACAAAATTTTTGCTTTTAGGACGAAAATAGCACAAAATTAGCAAAAAATTATAGCATATTTTATTTTTAATTTGAACGAAGTGGGGGGTGCTAGCTTTATATAGTCGCAAAATTGCCATTTTCAGCACTTTTTTTGTTTATCGATTATATCTCTGAACGTATTGGTCAGAAATGGCTGATCTTTGGATAATTATAATGTTATTAAATTCCCTATCAGGTTCGTTATTGTTTTTAGCAATGGCGCGTTTTGACTTTTCAGTCAGCTTCAGATTTTCTGAGTTTGGTCGGTGTTGTGCCTCAAGTGATAACTCAAACCACAACAGTTATGCCAAATGATTACAAATAAATTTTAATACAGAACTTGAACGTAAGCAGTTTTATTTTATATAATGAGTTCTGAAAGATTTTTTACTATATTTTAGACACATTTTTTAGATATAACAAACTTATGAATTTTTAAATAAAACTTATAAGTAATGGATATTTATCTATCTAAACATTGTCAGTTTGTAATATATAGAGACAATTTTAATGCTAAATAATGAAAAATTAATTGACAATAAAACATAATTAAAACAATTTTTCTGTAAAAGAACTTCAAATTATTTAAAGTTTTGATATATTTTTATTGCAAGATTTTTATTGAGAAACACTGCCTGATATCATTGTAGATCATTTACAGAAGCAAAAAAGAAAATATCTTTTGTCTCCCAGTGTGTATGTTATTTTTCTTTTTGTCACATTCATGAGTTACATAATATATATGTGGAATAAAATGTAATATATCAGCTTAACCAACATAAATCTTGCCCGGTACAAACATACTTAATGCCGACTAAAAAATTAACTGAGCCATCCTTGTTTATAGGGTGAACATCTGTTAAAAGTAATAAGCGATTTGCAAAACCTACACGTCGGCCATTTTTTATTTGTCACCCACCAATTATGCACATGCTCAAACAAAATTACAAACTTTATTTCAATTTTACGGAAGAATTTTAGCAGTAAGTATGCGTTTTCAATTATTGAAAAATTTTGTTGTTTAATGCGAGATATAAAACCGGTAAATAGAGAGGGGTAATTATATCGGTTAACCTATATTTTTGAAAATAATTTGCTACCGTTAACAGTAACCTTAACCAACATTTTAAACTTTAAAAACTGGTAACTTTAATCGAAAAAATAATACCAGTTTTATTGAGAGCAAAACAGAAATATCAAATTATTTTTTATATACTCTAAAAAAAAATTATGTAATTTTACCTATAAACCATGAGACACAATGATGTCCCAGTATTCTTAGGTATAATTACTCAACTGCTCTAATTTTACATAATTGTTTAAAAATACATAATATTACAATCATTATATAATATGATATTACCAACGGAATGGAAAAGCACATGAATATGTAATATTACAGTTTATTAGTAAAGTCTCTTTAGTAAATATAGAGAACATCAGTAAATTTGCTGTCAGAAATTTTCCATAAATACCTATACTTTGTTTAGTTCTGTAATATTATTGTAGGTATAATTACATATATTTCTAAATTGACATAAAGGATGTATTTTATAATTATTACAGATATTAATATGCATGCTGTAATTTTACATAATTTAAGAGGTTATACCAAAAATATGTAATTCTACATTAAATATGTAATGCAATTTTCAGAAAGTAAGCAATTTTACATACTTATTAGGTCATTTTTTCACTTACTTTATGTGATTATTATGAATTGTGTAAAAATTATAGAACTTTAAGTTAGAAATACAGAAATTTTTTCAGTGAAATTAAATTACGGATATTTTATAGTAAAATTTTACTGTTATTTTTCTGTAATTTTGCTAATTTTTTTACAGTGTATGTATTCTTGAAAATTTTAAACTTTGTTACGAAAAATAGCATTCGTCGTTATTTATCTTTATTTCTAAATTAAGGAAAGAATATTTTATAACCTGCAATTAGATTTGAATTTTGTGAATATTAATAATGATAATTGTTAATAATATTACTATTCGGTTACGTAGCAAATATTAAACAAAATACAAAAATAAACTTCTGTTCTTGCTTAAATTGCCATTAATTTATTTTGATGAATTAACTAATGATTTAATTAGTTTATCAAAATAAATTAATGGCGATTTAAGCAAAAATAAAATACTATAACCTAATATATAATATGGCATGTGTAATCAAAAATATAATAAATTAAGTTAAAAATAAAACAATTTTACAATTTTGAAATATATGTCCATATATAATATTCACAATATTTTTCTATTATATGTCTGAATGATTGATGAAATAGAAAATTATTGAAACGCATTGTAATTCGATTACCAAATATGTAAAATATATCGAAGCAATTAGATTTGGCCAACACAAACGTTTCATTACATTTCATTAATTAAAAACGTTTTTGATGTATTTGTTTAGTAACAAAAAGTACAAAAATAGAAATAAAATTATTAAATGGAAATTTTTCAACTCAACTGTATATACAGTGTGTCTCCGAATTGAGTTCACTATAGGTGTAATCGGCAAAAAATTCATGAATTTTATTTTTATGTTTTGGGATTCCGCCCTGCTTTGTCTGTGTTTGGAGTTTGTGCCACACTTTACTGAGTACATGGCGTGATTGCGTATGTATGTATGTTATTTAGGTAATTTTTTTTCTGATGAAGACATGCTGATATATAATATAATAATATTCTCGCAAAGCGAGAATGGAGCTAGTCGAATGTGGTTTGATTTTATAAGCTAGTTTTTCGACTAGCTAAAATACAAGATTAGAAGTGTATATGGGTAAACCCATATATAGACCACTTTGATATTATCACATAAATGATAAGAAATAAGAATAAAAAAAATTTTCACCGAAAGTTGGCAACATTGTATTTTGCTAATATATAATATTATAGGCGCTAAGGGTATCTTCTGTAAAAATTTCATTAAAATCGGATAAATAATGCGGGCATAACAAATTAGTAGAAAATTATTATTTTTTTTTCGGAAAGTTGGCAACACTGCGGTCTGAAAATTGAACTTAAGCACTAGAAGAAACTTTTCTGAAAATTTGATTAAAATCGGATAAATAATGTAGACACAATAAATTTTTAATATTTTAGTAATTTTTTTCTCAATAAGTTGGCAACACTGTATTTTGTTAAAATTGCATAATGTATGCGGGCACCAGGAGAATCTTTAGTGAAAATTTAATTAAAATTGGTTAAATAACGTGGTCATAATAAATTTTTAAAAATTTTAGTAATTTTTTTCTCAGAAAGTTGGCAGCACTGTACTTTGTTTAAATTATCTAATTTATATGAATACCAGAAGAATCTTTTGTGAAAATTTGAACAAAATCGGTTAAACAACATGGTCGTAATAAATTTTTAAAAATTTTAGTAATTTTTTTCTCGGAAAGTTGGCAACACTGCGGTCTGAAAATTGAACTTAATTTTTTATTTGGTATGAACTATCTAATTGCCAAGTTTCAGCTTTCTACGAGCTTTCCTTCATACTTATAATTAACACTGGTATTTATCGTATTTTTTGGACACGGCCAGCCGGCCAGCCAGCCAGCCAGCAAGCCGTATTGACGATTTTATAAGTTAGTCTTTTCGACTAGCTAAAATAAAACAAAATTTCAACGTAAAGCTTTTCTTTGATGTAATGAGTACTGTACATTTTTTATCAATGTTAACTTTTTAAACAAACAATTTAAACCAGCATATACACATAAATATGTAAAATAAACAATCATATATTCGATGTTTAAAACAATAAATAAATAGACAAAAATGTGGGACGAGTTACCGCGCATTGAATACAAGCATTTTTCACCAGCGTTAGTAGTTCATTAAAATATCACTGGTAAATATTTTAACAGCGGCACGAAATTACATTTTTCCTGCTGTTATCCGGCGTTACTACAGCAAGATTTTGACAGCTTTGACTCAACAGGAACAGAAATAAAAGCAAAACTTAGTAGGGAAATAGTATGACAAGGAGTTCTGTTTTTATCGATTTTCCAATACGGGACTTCATCCATAATTACTGTATTCCGATTTTCACCTCTGACTTTACTGGAATATAGAATGCGCTGACCCGATTATTGCAAACTGTGTCACTTAAATAAATAAAATTTATATCAAATATTCATCAATATTTGTGTATTATTGAAGCTGATATTTATATATTATTTAAATATGTGTATGCAGTGTTGGACTGGATAAAAAATTAGTCCTGAGGAAAGTTGCAGGAGAGGTCTACCTTACATCCCAAACTTGTTCAAATAAATTATGTTCTATATTTTTTTATTATAATTTATATGAAAATGACATAACAGAAATATAACAAGATTAGAAGTATATGGGTAAACTCATATATAGACCACTTTGACATTTCTCGGAAAGTTGGCAACACTGTATTTTAATAATATTATAATTTATGTGGGCACTAGGAGAAACTTTTCTGAAAATTTGATCAAAATCGAATAAATGATGTAGCCACAATGAAATTTGGTAATTTTTTTCTTGGAAAGTTGGCAACACTGTATTTTGTTAAAATTACATAAATTATATGAATACTAGGACAATCTTTTGTGAAAATTTGAGTAAAATCGGTTAAATAACATGGCCATAATAAATTTTTTAAAACTAGTAATTTTTTTCTTGGAAAGTTGGCAACACTGGATATTAATAAAATTATATAATTAATGGGAGTATTAGGGATTTTTTTCTGAAAATTTGATCAAAATTGGATAAATAACGTAGCCAATATGAATTTTTAAAAACTTTAGTAATTATTTTCTTGGAAAGTTGGCATCACTGGAAAAAAATAAAACCACATGACCATCTTATGTAATAGACAAATTTATCCTGAAAATTTCATTAAAATCGGTTGAACCGTCTAGGAGGAGTTCCGGCCACAAAATTTTGACTTACGACCGAGCGAGCGAGCTGACGACGCACATTCATACACCCACATAAACTAAGTTCAGATTCGTCATCTAGAGGCTATATGAAGGATTTCTATACATTTTCTTTTCTTTTTGAAAATGTTACAGACACCGTACCAAACGCTATACCACTTTTTCCTTGCAGTCAAAGTGGTAAAAATGAATTGTAAAAATTACACATATAAAATTAAGTATAATTCTTTATTTGAATTTAAGTTAAAAGACGATTTAATAAATGTCTCTTTTCACAAATTGATGTTTTTATAATAATCAAATCTTAAATTTTTGCAAAACCAAAAATCAGTTTTATTTTTTTTGACTATCGCCGGTTACGGCCCACAATAATGACGACCCACCGGGAAAAGCCCGGTGCCCCAGTGGACCAATCCAACCCTGTGTGTATGGATGGATATCAGCAACAATAACCGTGAATAATTATTTTTTGCTAATTGTCAAAGGAATTTTATTGAATGAGATCAATATGAAGTTATAATAAACATAATGGTGTCTATAAAGGTAAAAAAGTTTTAGGATTTACTTCTATGTAAATATTAATTAAGAATCGACGTTTTAATATACTCTACATATATCATCATCGAAAAAATTAAACAAATGTTATAGGAGTATTTAATAAACAATCAAAACATAGAAACAAGTTACTATGTAACTAGATTACAAAATTTAAAAATTTTTAAAAAAAGGAAATCACATTTTATTTAAAACAGTGCTTTCACGCTGATTGCCTTTATGTTTTTCTTTATAAATTTCTATTGCTACTATTATTAATATACTGTTAATATTATTGAGTTTTACTATATTGTTGTGTACATTTTTTTGGGTTTGTTTTATAAGAAAACTAAATAATAAATTTTATCTTCAAGCCTATGAAAACATTGATATTTCATTACTGTATTGTCCATGTAAAAAGAAGTAATTAGTTTAATAGTACAATAATGTAAACATTATTATATAGTAGTTATACGGTCAACTGTATTTAATATCAATCATTTTGAAAATTTTGTAATAACAATTTTTATATTATTATGGCAGCGTTTATTTATATTTAAGTTTGAATTTTATTATTGAAAATGTGTGAACAAGTACAAGAAATTTATATGCATATTTGACCAAAGAAACAAAATTTCTCACAAATCACGTAATAAATATAATATTCTACAACTTTTAGTAAGGTTAAGGTACTCGAATTTATGTTCTAGTATGTATTTATATTTAAATTCAGTTTAATTTTTTTCATTATCACAACAAATCGTCCGCACAATAAATAGTTATTTTAATAGTTTCAATAATAGCGCATAAATAATTAAATTATATATATTGTTGAGTACATTTAATTATTAAAATAATACTTTGGTATAATAATAATGAATAATTTGTTTACAAATATATATATTATTTTAGATAAAAAAAAAAAACAGCATATTGCAATATTTGTTAAATAATAAATATCGAAAATCAATAATATCTATAATTAATAATATCTTTGACAAAGCTCTCTAATAATAAACTATATTAGAAGGGTGTGTGGTTGAAATTTTCTGTAATTTATCATTTCCTAAATTATTAATAATTTATTAAAATAACAATAAATCATATATATCGGAATACCGAATATTTTCTTTTCATTTTTACGAAGAAATATATAAGTTCATATTTTCTAAATTCATATTCATTATAGTTAATATTTGAGATATAGATATGTTGCATGTAAATGAAGATAAATTGAAAGAAAATATATCTATATCTAGATAGATGCTATATATAGATTTTTGCTTTAATATAAAAATTTTCAAGATTGATACAAATATATTGTGAGGTGAGAAATTATTATGATATTGTTAGGAAAATTAATATATTAAGCACGGTTGAAACTTTGTAATATAAAAGTTTTTATTAAACAAAAATTTAATTTTTATATTCTACATGCTAAATTTACTAAAATAAATACACTCAAATATCTTATTTCAATGAAGTTCAAATTAAATGTGTACAGATTATATATTATATATTATTGTATTTTTTTTTATTGAATATAATATAACTATTTTGTCTCTGTTGGTAACAGTATTTTGCAAATTCAATTAATACACTTTGCTTACATTGGGCGTTACTTCTATTACGTTTGAACTATTTCAGAACTCATGTTATCAAAATAAAACTGCATTAGGTTAAAGTAAAACTTGCCGACATGAAATTTTTCCTTAGTTTATTTTTCGTCGCCAGGAAAAACTTCTTTTATAACTTGACAAAAACATGATAGTGTTAATCGAGAATTTACAAAAATAGCAAACTTCGCCCTCAAAATATTAGAACTTGAGTTTCTGGAGACATTACTTTGCTGTGGCAATATGAAGAAGTTTTCAAATAATTTACTTTACACACTATTTGTGAAATTATTGCAATTACAATTACTAAGGCTACTTTAGTAAAACTTTCAATTAAAAATAATTTAATTTTGTTTTCAAACGTATCAAAATATTGATATTAGGTTATTATGTTGTCAATATAGAAGCAAGTCCTTTTGTTATTAGTACAATAATATAACATTATTATACAGTAGTTAATCATATATAGGTTACTGGTGTTAGTGCCAAATATAACTGCACAGTTAAGTGTATTTAATCTGACACCTCCGGCAAGTATATTTCAAATTGTCCAAAGACAATTACATTGTTTTTTTTTTTTCAACGTAATATAATGTGAAATTATTGCTATTACAATCGGTTTTTAATAATACATTAAAGTTACTTTTCTTAAACTTTTGGTTAATAGTATATTATAATATACTCAACGAACTTAATATCCATCTTCAAAAGGAAAAATAATATTTTCCCTGATGGACGGACGTCGAGTTCTTCGAAATTTTCATTATAAATAAATATAAGTACAGAACTTTATCTTAATGCAGTTTTATTTTGATAAAATGAGTAGCTGTCATTGCCCCACGTTTTTCTATAAGGAGTTATAAATTTGTATGGGAGACTAAGAGAAATTATCTGATAATTTTTATAGTCCATGTTAAAAACGTGGTAATTAAAAATATTTTTGTTTATTTAAATAATTTTATTGATGAGATTGTTAAATTTCAGTCAACCTAATAGGTATGTGCAGCGAAGCGAACGGGCTCTGCTAGTTTTATATAGTTTTTAAAATATAGAAAACGTGAGCTCGTTCTAAAACACACTGTACTTCTTATTTCTCTTACGGTTTCTGCTGTTTTGTTCTAAGCAAGCTCGGCGCAATAACCTCTGCCGCATAGCGTCCATAGTTCGGATTAGTGAAACTAATCTAGAAAGTTGTCCACACGCCACAAAACCGAAAACTTAAACAATACAAACCAGAACAAGTACAAAGACAAAAATTACTGGTTATCAGTCTAATCCCATGTCTCTTATTTTTCCCTTTTACTGAGTTTTTCAATTACACTTTCTCCATTAGCACTGCGGTACGAGCAACGCTACAAATTCATTATGTATTGGAAACCGAAACGCAACTTAAAAACTATTTTTCACTATTATACTATTGAACACAAAGTTATAGCATCAATTAACACGTTCGTTGCGGCTCATTTTTTCCATTTCCTGTTTGAAGTGCGTTACGGAGCGTATATGGGCCGCATCGCAATCTAGAGATGTGCGTTACGGGGTATATATGCCCCGTATGTTTTATATCAGTTTTTTATAATAGCTGGTCGAGGCAACTGATTTATCGAAAATACTAACAGGTAATCTAATGAAGTAAGAAATGCAAGTAAGAATACTTAATAGCACGGGGTTTCGGCTACATTTCAAATTCTCTTCGCACAATCTGACATTCTAAACGATTGGTTTTAATATAATAAAATAGCCGCACCTTAGCTGCACCTAACAACTTAACGTATCGCACAAGCGCAAGGAGCTATACAGGACTTATTAGCCCCGTATCGCAGCGAACGTATTAAGGAATATTGAGGTTTCATCAAAAAATAGTAGAGTTCAGAATTTGGGCGATAACGCGGTTTATAGATTGTACATAATCTAGGAGAAGAGAAAAAATTGCTGACGTTACAATTGTACATTTATGTTTTCAATTATGTTTAAGATAATCAGGGCCGTATTTATGCACAGGCTATCTAGGCTGCAGCCTAGGGGCCCGCACCACATGTTTCAAATTTAAAGTAAATAATTGTTTAACCGATAAGTATTTTACTTAAATTTTCATAAAACAGAATATTCGAATAACCCGACTTGCAACCAGTGACAATACACTTCACTAGTACATAGGTATACTCGCGACAAGATAAAAAGATAGGTACATCATAATCACGTGATAAAACTTAACAACATGAAACTCACTAATGTACAAAATTAATTTTATTCTATTTTACATATAATGAACTAAATCTTCTTGAAACTATTTACATATGTTATTTTAATCAAATTAATATGTAATATATACAAATATATCGTATATTATTGGTTTTTTTTACTTATTTATTTTTGCTATATTTGGCAGCATTGATTTTCAATGTCAAAAGTTACAGTACGTTTATATTAGTTCATTTGTCAACAGTTAGTTGGCAATTTAATTTCATATTTTGAACAAAAAAGGAAAATAATGGGCTATTAATGTCCCTGTCTGCTGTACGCGAGAAGCTCATATAAACATAGTAGTGAGTGACGTTATTTGCCTAGTGACAAAAATTGTTGACGTCCCTATCTTTTTATTTTGTCGCCACTATACATCTTTATTAGTACTAAGTGCAAGCTCAAACCAATTAGCCACTAAGATTATTTGATATTTTCATTTCTAAGTTTATTATTTATTTTTTAAATACTTTATTTCAATTAAATAAATATAAGTAAAATTTACTTGTTTGTTACATTCCTTTTTAATCTTGCATTTTTCTAACATGTTTATTTAAAATTATAAAATCACAACCCCCTTCCTAAGGGCCCGCTCCACAGGTTCAGCCTAGGGGCCTACATATCCTAAATACGGCCCTGAAGGTAATATTTAATTAGTTGGTTATTTTTTCCATTTATTTTCGAAATTATTTTGTTTGACTGTGTGCGAGAGAGAAATAATAAATATGATAAATATAATTACGAATATGTATTGCAATTAATGCATTGTTTAAGATATGTCGGGTGTCCAAAGAGTGTGGAAATGGTTAAATATCTCGAGAACGACACACCGGATTACAAAGTTACAAAAATATTTTTCTTTATGTTGTGAATTGACTTGTAGCGGACAACTTGTGTTTTTTAAATATGTAACTCGAAGTACCATCGCTTATACGGATCCCAACCACTACTATAGAATGGTTGTGAAGTGGTAGGGAATGCGCTGTTAAGCAGTTGTTTTCAACACTTTTTTGGAAATTTATTCATACATGATACTCAAAAACCACCCCAATCCTCGTGGAACTTGAGCTGGTGGTAAATTTAAAAAAATTAAATAGAAATACTCACTTTTTATTGTATTGTTACATTTTCCGTAAAAAACTGTTTTAGGATTTGCTAATTTCCCTTGCCTCCCAACCTCCCCTTTTGGGAGTAAAAAGAGGGAGTTTTAAAATTTTTTCATCGTATTTTTGGATTCTCCATCTAAAATTAGATATGGAATTGAAAAACTGCACATACACTTTTAATATTAAATAATACAGATTTTTCGTTACAGATAAATATTTTTATTAAAAATTTCAAAACTTATCTTCATAATAACAATTGAGTCGCTGAGTGCAATAACGACTTAATGGTACTTAGGTCGTTTTTCCGGAGTACATAATTTTGGAAAGTACATATCCATGTCTATTCAATCATCAAAATTCCTAGTGATTTGCGATTAAAAATTTGGAAAATTGCACGCCGCGGTCAAAAATCCCAAATTTGAATAACCAAATTGCACGCCGGTCAACCGCAACTGTTGGTTTAGGGTAGGTTAGGTTAGGTTTAAGATGTTTAGTTATGTTAGTATTCAATACAGGCGCTTATCTCATCGGCGCAAAAGATAGGTATCCACCTCAGACCGGCGAGATGTTGATCATTCATTATGCCAATTATAATATGTTCAAGTTTACAAATAGTTACAATATATAAGGATAAAACGATATAACAAAATATTGACTGAAAATGGCTGTTTTTATTAAAAATTTCAACTATTTTCCACCCCAAGGAGGGTGGGGGACGATTTTCAAATCCGGAAAGCGGAAAATTGCAAAATGTTAAATATTACATGTTAATGTCTTGTGTTTGAGAGTTATAGAAGAGAGATAGCATGCATGAAATCTTTCAGAAATGTGGAGGAAATTACTTGTCTGTATAGAAATGACTAAAAATTTGGTCTACCGGAAAGAGTTTATATAATAACTTTTTGGGTACATGGCGTGATTGTGTATTTATGTATACTAACTTGATAAAACATATTGTTTTAAAATAAATCATGCCTTAAAAGTCTTTTGTGTGAAAAAAAAATCTTGAAAAAAACTCAGGAACAAAAATTATTCAGCAAAACAATACCTTGTTATATGCTGTCCATATAAAGTAAAAAATATCATTAAAGTTACTGATGTACATACATATATAAAACAGAAAACGTAATTTTATTTCTGCCTGTATAAAACAAGTAGTGTTAAGTGTGTTAGAGCATTCAACGTAACGTCGGTGTTGGTGACAGCGTCGCGACGTACCTCCGGCATATAGCACGCCAGCTTAACCGGAAGATTGATGGAGCTTTTTATTAAATAAGCTCTGTGAGGCAAATGGTGACACTCTTACTTCGTGAAAACTTCGAAAAAAATAATATATAAATAAATTAAGTTTTAGCAATATCATCACTAGGAACAGAATTTTAACAGAAATTTAACTGATACATTAAATCATACATACATACATACACAATCACGCCATGTACCCAAAAGGGTGTGGCACAAACTCTTTTCATCATCCCAAAATCAGTCGCCTTCAAACATTCCTATCCAAACAAACAACTTTCGTTTCATCCACATTCATAATTCCTCTCATACATGCTCTTTTATTCCTACAACTTGGAAACTTTCGCTCACGCAAAACACTCTCAATCATACCACTCCATTTACTCATCGGACGTCCACGCAAACGTATACCATCAAAATCATTCAATTAAATCTTTTTTAACCAAACGTTCATTAGACATTCGCTCAACATGTCCGAACCATCTCAACTGACTAACACCAACCTTTGCTACAACATTTTTTTCAATTTCGCACTCATCATATACTAATCTGTTTCGTACCCGATCTTTCCTATTTACAACACATACCCCACGTAAAAATCTCATTTCCACAGCAGTCATTTTTTACATTAAATCAGTAATTATTTAATAATTTTATTCTTATAAATAGGTATTACAAAATGTACCTACATGCGGATAAACTGAATATTTCAAATTTTATTACTTACACTACGTGAATAATAAAAATTTCAATAAAATTTATTAGTATGCATTATTTATAATTAAATGACTCTTTTTTTATATCTGACATAAATTTTGTATTGAATATAGATTTTGAGAAACTATTACAACTATTCAAAGTGGTGATACACCAGTGTAATAAATTTTAAGAAATCATACTCTTAGGTTTATTGTCTAATAATGTTTCAATTATTTTAAATATTAAATTAATTGAATGTAATTCTAAAACATTTTTTTTTAAATATCTTTTTTTAAAATTTGTATAAATAAAGTAAATTTAGCGGTATTTTTTCATTATTGTTTAATTTGACCTATACTAGAGGTTGTATTAATAATAATAATTTTTAAAATGATCATTATTCTTTTTTTTCTATATGATGCAGACTTTTGACGGACACTATATATATTCACTACCAACTAATAAAATAACGTTATATTATTTTATTAGTAATGTAATTACCCATTTTCACTTAGACAATATAGTAACTTAATATCAATATTTTGATATTGTACAATAATCCCACTAAAAACCACGATAGATACATGTAGTAGATGTACTCGAGCACTGATACATTAGATAAATATAGCAAAATGTTTTGTTATGTTACGTAAGAGACAGAAATTGCGTTAGAAACAGGTGTGTTTACATTCCGTTCAATGTCTCTCTGTTTTAGCTGGTGAGTTCATTTATATAATATATATATATATATATATATATATATATATATATATATATATATATATATATATATATGTTTAAT
The DNA here is from genome assembly GCA_963966155.1 of Clivina fossor. NCBI lineage: Eukaryota > Metazoa > Arthropoda > Insecta > Coleoptera > Carabidae > Clivina > Clivina fossor. Next base: position 38,692,596 of record OZ014551.1, read on the forward strand.
ATTCATACATTTTAAAATTGTATAAAAAAAACAATCAAATATCGAAGTGTCAATACAAGAATTAAGTATCTATATCTGTGGTTGATTTGATGGTTCAACAAATATGCATTTTTCTAAGAATATACATACGTTTACAACAGCAATAACAACACTGGTATACGAGCATTGAAATATATATATAATAATTCATGTCTCGTTGTATCGATAGAAAGAAATCTATTCTTATATTGTACTCTAGTATATATTTTGGGTGACATTGGTGACTGTGCGCAAATTTCAACCACTCAATTAGGTTGGAAATCAATATGTGAATCTATTCATAATACAAGATGTGACCTTTCGATCGGGAAAACATGGAGAGAAACGGAGAAACAAAACATATATTTCAAATTATATACGATCCTATATATGTTTACATGTTTATGTATATCCTTATACATGTTGGTACACTGAGAAAATTTTAGTACGAAAAGTATGTTACGATGAAAATGGTAATAATAATAACAAGATTAGAAGTATATGGATAAACCCATATATAGACTACTTTGACATTTCTCGGAAAGTTGGCAACACTGTATTTTAATAATATTATAATTTATGTGGGCAATAGGAGATACTTTTCTGAAAATTTGATCAAAATCGAATAAATAATGTAGCCACAATGAATTTTTAAAAAAATTTGTGATTTTTTTTCTCAATAAATTGGCAACACTGTATTTTGTTAAAATTGCATAATTTATTTAGGCACTAAAAAAATTTTTATGAAAATTTGATTAAAATCGGTTAAATAAAATGATCATAATAAATTTTTAAAAATTTTACTAATTTTTTTCTCGAAAAGTTGGCAACACTGTATTTTGTTAAAATTACGTAAATTATATGAATACTAGGAAAATCTTTTGTGAAAATTTGAGTAAAATCGGTTGAATAACATGGCCATAATAAAAATTTTAAAACTTTAGTAATTTTTTTCTCGGAAAGTTGGCAACACTGAATATTAATAAAATTATGTAATTAATAGGAGCATTAGGGAAATCTTTTCTGAAAATTTGATCAAAATCGAATAAATAATGTAGCCACAATGAATTTTTAAAATCTTTAGTAATTTTTTTCTCGGAAAGTTGGCATTACTGGAAAAAACCAAAACCACATGACCATCTTGGGCACTAGGCAAATTTATCCTGAAAATTTCATTATAATCGGTTGAACCGTCTAGGAGGAGTTGCGATCACAAAATTTTGTCTGACGACCGAGCGAGCTGACGACGCACATCCATACACCCACATAAACTAAGTTCAGATTCGTCATCTAGAGGCTATATGAAGGATTTCTATACAAGTTTTTTTTTTTTTTGAAAATGTTACAGACACCGTACCAAACACTATACTACTTTTTCCTTGCAGTTAAAGTAGTAATAATAATAATAAATTTATTCCTGATTAAGATACAATAATGTATATACAGACAAGTCAACAAAATATGGTAAATTTAATTCCTATATGAAAACAGTAAGTTTGTGAATGTCATTCACAAACTCAGCAACATTATAAAAGGCATTATTTAGTAAAAAGCTCTTTATTAACCTAAAAAACTCTTTACTTTGCATATCGCGTATGGTAGATGGAAGCTTATTAAAGAGTGTAGCTCCCACATTCATAGGTAGTTGTTTTGCAATATTTAATCTGCAAAAATCTAATCTAAAGTTCTCTTTCGTACGTGTGTCATAGTTATGATAATTACAATTTTTTTGCAAACTATAAGGATTATCTTTGGTATGCATAAGACACTGTAGGATGTAAATACTTGGCAAAGTCAATATCTTTAGTTTAATAAAAAGATCTCTACAGGATTGGTAAAATTTATTACGAAATTGCTATTTCAAACAAGTATAGCGCAACAAAAATGTTATTTCGAGGAACAAATATGAAAAATATCAGGACGGAAACAGTATATTAAAAAATAAATATAGTGCGACAAATTAATAAATGGTAATTGTTTTATATTTTAAAAAGAAGATCAACACACCAATTAATCAATCATAAAAAGTTAAATTAAACAAATTTAAATCTAGCAATCTAAGAACATTACAGACGTTGTATAATAACATGAATAAAGCCGTTAAAAACAGCGCAAGGCACGATAAACGCAAAGGGTATGAAAAACTTGCAGCAAAGAAGAAGAAGCAATTCTATTAATAAAAATACGAAGAATTTATTTTTAACATTTTTTTTATCTTTGTGACAGGTGCGCTGTAATCGCATTTTTTTTTGCAAAACGTCGCTAAATTTTCAAATTTTTGTTCCTTACATTTTTTGTCACTTATTCTTATGTATTGGTTAATTTTAATTTAATAATTGTTTCAATTATTCACGCAAAAAATAACAACGTTTTGTTATTACTATTGTAAATAAATATGAAAAAACTGATATTTACAATTGTAAATATTTTTGTACGTCTCGAAACCCCGAGTAAGATGACAGAAAATGCAAAAAGAAATGCGATTACAGCGCCATCTGTCACGAAGATAAAAATAATTGTTCCAAATAAATTCTTTATATTTTTATTAATAGAATTTAAATATGTAATAAAATATAGGGGATCCCATTTGAAATTTTAAAGTTGCCCACCACTTCCCCCACAAGGGGTTGTCTGGGGGGTCACTTTTTGCGTCATTCAGTAGAGCACATTAATATCAGTTAGATTGCTTTTTGTTTTGTTAAAAAATATTAAGCCCCAGCATTTTAAAATATAGTGGACAGGTGGTCTGGACCACCCGGTATATATATATATATATATATATATATATATATATATATATATATATATATATATATATATAAAACTTGAAGATTATAATCAGACTCATAGCTAGTTGGATTAAAAGTTTAATTTTTGTATTTGTTTACAGATTAATATACCTGAAAAGTTTAGTTGCGGTTATTGCTATAGATAGATGGGGTTGAAAGGTTAGTGTTTCAATTTTTCTTCTTTTAAAACGCCGTTCATTTACATTTTTGTCGTGAGAGAAAATCAAATGTATTTATATTTTTGTGGTGAAAAAAAAAAATTTGTCGTGCATTAGAATATTTACATTTTTAATAATACTCAAAAATATTGAGATTTTATATTTTTCCCAAAATTTCACAAGTTACTCAGTCATTGAATCGGCTTGTGAGGCTATGCATCAATGACTGGCCAGTTTAACCATAGGCACGTGTTTCGACCTATAGGGTCTTATCAGTACGGTGCTTTGATCAGTGTCGGGAAAACACTGATGCAGATGTTAGTTCTGGCTGGCTTTTATGCCAAATACTTTGAAACGATAGCAAAGAGAGGTAATAAATACTACCAACGCCATCTATACAATAATGCAATAAGCAATTATAGTAATTAATCTTGAACAAATAAATGTTTATATTGTCATTGTGAAATTTAATATAATAATACTCAAAAATATTGAGATTTTATATTTTTCACAAAATTTCACAAGTTACTCAGTCATTGAATCGGCTTGTTAGGCTATGCATCAATGACTGGCCAGTTTAACCATAGACACGTGTTTCGACCTATAGGGTTTCATTAGCTACACAAGTTTAAACATCTGCCGTCGAAAACACGTCGGCTTCGGAAATGTAATTTTCAAAAATAAATCAACAATTTTAAATAAAAATTTTGGATAAAAAATTTGATTGATTGATTGATGAAAAGTATTTAATGTTACTAAATAATAAAAATAACTTAGATTAGTTAGATAAGTTAAATTTCGAATTGTTTTAAAGTTTTTAACTATTCGTTAAGCCGAATTTGCTAATTCGTGCTTATCTATAAAAATCTCAATATGGCATATTTGTTATGATTACAATACCTCCCTTATCATATGTGATATAACGGTCGGCAGAAACAGAAAAAAGTAAAAATTTGATCTATATTTTTTTAACTTTATCCACTGTATTTTTACTAGCAATCAGCAAAAGTGTCATCATTATGTAAATTCTGTATTTATTTAACCTAACCATAATTTATAAACCCGGATTCCAATATGTAAATACGGCCAAGAATTTGTGAAGACGCTTGGCAGATTCCGGAAAGCCGCGCTCCGTAAATAAAGTGTCTCTTAACTAAACCAGATTTGAATATCAGTTAAGGTTAGATTTCCTCTACAGCTGTAAAGTGAGTACCAAAAGACTCACTTCTTGGCTCACCTGTATTCGTTCAAGTCAAATTCCTCTTAAATTTAACACTTTTGTAGTTTGTAATGACATTATAAAATTTCAGCCTCACACCTCGCAGTTAAAACTAATCTGAAACCCAAACTTTTCGATGCTTTTGCTGAACTGCTTGAATAGAAGTGCGTTCTTACAATCCTTGTCGAATACCTGAATGTTAATTTAGCGCCAATTTGAATTTTAAATTGTGCAAAGTTCTTTGTACACACCTAGATTTCAATGTCTTGTTAAACTGAGAACAATAGTGATTCGGATAATGGTAGGTGCTTTGCAATTGACTTTTGCAGCAAGTTTAGTTTTTTTTTACGAAATGTTGATGTTAATCAGTTAAGACGGGTTGGTCATGAACGTGTTTGGTTGAAAGAATATCTAGGTGATTGATGTTGAAGGTATACGTCCATTGAGTAGATGGGGGTTGCATGATTGAGAAATTTTTTGCCCAATATGTGGTGTTGATAAATTACTACATTTAATTTTTATATTATTTTTACTTAAATTTGTATTAGATTGTAGACATTTATTTATTACTGTAATCCTTACGGTTATACACACTATATTTAAAGATATGCTTAAAATAAATCTGCATCAAAATTTATATTTTAATCATTTTACAAATATTATATACGTATTTCAAGAAATATAGATGTCATTATACAGAAATATAATTATGTTGTCCTCACTAAAAATATGTAATTGTCATCATCATTTGGTAAAAGTCAATTTTTTATAATATTTATAGTGCGTAAAATGTAAGCTTTAAAGGCGATCGTAAATAAAATATACTATGTGATTCTGTAAAATAGTTTGTATGTTATATATACTTTATAAAATATGTCAAGCATTGCACAGAATCACAAATATCTTAATTAAAATAATATCTCAATAATTTAATATAAAATTAAAATTTCTAGTATGTTAATTTGGAAATAATTTTTTTAAATTGAAAACTTCAAAATGACATCGAAAAGAAATAACCGAAAAATTTATCAAGTTAAATCCTTAAAGTAAAAAAAAAATCTGTTAAAGATATAGATATTAAAAGTGTTTATCTTATGACAAAAGATCAAAGATTAATAAGGACAAAACAAAACTTTGCTTATACAATGTAAGACAAGAAAAGTATGTGAAAAATCATCAGGAAGTGCAATAAAAGAACATGTGTGTTTGTTGCGTGTAGAAATTACTCCATTATGAGATACGTACCTACGATTTACACACGCGCTCACGCTCGCGCGCGTGAACCTGAACATACACACAGGAACAAACATTGGCCCTGTGCCAAAATTATTTTCAATTATGTTCTCCTATTTTCATAATCTGGTTATACATTTATGCTTTCATGATTATACTTTACCTTACAAATGTCTACCACTCTTGTTATATTAAATTTTACATCGACTTTTATGAAATTTTATTAGTAATTTCTAAGCTTTTACAATATATAAAATACTATTTTTATTATTGGTTGAAACCTAGTAAAAAATAAAATATAAATTTTAGTCATACAAAGTTTAAATAATAACAAAATTTTTTTTGTATTTTTTTAAATAATATACTTTAGAAAAATAATATGTATTAAATACATTTAAATTTATACCTTTAACGGAAACTGAAGGTACAGTCCGATTAGAAAAGCTGGGCCATCCAGGCCAACCAATGGCATAACGGCACCTGTAGTGGATGGTACAGGTATTTATACCAGATTGCGTAACAAAAACTAACATTCAGTTACCAAACACTGACAATACAATCTACGATATATGAGAAACGTCTGCAATGAAGATAGATCGACTGTGACATACAAGCCAAAAAATTTACTATTATACTATATATACAGAGTGTACAAAAAACATAGTAAAGTGTCAATATCTAATAAGTTTATAAGAAAAAAGTTTTAAATTTTAGATCATAACTTGAATCTATAAATTTAAAATACTACTTGTAATATATAAAGTAATTCATTTGTAAAACGTGTACCAAAATTAACTTTAATTATATTTTTCTAGTTTATTCGTTCAAGAAATATTATTCTGAAACTTTCTCAAATATTTTATTCTTAAATTTTACATATAAAATAAATTTTATCCATACCTGAAGTGAAAGTACTTTCGATTAGCACATTTCTAGTGTTTAGATAAACCAAAATAGTTCAGTAATAATAATTTTCAAAAACCAAATAATAAATTTTTTCCCATATTATCCATACTTTTTGGCGTACACTAGATATAATATTTTCAATTTGGTTTATATATATATATACAGGGTGTAACAGAATAACTATTCCTAATTTTAACTGGAGTATCTTGGGCTCAGAATATGAAGATTTAATGCAAATCACTTAGATAAAATATGGCTCCTTACTGAGCTACAGGGTGTTTTATATAAAAATTTAAAAACGATTTTTGCCCAGTACTTTAAAACTATTTGACGTATCCTCATCATACTTGGCAGGAAATGTAGGTACCGTACACCATACTAAATTATGTTAAATAAAAGTTTCTGGCTACTGCCAGTGGCGTACAACAGGGGCAAGTGAGAGGTTGATCCTTCCTAAATTCTACGCCACTGGCGGAATTGTCATTTTAGCACAATTTTTCGATTCTCCAATACTTGCTGTGTAAAAAACATACTCTTCCTTTGTAACGATAAAGTCACTGTTTTTCGAGATATTTAAAGTTAAACATAAGCTGCACCCTTGGGATTTTTTCAAAATTTGCTCAAAAAAATCTCAAAAAATTTAATAAAATATAGAAAAAAATTAGCTACATAATATCTAAGTAACTTTTTCTCTAACTCATTCTGGTTTGGATGGAAAAATTATTGAAAATTAATATTTTTTGCATTTTATTTTTTTTATTTTCAATAATTTTTACAGCCAAATCAGAATGAGTTAGAGAAAAAAGTTACTTATTTATTATGTAGCTAATTTTTTTCTCTATTTTACTGAATTATTTCAGATTTTTTTGAGCAAATTTTGAAAAAATTCCAAGGGTGCAGCTTATGTTTAACTTTAAATATCTCGAAAAACAGTGACTTAATCGTTACAAAGAAAGAGTATGTTTTTTACACAGCAAGTATTGGAAAATCGAAAAATTGTGCTAAAATGACAATTCCGACAGTGGCGTAGAATTTAGGAAGGATCAACCTCTCACTTGCCCCTGTTGTACGCCACTGGCAGTAGCCAGAAACTTTTATTTAACATAATTTAGTATGGTGTACGGTACCTACATTTCCTGCCAAGTATGATGAGGATACGTCAAATAGTTTTAAAGTACTGGGCAAAAATCGTTTTTAAATTTTTATATAAAACACCCTGTAGCTCAGTAAGGAGCCATATTTTATCTAAGTGATTTGCATTAAATCTTCATATTCTGAGCCCAAGATACTCCAGTTAAAATTAGGAATAGTTATTCTGTTACACCCTGTATATATATATATATATATATATATATATATATATTTAAATAAAAGAATACAGTTTGTTACTACTTCGACTGCAAGGAAAAGTAGTATAGCGTTTGGTACGGTGTCTGTAACATTTTCAAAAAAAAAAAAAAAATTGTATAGAAATTTTTCATATAGCCTGTAGATGACGAATCTGAACTTAGTTTATGTGGGTGTATGGATGTGCGTCGTCAGCTCGCTCGCTCGGTCGTAAGTCAAAATTTTGTGGCCGCAACTCCTCCTAGACGGTTCAACCGATTTTAATGAAATTTTCAGGATAAATTTGTGTAGTGCCCAAAATGGTCATGTGATTTTGTTTTTTTCCAGTGATGCCAACTTTCCGAGAAAAAAATTACTAAAGTTTTTAAAAATTTATATTGGCTACGTTATTTATCCGATTTTGATCAAATTTTCAGAAAAGATTTCCCTAATGCTCCCATTAATTACATAATTTTATTAATATTCAGTGTTGCCAACTTTCCGAGAAAAAAATTACTAAATTTTTAAAAATTTTATTATAGCCATGTTATTCAACCGATTTTACTCAAATTTTCACAAAAGATTCTCCTAGTATTCATATAATTTACGTAATTTTAACAAAATACAGTGTTGCCAACTTTCCGAGAAAAAAATTAGTAAAATTTTTTAAAATTTATTTTGACCATTTTATTTAACCGATTTTAATCAAATTTGCATAAAAGATTTTCCTAGTGCCTAAATAAATTATGCAATTTTAACAAAATACAGTGTTGAGAACTTATCGAGAAAAAAATCATAAAATGTTTTAAAAATTCATTGTGGCTACATTATTTATTCGATTTTGATCAAATTTTCAGAAAAGTATCTCCTAGTGCCCACATAAATTATAATATTATTAAAATACAGTGTTGCCAACTTTCCGAGAAATGTCAAAGTAGTCTATATATGGGTTTACCCATATACTTCTAATCTTGTTAGATTTAATATTTATATTTCACATGTAGATTAAATTTTAATTAAAAAAGAATATGCAAGATTAACTAAATTACTAAAGAAAAATGTAACTAATTTCAGACTTTGTTAAAATATTCTAAAAATATATTTAATTTTTTACTCTTTTTATAAATATACGTAATTAAAAGCTTTATATAGAGATGCGGGTAGAACTATAAAAGAGTCAAGTATAATATGAAGCAATATAAAAGAGTGCCTATACATACAGGAACAGAGTTGTTTGATACATTAGCCCAATCATAATATAGATAAAGACTACAAACAATGTTTTGCTATATTAACAAGAGAGAGACAAGTTTGCTTTATAAACACATTTGCGTTTACATTCCATTCAACATATCTCTGTGTTACCTGACAATTCCATTTAATTCGTATAGTGGTATAAGGTTGCAGAATGCAAACACAAAATATATTCATTCTTTTTTGATCTGCATAACATAAAAATCTACAGGTATATGAAGTATAAGCATTAAGTATCTATATTTATGGTAGATTTATCACATTTGATACGAAGAAAAGTAAAAATATTATGTCTGAAACATAATTCCATGCCGTATATACGAATAACCATATAAATGTATGCATTCACAACACATGATTAAATGTTTAAAATATTTTTAGAAAGAATCCAGTTTTTTTTTTGTAATTTAAACGTAACAAAATATTGATATTATGACATTATACTGAATATCTAGAAGGAGGTCATTATATGTTACTAGTTCAATAATATAAATATTATTATACAGTATTTTGTTAATATATACATCACTGGCAGCAGCGCCAAACTTGATAATACGATCAGGTGTTTATAATCGGATATCTTCGGTGGTCATATTACAATTTATTCAGTTAATGCATTGTTTATTTTCGCTTGAATTTAAATTTGGATACTGAAACTATATGTAAAGAAGTGCAAAAACTCCAATATACAGCGACAGCTATATTGCGTATATTTGACCAAAGTAGCATGTTAATTCTCACAAATCACATAACAAATATACAGTTCTATAACTGTTTATATTGTAAAGGTTACTTGGCATGTATTTTATTTACTTTTGGTTTAGTTTCATTTGGAACGCTTGAAAAAGTAGCATATGTCACTCGGAGCAAAATACTCCTTTTATGTTTCATCCAGATTGAGATTGGTTCCTGCTACTCCTAACCTAATATACTATTAGATAATTTTTCTAATATTTTAATTATTAGATCTAAAAGAGTTAATTTTGTAGTCTTCTACCAATATTAGATAAAATACGAGCTAATCTTAGAACTAAATGATTATGTTCGTTATATTCATCTAACGTAATTAGATATTTTTGTTTAATTTGAATAATTATTACTTAAAAAATATATTCCTAAAATAATTTTGCATTTTTTCCTACATGGTGCTCAATACATATTGTAGATAAAGTAATTTTAAAAAAAGAAACAGAAATATGTTTAACAAATTCAATAAAATATATTTTAAATTTAATAACTACATTTACAAATACATAATTTATTTAATCACGCCATGTACCCAACAGGGTGTGGCAAAAACTTTTTTTCATCATTCCGTAAACAGTCTCTTTCAAACATTCCTATCCAAACAAGTAACTTTTGCTTCATCCACATTCATAATTTTTCTCATACATGCTCTTTTATTCCTACTACTTGGAAACTTTCGCTAACGCAAAACACTCTCAATCATACAACTCCAACTACTCATAAAACGTCCATGCAAACGTATACCATCAAAATCATTCAAATAAATCTTTTTAACCAAACGTTCATTAGACATTCGCTCAATATGTCCGAACCATGTTAACTGCCTAACAGCAACTTTTGCTACAACATTTTTTCAATTTCACACTCATCATACACTAATCTATTTCGTACCCGATCTCTGTTATTTACACCACATACCCCACGTAAAAATCTCATTTCCACAGGAGTAATTTTCTGTTTATTTATTTAATAAGAACTTTTATAATTTTTTCCCCATATGATGTTGACATTTTGAAACGTAATACTGTAAATAAAAATATATTTCGAATTAACAGAAATACGTTGAAAAATGTAAACAAACAAGATTCTAATGCAATGTAAAATTTTAAAACAATGTGGTAATTAAGGCCGATTAAGTTGAAAGTAAAACAACCACAATTAAATATGTTAATTGTCGAATAAATTTTTAATTTATTTAGCTTACGAGTATTTCATCAATATCACAAGCTGATTATAAAATTAAAAGCTTTTTTCATTTATAACATTTAAATTTTTTACTATAGAAAAAAAAAAACAGTGATTAACTTATTACATTTTTAAATGTTATATAAATTCATTCCATTGATAAATCAATATTTATTTCATTACATATTTATTTTATTACATAAATAGTCATGCTGATTGCAATATTCTTCAAAATGATCTAAATAAACTTTATCAATGGTGTTCCTTACATAATTTATATTTTAACATTAAAAAAATTTAAAATTGTCTGTTAATCCAGGAAGTTAACTACAATAAATTTTGATTGCAATATTAACAAGATTAGAAGTATATGGGTAAACCCATATATATAGACCACTTTGACATTATCACATTAATGATAAGAAATAGGAATAAAAAAATTTTTCACCGAAAGTTGGCAACATTGTATTTTGCTAATATATAATATTATAGGCGCTAAAGGTATCTTCTGTAAAATTTCATTAAAATCGGATAAATAATGCGAGCATAACAAATTTTTAGAAAGTTATTAATTTTTTTTAGAAAGTTGACAACACCGTATTTTAATAAAATTATAATTTATGTGGGCACTAGGAGAAACTTTTCTGAAAATTTTATCAAAATCGGATGAATAATGTAGCCACAATGAATTTTTTTAAATTTTAGTAATTTTTCTCTCGATAAGTTGGCAACACTGTAATTTGTTAAAATTGCATAATTTATGCGGGCACCAGGAGAATCTTTAATAAAAATTTGATTAAAATCGATTAAATAACGTGGTCATAATAAATTTTTAAAAATATTAGTAATTTTGTTCTCAGAAAGTTGGCAACACTGTACTTTATTGAAATTATCTAATTTATATGAATACCAGAAGAATCTTTTGTGAAAATTTGAACAAAATCGGTTAAACAACATGGCCGTAATAAATTTTTAAAAATTTAAGTAATTTTTTTCTCGGAAAGTTGGCATCACCAGAAAAAACCAAAACCACATGAACATCTTGGGCACTAGATAAATTTATCCTAAAACTTTTATTAAAATCGGTTGAACCGTGTAGGAGGAATTGCGATCACACAATTTTGACTTAGGACCGAGCGAGCTGACGACGCACATCCATACACCCACATAAACTAAGTTCAGATTCGTCATCTAGAGGCTATATGAAGGATTTCTATACAAATATTTTTGTTTTTGAAAATGTTACAGACACCATATCAAACGCTATAACTACCACTTTTTCTTTGCAGTCAAGGTGGTAAAAATGTATTTATTAAGTCGGCTACAAAAACAAAATTTTGATGTTATTTTACAACTTTTTTCAAACGTTTTTTTCAAATTTCTTACAAATATAGTGAGTCAACCTACAAATTTTCATAGCTGTTGCTATTGATTTATACCGGAAATGATATTAGTACTTAAAACTAATGCATTTTAAGTTTTTGGACAAGTACCAAAAAATCTCATTAAGGTAAATTAAAAAAATTAAAATAAAAATTTTGCAACATTTCTGCGACATTTATATTATATGTTTCTAAAAATTAAAATAATATATGAATTTTACCACTTTCAATAAAAGGGCTATAGGTACTTCTCGATACGGTGTTTGTAACATTTTATAATATTTTTAAAAAATATATGGAAATCCTTCATATAACCTCTAGATGACGAAACTGAAATCAGTTTATAAAGGTGTATGAATGTCTAATAAACGTTTGGTTAAAAAGATTTATTTGAATGATTTTGATGGTATACGTTTGCGTGGACGTCCGATGAGTAGTTGAAGTGGTATGATTGAGAGTGTTTTGCGTGAGCGAAAGTTTCCAAGTAGTAGCAATAAGAGTGCATGTATGAGAGGAATTATGAATGTGGATGAAGCGAAAGTTGCTTGTTTGGATAGGAATGTTTGGATGCGACTGATTTCGGGATGATGAAAAGAGTTTGTGCCACACCCTTTTGGGTACATGGCGTGATTGTGTATGTATGTATGTATGAAGGTATGACACTCACTAATTTTTTTTGGTAAGTTTAGGTTACACTATTTGTCAGAATTCGTTCCAAGTTTTAGAAATTTCACCTAGTGTACGTATTTCAAAAATTTATTTGCACGCTTTGTTGCCAAATTTTCAATATCTTATTTGGACTACATTATTTATCCAATTATAATAAAACTTTCAGGATAAATTTAGCACAATGTTGCCAAACTTTGGAACTAAAAATATTCAGCTTTTAAATATTTTATTTTGCTATATAATTTATTTTAGATTAATCAAATTCTTAAGTTACATTTCTGCTAATTTTAATAATGAGAAAAATAATAAAAGCACTATTTACTTTGTATGTTAAAAAAATCACAGTTTCAGTAACTTCTACTTTGTGTCATATATTGATATGTTTGCATGTTTTCTGCTAGCACGGTTATTTTAATAACAATTAAATCGAGAAAATTTAGGATTATCAGTTCTTAAATATTGATTATTATTAGTGAAAGTTTCCAAGTAGTAGGAATAATAGAGCATGTATGAGAGGAATTATGAATGTGGATAAAGCGAAAGTTGCTTGTGCTGGATAGGAATGTTTGGAGGCGACTGATTTCGGGATGATGAAAAGAGTTTGTGCCACACCCTTTTGGGTACATGGCGTGATTGTGTATGTATGTATTATGTTACTGTGTTATTATGTTACATTTTGAGGTTATGTCTACAAATCACTTATCTATTTCAGCAGTCAATGAATTTATTATATGTGAAAGTAAAGTTATTCAGTACAACAGTTGATAAAAACATAGGCCTGTATTCTCACCTCATTTATAAAAGTGATTTTTGCCAAAAGTGCTTCTAACGTTTACTTAAAAATTATTTATTAAGGACTTTATAATAGTTTATTTAAAGTTTATAATACCAAATATAATAAAAATTATCAAAAATAGAAAAATTATTCATATTTGATCAAAAACAGAAGCAAAATTTTTTTTTGAAATTAATGATAAAAGCATTATTTCACGAAAAACTGAGGTGAGAATACGGGCCATAGAATCTTTAGGTAAGTAAAAAAAAACATATCGTCACGCAGTTTCGATAAAATATCCAAATATCAAAACTATAATAAAATTCTTCACACCGAATGTATTGAAAATCATATATAGCTTAACTAGTAAAGTGCAAAATAATAAAAAAATTTCATATGAAACCAAACAGCATAATATACCTCCATAAAATAACTATTTTAAAGGATAATAACGTCGAAATTGAAAAGCAAAGCCAGCTAAAATATGTAATATCATACATTCATGTGATGCAAATGTGAATTATGAAAATATAATTTTGCCCGTGTTTCGCATATAAATTTATATGTTGATTTTTATAGATAGATAAAGAGAGAGAAAGAGATTATAATGTAAAAATAACTACTTCATAGATTATTAATAATGGAAATAATGTTTTTTATTTCTACCTGGACTCTAGACTATAACTAGTTGCGCTGGAAGATGTTTTCAAGATATTATTAGGCTAGGACCTAGCCGCTAGGTCAACAATTTCTTTATTTGAATTGTTTTATATTTTTCTTTTACCGATAATAAATCCATTTTAAAAACTAAAAAAACCGTACATTTAAATAACGTAATATCTCATACCAAAAAAATATTTTACGTCAATTGCACCAAGTCTTCTCGAACTTTTTCCATTACTTTATAATAAGCTGCCATCTTCATTAAATTCAATTAATTCAATAATATTATATAAGAAACAATTAAAATTATATCTTATTGAAAAATGTTTCTATTCTATTGAGGAATTTAAGTCTCAATAATTGTATAAACTTTGTATGACGTGTCCTATATCATCATGTAATGATCTATGGAATAAATATATTATTATTATTATTATTATTATTATTATTATCTCGTTTACCCGAGTAAATATTTTCGCAACATCGAGTATACTAGAATAAGTTTGTATTGTATCTCAAAAACATGTTAAAAAATATTTTGCGACGCCACTGAATAGATATTATAATTATTTATTTATTTTTTGAAACTTTTTTCTAATAAAAGTTTACTTTACTTAAATGATATTCAGAAACAAACAAAATGATTAAATTCAGTTATTTGCAATTATCTAATATATTATAAAAATTTTGGGCAAGTAATGGTACATCTAAGTGCAAGATGGTTATTTAATGTGCACAATAAGTTTTCGAGATCTTAATTGTTGCACCTGAAGTAAGTAAGTAAATATTATAGTGATGTTTTTTTTTTTTTAATAGTCTTTTAATAAATTGTGATTATTTAAGGTATATCTATTTTTAAAATTTTACGCTAAATTTGTAGTTACACAATTGAATCTGCTAAGTTCGGCAAATAGCGAAAAATACGAAGCTCTCAATACATACATACATACATACACAATCACGCCATGTACCCAAAAGGGTGTGGCACAAACTCTTTTTATCATCCCAAAATCAGTCGCCTCCAAACATTCCTATCCAAACAAGCAACTTTCGCTTTATCCACATTCATAATTCTTCTCATACATGCTTTTTTATTGCTACTACTTGGAAGCTCACGCAAGCCACTCTCTCAATCATACCACTCCAACTACTCATCGGACGTCCACGAATACCATCAAAATCATTCAAATAAATCTTTTTAACCAAACGTTCATTAGACATTCGCTCAACATGTCCGAACCATCTTAACTGACTAACACCAAGCTCTCAATGAGGCTTAAAAGTTGCAAAAAATAATCAAATTTTTTCGTATGTGTTTGAAGTTGAAACAAAAATTTCTCCTCCCCGATAGTTCACACTGAATAAATAACGGCAATAAAAGAGAAAGAAAGCCGTTTGTTTTAAGATTTGTGCCGTATGTGAGCTAGATTCTGTACTATCTTTTTATACGGTATACTGGTCTACAGTTTCAGTTCCCTATACGTCTTTCGGCTCTTATATTTATTTAAAGCAATGTACACACTTCTGCGATCCGAAGGGTCTCATATAATGTCATAAATATTTGAATGGGTAGGGCATTTATTTTATTGTTACCAAAGCTATATTTCGTTTCATATCTAACTTCAGCGCTGCTATTTAATACATTTTTCGTGCTTTAATGTGCTTTAAGATGAATTAATATTAAGTTAATTATAATGCAATGTATAAAGTTTACTTCATCTGAGGGAGGAGCGAAAACTAATGACGTCAACATTGTCCATTTAAATTGACAGTACTGTTTAAGTTGGTAATATTTAATTCGCTTTTCTGTCAGTTGGGAAATTAGTGTTGTATTTATTATTAAAAGTTTTCTTCAATTTATTTTTGAATATCTAAAATGTTAAATTTGTATTTGTATGTTTAATATAATAAATATAATTATGAGTACCAGGTTAAAAAGATTTATTTGAATGATTTTGATGGTATACGTTTGCGTGGACGTCCGATGAGTAGTTGGAGTGGTATGATTGAGAGGGTGGTTTGCGTGAGCGAAAGTTTCCAAGTAGTAGGAATAAAAGAGCATGTATGAGAGGAATTATGAATGTAGATGAAGCGAAAGTTGCTTGTTTGGATAGGAATGTTTGGAGGCGACTGATTTCGGAATAACGAAAAGAGTTTGTGATACACCCTTTTGGGTACATGGCGTGATTGTGTATGTATGTATGTATGTATTGCAGATTACCTATATATAATTTGTACCAATGCATACGTCATCAAATATGGCGGATAGAATAGATGATATGACTTGTTTTGGTATTAAGTCATCTTATTCGAAAGTAGATTTTCTATGTCTATTGTAATCATACCACTTTTGACATATTGATATTTTTACATATATGCTCGAATTAGGCTATAGTAACTCAAAGCAACTGTTTTTACCATAATGTACGTCTGTCTGTCGGTTTGTAGACACGTGTACACCAAACTTCGTTAAAGGAATGGTTATAAAATTTCATATTTAAGCCTCAGAGCTGAATATCTCAGTCAGTTAACTTTTGGTAAAGATCTACCAACCGGAAGTAATAATATGCTGATGTAACTTTGTGTGTTTTATGAATATTTTCCAACAAAAACAAATTTCAAAAAAAAAATATTTAAAAAAATTGCTAAGCAAGTTATAACTAACATCTTTTATTTGAAACTTTTCTCGATACGGCTAAATAATAAATATTTTTATAATTTTTCATATTTTTGTTAATTTGTAAATAAGTGGCATAATTATCTCAAATCAGATTTATTTTTCGTTACCATGACTGCAGTAGTTGTATACAAATTTTTATGCTTCATAAATTTATTTAATACGATGACGGTCGGTTCTGTTTCGGCTATAGCAAATTATTTACCAAGAGTTTTTATTATTTCTATCTTTATTAATGTTTGTGTCGAAGAAAAAGTAATATGAAAAAATCCATAAAAGACTAAATAAAGGCTTTGATCTTTCTTCAATTGAACATTTTTATCAAGTATTTTTTAATGTAGATTTTATCAGAAAATTTTGGATGAAAGTTTGAAACGAGAGTAACTGCTAGTAGCATGGTTTGAGTAGAATGATTTAATGACTGAATATAATACATTTGTTAATAGAGCACGTTTAGAACAGGTAGATGAGTAGGTGTGTATTTAGATAGTTTATTGTCGAAGGATGGCCGCTGTTTTTGGTGCCTACTTTAATATATGGTAATAATTACTGACTTTGGCTATAAAAACATAAAAGAAAAATGGCTGCTATAGAAATGAGATATTTTTCGTTTTTAATATAAAACATATTTTGTGCAAAATAAAGTTGAAAAGTCACAGTGTAAACTTTGGATAGTGAATAGCTATTGAGAATAAACTTTAATGGTAAGTACATTAGATTAACCATAAATATAGATACGTAAGATATATACCAAGTACCCATATGGAATGTTTTATTATGCAGATTAAAAAGGAGATAAATATAGTGTTTATTGATATTTTGTAACCTAACACCATTTTGTATCTATAAAATGGACTCGTTAGCGAAAACAGACACATCGAAGCTAAAGTAAATACGAAAGTGTTTATAAAAAAACCTATTTCTATTGTTAATATACCAATAGTATACATATTATGTTACGAGCAGAAAAAAGGAATTTTTATGGTACTGAGGCAAGTTATTCACAGCTGATGCTAAACAATTTGGGCGGAACATATAATGACCATTCTAATCCAAGTAAAATATAATATTTTTTCTTCAAGCGTTTTAAACAAAACTAAATAAAAAAATAGATAACAATATAATATATATATATATATATATATATATATATATATATATATATATATAAGTGAGAATTAATATATACAGGGTGAAACAGAATAACTATTTCTAATTTTCAGAAATGATAGAGAGCACATAAAGAAACATTTTTTATTAATAAACTAGTGTCCGGAAATTTTTTTTCTTTTTTTTTTTTCGGTAGTCGATTGTACATTGTTACAACTTGTGTATCTAAAATGGTGGTCGTAACTTCGAACAATTTTTATAAAGTTTAATGGACTATTAATTCTAATAAAATGTTCCTTAACTTAACTACTCTTTGATGTTGTAATAATTAAAATAATTGTTTTTAACGATATCTAGTATATCTTAACACCGAGAAATTTCCGGACACTAGTTTATTAATAAAAAATGTTTTTCTAAGTGAACTCTATCATTTCTGAAAATTAGGAATAGTTATTCTGTTACACCCTGTATATATTATATAACCTTAATCTTACTAGAAATTATAAAATAGTAAGTGTATGTATATATTATTTATATTTGTTTTCTTATTTGTGAAAATTAATGTTTCATTTGTAGAATATGCAGTTTCTGAGAAATCTGGTAGTGAACATTGTATTTTTGCACTTCTTTACAATAATGTGTATAGTAACTAACTACTATATAATATTGTTCACTTAATTGTATTAGTAGCATAATAATTTACATAATAATGTAACATAAGCATTTTAAAACGCTTGAAGAAAAACAGTTTGTTGTATTCTCTATCTATATCATAGTTGATCTAATGGTCACTACAGACTCATTCACACTCATAATGAGCTTGTGTTCAAGGTAGAGTAAATTCTCTTTATATGCTTTAAAGCAAATACTCAAAGTATGCTTTAATGTCAAAAGTTGGTAGAATTTTTGTTTTTAATAACTAGGAAACCAATTTAGATTTAAAATAACCGTCTACTCTTTGTAAATTTGCTTTTACAAAACAGAAGAACTTTGAACAAAAGATTTTTTTTTAAATATGTTTGCAAAATAAAATATTGTTTTATTATCACCGAAAAATATATTGCATGATATTTAATATGTTTTTACATTCAATTATTAAATTTTACTTAAATTTAAATTTTGTTCAAAACATAAAATAATAATTTATATATATATATTACTTATTTATTATATTACTTTTTTAATAAATAAAATGATTTATTTATATATTTTTTAAAAAAACACATAGATACATACCTACACAATCACGCAATATATCCAATAGAGTGAAGAACAAAATATTTCCAATATATTGAAATTAGTTTCTGCCAAATATTTCTATATTTAGACAAGTAACTTTCGCTTCAACCACATTCATACTGACACTTTCTCAATCATACCACTTCCATCAATACTCATCAAATATCCACCGGCAGACGTATACCTTCAATATTACTAACTCAGATATATTCCTTCAACCATACATTTACTAGGCATTAGCTCAAGATAATCGAATCAACTTAACTAAATAACACGAACTTTTTCTACAATATTTTTTCCAATTTCACATTCTTTATACACTGCATATCTCATTTCCACAGCAGTCATTTCCCTTTACTGTTTCTGCAGCCAAATCCAACTCTCACTACCGATATTAATGTAGGCACCCAACCAATATTGTATACACTCAAACGGGTAGCTTCTTTGGAAACAATCATTGTTTCTAGTAAAAGTAGCCAAAGCACTAATAATTTAAAATTTTCTTAAAAATATCCGGGCCGCCAGTCTAAGGTCAGAACATATTTGGGAGGGGAGACTTATGGACCCCCCCTAAACTTCCATTGGCATCGACACTGCTTGTGCTGAACAAAAACTTAAAGTGATTTAATTTATATTTTATGTAATTTTAACAACTTGACCGACGGGCGCGCTTTAAAAGAGTTAAATCACTGGAATATACTTTACATTTATTTTCACTTCTTTTATCTATATTGGGATTTAAAATGGGGGCGTGGCTTATTCAATATGGCGGACCTAAACGTGCACTTGTCAAAACTCAATCAAAGTGTATGGTTTCTTTTTAATTAAAAAATATTATTAACTCTCGAAAGAATTTGCAAATGGGCCGGCTTAAACCCTTGTCAGATCAATTCTACAGAAGCTGAGCGTATTTTAAACGCTTGACATATTATACAATGTGGAAAATCATTAGAAAAGTGATGTGATGGCAAGATGACAGTCGCATCTCTATGTTTGAAAACGTCAAGTTTAGAAGATGTTCCACATGAAATCTCAATGACAATTGACAGAAACGGTGCGATTAAGTCTGTAGTGTGTTTTTGCAGAGCTGGTTTAGGTGAAAAGTGTAAACACTGCATCGCAACCTTATTATATTGTTATAGGTTAGTTGACACTTTGCACAACAGAACTTTAAAACGCATATTCAAATCAGTAACATCTAGAATTTAAATATTTATTATATAATACAATAATGTTGCAAAAAAAGAAAAAAAACCTAAAAAATAGCGTTTTTTCCGCAAGCTGTCACTTCTGATCGTTGACACAAGTGCACGCAGTGTTTTACTTCCTCATTTCGCCACCAGATGCCATTCAGAACATTTTAGATCCCAATATTCCTATTATTATTTTGTATTTTTAACGGGTCTATTTGTGTGTCGGGGCGTTTTGCAGTCTTGTGAATACTGTCAAATGTAATAAATGGTTCATATATAAATATTTAGAATTGGATAAAATATTTCCTCTTCTGTGATTAGAATACGCAAAAATATGTGTTTGTTTATATAAACTATATTCGTGGCAGATGTTTTAAATCATCCTTTTATCCCTATGAATATTATATTTCTACTTATATTTTTTTATAAATGCGAAGAATTTTAATTTAAAAAAAATAGTATATTTATTTATGTTGTTAAATTTAGAAAGTTATTTCATAAATACATAATTATAATAGAGCTTGTGTAGAAGCTTGTTATCGCTGCTTGAGGAATTAAAATTTCCGGCCCGCACTGTCATTGTATACGATCCGCCGCTATATTGAGCCACACGTTTTGATTATATAGAACTGGATGTCACGAAGTATGTACCGTGTATGAAGAACAAAGATAGAGAATAAAATGTAAAAACTAATTGCGCAAGCGCAACTGTATTGGGATCTAAAATTTTCTGAATGGCATCTGGTGGCGAAATGAGAAACTAAAACACTGCGTGCACTTGTGTCAACGATCAAAAGTGACAGCTTGCGGAAAAAACGTTATTTTCCAATAAATAATATAATAAATAAATAAATACAATAAATATTTAAATTCTAGATGTTATTGATTTGAATATGCGTTTGATTTAAAGTTTTGTTGTGCAAAGTGTAAACTAACCTATAACAATATAATAAGGTTGCGATGCAGTGTTTACACTTTTCACCTAAACCAGCTTTGCAGGAACACAATACAGACTTAATCGCACAGCGTTTCTGTCAATTATTGTCATTGAGATTTCATGTGGAACATCTTTTAAACTTGACGTTTTCAAACACAGAGATGTGACTGTCATCTTGCCATCACATCACTTTTCTAATGATTTTCCACATTGTCTAATATGTCCAGCGTTTAAAATACGCTCAGTTTGTGTAGAATTGTTCTGACAAGGGTTTAAGCCGGCGCATTTGCAAATTTTTTCAAGAGTTAATAATATTTTTTAATTAAAAAGAAATAATACACTTTGATTGAGTTTTGACAAGTGCACGCTTAGGTCCGCCATATTGAATAGGCCACGCCCCCCTTTTAGATCCCAATATGACAACTGTATATGACAACTGTATATGATGGAGTTTGCGCAGTACAGTTTTACATTTTAAATTCTCTATTTGATACACTATTTGATTTTATATATCTGTCTTTGTCTGGCGTACTAGTACAAAACCATGTACATTATATTATAGGCTTCAGCGTATCCAGTTCTATGTAATCAAAGGCCACACGTTGAAAATATTTGAATTCTAAATGAACATTAATTAAAAACTATAAATGTTTTAGGTATTTTTTAATTATGTACAAGTGAGTACAATATTTTGAGGCACAGATTCAATCTAACAGTATTAAGTAATAGTCATTTATTTAAAAATATATAATAAATTTTTGTACTTAATTTTATTTATACTTTTTCTAATATTTATTAGTAAACTATTATAAGAAAGACAATAATAAATATAATTAATAATATAAATATAAACAAAAATTACATATAATCATATTTCAAAATTTCTTCTGAATTATGTTTACCAGTTGTTGGCCAGCCAGAATGATTCAAAATATGTTTTCGGCCTGCATGTAGTTTTAGTTTGAGACCACTACTCTAATGGACCTTTTCAGAAAAAACTAGTAGTATATTTGTTAGGTAGGAATATTTTTCATTTTAAAATTAAAACAAATTTTAAAAATATCAAACTCTTTTAAATTATTATTTAAAAGATGCTAATAAAAATGTAAAATTAACTTGTTTTAAGCAAATAACTAAGTTGTGGGGCGATATGGAATACGGACATTGCAGCAAACTTTCTATACTTCTTATTCTAACAGCAAACTGGGTGCGACTATGCTTTTAATTTATATACTACTCACAATTACTCCTGTGTTGTGTAATATTGGTAAAGTTTTGCGGAGGATTTTTTAGAATAAGTTTCTATATAAGTTCTGTTGCATTTTTGATTTTATTGTAAACTAGGATTGACTGATTAATAATATTCTGCATAGTTCCAAAGAAAAATCTGTATTAGAAGTTTTATAGATATGGATGAGGTAAAAGTTGAGTTTCTTGATAAAAATACTTAGATATTTAAATTTTCGATAAATGCAAAAAAACTTAATACTTTCTTTATCAAGTATCCATTTTCATTACATTTACAATTACTTTTATTAAACTCTTTCATTTTAAAGAACGTTTTTTAACTGGATTCCGTATAAACAATGGTAGAATTAACTAGTAAAACGCTAATTGTCTTGATTCGTATTTGTTGGTCGTTTTAGAATTTTTTAAAGGTATTATTATCATTGTTTGTTTGTTTGTTTTAAGACTAAAGCTTCTTACATTCCGAGTTCTGATGTAACTGTTTAAATACATGCTGTAAGATAGGATTATGTTGAAAATATCAGACGCTGTTGCAGTTAAATTCGAAAATAATTGTTTCTAATTTTGAACTTAAGAAGATTGGTAGGTATTTCTGTACATAATAGACAATTATTTATAAATTTATCAGTAATTTTGTATTTTTATTTAAAAAAAAAAAATGTTGAAAATGAAAATTACTTTGTCTCAAGATATATGGCAGCAAATGCTAAAAAAACTTATAAAATTTAATATAAAATGTGTTTGCAATTTATCATGCAATAGGTGTTTCCTACATATATTTTATTATCAATTTGTTAGATAAAAATTAATTTGATACATATATTTAATTACATATTTAGTTTAAGTAAACCTAGAATGAATGATTAAAATTGACTAATTAAATCTTCAAAATGCTGCTATTTCGCTGTTAATAGTTATGTAAAATTACATAAATTTATATTACAATATTTACAGTGTAGAATAATAATAATATGATATGGAGAAAATTCTTTTTGTTCAACTTTGCGGTGAGTGCGGATTTTTAATAGCCTACATTACATAGATCAAAGTAATAAATGTTACCTTAAACACGAACTGCAATTATAGGTAATAATTCAAATATTTTATGGGGGGGGGGAATTGTTGCACTATTATTATATGGAGTATTGTATTTATACGTACCTGAAGTTTTTCGTATACCGTTGCTTTTTTAACTATGTCATATCGTATATATATACTTATTATGAATGAATACTCGGGCAAATAAAGAATAGAAAGACTTGCGCTTATGAAATTTAAATTGTTATTCTTGTTACAGTTAGAGTTCTAGACTAGTTTCATAAACGACATATTATCGACAAAAAAATAAGAATAATTTTGAGATGTTAGTGTGCTTCTGCGAATTTCTGATTTGATTCTTTAATTAAAATGTAAAATGTGCAAATATTCAGGAATAATTCTTTTTTGGAAGTTACTAAATAATACCAACGATTAAGTCGTACAATTTTATTCAACCTCAGTTGTTTAGGCAAATGTGGCATCAACAGCAATAGCACTCGAACGCATATATGATCAAACCAAGTATTGTATCAATAGTCGATTCATTTCAAATTCCATTTGGCAGCTCGAATCTCATTAACGGCGGCAACCAATAAACCTAGAAACCACTATTCTAATATGCGCGATACAATTGGTATTCCAAATTTGCTTCGCCTGTATTTACCTTCGTCAGTTCGTATATATATGTAATTGCTTTCGAAACATATATATATATATATATATATATATATATATATATATATATATATATATATATGTATATACTTATATACATATATGGTTCTCCAGTTCCTATATATGTACATGCATAATTTGTGTGGCTTGAGTTCATTTGTCACCTCGGGAATTTGTTTTATTGGCGCACATATTGATTGGTTTTTATTTATATTAAATTATTGAAATTTAGTAATAGTTCAATAGCGAAATTATTACGAATAAACTTCGACATGTAATTTGATTATTGTATAGAAACTTTAATTTGCGAAAATATATTGGTTTCTATACGAAAAATCTTTTAGGTTAAATACTATTAGACAAGTATTTAATAGTTATTTATATATTAAATATGCCCAAATAGGCTTATGACATAAGGTCGGTAAATATATATATATATATATATATATATATATATATATATATACAGGCTGATTTATGATATCGGGGAAAATCTACACCGGATGATTCCTATGAGTAATCTAAATAAAAAACTTCAAATAAACATGTGTCCGAAAATGGTTTCTAACGGAACTGTAGCTGTTAGAAGTTTATTACATGTCTCATCAATCGCGTTAGCCTTAGTTATTATATCAGGAAATAAATTTCTGAATAATTGTAAAATTACTGATTGATTTTCTAACATTTTGTTTAAAAACTAGTAAACCAATTTACTAGTTATGATTTACTGCGTCTCGACAAAATTTGTCTTGGATTTTGAATTATTGTAAATTGTTTATTATATATTTATTTATGTGTGTACAAAAATTTATAAACTAGTAAATTGGTTTACTAGTGTTTAAACAAAATGTTAGAAAATTAATCAGTAATTTTACAATTATTCAGAAGTTTATGACTTGTTTTTTTTTTTTCTGATATAATAAATACGACTAACGCGATTGATGTTACATGTAATAAATTTCTAACGGCTACAGTTCCGTTAGAAACCATTTTCGGACATGTTTATTTGATGTTTCTTATTTAGATTACTCATAGGAATCATCCGGAGTAGTTTTTCCCCGACGTCATAAATCATCCTGTATATATTGTTACAAATTCAGGTGCCATTATTGGGATCTCGAGAACTATATTAGTTACAACTTTGTTTAAATGAGACTTATTGAGACGATATTGTCACGTTACGTTACTTGTTGTACACACAGTAGATAGAGGGCTGTGCGCGTTATGATTTTGATGAAAATAGGTAAATTTATATGAATTTGATTTGATGCGTGTTGCCGATCAACCGGAAATTCATTTTCATGTGGAAACTCTCATGACCACAAATTTGCTGCCCAGAGCTACGTAAATAATAATCACATATATTCTGTTGTTGGCTACACTAGCTCGCTAGCTTCTAAGCGGGGAAGGGGGGTAATTCCATACTCTCTATGTGAAAGAGGCAACAAATAACAAATTTGCCCATGTTATTATCGACGTGGTTGATAATTTATATCAAAATTATTTGTATTTTCAATAATATAGAATACAATATAGATAAATTATTACTGTAGGGCAATTGATATTTGTCATTATTACCACTTTCACCACTTTGATTTCACGTCCAGTTTTATGGCATATTATGATTAAAACAGAAAATAATATTAAAATATATTTCATCTATAAATATTTTAAAATATTCCAATTAAAAAATTCTCATTACTCACGTCATTAATAGTAATGATGTCGAAATTATTTTGTTTATATTCGAATACAGTTGCGATTTGATATAATAGTATTGAATCATTATGGGTTGCATAATCAGTAAATCTAATTTCAATATACTATTTTCGTTTATTAAACAGTTTTTTTTTTGTGTTTTTGGATTCGGCAACTCTGGCCATCAACCAATAGATTCATTTAAGTTTATAATTTTATTTTATTGTCAATCACAAAATTGTAAAGTGTTTTATATACGTTTATATCTATAGTGTTTAAAAGAACCGTTACACTTGTAGGTAGAGATAATTCTTTTCGAAGTAGATTTTGATATAATGTTCTGCGTTTATTATTATATTTTGAACATGAGAATGCTATGTGATTTGAATCTTTTGCAGATTCATTATCACAATCGCAAGTATATGTATTAGACATGTTAATTTTGTGTAAATGATGTTTGGAAAAATTATGACTAAATTTCATGCGACATATAAAAGTAATGAAACTCCTGGACATATCTGAACTGAACCATGCATTCTTCGGGCGTACGGAATAAATTAATCTGTAATGTGTCGTTTTATTTTGCATGTATATTCTATATTTTTCGTTCCAGCCAGAATTTGTTTGTATTCTGCTATTTGATCATTGATATTTAGTTCTGTTATTGTAGGTTCACCTGAAACGATTGCTTCTTTTGCAAGTAAATCAACTTTATTATTGTAGCTTATATTTTCATGTCAATTTATCCAAATTATTTTAATACAGAGTTGCCAATTTTCCAGGAAAAAATTAATATTTTTTTTAAATTTATTATGCCCGCATTATTTATCCGATTTTAAATTATTTTTTACAGATTATACCCCTAGCGCTTATAATATTATATATTACTAAAATACAATATTGCCAACTTTTAATGAAAAAAAAATTGTATTCCTATTTCTTATCATTTATGTGATAATGACAAAGTGGTCTATATATGGGTTTACCCATATACTTCTAATCTTCTCATTTAAATGATTAATCTCTGCTTATTATTGTCGAAATTATTATGTGATGTTAACATAGTTCAACAATTTTCAATAACAAATTTACTGAAAAGATATGACATTTGTTTACATTACATATCTGGTTAGTCCTGAAACACACTGTATTCATAAGGTGGCGCATAAACAACAACGCAATAACAAACAGTGTAAGAGAAAATAAAATGGAAACGATAATACTAATTAGCCGTGGCTGGCTGGACAAGAAAATGAATAATTAAAATTCCGTATATGTTAGGTTAGGATAAATGCAAAATGAGTAATATGAGAGAAAGGGGGGGGGGGGAATAAATTTAAGTAGGATCTTAATTTTCTAGAAATAATAGAATAATATTCCTTTGGTTATCGCAGATATGACTTAACCTCGCTTTTAACCCTCGTTTATTCTTCTTTACTACAACTCGTTGCGTTAGTTATTTTTTTTACACTAAATTCCAGCGTTAAATTTTCACATTCTACTTTTAGTGCATCTACTTTACTGAGTCATGTAATTTTCATACGAAAGTAAAGTTTACTTTTTTTTTGATATTATTAAATTGTGAATTTTTGCTAGTTTTATAATACGGGGAAAAGTTCCACGCCTAACTCAAAGCAGAGCAAAAGCACTACTGAGAAGACCTGAAGATGGCACATGAGACTATGCCAAAACGTCGTCATCAAAATCGACAACCGTCAACGCGGAGCCAATCACGGAAACCAGATACGTCATATATATATATATATATATATATTGTATTCTACTAGCCCTGAAGAAAGAATTAGAGATTGCTGAAACGTTGACTTAATAGTTAATAAAAACATATAAAAGACTGAATTCCGTCAATTTCTAATTACTTATTAAAATTAGTATATCAAAACACATAAACAATCAATAATTAAATTTTAAACTTACTGTTAATAGAATTTTCCTTTATGAAAATTTCTAACAAATCCGAATTTATTATTATCTTCTAATAAACAACTAACACCCAATCGTTTATATAACAGATGCTTTTCTATCTATATCAAAAGTCGAGTTGTCGTATGTCCGTAGACATGTTAGAAAAGTTTGTTTCTCTATCTGCTCCATCGAGTGAATTTCGGATTGCTAGATTTCCCAAATGCATAGGTGTCGCGAACCCATGTGAAACTCAAAATAACACATGTTGCTCCCGCAGAAGTGACCAAACACATATTGTTGCTCCGATTCATCGATAAATTTCATCAGCGGTTCTTTTTCTTGCTACTGGCGCTCGGCTTTATAAATAAGTACACGAATTTGACATTTTAGTTTCTGTTACTCGTCAATAAATTTTGTGCGCAATATGTGCAAATTTTAGGTAAATCACAATAAATTATTATATTTTATGTGCAGAATACATCCTTTTTTAATATATAAGAAAAGCATATTCTGTATGAAATATACACAATTTTTTTACCAATCGTCACCTATAATAATGGAGGTAATATAATTATACCAATATTTTTTTTTAATTTAATCTGTGTAACATAACAATCCATGTATTAGGTATAGAAATTACGTATCTATTTTTATAGTTAATCTGATAATGGTTATTACAGCTAATCGAGACTAATTAACACCAACTGTAACAACGGTTACTATAACAACCACTCTGAATACAACATAATATTAATACTAAAAGCAATGTTATCAAATCTATCTTTATATGGGCTTTTGTTGCAATTATCTATGGAAATATAACGATGATAGATTTACTAATTTATCGGTGTTAAATATATATTATTATTATAATATAATAAAATAAAAAGGTAATTTTATTTTTATACTGCTTAACTTTAATAATCAGTTGATTTAATCTGTATTTATAAAACTAAATACTACTTTTGCTTTGTTAACATTAATTTACATAAATTATATTCGCATTTACATAGCAATTTTTTTTAGCAAAATAATTAGATTTCATTATGCAGACCAATATAATTCTTATGATGCGTCGTAAAGTCATTGTGAAATGATAAAAATATTCATTTATTTTGTAGAATTTCTGATTTTAAATTAATTACATAAATGCTGCTATTTAAAAAATATTACAATTTAATACGTAAGTGGCCGACTGGCATGGCCGTGCGGTTTAAGATGTGTCTAACACCGCTCGTAACTGTGTAGGCCCGGGTTTAAATCCCGCTTGTCGCATGGATGTTTGTGATGTGTCTTTGTATCGTCCAAATACACTTTGAAAAGTAATATCTATGCATCAACTGGTTGATGTGTAACAAAAAATACGTGTGTGTATTACTACACCAAATTAATAAAACTGCTTATAATTTGATGAAACAGTTGCCAATAAGGCTCAATTTAGTTCGATTATTAATGATGCTAATCTGAGGATTATCATATAGTAAATATTTTTTACAACGTATCAATTTATTAGTAATTCACTTTTTGTTGTAAATGAAGTATTATTATGGTGGAAATAAAAGTTATTAGGACACACGATTACTTATTTTACATATAAAATTAAAAAATAGTATATTAAACAAAAAAAATCTATTCCGAGTGACATAAACGATTATTTTTTCAAGCTTTCTAAATGAAATTAAACACAAAATAAATAAAAATATATGCCATTTAAGCTTAACCTTACTAACAGTTGTAGAAGAGTGTGTATATGTAAATATCAGTTATATTTGTTACTTGATTTGTGAAAATTTTTGTACTCACATTTTCAATAATCAAATTCAAACTAAGAAAAAATAAAAATGCAATTGTAAATTAACTTGATTTAATAATTTTTAGTATAGGTAGCTGTCGGAGATGTCAAATTAAATACAATTGACTGTGCTTCTTTGATTGAATATAGAATATATTTCTGGTAGTTCTCCACAAATTTTCAGTAATCAAATTAAAATTCAAGAAAAAATAAACAATGCATTTGTCAGTTAACTTGACATGACCTAATAGTTTTCAATATGGCCGACGAAGATGTCATATTAAATACACTTGACGTTGTAGTTATGTTTGGTTTTGGGGTGGTATATAATAACTAACTACTGTATAATGTGTGTCATTATTTTACTAACTTAATTTTACTACTAACAATAAGTATTTATATAAGTAACATAATGACCCATTTCTACATAGGCAATATAGTAACTTAAATTTTATATTATGATAAGCTTGAAAATTTTTTTTATTTTCTTTATTATTAGATATGCACCCTTCTATATTATGCATGTACAGTGTGTACAAAAAATAACGTAATGTGTCAATATCTCGCCATCTGATAAGTTTACAAATCTACAAGATTTGCTATTTATATATATATATATATATATATATATATATATATATATATATATATATGATTAACGTGGTACTTGTATTGTTGCAGATATGCGGAATTAGTTGTCGTTGAATACGTTTTACATCAATTCCAAATTTTCAGTTGCTATTACCATTTGGCAATAATACAGAGAATGCTACATTTGAATATAAGTAAGTAGTAAACTATTGTATTACATTAGTATACTAAATCTCCCATTTAATTTAGCCATATTAACATTTTGCTTAACTTTATTTTTTTTAACATCTTTCAAAATTCATTTTATTCAAATAAAGAAAGCTTTAGCTTCCGTTTAATTTTATACTCCTATTAAAATTCGACGTTTTGATATACCCTACATATAACATTATCAAAAAATATATTATACTGTTACGAAGTGAATTCTCACAAGGAAATAAAATTATATCTATATAAATGATATTGAAAGTATACGTTATATATATATATATATATATATATATATATATATATATATATTTATATATATATATATAACGTATACTTTAAATATCATTTATATAGATATAATCTTATAACCAATCGTTTGCTAGATATTCGCTTATGGACGAGTACATATCTGAGCACAAACGCGAACGAGGAAAGCTGTACTAGTGACCTATAACCAAAATGGACTAGAAACTAGAAATATGCGAGTTGCAAAAAAAATTTTTGGTGACAAGATCACACTGCAAGTTTCCAGTCCATTTTCATTATAAGTCACTGTTTCGGCTTACTTTGTTCGCGTTTATGCTCAGATGTGTTCATGGCTTAAAATGACCAAACCGCATCTTAACTGACTAACACCAACTTTTGCAATAATTTTTATTTTCAATTTCACACATTTCATATACTAAATTATTTAGTGCTCAATCCTTCCTAGTTACACCACATACCCCACCAAAAATCTCATTTCTACTAAAATCATTTTTGTTGTATATTTCTGCAGCCAAATTCGGCACTAGAGTAGCATTTTTTATGCTTAAACAATGAGGAAGGGGGCTTTTCTGGATATATTTACGTTTCTACCAAAAGTATCCAAAGTACCCTTAACCTTGCAATCAGCATTTACACTCACATTTTTGTTATTGTTGGACAATAACTTTTGAAATTTACACCTACTCATCTATCTGCTCTAAACTTATTACATCAGTAGATATTACATTACGTAGCTACATATTGCTATTTTGATTCGGATTCTATTTCCGATTATTTTTCAATCGTCTACAATACCGATTTCCACTCCAACTTTAATTTAACCTCAATTTTAATCTATATAATTTACAAAATACAATATTTTGATTAATTATTATATAATTTAATTTCGAAAATAATGTTATATTCATATCAATACATTTGTATAAAAAATTCGGACTCAATATTTAAAAAGATACCAGATACTAACGTCTCTGTTTCTCTCTCTTATTAATATAACAAAACATTATGTTATGTTCTCCATCTATATTATGGTTGATCTAATGTATAACCTGTGTATGCTTTAATTTCAGTGGCAATGCAGTGGTACGTGGCTGGTATTGGCATTTTCTTATTAATTCGGCTCGTAGAAACTTTGGAATCAACAGGGTGCACGTTCAACTCAATGTGCAGTTGTAACACGAACATTGACACGCAGAAAGTTTCAGACATCAGCTGCGTTTCGGTTCCATTCTACAACTTTCCTAGTAAGCATTACAAGCTGTAATATTTTAGAAGCAGAAACAGATTAAAAAACAAAATATCTTTCATTTTAAAATTAAAAAATAGTCTTGTAAAAATTTGACATTTATAGTTTATAAGAAAGAAACACATATAGATAATCAAAGAATATGAACTTACGTTATCACAGAGAAATACTAATAGGTTGTTAATACAATTGACGTAACTTATATATTTTGTAACTTTAACAACGTATTAGTATTTCTCTGTGATAACCTAAGTTCATATTCTTTGTTTATGTGTTTCTTTCTTATAAACCATAAATTTCAAATTTTTGCAAGATTATTTTTAAATTTAAAATGAAAGATATTTTGTTTTTTAATCTGTTTCTGCTTTTGTTATTTAGTCTAGAAAACTTTTACCTTAAATATAAATTTGTATGTTAATTTTAAGAAAACAAATCTCTGTTTACATTTCAATTTATTTATTTAACATATTGTTATTCTCACATTTCTTAAAAAAACAATTTTTCTAATAAAGTTAGTCCATTTCAGACAACACTAGAAAGCTTGTGAATATCAAATGAGTTTTTTTATTTTTATAACATTGGCTGCTTCATCCATTATACAACATCCAATCAATATATATATATATATATATATATATATATATATATATATATATATATATATATATATATATATAATTATATATATATATATATATAATTAAGAATGATAGTGGGTGTTGTAGTCATTGGTTGGAATAGATGTTAATTAAAAAATCTCATTTAAGATTTCCACCGAGATTTCGTAGCAATTTTGCCTACTTCTTCAGGGCGATCTTCTAGCGATTTTTATGTTGAGACAGTAATTCGAATCGTGTTTAGAACAAAAAACATTGTAAAACATATGTTACTAACAATTAATAGTCAATACTAAATAAATGAACAAATAATAACTACACAAACAATATTACAACAAATTACAAGCGTCAATTTAGTTAAAACAATAAAAATAAAAAATATTATCATTAGTTCTAATATAAAATTATAAATGTCGTTTGAAAACTGAAAAATTCCAATTAAAACAAGTTCAAAAATTTTTTTTTGAAAAAACAATCACGTGACTGAAAATAAAAAAGAGCGATAAACGCTGTTATTGCCATCTGTGAGTAAAAACGGCAAACAACATATTAAAATTAATTAATTAGTCAACTGTCAACAAAAACAACAGTTTTACAATGTTTTTTGTTCTAAACACGATTCGAATCAACATAAAAATCGCTATAAGATGTATGTATTTACTTATTCACGTACCAGATTGTTTCATAAATAAAAATGTTGATTGTAGCGCCCTGAAGAAGTAGGCAAAATTGCTACGAAAGCTCGGTGGAAATCATAAATGAGATTTTTTAATTAACATCTATTCCAACCAATGACTACAACACCCACTATCAAATTAATTAATAAATTTCCTAGTCGTTACAAATAATCATTATATATATATATATATATATATATATATATATATATATATATATATATATATATGTATATTTTTAACTCGTTTAAATTTCAAACGTCAAGTTTTTGATTTATTTTAAATATTCTTCATAATCTCTATAAAAAATGGGAAAATAAAAATCTTTGTATATAAATTTGTCAATATTATAGAATAAGTTAATATTCTTTTTCATAGAGTAAATGATACGTAGTAGTATCTGAATGATACAATTTCTGTGCAAATTATGTATGATTGGCGACAAGTTCTATATTATAATTTAACAAGGTATAAAACCTGGTTAATAATCGGTTAATTAAACCGGTTAACCAATATTTTTGTAAATAATTTGAGATCATTAACCGTAACCTGGTAAGTTTTAACAAAAAATTAAAACGGTTTTCTTAGAAATGGTATTGAAATAACAATTTATTTTTATATAACGTATAATTTTTAAGCGAAATTTATAAGTTTTAAATTTTGTTACATATAATATCCTCATTCCTGTAAAAAATAATTATTTCATAGCTAATGATAACAACAGAGTGATCGAAAA
This sequence comes from Clivina fossor, assembly GCA_963966155.1. NCBI lineage: Eukaryota > Metazoa > Arthropoda > Insecta > Coleoptera > Carabidae > Clivina > Clivina fossor. Next base: position 38,726,794 of record OZ014551.1, read on the forward strand.
AGTCTTATTTGTTTTGAAAAGTGGGAGATATCATTCTGAGAAATTAAAAAATAGTTTTTTTTTACATTTTCTGAAAGTGTATAGCGTGTGTACATTGATGTGTTATGACGATTTTATGAAATTCGAACTTTTTGCGGAGATACAGCGATCAATACGAAGTTGTGTCAGAGCAGGTAAAACGTAAACATCAAACTTTAAACGTGTTTTTCTCGAAACCGTATTTTGCAACTGTGTCCTGCAGAGATTTCGAAAACTATACATCCGATTTACTTTTGCTTTAAGACATAATAATACAAAATTAAATTCTCGAAAATGATACGAAGAAGTTTTTGATACGTTTTTCTTCAGATCTTTTTATACTTTTCAAAAGTTGATTTTTTACATTAAAAAAAAAAACTTTTAACAGCCAGTATTTTTATAATTTTCCGAAATTAAAAAAAAAACGTATTATGAAAGACTTCATTTTAGTTATAGTACCGGGTGTCCCATTATATTTTCCGGTATTTCAAGAGCTTATAACTTTTAAACAAATAAAGACAGATACATGCGATTTTCATCGAAATACTTCACAATAATACAAGTTTTGTTTGGACTCATAAAAGTTTTCTTCTCATTTCCGGTTAGCCAAAAAACAAAATGGAGTTTTAAAAAAAACCATTTTGTTTGCTTTTTTAAATGTAACAACCTGTATATTTTCTGATGAGACCAAAGCCACTTTTTTTAGCTATCTGCAGTATAATGTTTTTTAAAATCAATGCAGAATTAACTGATTGATTAATGTTTAAGCAAACGCCTACAAAATCAGCTCTGGAAATGTTTTGATGTGAATGTCATAATTCTCATTTCTGAGTTTTATCACTAGATTTTTTGCATAAAATGGTATTTTCCGATAAAGAAAAGCCAAATGTTGTCCTTTATTTCGCTAAAACTAAAAAATTATTGATAATTAATTGTTGACTGCTGATTTTGCAGGCATATGTTTAAACGCTAATTAATCAGTTAATTCTGCATCGATTTTGAAAAACCGTATACCCGCAGATAGCTGAAAGAAGTGGCTTTCGTCTCATCAGAAAATATACAGGGTGTTACATTTAAAAAATGCAAACAAACAAAAATTTAAAAAAACACCATTTTGTTTTATGGCTAACCGGATGTGAAAGAAACACTTTTATGAGTCCAAATAAAATTTGTGTCAGAGTGAAATATTTTTGAAAATATTTGTTAACATAAAAATTCGAAAATGTAGTTTAAATACACCGTAATAACATATAAAAAAACGGAACATTATCATTTTTATTAATCCATGAAAAAAATTCTCATACTTTCTTTTTTTTAAAGGCTCAGGGTGGTGTCTTCCTCTAAATTCTTAAATTTCTTAAAGTATATTGCACAAAAAATTTCTTGAATAATCATATGGTTAACTACACGATTAAATTGTCGATTGTTTTTAAAACACGTGATCCATTGATCAATTAACAATTTAATCACGTTGCCAATTTATTTAACAATGTTATCAATTTAAGATTTCGGTTTCAAAGCATTTTGATTATCATAAAAAAAACCATTGTTTATTTTTTAAGTATGTTCTCAATATTTTATAAATTTTTTGATTTACGGATATACCGGATACAATCTCAATTTCGCATATGGAAGTCCAGAGTTCCAGTATAATGAGCTTGGAACGCAATAGTTTTCCAGCAAACGCCCACATTCAATCATTAACTATTGCCAATAACCAGTTGCAAAGCATTGCGGATAAATCGTTCAGGTACGTACAGGTAATTTATTTTACTTTATCAAATTCAAAGCTATCCATCACATCAATAGATGCACGTCATCAAAATACTAAAATCGGTGACGTTATATTTACTACGTTTACATTGTTTGAACATTCAACAATTTAAATTATGTATTCGGTCAGGCATTAATTTAATAGAATCAGACACAGTAGTTTGATCAGCTGCTTGTCTTAAAATATCAGTAGTTTAGATTACTTGTTGTTGCTCTATGCGAACGCACGACTTGCACTTTCGAGTGGTGTCTAAATGAATGATAACGGAACAAGTACTTCGTACTTGCGGTCAAAGCTCTCCAAGGGCTGTCATACCAAATATGATGATAAAACGGGTTGCTTTAATTTGAGAAATAGTATTAGCAATCCATATTATTACAAAATGATAATTCATAATTAATATCACAAATTATATAACATAATTTTAAAAACTCAACATATAATAATAAATATTAAACATTGTTTTTTAATCACTATTAGTTCTAATTACAATTAACAAATTAATATAAAATATGTAATATTCTAATGTTGGAAAAAAATTTCAACATTAGAATACAATTTTATATTACTTTCACGATACACTTATGAACTTTTCTTCAATGTTATTTTTATAAATGCTTAATGCATTATTGTATAGATGGCATTGGTTGTATTTATTACGTCTCAGTTACATCTTTTTAATTTACTTGGAATAAAAGCCAACCAGATGTTTGCACCGGCATCATCGTCTTCGGACATTTGATCAAATTACCATACTGATGAGCTTCTAAAGAGCGAAATACGTGTTTATAGTTAACTAAATAGTCACTGCTAGATATCTTAATAGCCGATTCAAATATTGAGTAAATTGTAAAAGTTTTGGCAAAAAATTTCAACATTAGAATATTATTGTCAGTTTTGTCAAATACGTTACTTGTTTCATTTAAATTTAAAATTATCGCGGTTACGTCCAACCATATTAATTTTAACTTTTATATTACATTATAATTGTATTTATTTGTTTATATGTTAAATAAAGTTGTCCCAAATATCTAGTGTTATGGTGTTTAAAGCTTTTTGCTATATTTTTAAAATATTCTTTAATGTATCCAACACATTCTTTGTGTTTGTTATAATAGTATTTCTATAATACCCGATATATAAATTGAAAATAATATTAAAATGAATCAAATCATATTAAAAGAAAGCAAAATATTTTGATATATCACTGACTAAAATACGTAAACAAAATTGGAAAATCATAGCTTCTTACATAAACCTAGCATGAGTTATCATTGTCATAATGTTGTCAATCAAAAAATATGTATAAATCTTGGCCAAACTTTACTTTATGTTATTTTTGCACATTTTATAAATACAAATTACAAGGGTCGCGGACAATTCACCGAAAACAATTCACCGAAAACAGTTCACCGAAAACAATTCACCGAAAACAAATTCACCAAAGTAACAATTCACCGAAGTACCAATTCACCGAAAAACAGTTCACCGAAAAACAATTCACCGTAATTTCGCACAAATGATATAATTATTTCGTAAAAGTTGAATTTTTAGTGATTCTAACTGATGTACCTCATTACTGATAGTAAAAAAACTTTGAATTAAAAGTAGAAAACCTACGCACCACCCCTCCGTAAAATGTTAAAGAAAAAAATAAAAAAATAAATACGCTTTTTTTAAAGACATTCCTAATATCCATAATATTCATAATAATATCCATAATATAATATTTAATTTAATTTAATTCTATTTCATTTGGTTATTCGATAAATTGGTTTTCGGTGAATTGGTACTTCGGTGAATTGTTACTTCGGTGAATTTGTTTTCGGTGAATTGTTTTCGGTGAACTGTTTTCGGTGAACTGTTTTTGGTGAATTGTCCGGATAACAAATTACAAAATTTGAATGCAAAAATAATATTTACAATGTACTAATTTTGGAAACTCTTTTTAACTTAGGTAAATTGGTTGTATATGACAAATATATGGTAGCGCTCACTACAGGTTGGGTTAAATAAAGAGGTTAATTTCTTAATTTTTGGAAAAAATTACGCCAAGTAAAGAATTTAACATTAAACATGTTAAAAATGAAATTTCAAAATTAGTTTTAATTTTGCAAATATCATTTTTGCTCTAAAATTTTATGATTTATATTCATAATTTTTGCTAAATAACAGTTTGAAATAAATACATTTGTTTATAATAAAGTTTTACATAAATCTGCTTAAAAAGTAATTAAAGAAGATTACTATTAAATATTATCATATTAAAAGATTCAAACGTCGTAAATAACATACTTAATTACAAGAACTAGTATTTTTTTTTTAGATATTTTTGTTTGATATGTGGTTTCCTAAAAATATTGATGTGAATCTTCTGATGTGATGGATGAACCATATTACTAAATTGTTCATTATGTTATTCGTATGACCAATTTTAGTTCGCTGGAGAAAACATTATCGTCACTGGATCTTAGTTATAATAATTTAGATGCAATACCATTTAGCGCGTTGCAAGATTTCAAAAATCTACAATGGCTCAACTTATATGGGTAAGTGTTGCGGAATTCATTTACGGCTAGCTAAAGTTTGTGTCTGTGCACAGTGCACGAGTGCGCTAATATTTACCCGAGAACTTTACGTTTGTACATACAGGTTGGAAGGGGAATTTTTTCTTTAAGTTTTATTCGAAAATCGCCAGAATATTTTAGTTTGAAAATTGTATTAGCATAGAATTTGAGTTAGTTTGATAGTTTGCGAGACTTAAATGTATTTTTTTGTATTTAATGAACGATTCGTAAATGGATTATTCTATTTTCAATTTTCATGATGAAAATTTCAGAAAATTTTTTTTTTAATTTTATTGAACAGTCCTCGTAGAAATTGATATCGATACTTCCAGCTAGTTCAATTTTAATTTTTAGACAAGCGTTAAAAACTCCTGTAATCATATTTTTTTTTAAATAATAACAAAAATTTTCCCATATGACGCAGACATTTTGGTGGATACTGTATATACAAAAAAAAAATTTATTGAACATATTGTTAAAAAAACTTATTGTATATTTCCAGAAACAGCATAAGTTCAATAGCGGGTGATTGGAAAAATGTGAAGAACACGTTAGCCAATTTATTTCTTGGTGGAAACGACATCATAGCCTTAGCGGAAGATTTAAATAATGTATTATCTACTTCCGGTCTAAGACAATTTAAATTACTTGTTTGGTTAAACCTGGATTCGAATCACATTAGAATCCTACAACGCTACAGCGTTCCAACGACATTACAAACGCTAAGCGTCTCGCATAATCTCCTACAAAAAATGCCAGACGACCTACTTACAGACCTACAACATTTACAGTGGCTGTATCTGCGTGACAATCATATCACCGCACTATCAAAATTTACTTTTCCGAAACGTATACGGTTGGAAAAAATCGATTTGAGTGAGAATTCTATACGGGATTTACAAAGAAATCCGTTTAATAATTCTTTGTACGTACGTGATTTGAATTTAGCGTTTAATAGCATTCGTAATATATTAGCTGATAGTTTTCAAGGATTAGACTGTGGTCGTATTATTCTTTCCCACAACGAGATTGAAACTGTTGATATTTTAGCTTTTCAAGGACTGAATGAAACTTTAGAGTATCTAGATTTTGATCATAATCATTTATCACGAATACCACCTGCACTAAATCAACTAACTCAACTGAAATATTTATATCTTTCATCCAACTTAATAAGCACCGTCAATAAATTTGCCTTTTCTGAATTTAGCACAAAATTAAAAGCACTTAGTTTAAGTGGAAATCGTTTAATAACTATTCCCAAAGATGCACTAGAAAATTGTACAGAATTATCATATCTTAACATCGGTTACAACGAAATTTACGAAATATTACCTGAAGATTTCCAATGGGCCAATAACTTAAAAATATTACTATTAAGGAACAACAGATTGATTCATTTAAAAGAAAAAATATTTACTGGTTTAAAATCATTGAAAGAATTAAGTTTAAGTTTTAATCCGTTACGATATGTAGATGCAAATGCGTTCGAAGAACTAAAGAATTTAGATAGTTTAGAAATATCGTTTAGTCTAGATTGGGAAGAATTTCCGCAAGATATTTTAAAACCTTTAACAAATCTACAATGGTTAACAATGGATAACAATAATTTTAAAACTATAACCAATCAGGGTTTGTCATATTTAACCCAATTAAGATATATCAATTTAGAGGGCAATAGGTTAGATAACATTCCAGCAGAATTATTTAAACCAAGTGTTCACGTCAATTTAACCGATATACGACTGTCGAATAATTATTTAGAATTAATACAATCAAACACCTTTGACAGTTTGATAAATTTACGCACGGTTGTATTATCGGGTAACAAAATTTCCTCAATTCAAAAGAACAGTTTTGCCAACCTGACAAATTTGGGCACTTTATCACTAGCTGACAACATGATCAATCAAATATCAACGCAGGCTTTTTCCAACTTACCAAATTTTAATAATTTGGACTTGCATTCAAACCGACTAACCGAATTCTCATTTAAAGTTTTCGTAAATGTATCCAATTTAACGCCTTTGATCTTGAACGTTAGTAAAAATTTTATTTCTACTTGTGAATCAGACTATAAAATTGTAAATATTGAAATATTTGATTTAAGTTATAATAATATATTGTATGTTCCTACTTGTCTAGAGCACATATCTGCATTAAAAAAATTGTATTTGAATTTTAATAAGATTTCGTCGTTAGAATATAATGCATTAATGCATCATACTTCTCTGGAACTTTTAAGCTTGATAAAGAATAATATAAGTACTGTAAATAAACAAGCATTTTTTGGACTACAAAATTTACAAATTTTGAATTTAGCCTACAATCACATTGCAGTGATACACCCAAACCAATTTTCTAATTTGCTACGATTAAGAATTTTAAATTTAGGTCACAATAAAGTGCCATATCTTCCAAAGAACGCATTTAGTGGCACAATCTTAGAAAAACTAGACATTAGTTATAACTCATTTAGTGTTGTACCAAGTGCAACATTATCAGAAGTAGGACATACTTTACGATATCTTACTTTACGCGCAAACAATATTGAACATGTTGATAGTACGACGTTTTTGGAAATTTCTAATCTCCAATATCTGGATTTCACCAACAACAAGTTAACAATTCTTCCCGATAATGTTTTTACCAGTTTGGGATTGTTACAAAAACTAGATTTAAGTACGAATATTTTTCGTGCAAATTTTAAGGAAATGTTTCATTATGCTCAATCTTTGAACGAGCTGCGTTTGTGTAATATTGGAATCACATATCTTCCAAATTTACCGTTACCTAATTTGGTTTCTTTAAATATTTCTTACAATAATTTGGAAAATATTAGCAAGTCTTCGATGCAAGAACTACGTCAGTTAAAATATTTATATCTTAATCATAACAAGTTGGTTGCAGTTCCAGCACATATTTGGACATATCTTCCAAAATTAAAGGTTTTAGATTTGTCAAATAATCCAATTAAGGTAAAAAATATTTTTGAACATAACATGTAAAATGTTATTTATTTTGTTTGTATGTATAATATATGACTCATTTTTATGAGACATAATTTAAATTATCAAAATTTGTAAATCTTGTATTTTAGATTATACTGTCTAAAAAGTTTATAAAGATGGGATATACGACATGAGTTCAAAATATATTACTCATATTGAAAAACTGTTTATAAACTTCCAACAATTATTAAGTATTAACAAATATAAAGCAGCATTTCACATGTTAAAAATTAATATATATATAATTATATATATATATATATATATATATATATATATATATATATATATATATTTAAAATAACTTTTGAAATTATTATGTTAATTTAATTGCAGGAAATTTCAACAAGCAGTTTTGTCGGTCTTGAAAATCTCCAAACTTTAATCATAAACAATTTAAATCAGATTCGAAAATTTGAGAGCGCATCAATAATGCAACTGCCTTTATTATCATCCCTAACAATGCAAACATGGCCGACGTTGGACAACTTCCGGCCACAGCTGTGTTTCCTCTTTGCAAACTTAACACGTCTGCGAATATTAAAAATCAATATCAAAGAGGCAATGTTAAATGAACAATTACGATGTGTGGCGAGTCACAAACTAAAATTCATTCAAATCACTGGAGAAAACTTGAAATATATACATCGAGATGCATTTACAAAGTTTATGAGAAATCCAGAAATTTCTATTCAGATTACGAATACGCAGATTGAAGAATTACCAGCTGGATTATTTTCAGGTAAAGAAAATTGAATTTTTTCTGATAAGTTTTAAATAAAAATTTTAAGCAGTAACTTGAACTACAAATTTGAAATACCTTTGAATACACGCAGAGTTATTCATTTATAAGGAGTGTACCGAAGTTAACTTTTTTAAATGACACCCCTGTATATTTTTTAGTTTTGAATTCTTTATTAAATTACAAATTGCATGTTACTAAGTCTATTTGAAAATTACAGGCCAAGAAAAATATTCTAAACATACAATGAATATTTAAAATACTACAAAAACACGAGTATTAAATTAATTATTATTTTTAATATTAACAGTATGAAGTGCTAAGCGTCTTTCACGTTTTTGACAATCAGCTACTTTACTACAATAAATAATAAAAAACATGAGAATTTATTTATTTGTATCTCTTGAATACCATTTAAATGCTTGCTCTTATTTATTAATGAGTTTATTTTTACAGGATTGGATAAAGAGACACATTATACAATAGATTTACGAAATAATATGTTAAATTATTTAAGTCCTGACATATTTTATTCGAATTCTACTATTTGGAAGAATATTGGAACAACGTTACTATCTGGTAAATATTTTAATATTGTAATTAAAATTTTATTAAATAAAACTTCAAACACTTTAAAAAAATATATATTTTTAATTATCAATTCTTTACAAATTAATTAACTACGTTTATCATCATTAAATATATAAAAAAAGTGATTTATAGTTATTAAAATTATGAATATTTCTGGATAAATTAAGAATTAAAAAATATGCATAGATCATTAGCAGGTTTTTTTTTGTACGCAAATTAATATTCATAATGAAGTACTTGCAGAAAAATAAATGTTTGCTTTTTTGTGTCTTTTAAAACTTTAAGTAATTTTAAGAATTTCTATATTCAAAATTGATTTAAAATTTGTATCATTTTTGTTCTAAGTTTTGTCGAATTTCCTCCAAACATTTCCATTCAGACAAGCAAATTTTTCTTTATTCACATTCATATTCTCTCATATATGTTCTTTTATTCCTACCACTTGGAAATATTCGTTCACCCAAAACACTCTCAATTATACCACTCCAGCTTCTCATTGGACGACTTCATTCTTTTAACCAAATATTTATTAGATATTTTCTCAAGATGATCGAACCGACTAACACCAACTTTTGCAACAACAATTTTACCCATTTCACACTCATCATACACTAATCCTTTTCGTATTTGATTTCTTTTATACCTCACGCAATAATTTCGTTTTCGTAACAGTTACTTTTTTGTATATTTCTGCAGCCAAACTCAAAACTCACTACCATTCATTAATGTATGAATCAAAACTGCATTGTATAAACTCAGATGGGGGCTTTTCTTGAAACATTCACGTTTCTAGCGAAAGTACTCAAAACATCCAAAGCACAATGTAACCAGCATTTACTCTTCTTTCAATCTCTCATTCACCTTGCAGCCTCCTTAAACAATAAACTTCAAACACACATCTACTTAAGGGCATTTCAAGGCAAACAAAAGGCTATATTCAGACAGGTGGTGGGAATACAAAAAAGGATAATTTTACATTCGATTTATTCGTTTAATACTACATATTTATGGTAACTAATTATTAGAAAAATTAGCTAATTTACGTACAATTAATAATTTAATAACAATTTTTATATTCAGACAGAATTAGCATATAGAAAAAATTAATCAAGTATTTAATTGTCAATATTTTCTTTGTTTATTATTATTTTGATTTCCAAAAAATATATGCGTTGTTAATTATAATAAAGATTAATCAAAACATGTGTGAGATAAGAGAAAATCGCATTTTTCAAGGAAAATGATGAGAATTATTTTTTACAAATAAACTGCACATAAATAAATTCTGAAATTAATACGTAAGTACTATAATAACAATTAACAACATATATGTTTTTTGGCAATCAAAATAATAATAAACAAAGAAAATATTGACAATTATATATTTGATTAATTTTTTCTATATGCTAATTCTGTCTGAATATAAAAATTGTTATTAATTTATTAATTGTACTTAAATTAGCAAATTTTTCTAATAATTAGTTACCATAAATATGTAGTATTAAACGAATAAATCGAATGTAAAATTATCCTTTTTTGTATTCCCACCACCTGTCTGAATATAGCCTTTTGATTGCCATGAAATGCCCTTAACGACCTGCTCTAAACGTACACAGCCATAGCAGATTTATTACGGTCAGTCATCCAACATCCATTATTCTTAAATACTAATACTTTATATTTATCAACATTTAACACAAGTTTCATATTTTTACCTACAATGTTAATTCTATTAATATAATATATAAGAAAGTAAAGAAATTTTCAGAACTACTAAAACTATTAAAATAAAACGACTTTAGGTTGTAGTTTTGTTTAAATATTTGTTAATAAATCGACGTTTCAAAGTACTTAAAATACATACATACATACATACATACATACACAATCACGCCATGTACCCAAAAGGGTGTGGCACAAACTCTTTTCATCATTCCGAAATCAGTCGCCTCCAAACATTCCTATCCAAACAAGCAACTTTCGCTTTATCCACATGCATAATTCCTCTCATACACGCTCTTTCATTCCTACTACTTGGAAACTTTCGCTCACGCAAAACACTCTCAATCATACCACTCCAACTACTCATCGGACGTCCACGCAAACGTATACCATCAAAATCATTCAAATAAATCTTTTTAAACAGACGTTCATTAGACATTCGCTCAACATGTCCGAACCATCTTAACTGACTAACACATCTTCTCTAAATGTCATTTGTATCTTTTTTCCTGATAAAGATGTACGTTGAGTAAATCGAAACGTCAATTATTAATAAATATTAATAAAGAACTACAGCCTAAAGCCGTTTTATTATAATATAAGATTCATTATATAATTTTATGAAAGGTGGATTGCTGATTTCATCTAATCCATGGAAATGTGGCTGCCATCTTGCGTGGCTGGGACATTGGCAACGTCGTTGGGTTCGCGAGAGTCTCCAAGCCCACACAGCTTCCGTGACAACACTCTCCCGATTTTACGAACAACTCAAAGAAGCCACTTGCACCAATGTGCGTACCGGCAAAAGAGTACCAATTGTCAATCTGTCCGCAGACGATCTGAGCTGTCATGCGAGCGCACTTAGTACGGCAAACACAAACACAACTCTGTCGTTTTGGATTCTCTTTAAATTGTATGTTTTATTAATTGTAATCAAGTTTGGTTTGTATGATTTGAAATTTTGTTAAGAAATGTTTTTGATCTGTCCTCTAATTGGAGTAGGATTACCTGTATTGATTTTAAAGAATGGGCCTGTCCATTTAATTTAATTAGTTCAATTGTTTTATTTGTTTATTATCTAAAACTACGTCATAAACTACGTCATTGACAGCCGTACAATCATAGATTTATCACAAAGTATACTATATTTATGTCGTTACATACATACATACACAATCACGCCATGTACCCAAAAGGGTGTGGCACAAACTCTTTTCATCATTCCGAAATCAGTCGCCTCCAAACATTCCTATCCAAACAAGCAACTTTCGTTTCATCCACATTCATAATTCCTCTCATACATGCTCTTTTATTCCTACTACTTGTAAACTTTCGCTCACGCAAAACACTCTCAATCATACCACTCCAACTACTCATCGGACGTCCACGCAAACGTATACCATCAAAATCATTCAATTAAATCTTTTTAACCAAACGTTCATTAGACGCACTCGCTCAACATGTCCGAACCATCTTAACTGACTAACACCAACCTTTGCTACAACATTTTTTTCAATTTCACACTCATCATACACTAATCTATTCCGTACCCGATCTTTCCTATTTACACCACATACCCCACGGAAAAATCTCATTTCCACAACAGTCATTTTCTGTTTATGCTTTTGCAACCAAACCCAACATTCACTACCATACATCAACATAGGCACCAAAACTGCATTATATATACTCAAACGTGTTTCTCTGGAAACATTTACATTTCTAGCAATAGTTCCCAAAACACCCAAAACCTTACAACCAGCATTTACTCTCCTTTCAATTTCACAATGAAAACGGCCATCTCTAGACAACAAACTACCCAAATACACAAATTCATCTATCTGCTCTAAACGTGCACCATTAATATATACATTACATTCAGTCGTCAAGTCACCCTTCTCAAAAATTAAAACTTTGCACTTTCAACATTCAACACAGGATTCCTATCTTTACCAACAACATTAATTCTATCAATCATCCTTCTCAGTTGCTCTCCATATTCAGCCAAAACAACTGCACGTCATCAGCATACGCTAAAGCAGATACAACACAATCACCTATTTGTATTCCCCCGCCAACATCAATACGAAACCAATCACTTAAACAACCATCAACTCGTACAGCAGCTTCACTGCCATCATACAGAGCTTGAATTGCTCCTAAAAGATTACCATTACCATTAACATTAACCACAAGATTTTCCGAAGAACCCTGTCATAAGCTAAATAAAAAAAAGTTAGTGGACAGGTCCAACATTATAATAATCAATTAGTATTTTGTACAGCAACGAACTGATCGAAATAGTTTATAAAATTTTTTTGATTTAATTTTTAAATTATATCATAAACTCAGAAAATTTAATTATTTCAAAAAGAAAAAAAAACTAATTTTTTATAAAAATATTCTTTAATATAAAACGAAAAAATATCCAAAAAAAATTCATATCTATTTGTTTTACATGCTGTCTCTGTGTTTATTTTTAATTTATAATTAAAATGAAATTGAAAATATATTTTATAATGCATGCATGAAATAATTTTCACACCTCTGCAAATAATGAATCTGTTACCAGTTACATTTTCAATTATATCTTCATGAAATGACAAAATAATGTAAAAACTAACATATTGAATCTAGAAAATTAATTTCAAACTTGCAAAATAAGTTGATTACATTCAGAGTTATGTATGGAGATTATATTAAATTTTGATATTTTCTGTATCACAAATAAATTTGAAAATTTGATCAATCTTTCATAACAACGATACGAATTTGTCCGAAATATTTTAAAACTATTTTTGTATATTTCTATAAATGTAAAATATTAAAAAAAAATAGAAACTATGTAAATGAATTATTATAAATTTGTAAAGATAAAATAATTGTTTTGTATAAATATAACATATTATGTATTTATGTGTTTTACCGTTGATTGAGCAATATAATTAGATAAATATTTTGTAGTTTTACTTTTCGTAAAACAAAACCATCTGTTGTCGAATTTCTACACTATCTGGTACCAAAATACAATATTGTGAAATAGTCAATAATTTGATACAACATTTTTGATAAGTAATAAAGTTAATCAAACTTTTTTGTATAATTATTGTATAATTTATCGTATTATAGAAATAACATCAATACTTCACGTTATTGTGTTTTTGGTTTTTGACAAGCACCAAAGGGCCCGGTAATGTTAATTTAATGACACTTTAAATTGCATTTTGTAAACAAAAACTGAAAATTTAAAAAAAAAGTCTAGCAAAACTGCAAAGAAAAGTAGAAAAGCAAATTATATTAGTAAAGCTTTTTTTAGTGGCCCGATATTATGAAATACCTACTGCATCACAAATTTTTACTAGAATTTTTAATAAAAGTTTGTCCTACCTACTTATTTTATATAATTTATTGTGAAATTTAAAAAATAATAATACTATAAATATTTATAGAATGAATTGTATAGACAAAATACAACAGAGATTAGTCTGACTTTCTAGCTGTTGGATCCTGACGGCATGTATGTAAGCATTGATTAAAGAAGTATATATACTTCTTTAATCAATGATGTAAGTAAAAAAATTTCCGAGCAAAATTTTAATATTTTTCAAGAAATTCGTATTAAGAAGGAACCTGAATGTAAGAAGTATTACAATATTCAAGAAAGTACTATTATGAACCAAAGAAATTTAAATAATTCGGAAGCGAAACTTCCATCAGCAGCCGCAAATTGATTTTATGTTATTTTTTAGTTTATTAATTTGCTACTGATGATAGAAGATACTACCGAATATAATATTAAGATCGTTGGATGAATCCCGCTGGCCGGCAGTTCAATTCATCGTAAGATTTTAAAAACTGCCACAAGGTCAAGCATGTATTAAACAGATTCGGATAATTTAGTTTGATCAATTGCTTGTCTTAGAATACTGTAGTTTAGATTACTGATACGAACTCGTCCGCTGCTCTCAATTTCCAAACCTATTTTTAGAGTGCTCAGAGTGGTATCCCCCCTTAAATATATTAATTAGTCATCTATTATCAATGGCGTAGCCGGGGGGTGTTGGGGGGGGTTGAAAAAATAACACATCAATTGCATGGATACATCCCTGACAGTTATGCAACCAATATTACGTTTTATGATGTTTATTTGAATAAAAAATGAAATATTTAACAGAATATGATCATTTATTGTAAGTTGCTGAACACTTAAATTTATAAATAATAATTAATAAATAATACTATAAAAATATAAATAAGACATTCTATATTTTATAGAGAAAAATATAATTTTTAATTAATAAATTTTTTAATTTATAAAAGATGTTCGAAATGTCAGGATATTTAGCAACAAATGAATCTCTCACATTTCTCAAACTATTTTTGTTGAAATACCAATGCAAAAATTCTAATCTTTCTTTTTTTTGTATACATTTCTAAACAAATTTCTTGAAATAATGTGAATAGTTTAATGCTTTCTAAATATTTTGTTGAAAGTAGTTCAATTTTTTCAAATAACTGTCACATTATGTGAGATTGGTTGCATAACTATCAGGGATGTCTCCATGCAAATGATGTGTTATTTTTAAAATTGAACAAAGGAAATTTATATGTAGTTCAGTTGATATGTTCATAGATAAAAATATCGCACTGTATATATATATATATATATATATATATATATATATATATATATATATATATAATACCTGCCCATTGACGGTTTTGAAGATAAAGTCAAACAGATAGAATGAAACAGATTGTCTAATTTGCGTGTGATTTGTTTGTTAGCAGTTACTTCATTCAACCTCAATTGAACTTAGCTGCAGAGTGATTGCTAAACTTAATTTTTACATTTGTTTCTTTAATTTGAATTTTATTTAGACAAATAGCTAGAACCTAGATCAAGTACCAGTTGAGAAAACATTTTTAAAATTTAAATAGTGCGTTCAATAAAAAATACGTTGATACTTATTCTTCTTCTTTACATTACATCACACATTACACAAAATTCATCTGGCCAACTGGACGCGTGACACACTTTTCCAAGTTAACCTCTAATACTATCAAACAATATTTTTATATTTTACTTATTGTAAGAAGCTTATTTGGTAGAAAATTTATTATTAATCATGAGTAATTTTATGCAACAATGTCAATTATGTACAAGTGATAAAAATGTATTGTTCACAATACTTAATCTGGATTCAGATGGCAAACGTTACGTACATAAATTGGAAGCAATTATGCCAGAAATTGTAAGAATGAAATAATTTATTTTGATTGTAATTTACATTATCGTTTCTATATCTTTTACTTTTGTTATTTTAGCTAGATTGCAAGATCATATTACCGAATGGTATTTGTACAATCTGCGCTGTTCAGTTGAATGATGCTTATAAATTTATAAAACAATGTTTCGATTCGCAAATAATATTAAAACAACATTTAGATGAAACACTTTGTCGATTATGTGCTGGTCGTGATAATATAACATTTACTTTAACTACAATGGATTCGGATAATGTGTTGTTATCATACAAATTGGAAACCATTGCATCGGGAATTGTAAGTAAAATACTAGCATTAACCAGGTTCACGAAAAAAATTATATGCGTATGCTAAAAATTAGATCTGACAAGTGAATTTGTAATAGTTGCTGTTATTTTATTTTTAAATCCATTGAAACTTACTTAATTGCTGCTTCTGGTCAATTTTTATCGTTTATAGAGTTCGCCTGCAGGTGACTTGATGACTGAATGTAATGTTTAAATTGATGGTGCACGTGTAGAGCAGGTAGATGAATTTGTGTATTTGGTAGTTTGCTACTCTAGAGATGGCCGTTTTGATCGTGAAATTGAAAGGAGAGTAAATGCTGGTTGTAAGGTACTTTGGGTGCTTTGGGAACTTTTGCTAGGAATGTAAATATTTCCAAAGAAGCCCGTTTGAGTATATATAATGCAGTTTTGGTGCCTACGTTGATGTATAGAGTAGGGAATGTTGGGTTTGGTTGCAAAAGCATAAACGGAAAATGACTTACGTGGGGTATGTGATGTAAATAGGAGAGATTGGGTACGAAATAGATTAGTGTATGATGAGTGTGAAATTGAAAAAATGTTGTAGCAAAAGTTGGTGTTAGTTAGATTTTGATGGTATACGTTCGCATGGACGTTCGATGAGTAGTTGGAGTGGTATGATTGAGTGTTTTGCGTGAGCGAAAGTTTCCAAGTAGCAGGAATAAAAGAGCATGTATGAGAGGAATTATGAATGTGGATAAAGCGAAAGTTGCTTGTGTTGGATAGGAATGTTTGGAGGCGACTGATTTCGGAATGATGAAAAGAGTTTGTGCCACACCCTTTTGGGTACATGGCGTGATTGTGTATGTTTGTATGTATGTATGTCTGCGACTCACACTGCATTGCATCATAGTAGAATCTATCTTGAAAAACGACTCAACTATTAATAAAATTTCAATCAAAATTTGTTCCGTAGATCTCATGCTAATAAGCAAACGAGAGTTTTTGATCAATTTTCATCATTTACAGCGTTTACCTGCGGCCCACGCTGCATTGTCTTTTAATAAAAATCTTCTCAAAAAACGCTTCAACTAATAATAAAACTTCCATCATAATCTGTTCAGCTAATTCAGTTTTTTTCATATATAGCGTTTGTCTACGTTTACGCAGACTTATCTTCACTTTTGAATTTTTTCCATCATTGTGGTAGTATTGTATAGCTCTGTGGTAAATTTCTACTCACTTCCACGTTGCATTTCAAAATTGGCCAAACCTACATATATATTTACATTGTATACATATATATATATATATATATATATATATATATATATATATATATATATATATATATATATATACTCGGTGTTTGTTCGTCAAGTTCGTATGGGCGTTTAACATGCAATTTCGATAATTTGCGATATACTTCTTTCTCGAGTTAAATTCGGAGAAATACTTAGAATACTTTTCGATAGGGCATAAAAAGTTCTATAATTTGGTTTTAGATTTAATTTGCTAGCATGTGCCGTTTGGCGCTAGAATTTTTCTTAGATTTTTGGTTTTTATTTTTTTTCTCAAAAACTATGAGGTCTAGGAAAATAAGCATGATATGGAAAAATGCGGAATAACGAGTACGATAATTGAGTGAAAAAAACCATTATTCTAATATGCATAGTTTAGTAGAAAAAATTAAAATAAGACTTTTTTCAAAATTTGCTCAAAAAAATTTGAAAAAATTCAGTAAAATAATACATAATAGCTACATAATAGCTAAGTAACTTTTTTCTCTAACTCATACTGATTTTGCAGGAAAAATTATTGAAAATTTTAAAAAACATTTTAGAATTTTCAATAATTTTTCCTGCCAAACCAGAATGAGGTAGAGAAAAAAGTTACTTAGCTATTATGTAGCTAATTTCTCTATTTTATTGAATTTTTTTCAGATTTTTTTGAGCAAATTTTGAAAAATGTTTTAAAAAAAAATTCAGTTTTTAATTTTTTTCTACTAAACGATGCATCTTAGAATAATGGTTTTATTATTCTATTATAGTACACATTATCCCGCATTTTTCCATACCATGCTTATTTTCCTACACCTAATAGTTTTTAAGAAAAAAAATAAAAACAAAAAAATCAAAAAAAAATTCAGCACCCAAACGGCATATGCTAGTAAATTAAAACTAATACCAAATTATAGAACTTTTTATGCCCTATCGAAAATTACTCTAAGTATTTTTTCGAATTTTATTCGAAAAAGAAGTATATCGCAAAATATCGAAACTGTATGTTAAACACCCATACGAACTTGACGAACGAACACCCGGTATGTTTTATTTGTTCTAAATGTATTTTATTAGATTAATTTTAAAATGTTTTTGCTAAAATAAAAGTTGTTTCTGTAAGAGTAATGAGCGAATAGCCCATATGAGAAAAATATTTCGACTTGCATTTTTAATTATGCGTTGCTTAACATTTGCTATCCCATAGCCAAGTATTGTACCCACTCAGCTTATAGTGGTATTTAGATCACTCAAATACATCAATTATTATATATATATATATATATATATATATATATATATATATTATTAGTTAAATATTAGTTAAATATCATAGGGATTTGGTGTTATTAGTAGAAATATATTTCTTTACTAAGGTCCCTTTAAACCGGAGATTTTCATTATATATATTCTATGTAATTTTAATTTATATTTTTAGCTGGAATGTAGCGAGAAGTTATCGGACTGTATTTGCTCAATTTGTTTTGTTCGATTAAATGAAACGTATAAATTTGTAGTAAAATGTTTTAAATCGCATGAAATTTTAAAGCGATATGCAGAACAACAATCGCAAAATAGTGAAATTAAAAATGAAAGCGAAATTAAAGAAGATACTATTGATGAAGAATACATTAAACTAGATTTGGAAACTGATGTCATTAAAGTTGAAGAAAGTTTAGAATCACAAAATAATACAAATTTTGATGCTGTTTTTATAAAAACAGAAGCTATTAATGAAGAAGTAGATTTGAAAAATGATACAAATATTAAGTATGACGAAAGTTTGAAATCAGAATCTTTAGATGTACATTCAGAAATAATAATTAAGGAAGAATATTCAAATTTTGAGAGTGAAACTGATATAAAACGTTCTCAAGCTAGTAGAAATTCGAATAAAAATAATATTTTCAGCTCGAAAGAAAACGATAAATCTGTAAAGAAAAGCAAGTCTCATCAATGTACATTATGTGAGAAACATTTTAAACAGAGTGGAAAATTAACAAGACATATGCGCTCTCATACAAAGGAGAAACTTCATAAGTGCAAAATATGTGAAAAAGCATTTAGTCGAAGTGAATATTTAAAATCGCATATTCGTGTACATACAAATGAGAGACCTTATAAATGCGAAATATGTGCGAAAACTTTTACTGAAAGTGGAAACTTAAAAACACATATTCGTACTCACACAAAGGAGAAACCTTACAAGTGCGAAATATGTGAAAAATCATTTTCTAGAAATGATTCTTTAAAATCGCATAATCGTATACATACAAATGAGAGACCTTATAAATGCGAATTATGTGAGAAATCTTTTATTCTAAGTGAACATTTAAAGAGGCATATCCGTTCTCATACAAATGAGAAACCTTATAAATGCAAAATGTGCGAGAAAGCTTTTACTAGAAATGAACATCTAAAACAGCATGTCCTTTCTCATACAAACGAAAGACCTTATAAATGTAAAATGTGTGGGAAAACTTTTAATAAGAGTGGTAATTTAAAGAGGCATATCCGTTCTCATGCAAAGGAGAATTCTGATGAATCCGAAATAGAAAGTTTTTCCTCAGAGTAGATATTAAAAATAAACATATTCGTATTCATAGTGTAACGATTTAATTTTTGTAGTTCTTTTTTTATTAATGATTAATTTTTAGATATTGTTAAGGCCATTTCAAGACAAACAAAAGGCTATATTCAGACAGGTGGTGGGAATACAAAAATGAATAATTTTACATTCGATTTATTCGTTTAATACTACATATTTATGGTAACTAATTATTAGAAAAATTAGCTAATTATGCACAATTCATAATTTAATAACAATTTTTATATTCAGACAGAATTAGCATATAAAAAAAATTAATCAAATATATAATTGTCAATATTTTCTTTGTTTATTATTATTTTGATTGCCAAAAAATATATGTGTTGTTAATTGTTATTATAGTACTTTTGTATTAATTTCAGAATTTATTTATGTGCAGTTTATTTGTAAAAAAATAATTTTCATCATTTTCCTTGAAAAATGCGATTTTCTCTTATTTCATACATGTTTTTTATTTGAAAGAAAATATGATTAATCTTTATTATAATTAACACATATATTTTTTGGAAATCAAAATAATAATAAACAAAGAAAATATTGACAATTAAATATTTGATTAATTTTTTTATATGCTACTTTTGTAAATATATAAAAATTGTTATTAAATTATTAATTGTACGTAAATTAGTTAATTTTTCTAATAATTTGTTACCATAAATATGTAGTATTAAACGAATAAATCGAATGTAAAATTATCCTTTTTTGTATTCCTATCACCTGTCTGAATATAGCCTTTTGTTTGCCTTTAAATGCCCTTAAGCCTCATTCAGACTGCTCTACCGAAATCAGTGTTATGTTTTAGCTCAGAACTAGAGGTTCTGAACCAAACTACATGTAAACTTATGGTAATACATTACAGATGCACATGCGCGCATTTAGGTTCTTTAGCAAATTTTGTTTCATCGCAGCCAACGTCTGGCCTTACCAAAGTTTCTTAACTAATATTTACTTATATGAATCCAATCAGATTTCAATAAAATGAGAAAGCGATTTATATCTGTTTTTATGAAAGAAACCTCAAAAATATAATATGTACCATAAATGAGCAGTTTGGAGGAAAAAAATAATATTATTTTGAAAAAGCGTATTTAAAATTCTAAAATAACATTATATATATATATATATATATATATATATATATATATATATATATATATATATAGTGTATTTACCGCCAAACCATAATAAAAAGAGATATATGTATATTATAATATCAATTTGTAAATGATACCCTTACTTTAGGTTGCGATAATATATATTTATATTTATAATATTTTTAATATTGTTGTTACATATATATGATTTTAGTAAATTAATTTCTTGTATATTTTTAAATTTATGCAAATTTTGTTCTGTATTTATAAAAAAAGAATTGTTCAAAAAATTAAAACAATAAACATGATTATAATTAGTATTATTTTTTATTGAATTATATTATCAGAGTATATTGTTGTCAATTCAATTATTTTATAACATTTAGTTATTTATTCATTTATATAATTATATAGAATTATACTTACCTATAAAAATTAAATTATAAATAATCCCAAAATCACACTTAAATTAAAATAAAGCTAAATAAGTATTTCGGAAGCTAAGCTTCCATCTTCAGTATCTAAATAAAATTTACAAAAATTTATTTAGCTACTGAAGATGGAATTTAAGTGTAGTTTTGGGTTTTTTATAATCTTATTTTTTATTTAAATGTCACTACAGTAGATCATTTTCTAATCTTATATATACTTACCTATGTTTATAAATCCATCTTAAGCGATAGACGGTTTAGGATCAGAATTGGCAATACTATATCATTGTGTCGATATCCAGAAAATGGTGTTCCACAAGAGAATAATATTTTTACTGGGTTAGATGTTACAGTAGGTAAATGTATGTATGTTCATGACATAGCGCTATTACAAAACTTGTAAAAAATGCCGAAAACGTCGGGTTTCAAATTCGCGGAAAACAAGCACGATGTGTTCATTTCTCCAGAAAACATTGTTAGTGCATATGAATGAAAATCGTATTAAATGTTCAGACACAGTCAGGTTTTTAGGTCTTTGGTTTGATACTAAATTGACATAGAGACTCCATTTAAAAATAAACAACGCAATTGCAAATTAACTTAAGTTGACGTAATAGCTTTCAATATGGTTGCCGAAGATGTCAAATTAAATACACTTGTTTGTATATTATGTTATATAGGTATATAATTCACTACAGAAAAATATAATGTAAGACAAAAAATGTAGTTGCACGACAAAATATTTCCTCTCACGATAAAAAATACTCCTATAAGTGAACGACAAAATATTTATTTGCGCGCAACCAAAATATTCATGTGAATTGACTTTTAAATCGACCTAGCAATAAGTCTGACTGAAATCTTAAGTTGTATTAACCTTCTTTAAACATATAAAAATATATTTTTAATAATTTTGTCGCACTATATTAGTTGTATAATATACCTACTAATTTTGTCGTTGAATTTCCCATTTTTGTTTGACTATAGTTTTCGTTGGCAATACTAATTTTGTCGTTTTCAAATAATTTAATTATTTTTATTCAGAACCACAAAATTTTTTACAAAATAAAAAGATAATTTACTTTCATTCATGTAATTTATTTCATAATAAATAATACGTAAATATCTACAAATATATATATATATATATATATATATATTGACAGATAAAACGAAAAACATTTGTTTACCTTTTTGTATTAATTTGATGGTTAAGTTATTTTTGAGATATTTTCGTATCTCAGTTCTCCCGTTACAAGCATACAAAATTAATTTAATATATTGATTTAGATGCAGAATTTTATATTCTAAAACATTGTAGTAGTGGAGAATAATTCGTCTTCGGCGGTTCGTTTTTCTTATATCTTTGACGACATCTGGCAAACAAATAGTTATGTACCATTCAGAATTGACCGTTCTACGTTGCACCAATAGCAATGTCCAGTTTTTTCGAAAAACCTACAAAGTCGACTACTGTTTATTTTCGGGCTCATGGAGTGCTATGATTGAGAGTGTTTTGCGTGAGCGAAAGTTTCCAAGTAGTAGGAATAGAAGAGCATGTGTGAGAGGAATTATGAATGTGGATGAAGCGAAAGTTGCTTGTTTGGATAGGAATGTTTGGAGGCGACTGATTTCGGAATGATGAAAAGAGGTTGTGCCACACCCTTTTGTGGGTACATGGCATGATTGTGTATGTATGTATACGCGTAGATCCATGATTCGTCACCGCAATCGTATATTTTGAGCATTTCTTTCGACTAATTAATATAAGTAAATTATTTGAATAATAAATAAACTTATTGAATCTATTATTAAAAAATATTATTATTTTTACTGTAATCACTATAAAAATAATAATAAAACATGACTGCATTTAGTACTTAGTATTGTAAATAAATTTTAATGGAAAAAAGTATTTCAAGTAATACTGGTACTTATATTTTAAATAATTTTTAAACTATTTAGTATTTCAATAGTTTTTACTACTTTGACTGCAAGGAAAAAGTGGTATAGCGTTTGGTACGGTGTCTGTAACATTTTCAAAAAAAAAATTTGTGTATAGAAACTTTCCGAGAAAAAAATTACTAAAATTTTTAAAAACATATTATGGCCATGTTATTTAACCGATTTTACTCAAATTTTCACAAAAAATTCTCCTAGTAATCATATAATTCATGTAATTTTAACAAAATACAGTGTTGTCAACTTTCCGAGAAAAATATTTACTAAAATTTTTAAAAATTTATTATGATCATTTTATTTAACCGATTTTAATAAAATTTTCATAAAAGTTTCTCCTAGTGCCTAAATAAATTATGCAATTTTAACAAAATACAGTGTTGCCAACTTATCGAGAAAAAAATCACAAAATTTTTTAAAAATTCATTGTGGCTACATTATTTATTCGATTTTGATCAAATTATCAGAACGGTTTCTCCTAGTGCCCACATAAATTATAATATTATTAGAATACAGTGTTGCCAACTTTCCGAGAAATGTCAAAGTGGTCTATATATGTGTTTACGCATAAACTTCTAATCTTGTTTTTTTTTTTAGTTCTGGTCCCAGCTGTGCATATGCATATTTACAAAAATTATTAATTAGTTATAAATAAAATAGATCTTTAATTAATCCGAATCACTAATATCTTGATCATCATCACTATCTTCATCATCATCATCCTGTTCTTTATCCCAGTCTTTTAACTTAGCACTCATCATAAAATCATCTCGCAGCACATTCCAATTTGAAGTAGCATTTTCCTTCTTAACCCCATCAGCATCTGCATCAGTTCGTTCCTCTTCTTTCACTTCCCCATCAACTGTTTGCGATTTCTTCTGCATGAGAATATCGAGGAAAGCGCGTTTATCGATATTCTTCATAACACTCTCCTGTTTCCGTATCAATGGACCAGCTTCCTGCAGCTGATGATCGATGTCTTTCTGTTGCATTCGCACCGCGTTGAATAACTGCACCACGCCACGTGTTGCAATTTTCGTTAAACTTCGTTCGCGATCCTTGTCCAAGATGTCGGGCTTGATGCGAATGCTTGCCTGTTCTTTCCTCTAAAATATCAAACATATATTAATTGAAGGTGCGTAAAAATTATATTCCAAGGGCAAATAACCAAAATTTAAACCCGAACCTTTTACAATTAACTGGTAACCACGGAAAATTATTGTATATTTAACATTTTAAAATTGTTATTTTATTTTTTATTTAATAGCTTTAAATATTAAAAAAAAATTCTTTAAATAAAAACTCAATTAAAATGGAGCTGCTTTAGATTGAAGTCATTTATTAAAATTATTTATTTATTTTAATATATAATGAGTTTCGAAAGATTTTTACTGTTAAAAACTCAATTCTTTTTTAAATATAATATAATACATTATTATCAATAATCAATCAGTACAAATGTATCAGTGCTTTAATTTATTTCTGTTTTGTTTTTACTCATTATTTAGACATCTCTAAGATGAAATATTTAAAAGCTAAAATAATTTTCTTATTTAAGACTGAAATTTAATATTTGATCGGTTTTTTTTTTCTTATTTATATATTATAAATATATTTAAAACGCGTGTTAGATAATTTAGATTTTTTTTCTTAATATTGACAACAAATTATAGCTTCGTTGTGAATAAAATCTGAATCTGAGTAAAATGTAGGTTCTTGAAGCTAAATATTTCCTTATATTATTTTGTTTTAGCTTAAATCGCCATTAATTTATTTTGATGAAATAATTTAATCATTAGTTAATTTTTAAATAAAGAAAATGCATTGACCTTGCCGTGTTTCAAACCAGAGACCTCTTACTGCGAAAGCAAATGTCAATGTATTTTTCTTCATTTAAAAATTAACTAATGATTTAATTAGTTCATCAAAATAAATTAATGGCGTTTTAAGCAAAAACAAAATACTATAACTTAATAATTGTGTAATTACGAATATAAAATAAATATTTTGTTATTAAACCTGATTTTAAAACTGAACCGAAATCAACATAATAAACCTGAATCCGAAGCTAAACTTTAAAAATAAACTCAGCTTTAGGTACTAGTGAATTATAGAGAAATATTTAATTAAATGCCTTTTATTTGATCTAAAAACTACAAATAGTTATTTCGAAACAGCCTGTATAATATTCTAACCTAATTGCTATTAGCTCGATTTGGGTGTTTTAATTGATTTGCTTAGCCCTGTTCTTATGACAGTTATGTTTTAAAATCGGTATTAGTTAAAACCAAGCTCGTAGTGTTAGCCAATTGTATTTATCTCACAAATATTTGCAATCAATTTCTAGTATCACTCTTTGTACAAGAGTCAACTTACTTTTTTCTTAACCGGTTCCTCACTCTTAATTCCTTGACCGTCTAATTCAACTAGCGTCGGTTTCTCTTCCTTAATTTCTCCTTCAATTTGAAAACCAATATCCTCAGTTTTGATCGGATGGCTGCGTTTCAGGTCGGTGATTTTCCTTGCCTTCGATAGCACCAATGTTTTTTTACCTTTTGGTTTCTTTGTTTTCAGAATTTTTGCTACTGAATCTGCCCAGCCCGATTTAACATCATCTTCCAAATCAGATAACTCATCGTTTGATTCTTTATTTGATCCGGAATCACTTTCCGATTTTACTTCAACTTCATCGGAATCTATCAGCACAAATACAATTTTTATACAGTTTAATGCTTAAATAAAATTTAACATACCTGATACGTTAAAACGTTCACTTTGTGAATTTACTAATGTCATTTTAGTAAATGACTATTTCTTAAAGAAACTTTAATATAAATATGAATACAACATAAAATTGGTTATGTTTCAATTTATTACCAACACGTGCATTTGACATCTAGTGATACAGTTCCTGACATCTATGATCAGCAAATCAAATTAATAACTGTAAACGATCATAATTTTTTTAAAAAATTGTTTATTTTATTTTTTTTACATATTTTTATCTGAAAAAAATTATAACAATAAAGCAATTTATTTAATCAAAATAATAATATTTGAAAAGTAAATATTTTATTAATTTTTATTATATGTAAATTCTGTAATTACATAAAAATTGTTATTGAATAATTAATTGCGCATATATTAAATAATTTTTGGAATAATTAGTTATAGTAAATAGAAATATTTTGAATAAATTAAATTTTTCGTTTGCACTACATGTCTGAATATAGCTATAATCATTGGCGCAGAAACAATAGAATATTTTGAATAAAAGATTGATAAATTTTAACCAATTAGCAGATTTTACTTTAATTATTAATTAATTATAAATCCATATATTAAAATTTTGATATTTATTATATATATAAAAAAAAAACTAACCTGCCTAGTAAATATTTTTTGTTAAATAATTTCATAAAGGTATTTTTTATTTAGAAATACGAACAAAAAATTAATAAAAATTATTAAATATAATAAAGTTTCTAATTGTTCGCTAAAAAAATGCATTGTTTTTAATTTAAAAAAAAAATACTTATATTAAAAAATAATTTCAAAAATTATAAAGAATATACTAAAATGACCAGTAAATATTTTTTGTTAAATAATTATTTATCAATACATTTTTTATTTAGAAATAAGTACACAAAATTAATAAAAATTGTGAAATATGTATAATGAAGTTTTAGTTGATCAATAAAAAAGTGCAAAGAATTCACATTGAATACGTCGAATATTATTAATAAATATTAATACAAAACTATTTTATTTTAATATAATAACTTCTAAAATAGTTTTTAATATGTTAAAACTTATAATGTTTGCTAAATTAGTAATATTTAATAAAAAAAGTTTAATTTTTCATTTGTTTAGAAGACTACTTAAGTTATTCAGTTGTTCAATAGCATCAGCCAATTACAGTGCATTGTATATTTTAATTATAAACAAAATTAATTAAATATATATATATAAATATATATATATATATATATATATATATATATATATATATATCAAGATTTCGGATTTTTGACTAATAGTATTTTAAATAATAATAAATTTTTGGGAAAGTAGTCAGAAAACGGGTAGGTGTTAAATCAAAAACTCATTTATGCTTAACTGTCTAGCTTTCGATGGCAGTATCCCATCTTCCTCAGGACCTGTAATTATTTATTGTAGGGTAACCGATTGAAAAACACAAATACAAAATTGAACAATACATTGGTGGATAACACAATTTTTAAAAAAATGTATGTTATTGAACAACTATTGACACAAACTAAATAAAAATTATATATGTATATAAATTATAAATAAAGACTTACATTAACAAACAAAGTTTTGTGTAAACACACGTATGATTTAACACCTACCCGTTTTCTGACTACTTTCCCAAAAATTTATTATTATATATATATATATATATATATATATATATATATATATATATTTTTTAAATTGAATAAATACCATTAATTCATTGAAAATTAAATTAAAAATTTGTCAACCTGTATCGTATTTTTAATTTTCAATGAATTAATGGTATTTATTCAATTTAAACTATACTATTTAGCCTTATGGCGTGATTTACTTACATAAATATATATATATATATATATATATATATATATATATATATATATATATAAGCTAAAAAAAATAAATAAAATATAAACTATTAACTAAATACAAAACTAAAGTCCCAACCAATTTAAGATTATTGAAAAATTGATCAATAAAATTATTTTAAAATAGAATTTAACGAATTATAAGTAATAAACTTAAATAATCGATCATTTATATATTTTTTGTAAGGAATAGATTTGATTAAAATAACCAGCAGAACTCAGCATGCAAATAATATTTTATGTTTTATTGTAAATTCCTCTAAGATACAAAGTATTTTTTATTACTTTATCCAGCACTTTCATTTTTATTAACAATCATTTAGTATTTTTCCCTCCTACAAAATGTATTAAAATTTGTGACGTAACAAATATTCGGCTTGGCCGAATAATGATTACTATCCGACTGGATAATATAAAATTTATATTTAAATTATCATATTTTTATAAGCTTTACGTAATACATGTAAAACTAAACTTTATAAAAACTTTAGATAAACATTAAATATTTTCTTAAATAAAAATGTATTTTAACATTGTTCAAAATCTTTCAGTACTCATTTTATTAAAAATAAAACGACTTTAGATTATATTTCTGAATTGATATTTATTAGTAATCAACGTTTCGGCAAACTTAACGTACGTCTTTATCAGGAAAAAAGATACAAATGACATTTATAGTAAATGAACAGAACATAGAAACAAGTTATTAGGTAACGAAAAAAAGTAACTAGATTATAAAACATGCGTAGAATATCTTCGCATGGTGTTAAATTCGAAGATACTGTAATAATTGCAAGACCCGTCAATATTAGCAACAGATTGATAAGAGAAGCAATAGAAATTTATAAAGAAAAAGATAATATCAATTACTGTGAAGGAGCACTGATTTAAATAAAATTTGGCTTCCTTTACTTAAATATTTATAAATTTTATGACATAGTTAGTAACTTTACCTTAATAAAAGATTAGAAAATGATCTACTGTGGCGAAATTTAAATAAAATAATATTATAAAAATAATTTTATAAAAAATCCCAAAACCACACTTAAATTAAAATAAAGCTAAATACGTATTTCGGAAGCTAAGCTTCCATCTTCAGTAGCAAATAAAATCTACAAAAATCTTACCTGTGATACAAAGTACATAATCACTTAAGCACTTGTCGAATATCACTGGCGAGTCGGAAAAAATAAAAATAAAATATTAAATAATTAAAAATATGGGAGGGGGTGGGGTTGGTTGGTAAAATTGACCACTGACTTTTAACCAACCCCACCCCCTCCCATATTTTTAATTATTTAATATTTTATTTTTATTTTTTCCGACTCGCCAGTGATATTCGACAAGTGCTTAAGTGATTATGTACTTTGTATCACAGGTAAGATTTTTGTAGATTTTATTTGCTACTGAAGATGGAAGCTTGGCTTCCGAAATACGTATTTAGCTTTATTTTAATTTAAGTGTGGTTTTGGGATTTTTTATAAAATTATTTTTATAATATTATTTTTATTTAACCTTACCTTAGTAACTTGTTCCTGTGTTGTGTTCAGTTATTTACTGTAAATGTCATTTGTATTTTTTTTTCTGATAAAGACGTACGTTCAGAGCCGTATTTACCCTTTTCGAGTCCCCAGGCGCAATTGAAATATGAGGCCCCCTTGCAGATATTCTTCAACTGAATAGGAATTGTCAGTGGAAAAAAATAGTTTTAGTCCTATTATTATTATATGAAAATGTTTTTAATTTGTTTAAATTGTTTATACATTGGTATTAGATCAAAAAAATCAGCAAAATCAAACAAAATAATGTATAGGTACATAAAGAAAAAAGAAAATACACACATGGCTATAAATATAATAATAATCTTAAATAAACTTTTTACGCGCTTTTACGTTAGCAAACGTATCAACAATATCATCATAATTGATGGATTTTTGTAACTCTGTTTCAAAAAACAATAAGCTTAAATTACACAATTTTGATGTAAACTATTTCTCAAACAATTTTTCACTCGTTTTAAAACTGAAAACGAACGTTCTCTAGATGTATTAGTCACTGATTTATAAATTTGTACATTTCGAGAGGATTCGTAAGATTTTCTTGTTTCGCAAATTTTTAACATTGCATAAATTCTTTGAAAACAAGTAGCAATAGCAACTAGAGGGTAGAGAGAAAATAGTCCCTTTTGTTACAATAGCCAGATAGCCACCCTAATTAATATGCAGGTTTTTATTATCTTATTGACAATGACGAACACCAGTACTTCAACATCAGAAAGGTATTGAAATATAATTTACTCGTAAATTAAAACTAGAAATTAGAAATTAAAATATAATTTTTAAATTGATCTCAGTGACTGATATCTGATTTGAAATCTGAGGCCCCTTAACTACGAGGCCCCAGCTTGTGCCTCATGCGCCTGTGCATAAAAACGGCTCTGCGTACGTTGAGTTTTCCGAAACGTCGATTATTAATAAATATTAATAAAATAATTAATAAATATCAAAACAGAGCTATAACCTAAAGCTGTTTTATTAAAAAAAAAAATAGTTTGTTTAATAAATAAGCTGACATGCATGGCCGACCATTTATGGCGTCAGTCTGATATCACTCGTCATTATATTGCGGGCACATGCTCGAATCGCGTTTGTTGTCGCATGGTTGTTTGTAATGTTTTCATACATACATACACAATCACGCTATGTACCCAAAAGGGTGTGGCACAAACTCTTTTTATCATTCCGAAATCAATCGCCTCCAAACATTCCTATCCAAACAAGCAACTTTCGCTTCATCCACATTCATAATTCCTCTCATACATGGTCTTTTATTCTTACTACTTGGAAACTTTCGCTCACGCAAAACACTCTCAATCATACCACTCCAACTACTCATCGGACGTCCACGCAAACGTATACCATGTTTTCAATGTCGTCTAAAGTCTAAATTATATTTTAAATAACAAAATAGTTTCTGACGCTTGACCAATAGACAAAAGTCTTAGGTACTTGTTTATTTTTTATAACAAAAGTTATTCAGAAAAAAATTATGCTGTAAAAATTACAGAATTTCCCTTTTTCTAGCAATAATTTTTTGTTTTTATTTTTAATAAAATTGGATGTTAAAACTTGTTATTTATAATTTCATTATTAATAAATTTATTATCCGGTTGAAAAATCCGTTATTCAGATTTCTAATTTGAATGAATATTCGATATCAGCAATTTGAAAAATTATTATCTATTGCATCAGTAATTAAAATGCCTTTTGCAAATTTGCGACCCATGAAATATTCCTAATTTTACTATAAATTTACATTATTAATATTTCATAATTGCAGGGTAATGTTAACCTATTGCGAACTATTACTGACAAACATATTTTGAAAAATATTCCGTTTTGAAAACTTAAGATTTAATGTATTCATTTTTATTAATTTACGTTGAGAATATTAATTGATAAAATCAAAATAAAAATCATTTTCTTAAATTGTGTATTTTGAAGTGATTCTTTTGTTGATTTTGCGAATCTCATACAAATATTGTAAAAAGATTGTGGGTTTGATATGATTATAAGAAAATCTTTAATTGATTTCATCAAGATTATAAAAGCGTTTACTAAAATTTTAGATATTTTAATTAATTGTACACAGATTGTACAAGTGGTTGCACTTTCGAAAAAAAAAATATGCTGAATGAAAATGATTCTGCCTTCTGCCATGGTAGAGCAATATTGGTAATACGTGTGATTGATCGAATTCCGGTCCGGTGACGATTTTTTTTATTTTATTTAATTTGATATTATAAGAATATTTATTATGTAAATTAATATAGATATCTACAATATGCTTGAAATCGATAATAATTATCAATTAAATTTAATGTTTTTATGTTACTTTACGGAGATAACAAATATTTATTATCGAAAATAGCTTTATTGTCTTAAAAATATTCTCCATAAATCAATACACTTTTACATGCGTTTGAACCAATTTTCGAAGCACTTTTTCCACCCCGATTGAGGTACCTCTAAAACATGTCTTTTTGAATGCATCAACCGCTTCTTCAGACAAAAAAACGTTGACTTCGCAAATTATTTTTGAATAAAAAAAGGTCATTGGTTGCCAAATCAGGACTATACGGCGAATGAGTCATCAAACCGACGTTTTGAGTGCTCAAAAGTTCACTTGTTTAAGCCCACATGTGAGAGCTCGCATTTTCGTAGTGGAGAATGACCCATTTTCAGCGGTAGGTTTTCTTTATTTCGCTGAAGACTTCCAGCAAACAAATAGTTGTGTACCATTTAGAATTGACTATTCTACGTTACGCCAATGGTACGATTGCAACATGTCCAGTTCCAAAAAAACAGGCGACCATTTGTTCCGAAGTATTTCGTGCGCGAATAACTTTTATTGGACTTGGCTTATCTTGAAAAACCCACACAGTCGACTGCTGTTTATTTTTGCCATGTACCCAAAAGGGTGTGGCACAAACTTTTTTCATCATTCCGAAATCAGTCGCCTCCAAACATTCCTATCCAAACAAGCAACTTTCGCTTCATCCACATTCATAATTCCTCTCTCATAGCATGCTCTTTTATTCCTACTACTTGGAAACTTTCGCTCACGCAAAACACTCTCAATCATACCACTCCAACTACTCATCGGACGTTCACGCAAACGTATACCATCAAAATCATTCAAATAAATCTTTTTAACCAAACGTTCATTAGACATTCGCTCAACATGTCCGAACCATCTTAACTGACTAATACCAACTTTTGCTACAACATTTTTTTCAATTTTACGTCAATTACCCTAGTAATAAACAAGACGCGTTACATTTGCTGGTGCAAGTTTTTTGATTTTTTCAAGGTTTTTTGCGCGGCATTTTGGTGGTTTGTCTTTTACTTGGTAGTTTGCCTTCTTTTTCATAAAAGCTAATTGTAAAATTATGTGAGATCTAATTCGAGTAAATCTTTTTTTGACTGCCTAATGTTCATACAATATTGAATGTATGCTGGTCCCACTAACAACAACCGATTTTGGACAACCCTCACGAAATTTGTCGTTGAGTGAACTGCAGCCACGATTGAATTCGTTATACCATTGATAAACACTGATCCTTGATGGTGCTTTATCGTCAAAAGTCGAATTAAATTCATCGATTCACTGTTGTTAAGGTTAAAATTTTGATTTATAATATTATTTATAGTTTGTGTTAATCAGTTAAGATGGTTCGGACATGTTGAGCGAATGTCAAATGAACGTTTGGTTAAAAAGATTTATTTGAATGATTTTGATGGTATACGTTTGCGTGGACGTCCGATGAGTAGTTGGAGTGGTATGATTGAGAGAGTGGCTTGCGTGAGCGAAAGTTTCCAAGTAGTTGGAATAAAAGAGCATGTATGAGAGGAGTTATGAATGTGGATGAAGCGAAAGTTGCTTGTTTGGAGGCGACTGATTTCGGGATGATGAAAAGAGTTTGTGCCGACATTCAATGTATATTTATATCGATATTTTTGGGATAATCTGTTCTTAAATTTTTGTAAAACTCAGTGATCGGTTTTAATTTTTTAACAATTGCTGATCAAGGCCCATAATGATGACGGCCCACCGTGGGACGCCCGGTGTCCCAGTGAGCCAGTCCAACATTGCCTGGCATTCACTACCATACATCAACAAACTTCATAATAATGCTTCTAGAATAATCTCAGTAAAATATAGGTCCAAGTAAATAAGACTACATTGTTTTTTAACTTACACCTTTTCCTAGAAATATCCTAAAATTAATAGTTGACAATATAGGTTTGTTACTAACCGCCATTGCAAACGTTATAATATATTTTTGTAACAAACCAATATACCGTGTGTTGACTTGGACCGTCGTACATAGGGATTTAGCATGTAAAATCAGACATGTGCGATTTCCTGCTTCCCAAATTATTTTACAAAAAAAACTTTGGCCCGTATTCTCACCTCATTTATAAAAGTGATTTTTGCCAAAAGTACTTTTGACTTTTACTTGAAATTATTTATTAAGCACTTTATAATAGTTTATTTAAATTTTATAATACCAAATACACCAAAAATGATCAAATATAGAAAAACTATATACATTTAATGAAAAACAGAAGCAAAAAATTACTTTGAAATTAATGATAAAAGCACTTTTTCACGAAAAAGTGAGGTGAGAATACGGGCCATTGGGATTAATGTTTTAGGAAACACTTTTTTACATGTAAATCAATAAAAAAAAAATTTTTGGAACCATCCCAACGTCAGGAATTAGCCCTAAACTTGTCAAGAAATTGACTGAAAATGGCATTAGCCGTGAAATGGGGAGGTTTAGCGTGATTGAAGTTGCGTGTAAAATTATTTTTTCTCAAATATGTATATAAAATAATAACAGAAACTGTCATTAAAATTTTTGATAATTGTTTCATTTATTTGTTATTAACAATTTTTGTAAGAACATTACTGACGTCACAAGCCTATTGTGCGCAAGCGCAGAAGAGTTGGTGAAATATAATTTTGAAAACGTATGTCGTAGTAAATGTTGATTTTTGTTGATTCGGTTACGCCCAGTCAATAGCTTGTATCGGTAACCATGGCAATACATGTGCGTCTGATTCAGATGTCGACATAAGTTTTGCAATGACATTATTGCATTTTTTAGGAAATCTGGGAATCTTCGAGAAAAATTATAAATTAAACATCACTTTTTAAGCCAGGTCCAACCAAATAAAAAAATAAAAAAATACGCTAAACTTCCCCATTGGAACAAAAATAAAACAAATGCTAAATGCTATTTCACAGCTACTGTAATTTTCCAGTCAATTTCTTAACAACTTTAGACCTAATTCTTGACGTTAGGAAGGTTCCAAAAAATTTTAGTAATTGATTTACATGTAGAAAAGTATGCCCTAAAACATTTATCATACATTTTTTTTTGTAAAATGATTTGGGAAGCAGGAAATCGCACATGTCTGATTTTACATGCTAAATTCTTATGTACGACGGTCCAAGTCAACACACGGTATATCACTTCTATAATATTTTATATTTTATACCACTTAATCTCGAAAACTTACCCTGTTTGATTTTTTTGAAACATTTATTTTAGAAGAAACTCACTAGATATTTTATATGCAAGAAACTTAATTAGTTGCTTTTGTTTTTCATTTCTTAAATAAAAAGATAATTTACTAAATTTATAAAATTTTCAAATTTTTCAATGTTCTAATTTCACTACGATATTTTCATTTTAATACATAGAAATAAGAAAACATACCAGATATTTTATAAAATTTATTTTCAATTTTGTAAGTTTTCATATTATATATAATGAATTTTACATTATTACTATACAACAGGTTTATTTCTTGAGATCGACTTTCTATATAAAAAAATTAGTCATAATCTATCAGAACAATGTTTAAACAGCGATAACAAAATAATTTTAAAAATAGTTAACTTAGAAAAAAAAAATGAAGAATATTTGATCTACATTCAAATCGATTTAACAAATTTCAAATACGGCTAATCGACCAAAAATAGCTTTCCAATCGACTTGTTAGCCACATTTGGTATACAAGTTGGTTTAGCTTGCAATATCTAGATATTGTATAAATTATTGGGTTGGTGCAACTTTATCAGGCGATTTTGTGCTGATTATTTGTTAATAAAAATTGCTGTTTTGTTTACATTTTGTAATAAAAATATTTTTTTCATAATAAAAAAACGCCTGATAATTATGCATCAACCTAATATTAAAAAAAAGTTCAAATAAAAGTTACTTAATATTATGTATTTTAAATTATGGCACAAAATATATTATCATATAAGCTAAACTATCCTGCATACATATAATAAAATTGTAATAATAAATATATTACTTTTTGTTTATTCGTTCCTAAATTATTTATACCATAAGGATGCGGCTTATAAAGAACATTAGAACATCATTTCTAACAACTTTTTATTTATTCTCAAATTGAGTAGAAATAATTTCATTGACATGTGGGCACTAACCATACAAAAACCAAACATATTTTTTTAACCATGTAACAATAAATATAAACAAGACGTACAAAATGTTTAAAAAATTCTGTGATATACTAGAAACTAAAAATTTTGAACTAGAAATGATGTTCTAAAGTTCCTTATAAGCCACATTCTTATCGAATAAATATATTAATTACTAATATTTGTAATATACTAAAAAAATAAACAATATTTTTGAACATACAACACAAGAAATATTTAACAAGAATATTTAACATTTTATTGAGATAGTAAACATAAAACACAAGTAATAATTACTTAAAAATTATTTAATTATTTAAAAGTAAAGATAAATTAAATATTGTTGAATTAACTAAATTACTAAATTACTAAATTACTAGTTTAGGATATACTTATATGAAGAAATTCTACAAAAATATCCATATTTTAATATATAACTACTCTTTCAACAACAATTTCTTCTTCCTTCCTCTACAAGAAGTACTTTTTATCTCCCATTTATCATATGTATCACTCATTAATTACATTTTTTCATGTTCTCTTCGTATTTTTATTAATCATTTGCAAATTGTACACACTCAAGGTTTTTTTTATATATAATTCATGTATTATATTTTATAAGTGTATGTTTATATCGTTTGCGCCATTTAATTGGGCTGTTGCTTGTTTTGGTGTAACAAAATAAATAAATAAATAACCTAAACTAAACTAGAGGAAGAAGCAGGATATTTATTATAGTTACATTTATTGAGAATTAACTATTTGTAGTCGAGAAGAAAATCTTCTAGGACAACCAGTATTTGCTCTTCGTTTTTGAATTCGATTTATTTGTGAATTAATTTTCTTCCTACACTTTTTCGGTACCTTGGTTTCGGAATTAGAAGATGATTTACTCAACTTAAATGCGTTTTGCTTTAAATGCAAAAAGTTATTAATCGGAGTCAAAATAACGGAAGCATTCATTAAATTTTCACAGACGTTTGCAGGCTGCAGAACTGGTTTTTCAATACCAATTGTTGGTCCCACATAGTTATTATTATTAAGCGATAAAGTTTTTACAAGAACTTGCTTTGGAGAACTTTTCACAGATGATAAAAAAGTTTTATTTGTCAAAGAATTTTCTTTCAATTCATGTTCTTTTAAAATTGGGGTTAGTACTACTTTCGATTCTAATAATTTGTATTTAATTTGTAAATCTACGTTTTCCTTTTGTACCTTAATTTTCGGAATCAATTTCTTTGTTTTAAAATTTGATCTAACGAGTTTAACCGTACAGGGCTTACAATAATTTTCTAATAAATGTCTAGCTTTTAGAGATAATTTAATTTTAGTATTATTATTTTTAAATGGAAAAGTAGAAAAATGTTTACTTTTATCGAAAGTTGTCTCATATTTTGTAAGATGTTCTGATTTTCTAATTACACTAAAATTATTTCCCTCAATAAAACGTTCTATATTTTTTTGACAAATTTCTTTGTCCAAATTAGCAGTTATGGTACTTAAATCTCTTCTTAAATTGAAATATCGTAGAAACGAATCTTTGGATACGAATGGTTCAACAATAGTGGACTTTCCGGAAGATTGTTTATATTTCAAAATGTCGTACAGACAAACTACAGGTGATAATTCCAAAAAAGCACCATTCGAAATAGAACTGTTATCACCTGAATTTGAGGAACTGACAGAAGACAGATTGGAAGAGCAAGTAATTCTTTTTTGTTGAGAATTACAGTGAATCCCTTTGGTATGTCTCGATGTATGCTTGATGTTGGATCTATGTCGAGACTTTATTTGATAGGCAGAACATTTTGCAGCAAGAAAATGCAATGTTTCTCGCCAAGTAAGGCCTCTCAGCGTTTTACAATGTTCGATGGGAAACCGAAATAATAAACCACGTGGCCACCAACGCGGTTTACATACACCGCCATTGTATTTACCTCGTCCGCTAGTTTCTTTCACCATAAACGAAACAAAATCTTCCAGTTGACTCACTGACATGGCTCACTAGATACTTGCAAACAAACACCAGAACATTAATCACTACGTTTTACGTATTATTTATTTGTTTCAACTGTTTTATGGAAGCGGTTTGTTTTGTGTAATAAATTTAACATAACCTTTATGCGATAAAATCAACTGCGAAACTGTCAGTTATTTTGGTTGTTGGCGCAGCCGACAGATGTGACCGTTGTGCAAATATGAATCATAACTGAACGCTTGCGCCATCTCTACGTTAAATAACTAACTATACTTGTATAAAATTCGCATATTATAAAGTCATTTCATATTTTCAATATATACTGACGTTTGCATTACAAACTCATGTATTTATTAATTTAATTTTGATATAAAATTTTCCAATTTTATAGGCAAATATACAATTATCATTATTATTTGATTAAAAATAAATAAATATTTATTATTCGATTATATATTTGACGTTAGATCTATGTTATGAGTATTTGTTTTGATTTTATTTTAATTTTCTGCTTTAATTTATTTAGTTATATTTTTAATTTTATCAAATATATCAAAAACAAGAAAAAATATTACAATAATAAAAATCTTTCTAATAAATAAACTCAAATCGAATAAAATTTTATAAATATTTATTAATTGATTTATTCAGTCGCATGTTGGAATTTCGAAAAACCAAAAAAAATATTGGGAGAACTTTATTTATGTCAGTTATAATATTGTCTATTTAATAACATTTTCAAAAATAAAAAAATTGGAAATCTTTTACGTAGCCTCTAGATTACGAATCCGACCTTAGTTCAGGTGGGTGTACGAGGGTTGCTTCTTATATTTCGGGATTACAGTACAAAAACAAATAATTATCATCGTGAATGACTTTACTATTAATCAAAATATTCTACATGAAGATCAATAAACTTTTGCATGCGTTTGAACCAATTTTTAAAGCACTTTTTCCACTCCGATTGAGGTACCTCCAAAACATGAATTTTATAGGCATCAATCGCTTCTTCAGGTGTCGAAAAACGTTGAAATCGCAATTGATTTTTGACTTGCAGGAATAAAAAGAATTCATTGGGTGCCAAATCAGGACTATACGGCAAATGACCCATTAAGTCGACATTTTGAGTTGTCAAAAAGTTACTCGTCCGAGTCGATGTGTGAGATTCTACCTTGTCGTGGTGGAGAATGATTCCTTTTTGGCTGTTGGTTTTCCCTATTTTTCCAAAGAATTCTGGCAAACAAATGGTTGTGTACCATTCAGAATTGACCGTTCAATTTTGCACTAATGGTAAGGTTGCGATATGTCCAATTTTTCCGAAAAAACAGACGACCAGTTGCTTCAAAGTACTTTGTGCGCAAACAATATTTGTTGGATTTGTATTTAAAAAAATTTGTATAGAAATCCTTTATATAACCTCAAGATGACGAATCCGAACTTAGTTTATGTGGGTGTATGGATGTGCGTCGTCAGCTCGCTCGCTCGGTCGTCAGACAACATAAAACTTACCGCATTCGCACGGTGTTTTATATATATATATATATCCAAAGATCCAAGATGTGAAATATATAAATTTTGTAATCTAGTTACTTATTTTGCTACCTAGTAGCTTGTTTCTATGTTAACATGTTTTTATTAATTCGCGTTCTTGTTTTTTTGTTTGTCTGTTCGGTACAAATTTTGCAACTAACTTCAAAATTTTGCATTTAAATTTAAACATTGCTCAGAACTTGATGGCAATGTAATAGTAACTAAATAATTAATTAATTAATTAATAATATTAGAAACATCAAATTAAAGTTAATTAATTAACTTAATTAATTATAATTATATAATAAAATTTTAATTATTAAATTATAATTATTTAAATTAATTAATTAGGTTAAAGTTAAAGTTAAACAAGACTACAAAGCAGAAATAATTATTTAAATTAAAAAAAAATTAATATACCACGTTTTTAACAAAGACTAAAAAGTATAAAATAATTTCTCCTAGCCCCATACAGATTTAATATCCCATACAGAAAAATGTGGGACGAATGTTATAGATGGTAGTAAGGAGTGGAGGGAGTAGCTGTTATTGCCCCACGTTTTCCCGTCTGGGATTATAAATCTGTATGGGAGCTAGGAAAAATTATTTTATACTTTTTAGTCCGTGTTAAAAACATGATATATTACTTTTTTTATTTAAATAATTATTCCTGATGAAAACGTACGTTGAGTATGTCGAAACGTCGACTATTAATAAATATTAATACAGAACTATAACCTAAGGTCGTTTTATTTTAATATAATGAGTTCTGAAAATTTTTTTACTATGTTGCATTGAAACAGCTACTGATTTTGAAATTTCTAGCTTTCTGCCCAAAATTTCCAATTAACCCTTATTTTTTAACTAATTTGATTGGACTATTTGGGTATATGGCGTGATTGTGTATGTATTGTATTGTATTTGCAATAAAAAAAATTTTTTTTTTTGTAAAATTTGAAGTTTATTATAATCTCTGTTCATTTTATTTAGAATATTACATTATTATTTTTTTATACTCGTAAATGAAAATATAATTTCAAGTAGCTTTTCGCTATATAGTTTTTCCTTAAAATTTATAAGTGGGTTTATTTTTGTACTACTTCGGCTCTTTTATTTACGAAACAGACAGCTAAAACTCTTGCAGCTTTACACTCATCCTGGATATTTTCCTTTAATTCTACAACAAGTTTTTTGTTAAAATCTTACTTGTCCAATATATAGTACACTTAAGCCGGGTTTATGCAACCTTGCCATAGTTTTATAACTATGATAACATCAATCGATGTGACGGCACTAATTTAAATAAAATTTGATTTCCATTAATTAAACATTTATGAATTGCATAATTACTTGTATTTTGTTAGCTAGTAACTTGTTTCTATATACAGTTTATTTTCTGAAAATATCATTTGTATCTTTTTTCCTAATGAAATCATTGTTAATAAAAATTATTACAGAACTAAAATCTAAAACCGTTTTATTTTAATATAATAAGTTCTGAAATATTTTTTACTATACTATAATGCATTTTAATATGTCTAACTTCTAAAACTGCGACTAGTACTACGACGTTGACATTGTTGCATAAACTCGGCTTTAATTACCCGCTTTGCATGAATTAATGATGGTGCCTAATACGCTTTGCTCCATATTTAATCGTGATGAAAATAATTCCAAAGCTTTCGTTACATTCAATGTATTATGCGAAGTTATCTGAAACATATACAATATA
This sequence comes from Clivina fossor, assembly GCA_963966155.1. Classification (NCBI taxonomy): domain Eukaryota; kingdom Metazoa; phylum Arthropoda; class Insecta; order Coleoptera; family Carabidae; genus Clivina; species Clivina fossor. Next base: position 38,767,997 of record OZ014551.1, read on the forward strand.
GTACAATGGAAGTGATGCTGCTGTACGAGTTGATGGTTGTTTAAGTTATTGGTTTTGTATAGATATTGGTATGAGACAGTGCTGCGTAATGTATCTTTACCTTTTTAATTTATATATGGATGTTCTTCTTTGGAAAGCCTTGTGTGATTATGATGATATACATATAGGTGATTGTGTTGTATCTGCTTTAGCGTATGCTGATGACGTGTATTGTAACTGGCTGAATTTGAAGAGCAGCTGAGACGGATGATTGATAAAATTAATTTTGTAGGTAAGAATATGAATCGTGTGTTGAATGTTAAAAAGTTTGAGAAAGGTGACTTGACGACTGAATGTAACGTATCTGTTGATGGTGCACGTTCAGAGCCGATAGATAAATTTGTGTATTTGGAAAGTTTATTGTCTAAAAATGGTCGCTTTAATCATGAGATTGAAAGAAAACTTAATGTTGGTTGAAAGGTTTTTGGTGCTTTGGGTACTTTTGTTGGAAACGTAAATATTTACAGAGATGACTCATTTGAGTGTACACATTGCTGTATTACATATGGTAGTAAATATTGAATAAAATAAAAATAACTGCTTCGGAAATGAGATTTTTGTACGGGATATGTGATGTAACTAAATGGGAACGAGTACGAAATATATTAATGTATTAAGAGCGTGTAAAATTGGAAAAAATGTTCTTGCAAAAGTTGGCGTTGGTCAATTAAGATTTTTGGTCAAATGTCAAATAGTTTTAAACAAATGTCTAATTTTAAGTCTAGTTAAAAGAATTAATGCTGAAAGTATACGTCTGCTTAGACGTCCGATGAGTAGATGGGAGTGGAATGATTGCGTAAGCGAGTATTTCTAGGTAGTAAAAATATAAGAGCATATATGAGAGTTATCATAAATGTGTTTGAAGCAAAAGTTATCTATCTGGATATAAATATTTATCAAAAAATGATTTTGTCATAGTAAAAAGAGTAATTGGGTATGTATATATGTATATAAGTACTTACAATTCCCAACTTTTTGCTAATACATGCCAAAATGCACTGACCAGGTTTCGTTTGTGGAACTTGACCTTGAAAAATCATTTGAACTACACCTAAAAAAATAAATTAAAAATTATTTTTGATTTTTTTTACCACTTTGACTGCAAGGAAAAAGAGGTATAGCGTTTGGTACGGTGTCTGTAACATTTTCAAAAAAAAAATGTGTATAGAAATCCTTCACATAGCCTCTAGATGACGAATCTGAACTTAGTTTATGTGGGTATATGGATGTGCGTCGTTCCTATTTCTTATCATTAATGTGATAATGTTAAAGTGGTCTGTCTATATATGGGTTTACCCATATACTTCTAATCTTGTTTAGATTATATTTTGTTACGTTTTTTTTTCTTAAGTACTTCATAATTATAATAAACATTCAGCTAGTACGTCGGACTATTCCAAGTTCACTAATTGATAATTTTTTTTCTCCTTATTTAATTGAATTAATTTTATTCTATAGGGTAAAAATTTTTTTCGAGTGGTGTAGCGCGAGGGTAGAGGGCATTGGGGATATGTATATATATATATATATATATATATATATATATATATATATATATATATATATATATATATATATTTACAGTCTTTTTTTACAAAATGAATAAATACATAAATGTCTATTAATTAAAATAGAATTATCATTTTTTGCAATTGTAATCATTCACGACGCACTACCTGAGCTAATGGGCCACATGTTATCACATGTAGTGCGAAATCGGACTTTAACTTTTTTTAATTTTTTAGTAAGAAGTTTTAATAAATTACCAATAAAAATAAATTTGGCCCATGAGGGGATCGAACCCGCGACCTTCGCGTTATTAGCACGACGCTCTAACCAACTGAGCTAATGGGCCGCTTGCCGCTATACATGATAACAAGTCAGATTTGAACAGTTTCTTCGATAAGTCAATTTTATGTAAGAGGTTTATAGTTTACAAATAAAAACAAATTTGGCCCATGAGGGGATCGAACCCGCGACCTTCGCGTTATTAGCACGACGCTCTAACCAACTGAGCTAATGGGCCTCTATATTTTCCATTTTTAATGTTGCTGGAATATGTAGCAATATTACAACTTTTATTTAGAATTTTTATTATTTATATTTACTTATTTTTTGAAAAAATTTATTTGTTTTGTATATCAATTTTTAAATTTCATTATAGCTAAAAAAATATAATATAATAATTATATCTCTTTTTTAAAATAATAAAATAAAATTGAAAAATAATATATATTTTTATGATCTGAAAAAGATCACAAATTCCTGATCTGATCTAAAAAATGATCCGATTTGAGAAATTGATTTATAAATCTAATTTAGAATATATTAACTGTGAGAATCTCGATCTTGATCTAGATCATTTTTAAAATGATCTATCACAACTCTGATTATACGTAATTCAGATATCTTTTTAAATATAAGTAGGCTTAAATTGCAAAAATTTTGCGAACCGTGGGAATTTTTAACGGATAATGATTCCTTTGATATATACCGACCACCGTACAGGTGCTAATTACTTTTTGCATACCTGGCGTGTCACCAGGGCCGGATTTACAGCTTGCGGGGCCCCCAAGCACGAGGCAGGAATGGGGCCCCTATCTCTACTTTTAAAATATGTATCAAACAAAAAAAAGGTCTTTCATAGTTTACTATCATGATTATGCAATGATTTCTGTTTATTTTATTAAGGGACCGGGGGCCCCTTTGGGTTGGGGGCCACAAGCACGTAAATCCGGCCCTGCATGTCACTTTCATTTCACTCCGACTTTGGCGGCTGACTGATTATCGATTGATAGAATAATGATTGTTTATCGATCAAGTTGGTAATATTGTTTTTGATGATATAAATATTACGATAGGGGATCTTGAGATAGGGCTTCGCTCTCAGTCCGCCCCATTTCCTATAGGACTCGGTAGTACATCAATAGTACATATTAATGAGTCATACTTGTGTATCATAAACAGCTAAGTTAATATAATTAAATAAATAAAAATTTGTCAGTGCTGGAAATCGAATATGATTCTTTAGTTGTTTTTTTTTAAAAATTCAGAAACAAATATACCTGAAGAAGATGGATATATAAGGACATATATATATATATATATATATATATATATATATATATATATATATATATATATATATCTATATATATGTATATATATATATATATATATATATATATATCTATATATATGTATATATATATATATATATATATATATATATATCTATATATATGTATATATATATATATATATATATATATATATCTATATATATGTATATATATACCTTCCAAAATCTTCCAAATATAAAACATTTCCATATTATTCCCATTCTTTATGCAAAAATTTTTCACACTAATTTTGTCAACTTAACGAGTCTAACTTCTAATTTAGTAATTACAACACTTACGATGGCCATTTAAATTTAAAGGTATTTAAGCTAAAGGTTTACACTTAAAGTACTTAAGTATAACGATCAGAATTGAAATTTACTTAAAGTTCTTTAAATTTAAAGATCAAGCTAAATTTCCTGGGCACCAATTCTACGTTATTTTTCGAAGTAAAATATCTGTGTTATTATAAATAGACTACACACCTTCTGCAATTTTCTTGTTTCCTTCACATTCAAATGCTGCATTGATAATTTGTGCCAGGACTATATCTAGTGACTGGCCCTGAAAAATGAATTATGATTTTAATATATTAATATATATATAGGACTTTATTCATATTTTCTTTTAAGAGTATTTTTTAGATCAATTTTAAATTATTTAAGGTAAAACTTTTTTTGATATTTGTTTTAAATGAATGGAAAGTGTACATACCTGAGCCCTAACCAAAATAATTAATGCAAATATAATGCTTATGAGTTTCATTTTACACCAAATTGCTAATGAATAAATATTTTCATGTCCTTTATAAAATATTTCTTGTCGTTTTTTTTCCCACTCACCAATATTAGAACAAAAATTAATTCACAAAATATTAATGATATCATTATGTTGTATATAAATATAATTAATTTCCTCTTTTTTCTTCCACTTTATTTATTATAATTTATTGTTAATAAATATTAGGTAAAAAAAATAGCTGCTAAACTAATAAACAGATATTGTACATTAATCATTTCATATTGTTTAGATATTATTTTGAAATCATAAAATAATTGAATGTTATTTATATAATCAACCTGTAATGCAATATATATGTCTATATATATATATATATATATATATATATATATATATATATATATATATATATATATATACCGGGTGTATACTTGGTTTATGCAATATAGGAAAAACAATGTTATTTTTTTATCATCGTAATTCCTGCCTCCCCGTTAGTTTTAGAGAAAAATTATAAGAGATAAAAATTATTTAGAATTAAAAACTACATTATTTACGCTTAAAATAATTGTGATATTACGCCTCAGTAATTAATTATTAATTAAATAAATATTATCAGTTTTCAGCAATATCAGACAGCCATGGACAAAACGCGAATGTATTTTGTTCACAAATGTCAGTGTATTGTCATTTAAATGCAAAAAAATAACAAAATACATTCGCGTTTCGTCCATGGCTGTCTGATATTGCCGAAAACTGTTAATATTTATTTAATTAATAATTAATTACTGAGACGCAATATCGCAATTATTTTAAGCGTAAATAATGTAGTTTTTAATTGTAAACAATTTTTGTTTCTTATATTTTTTCTTTATAACTAACGGAGAAGCAGGAATTGCGATGTTAAAAAAATAACATTGTTTTTCCTATATTGCATAAACCAAGTATACACCCGGTATATATATATATATATATATATATATATATATATATATATATATATATATACCGTGTGTTGACTTGGACCGTCGCGTCGTACATAGGGATTTAGCATGTAAAATCAGACATGTGTGATTTCCTGCTTCCCAAATTATTTTACAAAAAAAACTTTCTAATAAATGTTTTAGGAAACACTTTTTTACATGTAAATCAATCAACAAAATTTTTTTTGGAACCATCCCAACGTCAGGAATTAGCCCTAAAGTTGTCAAGAAATTGACTGAAAATGGCATTAGCCGTGAAATTGAAACAAAAATAAAACAAATGCTAAATGCTATATGCTATTTCACGGCTACTGCCATTTTTCAGTCAATTTCTTAACAACTTTAGACCTAATTCTTGACCTTAGGAAGGTTCCAAAAAATATTTTAGTAATTGATTTAGATGCAGAAAAGTATGCCCTAAAACATTTATCATAAGGTTTTTTTTGTAAAATAATTTGGAAAGCAGGAAATCGCACATGTCTGATTCTACATGCTAAATTCCTTTGTACGACGGTCCAAGTCAACACACGGTATATATGTGCCTTGTATATTTTGGGATTAGAAAACAAAAACAAATATTTATCATCTAAAATGGCTTTATTGTTATTCAAAATATTCTCCATGAAGAGCAATGCACTTTTACATGCATTTAAACCTATTTTTGAAGGACTTTTTCCACTCCGATTGAGGTACCTCCAAAACATGCATTTTGAACGCATCAACTCTTTCTTCAGGTGTTGCAAAACGTTGATCTCGCAATTTATTTTTGATGTGCGGGAATAGAAAGAAGTCATTGGGTACCAAATTAAGACTATATTGTGGATGACCCATCAATTAGATGTTTTGAATGCTCAGTCACTTGTTCGTGCCAATGTGTAAGAGCTCGCATTGTTGTGGTAGAGAACGATCTGATTTGGCGGTTGGTTTTCTTTATTTCTCCGAAGACTTCTGGCAAACAAATGATTGTGTACCATTCAGAATTGACCGTTTTAGGTTGCACCAAAAAACATGCGAGCATTTACTTCAAACTGCTTCGTCCGCGAACAACTTTTGTTGAAGTTGGCTCAGTGGCGTCACTAGGGGGGTGCGAGGGGTGCGGCCCGCACCGGGTGACACCATCACAAGGGGTGATACTAAAATGCAAAATACCACTGTCTATGATTCTATGTCACTTCATGAAATTATTCTTATGGATTGTTTCAGCCTAACCGACCCAGCGTCCAGCGACAGAAATGTATTATATTATTATTATTGAAATATAAAAATATCTCTGTTCTGTTAGTTATAAACATATTTTCTATGTAGTTCTTAACTTCTTACAATCTTTCACCAACCGACCTTGAATTAATTTTTTCATCTATTGCCTTTGTAAATATGGGACCTATATTTATAAACGTTACTAAGAATTCTGTATGTTTCCATTATTTGGCACTGGCGGACTCGGACGAAGTCTATGGGGTGTCGTGAGGGGGTGACACCATGAGTTACCGCACTGGGTGACACCAACCCTAGTGACGCCACTGAGTTGGCTCATATTGAAAAACACCCAATAGTAGCTGTTTATTTTCTGTTGTTTTACTAAGTTATCCCCAATTGCATTTCTGATTTCAAACTAATCACAATTGACAAAAAATTAATTAGAAAATACAAGAAATTTTGTAAAATTTTATAGTAAGAATTAATTTTGGCCGAAAAAAATATAAATAAATAATAATTTAATAAACTATTTCCAAATATGCTAACTGTATTGTAAATATTCTTTACGTTATCAGTTACTACAACAAGTGAATAGCGATCATTTACCAAGTTAAAATTAATAAAGTATGTGTGAAGAATCTTTAAACGCACTTGGCTATATTAAGTATCGAAAAAGAAATTGCTAAAACTTGTAATTTTACTGAAACATTTAATAACACAGCAAATATATATATATATATATAATATATATATATATATATATATATATATATATATATATATATATATATATGTATATATACCGGGTGTTCGTATGGGCGTTTAACATGCAATTTCGATAATTTGCGTTATACTACTTTCTCGAGTAAAATTCGGAGAAATACTTAGAATACTTTTTGATAGACAATAAAAAGTTCTATAATTTGGTTTTAGTTTTAATTTGCTAGCATGTGCCGTTTGGACGCTAGATTTTTTTGCCAGTGGACGTCCAATGAATGGTTAGAGTGGTATGATTAAAAGAGTGGCTTGCGTGAGCGAAAGTTTCCAAGTAGTAAAAATAGAAGAGCATGTATGAAACAGTAGGACAAATGTGGATGAAGCTAAAATTGCCTGTCTGGATAGAGATGTTTAGATTAGAGGAAACTGATTTCGAAATAGTGAAAAGATTTTTTACCAAACCTTTTTGGGTACATGGCGTGATTGTGTATGTATGTAAAAACAACGTTACATAAACCAGACCTAACGTAATTATTACCAATTTTAGCTATTATTAAATAGATTTCCATCATATTATATAATAATATACGACATTTTTTTTATTAACTATAAATTTTTATATAAAAATTCACTTTATTAGTAACTTTAAAAAATATTTAAATAAAAAGAAAAAAAAAACAGAATAAAGCAAATATATTACACATCAACATTGACAAATTGACACTGCCTCTTATTGACATTAACTCTTTTGAAAAGAAAAAATAATTGGTATTCTATAGGCTTCAATGTCACCAAGAACAATATACTTTTTATTTGGTATTTATTATTTGTTTATTTGCTATACTTTATTTTAATAACAATAAAGCGGAAAACATTAAATTTAAATTTTTTTTGATATTTTTTAAAAATTAATTAGCAAAAGGTCATGATTTTACTATTGTTATTAAAGATAAAATATTTAAAAAAATTGATATTATTTATATTATCTGGTATATATAGCTGAACTAATATGAAACTAATATTAAGTTGAAAATATTTTTTTTCATTTGTGAAGTTTAAATTAAAACAATCATGAAATTTTTTATATTAATTCTATCTTTGTTAGTTATTATAAAAGAAAATTCTGTAAGTTATAATTAAAATATATTTTTCAATTACACTACTCAAAATCATTAAGAAAATTTAGTACAGCACAAACTTTATTTATTTTTTATTTGTTTGTTCATTTGTTTCTTTGTCGTCAAATTTTGTAATCAGATATATATATATATATATATATATATATATACTCGTACTTCCTGTAACCTATAACACGTGAAAGAGGAACGGGTTGCAGATAGCTCAATCGCGTTTGTCCGGAGTTCATGAACACATTTTAATTGGAAACACACATTTGTAATGTTAACGAAAAAATATTTGTTTTAAATTATATCAAAAATAAATTAAATCATAAAGTACTATTATCTAAAAAAAACCCATTTATGAAGTTAATGACACCTTATAAATTATAACAATAAAGAAATATCAAACAAGAATTGTCAAAACAATTACAGTTTAATATTGCCAGCCGAATTTCTATCCGGGTCCGTGCACGACAGCCAGGCTGTCCGCAAAATCTAATACAGACAACCGAATTTTTCTAATTTGAAAAAATAATTCTTAACACTTTTCTAAGTCAAAAAAAAAAAATTTATTTTATGTAAAAAACAAAAAATTTTTTTTCCGATTCAAATAACTGGGCTACACCCTTAATATTTTTAAATATAGTTATAACAATATATAAATAAATACTTAATAATAACTAATTTATAAATATTTACTAATATTTTTAAAATATATATATATATATATATATATATATATATATATATATACCGGGTGTCTACTTTTTTTTTGTTACATAGGGAATACAATGCTAAAATTTTCATTTGGTGATAAATTTTCCCCTAATTATTATAGAACAAAAGTACAAATACAAAAGTTGTTTAGAATTCAAAAATGCATCAAATGATGCCAAATTTATCAATATAGGATGTTCTTATCAAGAATTAGAAGCAAATTAAAATTTCCATTTTTGCGCTCTTTACATCAAAGTGCCACGGAAATTAAACAAATAATTTCATTTCTTCTGGAGTTTGAGTTTGACAGATCGTATTTATTTTATTGTTACGTTCTGTATTATTATTATTATTATTATTATTATTATTATTATTATTATTATTGAAAATAATGAATAAACTTAATGTAAATGAAAAGCTATTAAGTATAAAAAGTATTAAGTATTTATTATTTATTACAATGAAAGGGTATTTTACTCGGCTGTACACTACGTACTAGCTGTGGTTTTAAATTGTGAATGTCTCCATTATAATTTTAAGTAATTGTTTAATTTATTTATTAACTTCAAGTTATAAAAACAATACATTTGAATTAGATGACTGGCATTATGCCTAATATATTTATTATAATAATTTAAACTTATCCCTGAGGATGCTGTAAGTTGTGCAGTGAAACGTCAGATAAGAGTTTAATAAATAGTAAATAGCTGAACTCCGTAAAACTTTCTTTATTTATTACAATATTCAATATACCTATAAAACAGAAAAATTCATGAATACAAGATATAGGAGAACAAAAACGAAACTAACAATTTAAATTAAATGTTCAAATAAATCGCCATTAACTGCCAAACAATAACCTAATCTGTTATAAAATTCGTGACGTACAGAGCTTAATTGTGTTTGTGTTATATTATTGCACTCTTCAACAATGGCATTTTTCAAATCAACAAGATTTTTGATATGTCGTTTATAAATTTTCTCCTTCAAATATGGCCATAAAAAGAAATCGCACGGTGCTAAATCGGGCGATCTAGCTGGCCAATTAATTGGACCACCTCTACTAATCCATGAATTTGGAAAACATTGATCCAAATATAATTTAATGTTGCAGCTGTAATGTGCCGGACATCCGTCTTTTTGATACCAGACAACATTATCTTGAGTTGCACACTCTTCTAACTGCGGACCAATATGATTTTGCAACATATCCAAATATTTTTCGTTGTTTAAATTATTTTCAATAAAAAATGGCCCAATTATACACCTGCTAAAAATTCCAGCCCATACATTAACTTTTTCTGGATATTGGGTACGTGTTGCTACCATTAAATGAGGATTTGTTTGGCTCCATATTCTAAAGTTTTGTGTATTAGGTTCGCCGTGTAAAGTAAACGTAGACTCGTCAGTAAAACAAATAGATTTCAAGAAGTTTCTGTCTAAATTGGATTTTTCCATAATAATGTTACTAAATTCGCTTCTAGCCATTTTATCCGCTTCAAATATCTCTTGGTGCGTGGAATATTTATAAGAATGATATTTTTCATTTTTTAGTACCTTATGTATTGTTGAAGGATGCAAATTTAATTCAGCACCAAGTTGACGCACACTAACATTTGGGTTTTCCGTTACACACAAAAGTATATTCAATGTATTTTCTTTAATTGCATTTTGATTTAAATTCTCCTCCTGATCTTCTGCGTTGATTTTTCTACAATTTTTACAACGTTTTAACACACTTCCAGTTTCTTCGAATTGTTTAATTATCCTACGAATAGTCATAGCGGAAGGTATGGGACGGTTTTCAAAGAAAGCGCTGAATAAATCTCTTACTCGTCGTATCGAATTTCCAGTAAAATACCATTTTACGCACTGAACTTTTTCATTTACCTTAAGTTTATTCATTATTTTCAATAATAATGATAATACAGAACGTAACAATAAAATAAATACGATCTGTCAAACTCAAACTCCAGAAGAAATGAAATTATTTGTTTAATTTCCATGGCACTTTGATGTAAAGAGCGCAAAAATGGAAATTTTAATTTGCTTCTAATTCTTGATCGGAACATCCTATATTGATAAATTTGGCATCATTTGATGCATTTTTGAATTCTAAACAACTTTTGTATTTGTACTTTTGTTCTATAATAATTAGGGGAAAATTTATCACCAAATGAAAATTTTAGCATTGTATTCCCTATGTAACAAAAAAAAAGTAGACACCCGGTATAAATAAACTAATTTGCTATTATAAATGTTAATATAATTGTTTTTAGGGAGAATCTTCAATTGAAACATATCGTAACTGCAAGAAGCAGTACAATCCTGAAGAAAGTAAGTATTTTCATATATTTAATTATTTATAGCAAATATAATTAGATTGAAAATTGATACATACGTAATACGTATACACATACACAATCACGCCATGTAGGTTCCCAAAAAGGTGTGGTACAAACTCTTTCCACTATCCTGAAATCAGCTTTCTCCAAATATCCCTATCTATACAAGCACTTTAGCTTTAACCACATTTATTTTATTCCTGTTACGTGGAAACGTAAACTTATACGTTCATTAGACATTTGCTCAAAATGATCGAAGTATCTTAACTGACTAACACCAACTTTTGCAACAACAATTATTTTGTATATACTCAAACGGGCTTCTTTGGAAACATTTACATTTTTAGCAAAAGTATTCAAAGAATCCAAACCTTACAATCAGCATTAACTTTTCTTTCAATCTCACGATCAAAACGACCATCCTTAGATAATGTATTACCCAAATACATAAATTTACCTACCAGCTCCAAACTCACCATAGATACATTACATTCAATCGTCTAGTTACCCTTCTCAATAACTAATATTTTGCACTTATCAAAATTCGACACAAGTATCATATTCTTATTTTCACCATAAATTTTATCAATCATCCGTCTTAGTTGCTGGTTAGATTCAGCCAAAACAATCACTTCTTCAGTATACATAAAGTGACCAGTTTTTTTTACAATGAAAAAGAGGACGAAAAAATTTAAGAAAAAAAGTATTACGTAAATAAATGAAACATTTTATTAATTCAAACAAAAATACACTAATTATTCTTACATCCCTTTTAATTATTTCATGAAACAAATGAATATTTTTTGTCAATATATCATTTTGTAACAATATATTGGAAATTTCGGAGCAAGAAATATCCTTCATATTGAATTTTACGGTAAGTGGCATCTCTGAATACAGATATTAACATATCGAAAAGGAGGACAGGTAGGAGGACACTTTTCGAGGAAGGACAGAACTTACAAAAGAAGGACTGTCCTTCTTAAAGGAGGACGATTGGTCACATTAGTATACGATAAAAATGGTACAACATAATCATCTATATGTATACCATCATCATCACAGAAGCTTTCCGAAAAAAAAAACCATATAATAAATTAAATAACGTAACAGATATTACATAGTCCTATTTCACACCAATATCAATACGAAACCAATCACTTAAACAACCATCAACTCGTACAGCAACCTCACTTCCATCATACAGAGCTTGAATTGCACCTAAAAGATTACCATTAATACAGTACTCGCAAATCACATCTCACAAATCGCAAAAGTCACAAAACACTTTTTTATTTCTGTCAAGTGACTTTTCGACAATCATACGAAGAAAAAACAATTGATCCACACATCCTTTCTTTAACAAGAAACCTCCCTGTACGTCACTTATTTTAGAAGTAGTTATTGTTCTAAATTTATATTATATTAGCTAGTCGAAAAGACTAGCTAATAAAATTGTCTGTATGGCTGGCCGGCCGGCCGGCCGTGTACAGAAAATACGATAAATACGAGCATATACGAGTATATACGAGTACATACAGGTATATACGAGTATATGCGATATATATTATATTTTAGCTAGTCGAAAAACTAGCTTATAAAATCAAACCACATTCGACTAGCTCCATTCTCGCATTGCCAGAATATTATTTATTTATATTATTTGTACTAATTTAAATATAAATTTTCTTAAAGTATTTGTTTTTTGCTAAAATCGCCATTAATTTATTTTGAAGAACTAATTAAAGCATTAGTTAATTTTTAAATAAATAAAATTAACTAATGATTTAATTAGTTTATCAAAATAAATTAATGGCGATTTAAGCCAAAAACATGTGTAATTAAGAATATAAATATAAATGTTTTAATTAATTTTAGATGTTCTTACTATGATAAAAAGCGATCAAGTACCAACATCTGTACCTGGAAAATGTACTTTAGCTTGTACTACTAAAAAACTTGGAGTTGTAAGTACAATTAATTCAAACTCTATGATTGGTACTACAAGTTTGGATTTTTGATGTTGTAGTTCACTAGTTTAGACCTGTTGTTATGTGACAGTTACGTTGTCTTAAAATATTAGTTGAAACCAATTTTAGAGCCAAACTTGTAGTACTAGCCTATATTTTAAAAAAAATATTGGCCGTATTCTCACTTCATTTTTAAAAGTGATTTTTGTCAAAATTACTTTTCACGTTTACTTAAAATTACTTATTAATTAATTATAATTAGTTTATTTCAATTTTATAATATTATAATATAAAAAATATAGGTATACTAGCTGGCCCGGCAAACGTTGTCTTGCCTTTATTTTAATGTGTATATTAAGTTTTTTATGAATTTTTTTTGTATTACAAAAAAAAATCAATTACATTTCTCATATTATAATTATTTTCAATTTATTTGGAATCAATTTCTTTCACACTTTTCTATATTTTTCCTGGCCCCCCCCCGGGAGGGGGGGGGCTAGGCCCCCCAGAGCCCTATAATCCTTTGCGGGAGTGTACTCAACAACTTCTCAAAGTTACAAATTTATTTATTTATTTATTTATTTATTTATTTATTTATTTATTTTTATTTTATTGAGTTTGGCTAAACGGAACCCCATTGATCAGCTATCGACCGGGGTTAAAAAATATAAAATGCTATTAAAAAGTAGGGGTTGGTGGTAGGAGAGTAAAAATTTAGGACTAAATGTATTTTTTAATGGCACACCATAAAAAAATAACAAAAAAAAAATTGTCCAAAAAATGAAAAAAATTTTTTTAGGGTGAGCCACCCTTAACACTTAGAAGTATAAAAATTAGTTATAAACCTATTCTCATACCTACTGAATATACATATCGGTCAAGCCCTTTCGGAGGAGTATAAACACTAAAACTGTGACACAAGAATTTTATATATTAGATAAAAAAATAGAAATACTATACATACTCGTATCTGATAAGTGGTAGAAGTGAAAATTTATTTTAAAGCAAAACAAAAATAAAACTTGTAATATATGCAAAAAAAAAAGATATAAATAATTGTTGAACGATTTCGCGATACTATACAAAGTAATCATTCACTTAAAATAATTACTATAATTAACTATAAAATAAATTAAAACAATAACAGAAAAATTTAAAATTATTTTCAAGCTTATTAATACTACGTTTCCATATTGCTTTAATTGAAAGAGGTCATTATATTACTAATACAACATTGTACATTATTTATACAGCAGTTAGTTACTATGTACACTACTGGTGGCAGCATCAAACATCTTCAGCAGCCATATTGAAAACTGTTACGTCAATTTAAGTTAATCGACAATTTCATTGTTTATTTTTGCATGAATTTTAATTTAATTATTGAAAATGTGTGAAAAAGTAAATAAATGAAATGTGTATCATCCAGGGTGGTCAGAAACTCCATAATCGACCAAAGATACATGGTCAAGTATATTTAATTTGACATCTCCGACAGTTATATTACAAATTATTAAGTTATTTTAAGTTAATTGACAATTACAATGTTTATTTTCGTTTGAATTTCAATTTGATTATTAAAAATGTGTGAAAAAGTGCAAGAAATGCACTATGCACCATCCAGGGTAATTATAAACTGAATATTCGATCAAAGAATTTGAATCTGATTATTGAAAATGTAAAGAAGTGCAAGAAATGCAATATAGGTATACCGCTAAATTTGTCAGAAATTTTATTTTTCACCAAAGAAACATTAATTCTCACAAATCACCTATCAAATATAAATAATATATAAAATTGTATATAGAAATCTTTCATATAGCCTCTAGATGACGAATCTGAACTTAGTTTATGTGGGTGTATGGATGTGCGTCGTCAGCTCGCTCGCTCGGTCGTCAGACAAAATTTTGTGATTGCAACTCCTCCTAGACGGTTCAACCGATTTTAATGAAATTTTCAGAATAAATTTGCCTAGTGCCCAAGATGGTTATGTGGTTTTGGTTTTTCCCAGTGATGCCAACTTTCCGAGAAAAAAATTACTAAAGTATTTAAAAATTCATTGTGGCTACATTATTTTTCCGATTTTGATCAAATTTTCAGGAAAGATTCCCCTAGTGCCCACATAAATTACGTAATTTTAATATAATACAGTGTTGCCAACTTTACAAGAAAGAAATTACTTAAATTTTTAAAAATTCATTGTGGCTACATTATTTATCCGAATTTGATAAAATTTTTAGAAAAGTTTTTCCTAGTGCTCACATAAATTATAATTTTATTAAAATACGGTGTTGTTAACTTTCCGAAAAAAAAATTAATAATTTTCTAAAAATTTGTTATGCCCGCATTATTTATCCGATTTTAATCAAATTTTTATAGAAGATACCTTTAGCGCCTATAATATTATATATTATTAAAATACAATGTTGCCAACTTTCGGTGAAAATTTTTTTATTCTTATTTATCATTTATTTGATAATGTCAAAGTAGTCTATATATGAGTTTACCCATATACTACTTATCTTGTTGTATTTCGTCGGAATTACTTGACCTTGTCTTTGTCTCGGCCTCAAATATCTGGACTCAACACAATAATCGTCACTTTATACTCCTTGTAATATAATATATTATTATATTACTATTTGGTTTTCTAGTTAAAT
Organism: Clivina fossor; assembly: GCA_963966155.1. NCBI lineage: Eukaryota > Metazoa > Arthropoda > Insecta > Coleoptera > Carabidae > Clivina > Clivina fossor. The sequence goes on from OZ014551.1 coordinate 38,783,609, forward strand.
GATGACAATACCATAAATGTGTCTACTGCAGGAGATATAATATCAAAGAAACTGCATGTTGAAGCATCTAAGGCTGATACAATCGTACAAGAATGTAAATCAGGTATGTAAAACATTTGAAGATTTACAATATACCTAATGCTATTTATTGTACAAATATTTATTAACCTTTGTTTTACAGTGACAGATTCAAACGAGTGTGAAGCGGCAGCAAAAATTTTGGATTGTATTATATCTAAAAAGAAATCTTCGTAAAAATATGTGTAATATAGTTTAATGTAGCATAATTAATAGCAAATAAAAAATTATCATTATTTATTGTTATTAAATTATACATTTACAAACAATAGTACGCAAAATCACACATGTGCTTATTACATTCACACTGTTTAAAAACTTGAAACTGTTTAAAAATTATTATAAACTAGCAGTTGCCTGCAGCTCCGCCCGCATACGTTTTTATTTTCTCTACGTGTAAGTTTTTATTTTGTAAAAAAAAGTATTTTTCCGCGGTAAATTGTAGCATGTATCGGCCACATTTATTTATTTTTTGCATAGTTATTTTATGTAACAGATACTAAATTTTAATTTGGTTCATTTTAATTTGAATTTAATTAATAAATGTATAAAACTTACTATGTGTTTTTTTTTAAGTTTTTCACACTACACTTCACTACAGTTAGAAATTTAAATCTTTCAAAGTGAGTAGCACTATACAAACTGTCAAAAATTCATTTAAAGTTCATGAATTTGCAAAAAATCAATATCGGGTAAACAGGGGGGCTACCCAAAACCGAAAAACATGGCAAGTGGTCCACGAGGCAAAAAAGTTTGGAAACCTCTAATCTAGCGGTTTTAAGGCCAATTCAAGGCAAACAAACGGCTATATTCAGACAAGTGGTGGGAATACAAAAAAGGATAATTTTACATTCGATTTATTCGTTTAATACTACATATTTATGGTAACTTATTATTAGAAAAATTAGCTAATTTATGTACAATTAATAATTTAATAACAATTTTTATATATTTACAAAACTAGCATATAAAAAAAATTAATCAAATATTTAATTGTCAATATTTTTATTTGTTTATTATTATTTTGCTTTCCAAAAAATATATATGTTGTTAATTGTTATTATAATACTTTATCTTTAATCTTTACTTTAACTTTTTATCATTTTTCTTGAAAAATGCGATTTTCTCTTATTTCACGCATACATTTTATTTGAAAAAAAAAATATGATTAAACTTTATTATAATTAACAACATATATATTTTTTGGAAATCAGAATAATAATAAACAAAGAAAAAATTGACAATTAAATAATTGATTAATTTTTTTTATATGCTAATTCTGTCTGAATATAAAAATTGTTATTAAATTATAAATTGTACATAAATTAGCTAATTTTTCTAATAATTAGTTACTATAAATATGTAGTATTAAACGAATAAATCGAATGTAAAATTATTTATTTTTGGATTGCCACCACCTGTCTGAATATAGCCGTTTGTTTGCCTTGAAATGGCCTTAATACAATCGTTCGTTTTAGTTATACTACTATATCCATTCCTATCGTCATTCGTATGATATTATTCGATTCTGCCTATCACTACTACAAAGCTGGTTAGCACTGTGATGTAACTTCATCTTTCTCGATTACAGTATGACATCATCGGTATGCAAAATAAATTAACCATTCGATAACCATGCTGAATAGAAATCATGTTTTTGTAATGATTATTTATTTCAAGGTCTGTGAAAACAGTTTTACTTTTATTTAAAAAAAAAGGAAAATCATAATTATTTTCGATGAGTAGTTGGAGTGGTATGATTGAGAGAGTGACTTGCGTGAGCGAAAGTTTCCAAGTAGTAGGAATAGAAGAGCATGTATGAGAGGAATTATGAATGTGAATGAAGCGAAAATTGTTTGTTTGGATAGGAGTGTTTGGAGGCGACTGATTTCGGGATGATGAAAAGAGTTTTTGCCACACCCTTTTGGGTACATGGCGTAATTGTGTATGTATTTATGTATGTATGTATAATTATTTATCTTATTTAAAAAAGATAATAGTGGTCACAGTTATATTTTTCAAATCTGCAGTAATCTGCAGTAGATATTCTATAAGATAATGACTGTTTTTATCATATACCTAAGACATTCTATAGAATGTTTTTCTTTTTTCCTATTAAATGAAATAATTTTTTTGATTAAATAAGACAATAAAATTATTGATATGAACATAATAAAGCCATTTTTTTTATCAAGTCAGACATAAACAAAATATAACATAGTAATAAATCTTTTAGAACTTATTATATTAAAATAAAACTGCTTTAGGTTATAGTTCTGTATTAATATTTATTTAAAATCAGAAATAATGATATTTTACTAGATTTACAGAACATAAGAGATCAATTTGTCTAAATCATCCGACTAAATCTGCTATTGTTGATCATATATTAGAATTATCTTCATGATGTAAAATTGAAAGATACTGTAATAATTGCAAGACCCATCAATATTAACAGCAGATTGATAAGAGAAGCAATAGATTTTTATAAAGAAAAAGATAATATCAATCTTTGTGAAACGGCACTGAGTTAAATAAAATTTGGCTTCCATTAATTAAAAATTTATAAAGTTTTATGATCTAGTTACTTATTTGTTACCTAGTAACTTGTTTCTTTGTTCTGTTTATTTACTATAATGTCACTTATATAACTTTTCCTGATGAAAACGAGTTTTGTCGAAACATTAATTATGAATAAATTTTAATATATAGTCGCGACAAGATAAAAAAATAGGTACGTCATAACCACGTGATAAAACTTAACAACATGAAACTCACTGATGAACAAAATTAATTTTATTCTATTCTACATATAATGAACTAAATCTTTTTGAAACTATTTACGTATGTTATTTTAATCAAATTAAATTGTAATATATACAAATATATCGTATATTATTGTTTTTTTTTTATCGAAATCAACTTATTTATTTTAGCTATATTTGTCAGCTTTGTGAAAAGTCACAGTACGTTTATATTAGTTCATTTGACGTTATATTTTGAATGTGTATTTTTGTAATTTATTATGGCAAAAAGATGGTCTAGGTGATGTCAACAGTTAGTTGGCAATTTAATTTCATATTTTGAACAAGAAAAGGAAAATAATGGGCCATTAATGCCCCTGTCTGCTGCACGCGAGAAGCTCATATAATCATAGTAGTGAGTGACGTTATTTGCCTAATGACAAAAATTGATGATGTCCCTATATTTTTATCTTGTCGCCACTATAGTAATAAAGCAGTTATATTTTATACAATGTATAAATTAATTAAAAAAATCTATAAAATTTTATGATCTAATTCCTTATTTGTTACGTCTAGTAGCTTGTTTCTATGTTCTGTTATTTACTGTATAATTTATCCTGATTGAGTTTCATCGATTTTGAATAAATATCAACAAGGAACTATAACCTGAAGCAGTTTTATTTTATAGTAAAATATGTTTCATGTGATTACAATGTTGTCAAATATACTTTAAACTGTTTTATCTTCAAAAATAAATACATTTCTTGTCCTATCTAATCGATTGATAGTGATTCAAAACACATATTTATATCGATAGTAACACGTAAACAAGAAAATAGATAAAATTGGAAAAAAATACATTACCATTGAAAATAACATTATAAATAAAATATGAATACTTAATTTAAAACAGGCTGTTTCACTTTTTTTTCTATACGTCAAAGTATTAAAGAATTCGCAGATGTTTACTGATTTTTTTGTTTTTGTACGCATTTTCGGAAATGGTCTTTACAGTTTCTCCATGCTAAACACAATCTTTATCTGTTTCAACAACAGCTGATTGTGGCTTAGTAGGTTACTTGTTGTAAGATGTAGTGAAAGTACGGTGATGTTCATGTTCTTTAGTGAATAAGTTATATTTATTGCAATTTTAACGGATCTTATTTTGTTTTAAAATTTACTATGGATATAGAATTTTGTGATCTCTCTTATCACGTGGTGGATAAGGGTTGTTATTTTAATAAAGGTGAGTTTCGTAAAATATGCGTTATTTAAATAAATAGTACGTAATATATATATATATATATATATATATATATATATATATATATATATATATATATATATATATATATACGGAATATATTTTGAAATTTATTTAAACATATGTACATATTTATAATTAATTATTAATATGTATAGTAATAATAATAATTAATTATATATATATATATATATATATATATATATATATAATATATATTGAAATTTATTTAAACATATGTACATAATTATTTGTTGAAAAACAAAAGAATGTATTTATAAAAAATATTTAGAATTAACATATTCATTTGACATTTGACCAAATGACAAATGTTTTATTTCAAATTATCGTAAAAATTTATTCTGATAATATTTTTTTTTAATATTAACTACTTATATTTTTTTTGCTAGATTCATTGACAATATTAATTTATATACATACATACATACATACATACATACACAATCACGCCATGTACCCAAAAGGACGTGGCACAAACTCTTTTCATCATCCCGAAATCAGTCGCCTCCAAACATTCCTATCTGAACAAGCAACTTTCGCTTCATCCACATTCATAATTCTTCACTCATACATGCTCTTTTATTCCTACTACTTGGAAACTTTCGTTCACGCAAGCCAGTCTCAATCATACCACTCCAACTACTCATCGGACGTCCACACAAACGTATACCATCAAAATCATTCAAATAAATCTTTTTAACCAAATGTTCATTAGACATTCGCTCAACATGTCCGAATCATCTTAACTGACTAACACCAATTTTTGCTACAACATAATAAATACACTTATCCCCCGCTTTACACGGCACTTGTTTTACACGGTTTTAAAATTAACAAATTTCAAAAAACTGGTAAAAAATATATATATATCCGTATCAAGAAAGCTTAAGTAATGAAAGTGACATCAGGAAGAAAAGACTGATAGTTCATAAAAATGATGACAGTAATTAAACTTATAATTAACTTTTTAAAGATCTTTTTGTTTTTTATTATTTATTCCTAATGTAAAATGAATTAAATATTTATTTATATTACTTACATATATTGATTATTTTATGAAGGAAGTATAATTTTAAGTTTCTAAAGATTTTACTTTTGTTTTACGTAAATAAATGACTGAATAATAAACATTTTCGTTTTACACGATTTTACTTAGCAAAATCCAAGATTTCAATTTACACTTTTTTTCAATTACAAATATAACTTGAATTTTGTAAATACGATTTTATATGAAAAAAAAAATACTGTAAGTTAAAGTTCTATATTAATATTTATTTATAATATAATAAGAAACTAGATCATAAAATTTGTGATTTAGTTATTTATTTGTTACCTAGTAACTTGTTCCTATTTTCTGTTATTTACTTTAATGTTATTTGTATTAGTTTTCCTTATGAAGAGGGACGTTGAGTTAGTCGAAACGTCGAATATAAATAAATATTAATATAAGACTTAAACCTGAAGCAGTTTTATTTAATATAATAAGTTCTGAAAGATTTTTTACTCTGTTCATTTTTTTTTGTTTTTTGAAAATTTATATTACGCGCCTTTTTCGTGCTTGTCTGAAAACTAAAAATACACTAGCCGGAAGTACCGATATCACTTCCTGTCCAGGTCAAATCAAACAATAATTTACTTATTTGTAAAAATCTCAACAAAAGTTATTTTAAAATGGTTTTGAATGACATTGTAGGACCCTATAAACAATTTAACATTTTTTAAAAATACTTTTAGGTAGACTGAATATTTCAAATTCGTAGTATACCTGCTTTAGGTTACTCTATATAGCTATATAGGTACTCTGGTTTCATATATAATATACACATTGTATATAAATGATACATTGTACTTTGTTTAGTACATTTATTTTAAAGATACACTGTATATTTATATTTAAAAAAAACATAGTGTGTATAAAATTCTTAAGGCAGATATTATTAATTCTTTAGACACAGTATAGAGCTGAATACTCATTATATTACATATTCATATGAGGCGTATAGATGCAAAACTCACTATTCGACAAAAAGTGAAAAATGAGATTTTGCGCGATTTGGACGTAGAATTTTACAAGGAATACGATATGTGGGTTAGTTAGAAAAAAAACTCAGTATTTAATATGAGAAACACTCTTTAAAGTTTAGTGTTGGATGCAAAACTCACTACTTGCGTTGATAGTTTAGATGCAAAAGTAACTGTTTGCTTTCCACCAATAAAAATTTTATTGGTGGAAAGCAAACAGTTACTTTGTATGAATTAATGATGTTTCAAACCAATGATTCACGATTTTAAATAAGTATTGCCATCTAGTAACAAGATTTTATCATCAAAATACAATTACGCTTAGCTATAACAGTTTTTTTGCAAATATCTCTGAACTTAAAATTTGCAAATAGTGAGTTTTGCATCTATACGACTCATATATTATAATATACGCATTATATATAAAAGACATATTGTACACTGTTAAAATACATATTCATATATAGAAAACAGTATATAATTTTGAAATGGTATAAAATGGTACGTAAATATAAAATAATAGAGTTAATATTCTTTAGTTATTTTGTATATAAATTTTTAGACACATTGTATATATGATTTTGGGACACGTTGCATATTCATATATGAAAATACATTGTATATAATTTCTTAAAAATTTGTTGCATATATATATATATATATATATATATATATATATATATATATATATATATATATACCGGGTGTAGAAATGAAATGTGAACCATAGGGATTTCAATGTTATTTTTTAAATACGGCTGTATCTCTTTCCCTATTGACTTTAGAGCAAATATTTAAATACAAAACTTGTTCAAAATGTGAAAATGCATGGTATAAAGTCAATTTTCTTACATAAATATTAATATTTTACGATATACAGGGTTAACCACTAAAAAATGAGTTATAACATTGGGAAACGGGAATGGTATCGAAAAATGCGGAATAATGAGTTCTATAATTCTGTGAAAAAATAATTGTTCTACGATACTTCGTTTAGGAGAAAAAAAATTAAAAACTGATTTTTGAAAAATTTCGTAAGGGGGTACCCCTGTGTTTTGTTTAAAAAAAAAAAAGATTTTGGATATTTTAACACTGGCTTTCGTTGTCTACTCTTTTATCCTACTTTTTGTACCAGACACTTTTTTTTTCCTGTTTTTCTTTAATTTTTTATTCACCTTTTTCTGATTTTTCGAAAAGTTGATAAGGGGGGACCATTGGCATTTTTTTCGAAAATCAGTTTTTAATTTTTTTCTCCTAAACGAAGTATCGTAGAACAATGATTTTTTCACCGAATTATAGAACTCATTATTCCGCATTTTTCGATATCATTCCCGTTTCCCAATGTTATAGCTCATTTTTTAGTGGTTAACCCTGTATATCGTAAAATATTAATATTTATGTAAAAAAAAATGACTTTATACCATGCATTTTCACATTTTGAACAAGTTTTGTATTTAAATATTTGCTCTAAAGTCAATAGGGAAAGAGATACAGCCGTATTTAAAAAATAACATTGAAATCCCTATGGTTCACATTTCATTTCTACACCCGGTACCTATATATATATATATATATATATATATATATATATATATATATATATATATATATAATTCTTTAAAAACATATTGTATACAATATTTTTTTAGAACACGTTTACATAATTTTCTTAAACACATACATACATACATAAACAATCACGCCATGTACCCAAAAGGGTGTGGCACAAACTCTTTTCATTATTCCGAAATCAATCGCCTCCAAACACTCCTATCCAAACAAGCAACTTTCGCTTCATCCACATTCATAATTCCTCTCATACATGCTCTTCTATTCCTACTACTTGGAAACTTTTGCTCACGCAAAACACTCTTAATCATATCACTCCAACTACTCATCGGACGTCCACGCAAACGTATACCATCAAAATCATTCAAATAAATCTTTTTAACCAAACGTTCATTAAACATTCGCTCAACATGTCCGAACCATCTTAACTGACTAACACCAACTTTTGCTACAACATTTCTTTCAATTTCACACTCATCATACACTAATCTATTTCGTACCCGTTCTATCCTATTTACACCACATACCCCACGTAAAAATCTCGTTTCCACAGCAGTCATTTTCCGTTTATGATAACATTCACTACCATACATCAACGTAGGTACCAAAACTGCATTGTATATACATACTTAACCCTTTCCACTCCAAGCCTTTTTTTCTTTTTATTCCACCAGCTCCACGCTAAATTTTGTAAATAAAATTAATTTTTTCTTATATGATAAACTTTATTTTATGAGTAATTACAGGATACTATATTATAATTCTTAATTCTAATCTTTATAATCCCTTTTGGTATGGTATTTTTCAAAACAAATCCCGGGATGAAGCGAAGGTTTTGCCTCACATGTTTTGCAAAATAGCATGTTTCTTTTCTCCCCCCTTTTATTTTTCGATTGGAACACACAGCACAATCCTTGTGCTTCCCCCCAGGTTGTAAATAAATAAAGTGAGGGGTTCTATCGAGACGTTGTTCTGTATCTGCCGCAGCCGCAGTTCTGCGACTTGTTTCGGGTGCCCTAAAGTCTCCAATGAGTGACATGAGCAAAGTTTTTCTGTACTTCATATGACTCATTGCTACTTTTCCGTTTTTGACACTCCACTCTTTTTACAACACGTATGAATTTATAATAGAGACTTCTAGCCCCCAGAAAAATAGTTTTCTCCACCATTTGAATGTTTTTCTTATAAAGCAGTACGAAGAGGTATGTATATTGATCGGCCACATCAACACCACCCTTGTATTTATTATAATTAACTATAACGATTGGTTTTTTTACTTCGGTTCTTATGTTTATATTTGGCGTACGACTTCCTATGTTTCTTCCTTTAGCCCTTGCAGGTCTCCTTTGGATAATTTGTAAATCGGATGTATAAAAAGTGCTTAGCACTGTCACTACTCTGGTATCACACCAAGCTAGTGAAAGGGTATTGTCTTTGCGAAAAGCAATTGTTTCTCCTCTCGGCAACTTAGGTTTTTTTATTTCTTGTGGTAGTCCTTTTCGGTTAGGCATAATTGTGCCGGTCAAAAAGCATTTATTTTCAAATAATTCCTTGGCCAAAATTAAGTTAGTATAAAATCTATCTGTAAATATGTGATATCCAGTAGCTTCAGGTATAGACGTGAGTAGATTATTGTATAGATGTAATACAATTCTACTGGTAAATGATAATTCTGGCTTTATTAGTCCATCAGTTGTTATTTTTCCATAATATAGAACAAAAGAATAGATGTAGCTTGTCTGGGAATCAGCTAACACATAAACTCGTAGCCCCCATTTTGTAGGCTTCTTTGGATTATATGCTAAGAATGAAATTCTACCCTTAAAACCTACAGTCGATTCATCTATTGATAAATATTTGTCAGGTACAAAATGTTGTCTACATTTGGATTCGATATATATAAGAAAATTGTTCACCTTTTGTGTTCTAGTGATGGGCCCCTGATTCCCTGTTGGTATTGTTTCTAAATGTAATGTCCAAAATATCTGCATAAATCTTTTTCGCGAAAAAAAAATTAAAATTGTCCGCAAAAAGAAGTATTACACTATGTCGAGTGTCACTCGACAGTGGAGCTGGTGGAACAAAATCAATGTCGAGTGACACTCGACATTGGAGTGGAAAGGGTTAAACGGGCTTTTTTGGAAACATTTACATTCCTAGCAAAAGTTCCCAAAGCACCCAAAACCTTACAACCAGCATTTACTCTCCTTTCAATTTCACGATCAAAACGGCCATCTCTAGACCACAAACTACGCAAATACACAAATTCATCTACCTGCTCTAAACGTGCACCGTAAATATATACATTACATTCAGTCATCAAGTCTTCTTTCTCAAAAACTAAAACTTTGCACTTATCAACATTTAACACAAGATTCATATCTTTACCAACAACATTAATTCTATCAATCATCCTTCTCAGTTTTTCTTCAGATTCAGCCAAAACAATCACTTAAACACTTTGTATATAATTGAAATAATACGTAGAAATACGTTACTTGTGTAATATAATGACATAATAATATCGCAATAAAGTAGTACAAATAGTAGGTAGCTTTGAAAAAAATTAATAATGTTTTTTTTTGCCGAAATATTGGATTTTGTCTTTTGAAAAATGTCAAAATGATATAAAAATGATGAAAATATCTCTCGTACAGCAGTCACGCAGTAAAACCTATTTAGTCGTCGGTTAGGGGGTACTCTTAGCTACAGTTTAATGTGCGCTAACATAATATTCGCACCTTTTTATCAAACTAAATTCTTAATAATAATTTCACTAAAAAAAATGAGCAATCTTTTGTTAGAATTTTTGATAGTAAAATAAAAATATTTTTACAATTTTAATGAGAGTATATGTGTTTTTTTACTACTTTGACTGCAAGGAAAAGTAGTATAGCGTTTGGTACGGTGTCTGTAACATTTTCAAAAAAAAAAAAAAATTGTATAGAAATCCTTCATATAGCCTCTAGATGACGAATCTGAACTTAGTTTATGTGGGTGTATGGATGTGCGTCGTCAGCTCGCTCGGTTGTAAGTCAAAATTTTGTGGCCGCAACTCCTCCTAGACGGTTTAACCGATTTTAATGAAATTTTCAGAATAAATTTGTCTAGTACCCAAGATGGTCATGTGGTTCTGTTTTTTTCCAGTGATGCCAACTTTCCGAGAAAAAAATTACTAAAGTTTTTAAAAATTCATATTGGCTACGTTAGTTATCCGATTTTGATCAAATTTTCAGAAAAGATTTCCCTAATGCTCCCATTAATTACGTAATTTTATTAATATTCAGTGTTGCCAACTTTCCGAGAAAAAAATTACTAAAGTTTTAAAAATTTTATTATGGCCATGTTATTCAACCGATTTTACTCAAATTTTCACAAAAGATTCTCCTAGTATTCATATAATTTATGTAATTTTAACAAAATACAGTGTTGCCAACTTTCCGAGAAAAAAATTAGTAAAATTTTTAAAAATTCATTATGATTATTCTATTTAAGCGATTTTAATCAAATTTTTATAAAAGTTTCTTCTAGTGTCTAAATAAATTATGCAATTTTAACAAAATACAGTGTTACCAACTTATCGAGAAAAAAAAATCACAAATTTTTTTAAAAATTCATTGTGGCTACATTATTTATTCGATTTCGATCAAATTTTCAGAAAAGTATCTCCTAGTGCCCACATAAATTATAATATTATTAAAATACAGTGTTGCCAACTTTCCGAGAAATGTCAAAGTAGTCTATATATGGGTTTACCCATATACTTCTAATCTTGTTTACATTCCACTCAGATCAGTAAATCTTTTAAATGAGCTGAACTGAGCTGACTTTTGCTGAGTGAGTTGTACTGATAAATTCCACATATACTGATAAGTTCCACATATGATATAACCTAAAATATTAGATGTATTTGGATTATTTCCGTTGATAATTTATTGCAACTCGCCGGATATCCAATGTTTGACTTCACAATAAAATATTCAATTATAAATGTCAACCAGTATCAAACACGTTATCAAATCTTAAACTAGGAAAATTTGAATCTCAGCTAAGCACTAGCTAATATGCAACTCAGTATCGGTCAGTGGCGTAGCCAGAAACTTGTCAAGGGGGGGGTTACTAATATTAATTAATAAAGATAATACTATAATTTGTATAAAAAGTAAAGAGCAATAAAAATTATTTTTATAAAAATGAAAGTAAAATAACATATTTCATATTTCACATACGTATGTTTTTGGTCGTTCAGGTTCTTGGAGTGGGTTTCAACCCCTCCTAACACCCCCTGGCTACGCCACTGGTATCGGTAAGGGGGGAAGCAATTCACTCACTTCCAACTCAGTTACGAAACGATAAATAAAACAGCTATTATTTCAAGGTTACTGATATTTACTGATCTGAGCTGAGTTTTTCGGTAAAAAAAAAACACAGCTTATGTTTTTTTTTAGCTTAAACTAAATACCGGGATGTTTTGCAATATAATCATCGCGACTTTTAATAAGGAAGAGTAGAAATTAATGATTATTGTGCTGAGTCCAGAAGCCGAGGCTAAGCATCTGGGCGAAATGCAAAAAACGAGCATTCTATTCCGAATGACATATACGATTTTTTTAGGGTTCTAAACGGAGAATTAAAATAAAAGTAAATAAAAATATATGCCAATATAACCTGAATCAGTTATACTAATAATTTTAGAATAGTATGTATACACTCTAAAACAAAATTATCCAAGTTTACCTACAAACCATGAGACACTATAATGCCCAGAATATAATTACTCAACTGCTGTAATTTTAAACATAATTGTTTAACAAATTCATAATATTAGAATTATTGCAAATATTATTGTAATATGATATACGAGATTGAAAAGTACATATGTACATATTACATAAAGTATTACCAAGTCTCATTATTTTCATGAATTATTACAGATATTAATATGCAAGCTGTAATTTTACATAAGTTAAGAAGATATACCAACACTATGTAATTCTACATTAAGTATGTGATGTAGTTTGCAGAAAGTAAGCAATTTTACATTATTATTAAGTTATTTTTACTTACTTTATGTGATTATTATCAATTATGTAAAAATTATAGAATTTTGAGGTAGAAATACAGAATATTTATGATAAAATAAAATTACAGATTTTTTTATAATAAAATTTTACTACTATTTTTTTGTAATTTCGTTATTTTTCTCACACTGTGTTTATATATTACTCATACTCGTATTTCTTATGTGATTTGTAAAAACAATTTTTTTTTGTTTGAATGTATGGTATAGATTTTATAAAATAAAACTGCTTTAGGTTTAAGTTCTATATTAAAATTTATTTATAGACAGTGGCTATTTATACATACGGTATGTATACGCAATTGGCTATTTATACATACAGTATTTTTACGTAATTGGCTATTTAGGGTAGGTTAGGTTAGTAGGTTGAATTAGGTTTTATTTTTATTTTAGTATGTATAAATAGCCAATTGTGTATACATACCGTATGTATAAATAGCCTCATCCTTATATATAATCAACTTTTTGACGGAACTCAACGATCGTCTTTATCAGGAAAACTAATACAAATGACATTACAGTAAATAAATAAAACAAAGAAACAAAGTTACTAGATGTACTTTATAAGTGATTAGATCATAAAATTTTATAGATTTTTAATTAATGGAAGCCAAATTCTATTTTGCCTTTTTCTTTATAAATTTTTATTGCTTTTCTTATTAATCTGCTGCTAATATTGATTAGTCTAGCAATAATTACAATATCTCCGAATTTTACATCATGAAGATATTCTAACACATGTTCAGTAATAGTAGAATTATCTGGATGATTTAGACGTATTAACATATTATGCAGTTTTGGTGCCTACGTTGATGTATGGTAGTGAATGTTGGGTTTGATTGCAAAAGCATAAACGGAAAATGACTGCTGTGGAAATGAGATTTTTACGTGGGGTATGTGGTGTTAATAGGAGAGATCGGGTTCAAAATACGATTAGTGTATGATGAGTGTTGAATTAAAAAAAATATTGTAGCAAAAATTGTTGTTAGTCAGTTAAGATGATTCGGACATGTTGAGCGAATGTCTAATGAACGTTTGGTTAAAAAGATTTATTTGAATGATTTTGATGGTATACGTTTGCTTGGTCGTCCGATGAGTAGTTGGAGTGGTATGATTGAGAGAGTGGCTTGCGTGAGCGAAAATTTCCAAGTATTAGGAATAAAAGAACATGTATGGGAGAAGAATTATGAATGTGGATGAAGCGAAAGTTGCTTGTTTGGATAGGAATATTTGGAGGCGACTGATTTCGGGATGATGAAAAGAGTTTGTGCCACACCCCTTTTGGGTACATGGCGTGATTGTGTATGTATGTATGTATGTAACTTACTATGTTCTGGCAATCTAGTAGACACAGTTTTACCTGTCTGTCCAACATAAACATTATCGCATTTACAAGATTATACCTGAAGTTTGAAGATGAATAATATTTTTTACACTCTTCAACATGCGTTCCAGTTTCATGTTTGGAAAATAGGAAACTTTAATAATTTTTTTCTTGGTAAAATTTTGCCTATTTTATCGGTAACATTTATCATGAATGGTAAAGAAACCTAGATTATATTTTTATTATCAAGTAAATCTTCAACAACTCTAGATTTTCTCGGTTGTCTTAATAAAGTTTCATTTAAAAACCATTCATAAGAAATATATCATCCAGCATTTTGGTTTATCTTGAAGTTTGTCTTTATGACAAATTGATACAACTCTATTAAATAAACATTTAATGGTACATAGCTTTTTAATTATAAATAAATTTTAGTACAGAACTTGAATCTTGAGTAATTCTTTTTTATATAATAAGTTCTGAACGGTTTGTTACTAATTTTAATAATCAACTTCAAATTCAAGTGAAGTGCAAGAAATGCAATTTATACCGCTTAGGATTGTCATAAATTTTATATTTAACGAAAAAAAAAAGAAGGTTAATTCTCATAAATCACGTAGCAAATATAAATAATATATATATATATATATATATATATATATATATATATATATATATATATAGGTATATATATATAAGTAATTGGATAATGGGTTTTGCAGTCAATTTGGAAAACGATTACTTAAAAATTATTACCAGTCATTACCTATACCTTCGTATATATATATATATATATATATATATATATATACATACATACCTACTATTCTACAACTGTTAGTAACTGGTTAGGGTAATATGGTATATATTTTTATTTATTTTTAGTTTAGTTTCTCGTTTAGAACGCTTAGATCGTGTACGAAATAGATTAGTGTATGATGAGTGTGAAATTGAAAAAATGTTGTAGCAAAAGTTGGTGTTAGTCAATTAAGATGGTTCGGATATGTTGAGCAAATGTCTAATGAACGTTTGGTTAAAAAGATTTATTTAAATGATGGTATACGTTTGCGTGGACGTCCGATGAGTAGTTGGAGTGGTATGATTGAGAGTGTTTTGCGTGAGGGAAAGGTTTCAAGTAGTAGGAATAAAAGAGCATGTATGAGAGGAATTATAAATGTGGATGATGTGAAAGTTGCTTATTTGAATAGGAAGGTTTTTAAGCGACTGATTTCGGGATGATGAAAACAGTTTGTGCCACACTCTTTTGGGTACATGGCGTGATTGTGTATGTATGTAAGTATGTATGAAAAAAAATCGTATATGTCTGACTCGGAATAGAAAGCTTTTTTTTGTGTTTCGCTCAGATTACTTGGTCACAAATATTTGAACTTCGTAAAATAATTATCGCTTTCTATTACTCATAACATAATATACAATTTTGCATTAAAGAAAACACATTGTATTTTGCATCTGATAAATTATTGATTAAAACTTTAAAATTTTTTAATTTTTTTGTAATGTCAAGCATTAAGCGACTAAGCCGATAATATGAAAACCGTGCTACATAATTTTGTGATAATAAGTATTATGAATCCGTAATAATCACACTATAATATCGTGATATTCGTAACACGTGTTATAATTATAGTAAATATTTTTTTTGCGTAGTCACATTTTCAAATATGTTGATTAATATATAATTAGTTTTAGTGATGGGACAATTTGAATGTAAAATATTCGAAAATTCGATTATGAAAAATCATTAGAGATATCTCGAATTAAATTTAATTAAATTTGAATTAAAATTGAAATCATTCGGATGATGTTACGTTTACAATTGTAGATGTAATATATTTCATTTATTAATACAAAATACAATTGAAAATAATTTATAGAAATTTACTTCTTAGATTATTAAAAATCAATCTATTTCTGTTTCAAAGCAATAAATTTTGTTAAACACAAATTTATATACGAGTATACCGGGTGTAGAAATGAAATGTGAACCATAGGGATTTCAATGTTATTTTTTAAATACGGCTGTATCTCTTTCCCTATTGACTTTAGAGCAAATATTTAAATACAAAACTTGTTCAAAATGTGAAAATGCATGGTATAAAGTCAATTTTCTTACATAAATATTAATATTTTATGATATACAGGGTTAACTACTAAAAAATGAGCCATAACATTGGGATCTCCGAAACTATAAGAGATACGATTTTGGTTAAATTAAATAAAAGTAGCCTCACTAAGGGATGAATTTAGAAATGCTTTTGTTTTTTCGAAAAAATGCTTTGGTGACTAGATGTAAGCAAAATGTAAATTTGGCCAATTTCGTTTTTCACTTATTACTTATTATTATTACTTATTATTACTTATTATTATTATTATTATATATATATATATATATAATATATATATATATATATATATATATATATATATATATATATAGTCGATTCCGCTTAATTGGGCCACCGCTTAATTGGGGCAGCCGCTTATTTGGGCCAAATCTCAAAGAACAGAAACCAAACCACGGAATCAACAGTAAATTTACATGTTTAATTGGGACAACATTCCGCTTAATTGGGCCAGTAAATTTAAGATCACAGTACATATTATGTTACAAATATTTACAAGAAAAAATATTTACAAAGAATTTAATATGATACGCTTCATATCTTTTTGATTCACAGGATGGAAAATTATATTTAAAAAACTAGCAAATATGTATCAATTAATAACTTTAGTATCGCGCGCTGTGAACTTTATTCCCAACACATTCATTCACGTATGATATACGGACCCGCGCGCGCCCTACAGCCGCACTGAATACTTGTGCTGATTTTGTAGAAGTGAAATGTTACAAAAACAAAAGACAGACTAAGACTACATTTGACATATTTTTACATTGAATTAAAAATGTATTACCCATTTATTATTTTATTTTGGAATTTATTATTATTTTTTCTTAAAGTTTATATTTTTTGGTTATATTTAGTTTATAGTTTTATCTAAGAATTTATAAAATAAAATTATTGAAAGAAAAATATAGATTGCTTAATTTTATGTAAAATTCGCTTAATTGGGGCAGCCGCTTAATTGGGCCAAAATGCTCTAGTCCCGATGTGTCCCAATTAAGCGGAATCGACTGTATATATATATATATATATATATATATATATATATATATATATGTAATTAAGTCGAAATTATTACGCAGTTTTCGTAAAAATTTGTTATTTTTATTCTGGTTCTGGTATTCAACCAAAAACAAATAAAAAGTGGTATATTTCCATAAAAATTTATGTAAAATAGATTATAATACTGAAAGATAACCTTAAGACTTAAGTCAGTCAACCTGACCAAGTAACCAGTAACATACGTAACTTTATAAGCATGCAACTATAAATACTAAGGAAGTTTGTTTGACTGAAGCGGAGGAAAAACAAACGATATCAACATATAACTTATAAATAATTATATTTAATTTTAATTTCCTATATAATTAAAAATTAATAATAAAAGTATGTATTTACATAAATACTGTAATTTTAGTAATGTTATTTTGTTGTACCACAGTTACATCATACACTTATTACTTTACTTAATAAATAATTAAAATATTAATTTATTTAACATATAATAGAAGTTTAAGATATTTAGATTATTATAATATTCAGTTATTAAAAAATACATTTTAATATTTTGTATGTAAAACGTTGCGATACTGATACTATCTAGCGGTTTTTATATAATATGACTGACGGATAAATACAATTGTATTTTCTAGTTTGTACTGTATTCATTCGTATCGCGTCATTCGAATGATATTATTCGATTATGATATTCATTCAAATAACAATCATTAATCAGTTCCCATAATTTCTAGATGGAACAGATGTTATATGCTCGAGAAGCTAAACATGTTGGCCCGTATTCTCACCTCATATGAAAAAGTGCTTTTTCAAAAAAGTGCTTTTGACGTTCACTTAAAATCATTTATTAAGCATTTTAAAATAGTTTATTTAAATTTTATAATACCAAATATAATAAAAATGATCAAAAATAGAAAAATTATTTATATTTGATAGAAAACAGAAGCAAAAAGTTATTTTGAAATTAATGATAAAAGCACTTTTTCACGAAAAAGTGAGGTGAGAATACGGGCCGTAGTTTCTTAACAATTATTACTTGCATTGTCAATGACGCGAGTCGTTAGCACACAGCCAAACAAAGGACCTATAGCTTATGGTGGATTCCGAACCACTCAGACCCAGTCGATATCAGTTCAGTGGTACGAGGTTTTAATACCAGAAATAATATTTAATTTAATCTTTGGAATTATAATCTATACATACATTTATACAAAATTCCTCCATGTAACCAAAAGGGTGTAGCACAAACTATATCGAAATTATTTTTCGATTTAAAGAAGTAATTTTCTTCACCTACATTTATGATATCTCTCATGCATGATCTTGTATTCCTATCGCACGTGCAAACTTACAACATTATCTACTTATTGGACGTCCACGCAGACGTATACCTTTAATATTACTCACATGTATTCTTATAACTAACTCTTCATTATGATTTATAAATATAAAAAAAAATAATGCCTTTATAATTTCTAGATGTACTGTATAAGAAAATATGAGAATATATTTTATTTATTTAGTTTTGATCACACACACAGATATATTTTGTCATTTAAATCAGGATATATATATATATATATATATATATATATATATACCGGGTGACCCATTTTAATTAATCCACTTAAATATCTCGACAAATATGTGTCGTAGAGAAAAATGTTCCGAATAAAATGGTTTTGACAGGATCAGATGGGCCCCCTTCAAAACCATTAAATTTTTATTCGAAATATTTTTTTGTACGACACATATTTGTCGAGATATTCCGGTGGATTAATTAAAATGGCTTACCCGGTATATATATATATATATATATATATATATTATATATATATATATATTATATATATATATATATATATATATATATATATACATACATACGTATAAAGAAAAAGAATAGCAAAAAAATGAAATAAAAATAAAATAATTAAAAATTTAATTAACGCAAACATAATATTGACATACATGTATTCAACTTATGTTTCTCATTACTCATTAAATATATAAAACAAACAAATAAAATTATAAGCTGTTGAACAATATTAATAAATTATTAATTTAATTAATTATTAATATTAATCAATTAAAATAAATTAGAATAACTTATGATAACACTTAGCTTCATGTATAAATAGATATACAACTAGGAAAATGTCAAACTATTATAATGCGGTGCTAAAAACCTTGAAAATATCCAAAAATTTCACCAGCAAATGTAAAACGTGTTGTTTATTTGGTTGCTATATATTATGAATTATGAACGTAGATGAAGCTCCATATAGTTAGCGCCCCCACTTTGCCAAAATTAAAAAAAATATGTCATAATTTTGTGCTAATTTTGTACCACAATGAAAAATTTTGTGCTGCATTGAAAACTAGGAAAAACGTAATTGCAAAAGTGTGGGCGCTAGGTATATATCAAGCTAGCGCCCAAATTTTTATTATGTTGTAAAATTAAAAAAAAAATGTGCTATAATTTTGTGCTAATTATGTGCTAATTTTGTACCACAATGAAAAATTTTGTACTGCATTAAAAACTAGAAAAAACGTAATTGCAAAAGTGGGGGCGCTAGGTATATATTAAGCTAGCGCCCAAATTTTTATTATTTAGTAAAATTAAAAAAAAAATATGCCATAATTTTTTGCTAATTATGTGCTAATTTTGTACGACAATGAAAAAATTTGTGCTGCATTAAAAACTAGAAAAAACGTAATTGTAGTGGGGACATTTTCTACAAAAACGATAATTAATGTACCAAAAAAATACCTGAGATATAATATCCTATGTAGAATAATACATATTTTTATGAATTTTTACGTATTGAAAATTAGCACATAATTAGCACCACTGGAATATAGTAATAACTGGAATGTGCACTGCCTATGTGTGCTAGTAGCGCCAATGCGAGCCGAGAGAGATAGGAGATACGGGGATCTCTATCACTGTCTTACACTTCTGCGCATTTGAAATTCAAATGCGATTTCTTGCGGTAAAAATGCGACAATCTTATGTTGTTGCATATTAAATTTTAGCTAAATGCATCGGCTAAACGATACGTAATGAGATTTTATTGGGGAATTCCTCTATAAAAGGTATTTTTATCTTTTTTGATATATTAATTTGACATTTGATAGTGAGATTCTTTTTTTTTTTTCATAGCTATCTAAGTTATCATGTAGTAGCAATGCTACGCCATTAGAAAGACAAAAACGCGAATCCCACGTATCTCCTATCTCTCTCGGCTCGCATTTGAGCGGCCAGTGCGCGTTCCAGTTATTACTATATTTCATTGATTAGCACAAAATTATGGTATATTTTTTTTTTAATTTTACAACATAAGAATAATTTAGGCGCTAGCTTGATATATACCTAGCACCCCCCCCCCCCACTTTTGCAATTACGTTTTTTCTAGTTTTTAATGCAGCACAAAAATTTTCATTGTAGTGCAAAATTAGCACATAATTAGCACAAAATTATAGCACATTTTTTTTTAAAATTTGACTACATAATAAAAATTTGGGCGTTAGCTTGATATATACCTAGCGCCCCCACTTTTGCAATTACGTTTTTTCTAGTTTTTAATGCAGCACAAAATTATTCATTGTGGTACAAAATTAGCACATAATTAGCACAAAATTATAGCACATTTTTTTTTAATTTTACTAAATAATAAAAATTTGGGCGTTACCTTGATATATACCTAGCGCCCCCACTTTTGCATGTACGTTTTTCCTAGTTTTTAATGCAGCACAAAATTATTCATTGTGGTACAAAATTAGCACATAATTAGCACAAAATTATAGCACATTTTTTTTTAATTTTACTAAATAATAAAAATTTGGGCGTTACCTTGATATATACCTAGCGCCCCCACTTTTGCATGTACGTTTTTCCTAGTTTTTAATGCAGCACAAAATTATTCATTGTGGTACAAAATTAGCACATAATTAGCACAAAATTATGACATATATTTTTTTTAATTTTGGCTAACTATATGGAGCTCGTAGATGACGCTAAAGTTACTTGTTTGGATAGGAATGTTTGGAGGAGATTGATTTCGGGATAATTGAAAGAATTTGTGCCACACTTTTTCGAGTACATAACGTGATTGTGTATGTATGTATATACGTATGTACGATATTAATGGTAATCTTTTAAGAGAAATGCAACCTCTGTATGATGGAAGTGAGGCTCTTCTACGAGTTGATGTTTATTTAAGTGATTGGTTTCGTTGAGATATTGGTGTGAAATATACATATATAGGTAATTGTGTTGTACCTGCTTTAGCGTATGTTGATAACGTGGTTATTTTGGCTAAATTTCTCCAGCTTGAGAAAAATGATTGATAGAATTAATGTTGTATGTAAGAATAGGAATCTTGCGTTGAATGTTGATAAGTGCAAAGTTTTAGTTTTTGAGAGGGGTGACTGACGACTCAATGTAATATAATGAATTTTGATGGTGCATGTTAAAGCAGATAGATGAATTTGGGTATTTGGTAGTTTATTTTCTAAAAGATGGTTCGGACATGTTGAGCGAATGTCTAATGAACGTTTGGTTAAAAAGATTTATTTGAATGATTTTGATGGTTTACGTTTGCGTGGACGTCCAATGAGTAGTTGGAGTGATATGATTGAGAGTGTTTTGCGTGAGCGAAAGTTTCCAAGTAGTAGGAATAGAAAAGCATGTATGAGAGGAATTATGAATGTGGATGAAGCGAAAGTTGCTTGTTTGGATAGGAGTGTTTGGAGGCGACTGATTTCGGGATAATGAAAAGAGTTTGTGCCACACCCTTTTGGGTATATGGCGTGATTGTGTATGTATGTATGTATGTATGTATGTATTTTCTAAAAATAGTTGTGTTGATTGTGAAAATGAAAGAAGGATTAATGCTGGTTGAACAATATAACAATAAATATACTCAGAATACTTTCAATACTAAAATTAAAAAAAAAAATATTATGATACTCTAAACTTTTCTCAAGAAAATAAAAATAACTCTACCTTTATAGACAAGTTATTATAACAACGTATTTAATATAATTGTCTGTTATAAACATATTTGCAAATTTAATTTCAAATTAATCATTTTGACTCGAGTTAATTATTAACTCGAGATCTATATTATCAGGATTAAATGAATGTAAATTATCGCCTTTCATAACAATTAGCGGTTCAGTGCTATTAAGTCAAATCAATGGTAATATATATTCAACATATTAAAAAAAAATTCAGAACTCATTATGTTACAATAAAATTGCTTTAGGTTAAAGTTTTGACGTTTCGACCAACTCGATGTCGAATCACACACAGTGAATCACGGGCGCCATTTTGTTTTTTATGAAACGACAATTTTTGAAAATAAATACCAAATAACATTTTTTCGAATCCCGAAACCGTTTCCTTCTATGTTGTTTCATTTGCGAATAAAAAAATTCCAAACTTTTTAGTCATTTAGAGAAGGAGAACCTCCCCTTAATGCAAAACCTAAGGCAGTTTTATTTCATTTGATTTTATAAGGTTTTTCTTTTGTTTATTTACAATAAAATATCAAATTTCATTACAGAAACTCGTAAAACAACAATATTGAAAAATATCAACGGACGATTTACATCGGGAAAACTGTGCGCAATTTTAGGTCCTAGTGGCGCAGGCAAATCATCATTATTAGAAATATTATCTGGTCTGAAATCGGATAATGTACAAGGCACATTACTAGCAAATGGTTTGAAACAAAATCAAAAATGGTTTCAATACAGATCTTCTTATATCGCACAAGAAACTGCTTATCCTTGCTATACAACTGTACAAGATATTATGACGATAGCTGCCGAATTGAAACTGTCACAATCATTTGACAGGAAAACGAAACAGAATATAATTATTAATATCTTAAAACAATTAGGTAAGTTGTAAAAAAATAAAAATTGTATATTCGACCAAAGACAAATTAACTCTCACAAATCACCTAACAATATAAATAATATATATAATAGACATACTATTGTACAACTATTAGTATGATTAAAATTACTTGACATGTACTTTTATTAAGGCCAGTTCAAGGCAAACAAAAGGTTATATTCAGACAGGTGGTGGGAATCCAAAAATGCATAATTTTACATTCGATTTATTCGTTTAATACTACATATTTATGGTAACTAATTATTAGAAAAATTAGCTAATTTATGTACAATTAATAATTTAATAACAATTTTTATATATTTACAGAATTAGCATATAAAAAAAGTAATCAAATATTTAATTGTCAATATTTTCTTTGTTTATTATTATTTTGATTTCTAAAAAATATATATGTTGTTAATTGTTATTATAGTACTTATGTATAAATTTCAGAATTTTTGTATCTGTGGTTTATTTGTAAAAAAAATAATTTTCATCATTTTCTGTGAAAAATGCGATTTTCTCTTATTTCACACATATATTTTAATTGAAAAAAAATATGATTAATCTTTATTATAATTAACAACATATATATTTTTTGGAAATCAAAATAATAATAAACAAAGAAAATATTGACAATTTAATATTTGATTAATTTTTTTTATATGCTACTTCTGTAAATATATAAAAATTGTTATTAAATTATTAATTGTACATAAATTAGCTAATTTTTCTAATAATTAGTTCATAAATATGTAGTATTAAACGAATAAATCGAACGTAAAATTATCCTTTTTTATATTTCCACCACCTGTCTGAATATAGCCTTTTTTTGCCTTGAAATGGCCTTAATCTCTCTAATTGTCAAATATTTGTATATATATGTTTCTCCAGCATCTCCTCCTAAGCCCCTGAACAGATTTTGATGGGAGTGGTGTCATTTTAATTGGTTCATTCCCTATTTGAGAATAGGCAAGTTTCATCTTCCTACGATTTCATCTTGGTTCTCAAAAATTTGAAAAATTATGTTTATAATGCAAATGTCAAATGACAGCAGTGTGAAGTTATCTACACTACTGATGATAGAAGTGTTGCTTTTGAGAAACATATAATAGTGCAATTGATATTTTATTATTATTATTATTATTATTTGTTTATTTATTTATTTTTATTATGTTTATATGTTTAATTACTATTTTCGACTTCAAACGTGACCCTTTAAGGATCACGGGTTTCCTAGTTAATTTTTTTATTTATTTAAATAATTATTTTAGAATAATATTTTTAATGATTTTCTTGTCTTTCAGGTATTGAAGAAGTCAGCAATAGTTTAATATCAAACTTATCCGGTGGAGAGAGAAAACGTTTATCTATAGCTTTAGAATTATTTCACAATCCAAAAATATTTTATCTGGATGAACCAACAACAGGGGTGGACGATAAAACAGCCCGACAAATTATTGTGCTACTGCAAAAATTAGCACGCGATAATCGTAATGTAATTGTCAGTATTCATCAACCGTCTGCATATTTATTGAATTTATTCGATTATATTTATATTATTGCGGCTGGAAAATGTGTATATCAAGGAATACCTAACAATATTATTTCATTTCTGGAAAGTTCCGGATATATTTGTCCTTCGAATTATAATCCTGCAGATTACAGTAAGTATCTATTATTCGATTATGAAAAATCATTCGAGATATCCCAAATTATATTGAAACATTCGGATGATGACCAAATAAAAAATAAAACCACTCTGTCAATCATACCACTAAAACTACTCACAAAAAGTCCTCTGGCAAACACAAACCTTCAAAATCATTCTTATAAATTCTTTTAACCAAATGTTCATTAGAACATTAGAACCATCTTAACCCATTTTAGGCCGTTGATGCGTTTTCGCAACGGAGACTTCATGATTTTTTTTCCATATCAAAACAATTGTAAATACAAAAATCAAATGTACATTTTAAAGTTTGAGGTTTGAAGATATTATAACAATTTTTTTAATGTAATTAATATGAATATTGATTTTTTTATAAATTTAGACAATACGGTCATTTTTGGAAAATCAAACTCGTCGAATTGAAAACGAAATAAAATAAACAATAACAATAAATTAAGTTCCCTATTGTTAGAGTTTTATTTAGTTGTTTACAATAAATTGAATTAATACAAAATTTGTGGATATCTTATTATTCTTTGTTTATTTACAACACTTTGAACATGGTGTTGCGTTTTCGCAAGAACGGCCTGAAACGTTAATATCGCAAGCGCGTATTGGCGCTGCGCCGTATAATCATAACACGGTTTAGCGCGCTTACATTTGCTGTCAAGAAACGTATTTTTGCTTCGCATTTTGGATGATTTCTCGTTGCGTGGCAGTGTAAATTGGCTTTTTGGTTCGAACTGTTCGAAATGACTGGACGAAAAAGAAAATCTGCGAGTGGAAAAAGTCCAGGTTTTCAAAAGGACGAAATTTGCAAGAAGTGGAATCACAAGTCGACGAATTGTCCGACTCAGAAGAAATTGATGTTGTTGTGATTCCATCAAACAATATCCCGACAGATGAAAAAGATTGTGACGGCGAAATCACAACAACATCAACTATAATTACAAATTGATATTAATTTTTTGTCAGAATTCTTATACCACATTCGGCCGTTGATGCGAAAACGCAACAGTTTGTTTCTCTCACTAGAACAATAGGTAAAAAATTTTTCAGCGCGTATTTTTCTACATTAGGACTCTATAAACTAGAATACACAACAAAAATAAGTTTTTTTAAACGTTATTTTAGTTTGGCCAGAAATGGGTTAAGTGACTAACATAACAACTTTTGCAACAACATTTTTTTTTCTATTTTACACTCATCATACACTAATCTATTTTTATACTCCATTTCTCCCAGTTACATCAGATCCGCTACGTAAAAATCTCATTGCCATAGCAGTATTTTAAAATGTTTAATATTATTATTTTTCAATAAACAAGAATATTATTATGTTATAGTGTTTTGTTTTTGCTTAAATCTCCATTAATTTAGTTTCATGAACTAATTAGTTAATTGATTTTGATGGTATACGTTTGCGTGGACGTCCGATAAGTAGTTGGAGTGGTATGATTGACAGGATGGCTTGCATGAGCGAAAGTTTCCAAGTAGTACGAATAAAAGAGCATGTATGAGAGGGATTATGAATGCGGATGAAGCGAAAGTTGCTTGTTTGGATAGGAATGTTTGGAGGCGACTGATTTAGGGATGGTGAAAAGAGTTTGTGCCACACTTTTTTGGGTACATGGCGTGATTGTGTATGTATGCATGTATTAAATCATTAATTAATTTTAAATAAAGAAAAATGCATTGTCGTTACTGGGGTTCGAATCCGGGACAAATATACAAAATATAGAAAAATACATTACCTTGTCTGCTTGTCATTGATCTAGTAACGCCGTTTGCCGTGAAAGCAGAAAGTTCCGGGTTCAAACTCCGGCAAGGTCAATGCATTTTTCTTCATTTAAAAATTAACTAATCAAAATAATTTAATGACTATTTAAGCAATAAAAACAAAATACTATAATCTAATAATATATAATACGCCATGTGTAATAATTAAGAATATAATATATGAATATTATTATAATTTGCAGTTTTGGAATTAACAGATAATATAGAAAACGTCAATATATTATCCGAAAATATTCAAAATGGAAAAACTAATGAATTTTGCGACAGGCCAGATAAAATTGAGAAAGAGATAAATTATTCAATAAATAACAATATAATTCACGGGTCAAACTTGAGGGTGTCGCAAGAAGAAAACGAAGAAAATATGTTTGCAGTATCGCAATGGTATCAGTTTCAAATATTATTGCATCGCTATTTTAAACACACAGTTAATAATCGACTGATTTTAATTTTACAAGCGATTCATTATGTCGGTTGTGCTGTGGGCATCGGAACCATGTGGTACGATTATGGAAATAATGGTGCTCAAGCATACGAAATGATTAAATTTCTTATTTCTTTTATTTTAATATTTATGTTTACAAGAATGACGATTCTTGTTATATTTGGTAAATATATTTTAATGTATCCTTGATTTACGCTATTTGATTCTAATCAATTTTATAATAATAATTTTAAAATAATATTCTATTGGGATCTAAAATGTTCTGAATGGCATTTGGTGGCGAGATGAGGAACTAAAACACTGCGTGCACTTGTGTCAACGATCAAAAGTGACAGCTTGCAGAAAAAACGCTATTTTCTAGCTTTTTTTGTATTATATAATAAATATTTAAATTCTAGATGTTACTGATTTGAATATGCGTTTGATTTAAAGTTCTGTTGTGCAAAGTGTCAACTAACCTGTAACAATATAATAAGGCTGCGAGCATGTTTACGCTTTTCACCTAAACTAGCTTTGCAGGAACACGCTACAGACTTAATCGCACCGCGTTTCTGTCAATTGTCATTGAGATTTCATGTGGAACATTTTTTAAACTTGACGTTTTCAAACACAGAGATGTGACTGTCATGTTGCCATCACATCACTTTTCTGATAATTTTCCACATTGTATAATATGTCCAGCGTTTAAAATACGCTCAGCTTATGTAGAATTGTTCTGACACGAGTTTAAGCCGGCCCATTTGCAATTTTTTTCAAGAATTAATAATATTTTTTAATTAAAAAGAAACCATACACTTTGATTGAGTTTTGACAAGTGCACGCTTAGGTCCGCCATATTGAATAGGCCACACCCCCATTTTAGAGCCCAATAATATAGTAAAAAATCCTTCAATACTCATTAATTTAAAATAAAACGGCTTTAGGTTCTAGTTCTATTAATTTAATGCAAACGCCATTTGTATCTTTTTACCACGCTTATATTAGCTCACTCTGTTATCACTGTTGTCACGGTCAAATCTTGTATCCAATTTTTAGACCACTTCCTATCATCTGATCTCACTGAAATTTTGATTGTAGTTTCATTTCAGGAGGCAACACAATATAAAAAAAATTGACAAGACGACAAGACTAAAAAGCAGAAAATAAAATATATAAAAAAACTATTTAAAAACCACGCTTATATTTACATGCACTAAAAAGAGGAAAATAAATTTTTTCCTGGTTATCCAAAATTTTTAGAAAGAAATAAAAGCGTGGAGCGCCAGTCAACTATAAATTTCGCAAGAATGATTAAGCGCTCCACGCTTTTATTTCTTTCTAAAAATTTTGGATAACCAGAAAAAATTTATTTTCCTCTTTTTAGTGCATTTAAATATAAGCGTGGTTTTTAAAATTTTTTTTTTATATATTTCTCTGATACGTTGAGTTTGTCAAAACGTCGATTATTAATATTAATACAAAACTGCAACCTAAAGCCCTTTTATTTTATTATTATAATATTCTATGTTTAAAAACACACAATTTAAATTTTTTATTAAATTGGAAAATAGTCGTCTGGTACAATTTAATAAATATTAAATAATAGACGGAATTCAGTCGGTTAAATAATTTTATTCTCGTCTATGCCAACGTTTCGGCAATCACTATTGCTTTCTTCACGGCTCTACAATAGATACAAATAAGCATACATAAAATACATAGAAACAAGTTACTAGCTAAATAAATTTACCATAAAAACATGTTACTAGGTAACTTGTTCCTATGTACTGTTTATTTACTGTAAATTTTGTTAGTATCTTTTTCCCTGATCGAGATGTATGTTAAGTAGATACTTTGAAAATTCAGTTATTAATAAATATGAATTACAACCTAATAGAAAATTAGAAAATATTTATAATGTAAAATTCAAAGATACCATAATAACTGTAAGACCCATTAATATTAACAGCAGATTGATAAAAAAGCAATAAAAATTTATAAAACAAAGGCTAACTGCTTCAAATAAAATTTGGCTTTTTTTAATTAAAAATTTATAATTTTAATAATCTAGTTACTTTTTTTGTTAACCAGTAACTTGTTTCTATGTTCTGTTCATTTACTGTAACGAAGCCATACGTTGAATACGTTGATTTTAGTTGATTATTAATAAATATTAATACAGAACTATAACCTAATGCAGTTTTATTTCAATATAATGAGTTCTGAAATATTTTTTACTATTTGTTGCTAAATAATTCAGTTATTAGTAATTTAAAATACTATTTATTTGTGTTTTAGTTCCATGTCAATTAAAAGTATTTAAAAAAGAATATCTAAGTCGATGGTACAGTTTAGGACCGTATTTTTGTGCTAAAACCTTAGCAGAACTACCTTCAGAGGTAAATGCAAAATTTATAGGAAGGTTAATTAATATATTAAAGTAAATATATGAATTTTGTTTTTAGATCTTTTTCAATTCTTTATTCATATCGATAACATATTTTTTGGTAGGATTTCCAAAAAAGCTTTGGATGTATTTAATGTTCATATTAATTGGAAATATGATTGCAATTGCGAGTGATGGAGTTGGTTTCATTATTGGAACTATAGTTAAACCCGAGGTAAAAAAAAACAAAAATTTATTGGCCCGTATTCTCACCTCACTTTTTCATGAAAAAGTGCTTTTATCATCAATTTTAAAATAACTTTTTGCTTCTGTTTTTAATCAAATATAAATAGTTTTTCTATTTTTAATCATTTTTATTATATTTAGTATTATAAAATTTAAATAAACTATTATAAAATCCTTAATAAATAATTTTAAGGAAACCTAAAAAGTACTTTTGGCAAAAAGCACTTTTATAAATGAGGTGAAAATACGGGCCATTGATTTTTAGACGTTTACAGAAGACTTTCCTCTTAATTCTCAAGTTAATAATTTTCAAAATAATTAAATTTTCCTAACAAATACCAAATAATAATATTTATTACAGTTAAAAAAAAACATTATTGTGCATAAAATCGAGGAAAGAAAAATAAAAAATACATATAGACTTTGATATAAAAATATTATACATTTTAAAGGAATTTTACA
This sequence comes from Clivina fossor, assembly GCA_963966155.1. Lineage (NCBI taxonomy): Eukaryota > Metazoa > Arthropoda > Insecta > Coleoptera > Carabidae > Clivina > Clivina fossor. The sequence goes on from OZ014551.1 coordinate 38,813,773, forward strand.
AATAATATTAATAAATTCATACATGCATACATAAATACATACACAATTACGCCATGTACCCAAAAGTGTGTGGCACGAACTCTTTCCGCTATCCCGAAATTATTTTCCTTCAAACATCTTTATCCAGGAGGTTAGGGTCAAAATCCCGACTATCAAAATCCCGACAACCAAAATCCCGACGGGTCAAAATCCCGTCAGGTTAAAATCCCGACAGGTCAAAATCCCGACAATCAAAATCCCGACAGGTCATAATCCCGACAAGTTAAAACATGGTTTTTTAGGTAGAATTTTGCATTTAGTAGGTTGTGTATAATATAATAATAATAATATAATGTAATTTTTGATAAACAGTTACCTAAAAAAAATTGTAAATTATGAATAATTTATAAAATTTACATTCATAAATATATTTATTATTGATATTTTATGATATTTTAATGATATTTTTATTCTTCTGAGAAGAAAAAAAGCTTAAAGTAATGTGTAAATTTGAAATATTACGTTTTATAGCCTTTTCCAAAAATAAAATTTACATAAAAACCTGGCACAAAGTAAATTATGTAATTTACTTAGGCCTAACGGTTTCTATACCGTCACTACTTATTTACCAACAATGGTTTTATTATAAGGTTTATTAAAACATGAGAAAAAAAAACGAAATACAAATCGAAAATCCAATTAATTCTTGAAAAACATTAATTTTATTAACGCAATTTAAATTGTGCATTTGTCGGGATTTTGATTGTCGGGATTTTGACCTGTCGGGATTTTAATTGTCGGGATTTTGACCTGTCGGGATATTGACCTGTCGGGATTTTGACTTGTCGGGATTTTGACTTGTCGAGATTTTGATTGTCGGGATTTTGATCGTCGGGATTTTGATTGTCGGGATTTTGATTGTCGGGATTTTGACCGCCACCCTTATCCAGGAAAGCGACTTTCGCTCACGCGAAACACGTCCACGCAAACGTATAACTTTCAAAATCATTAATGCAAATTCTTTTAACCAAACGCTCATTAGGCACTCGCTCAAAATGATCTAACCGTCTTAACTGATTAACAACAACTTTTGTTACATTTATTTTCAACAGTTTGTACGATTTCATTAAGATATACAAATTTGTTGAAATTACCTTTTTATGGCTTTTACATATATCTCCCCCCCCCCCCCCCCCCCTTAATAATCGAGCTATTGTTTATCGAGGAACTTATAAAATTGATACCATAATAACTTGAGGTCTCTTAAGATCGATTCGCCCTCTATTTGATTGAGAATTTTAATAATATTTTGCAAGACGCGCCCACCTTTTTAGAATTAGTACAATTCTTGTAGTTAATTCCATTATAGTGTAGAATAATATAAATAACAATTTATATAAAAACAATTTAAAGAAAAAAATAGTGACCCGTATTCTCACCTCAGTTTTTGGTAAAAAGTGTTTTTGTTATTAATTTCAAAATAATTTTTCGCTTTTGTTTTTCATCAAATGTAAACAGTTTTTCTGTTTTTGATACATACATACATACATACATACATACACAATCACGCCATATACCCAACAGGGTGTGGCACAAACTCTTTTTATCATTCCGAAATCAGTCGCCTCCAAACATTCTTATCCAAACAAGCAACTTTCGCTTCATCCACATTCATAAATCCTCTCATACATGCTCTTTTATTCCTAATACTTGGAAACTTTCGCTCACGCAAAACACTGTCAATCATACCACCCCAACTACTCATCGGACGTCCACCTGCAAACGTATACCATCAAAATCATTCAAATAAATCTTTTTAAACAGACGTTCATTAGACATTCGCTCAACATGTCCGAACCATCTTAACTGACTAACACCAACTTTTGCTACAACATTTTTTCAATTTCAGACTCATCATACACTAATCGTATTTCGTACCCGATCTCTCCTATTTACACCCAGCTACCCCACGTAAAAATCTCATTTCCACAGCAGTCATTTTCCGTTTATGCTTTTGCAACCAAACCCAACATTCACTACCCTATACATCAACGTAGGCACCAAAACTGCATTGTATATACTCAAACGGAGTGGCTTCTTTGGAAACATTTACATTCCTAGCAAAAATTTGATCATTTTTATTATATTCGATATTATAAAATTTGAATAATCTGTTATAAAATACTTAATAAATAATTTTAAATAAATTTGTTAAAAGTACTTTTATAAACCACTTTTATAAATGGGACCAGTGTGAATATGTATGCGTCTTAAATTAATAATATGTTTTAAATTTTTGTTTTAGAATGGTATGATAGTTAGCACAGTAGTGTCTGTGATGTTTCTCGTATTTGGAATCTATGGTTTTGATTATCCGAAGAACGTATCTTGGGAAATGAATTTAGTGAAATCAATGACAATAATGCATTGTGGATTATCTTCCTTAGCTATTGTTTTATTTGGCTTTGACAGAGAAGAATTAGATTGCAAAGACGAAGAATTATTCTGCTACTTTTCAAAGCCAAAAGCACTCTTGAACTTTCTCAATTTAGAAGATAATGACTTTTATAAAAATATGTGTGTTTTGTTTATTTTATTATTAATTTTACGACTATTACCGTATTATTTCCTTCGGCGAAAATTTAGATAAATTGATATTGAATTTATATTATTAATATGTATTTTTTATAATAAAATGCTATCTAATGTATGGAAATTTATTTTGTAATATTTGTTTTATCAAAAATAATAGAATACAACATTATATTACTAATGCTAAAAAGAGTTAATTCCATATAAATTATGAAGATTACGAATAGATAAATTATGTTAAAAAACAAGATTAGAAGTATATGAGTAAACCCATATACAGGGTGTAACAGAATAACTATTCCTAATTTTCAGAAATGATAGAGTTCACTTAGAGAAACATTTTTTATTAATAAACTAGTGTCCGGAAATTTCTCGGTGCCAAGATACACTAGATATCGTTAAAAACAATTTTAATTATTACAACGTCAAATAGTAGTTAAGTTAAGGAACATTTTATTAGAAATAATAGTGCATTAAACTTTATAAAAATTGTTCGAAGTTACAACCACTATTTTCGATATACAAGTTGTAACGATGTACAGGGTGGGCAAATTTGGACGTTTTCATAGGGGAACTCGCAAACTATAAGAGATATGGAAAAATGGACCGTGCATCTTCGATCGCTTTTTTGAGAGAAACTCAATTATGAAAACAAAAATTAGCTATCGTCTTTTGTTTTCGAGTTATGGCGAAAAGTTCGTTTTTTCCGTATTTTGGTAAATGGCGATATCTCGATGATTTTTTAAATTAGATGAAAATAATTTTCACATTCTTAAGGCACTTTTTTGAGTAGAATGAAATGGTCTTAACGGATATTATAAATCTCCGTTAATTCTCGGGTTATAACATAAAGTTTTGTTTTTTACAATCGACTGCCGAAAAAAAGAAAAAAAAATTTCCGGACTCTAGTTTATTAATAAAAAATGTTTCTTTATGTGCCCTCTGTCATTTCTGAAAATTAGGAATAGTTATTCTGTTACAGCCTGTATAGACCACTTTGACATTATCACAAAAATAAAAAAAAAATTTACCGAAAGTTGACAACACTGTATTTCGTTAAAATTGCGTAATTTATGCGGACACCAGGAGAATCTTTAGTGAAAATTTGATTGAAATAGGTTAAATAACGTAGTCATAATAAATTTTTAAAAATTTTAGATTTTTTTTCACCGAAAGTTGGCAACACTGTACTTTGTTAAAATTATCTAATACCAGGAGAATCTTTTGTGAAAATTTGAACAAAATCGGTTGAACAACATGGCCGTAATAAATTTTTAAAAATTTTAATATTTTTTTCTCAAAAAGTTAGCAATACTCTACTTTGTTGAAATTATCTAATTTATATGGATACCAGAAGAATCTTTTGTAAAAATTTGAACAAAATCGGTTAAACAACATGGCCGTAATAAATTTTTAAAAATTTTAGTAAGTTTTTTCTCGGAAAGTTGCCAACACTGTATAAACGTATTAAAATTACGAAATTTATATGGGCACTAGGGGAATCTTTCCTGCAAATTTGATCAGTATCGGATAAATAATGCAGCCACAATAAATTTTTAAAAATTTTAGTAATTTTTTTCTCAAAAAAAACCAAAGCCACATGACCATTTTGGGCACTAGACAAATTTATCCTGAAAATTTAATTAAAATCGGTTAAACCGTCTAGGAGGAGTTGCGATCACAAAATTTTGTCTGACGGCCGAGCGAGCTGACGACGCACATCCATACACCCACATAAACTAAGTTCAGATTTATCAGGCTATATGAAAGATTTCTATACACAATTTTTTTTTTTTTAAATGTTACAAACACCGTACCAACACTGTACCACTTTTTCCTTGCAGTCAAAGTGGTAATAACAAACTACAAAATTTTCTAACATAGTTAAAAAAAAATCAGAACTTATTATATTAAAATAAAACTGTTTCAGAATATAATTCTGTATTAATTTTTATTAATAATTGACGTTTCTACGCACTCCATGTACAGCATCATCAGGAAAACCTACACAAATGACATTACAGTAAATAAACAAAACATAGAAACAAGTTACTAGGTAACAAAATAAGCAACTAGATTTAAATATTTATATAAATTCTTAATTTATTAAAGTCAAATTTTAATTAAATCAGTGCCTTTACACTGACTGATTTTATCATTATAAATTTCTATTGCTACTTTTATCAATCGTTTGTTAATATTGATGGGTTTTTCAATTATTACAGTATCTAGGAATTTTACATTATAAAGATTTTCTGACGCATGTTGTGCAACAGCAGATTTATCTGGATGGTTTAGACGTATTGACCACTTACAGGTATGTTATTTGGTATTTATTTTATATGTAGATTGAATTTGCTTGGGACTGACAGATTGTTTGGCCTCGACCGCAAATATCTGCGCTCAACATTATAATGATCGCTTTCTATTCCTCATATCATATTATATATACATACATACATACATACACACATACATTTTTACTACTTTGACTGCAAGGAAAAAGTGGTATAGCGTTTGGTACAGTGTCTGTAACATTTTAAAAAAATTGTATAGAATTCCTTCATATAGCCTCTAGATGACGAATCTGAACTTAGTTTATGTGGGTGTATGGATGTGCGTCGTCAGCTCGCTCGCTCGGTCGTAAGTCAAAATTTTGTGGCCGCAACTCCTCCTAGACGGTTCAACCGATTTTAATGAAATTTTCAGGATAAATTTGTATAGTACCCAAGATGGTCATGTGATTTTGTTTTTTCCAGTGATGCCAACTTTCCGAGAAAAAAATTACTAAACTTTTTAAAAATTCATATTGGTTAAGTCATTTATCCGATTTTGATCAAATTTTCAAAAAAGATTTTCCTAATGCTCCCATTAGTTACATAATTTTATTAATATTTAGTGTTGCCAACTTTCCGAGAAAAAAGTTACTAAAATTTTAAAAATTTTATTATGGCCATGTTAGTTAGTTAGCCTAGTATTCATATAATTTATGTAATTTTAACAAAATACAGTGTTGCCAACTTTCCGAGAAAAAAATTAATAAAATTTAAAAAAAATTATTTTGACCATGTTATTTAACCGATTTTAATCAAATTTTCATAAAAGTTTTTTCTAGTGCCTAAATAAATTATGCAATTTTAACATAATACAGTGTTGCCAACTTATCGAGAAAATAATCACAAAATTTTTTAAAAATTCATTGTGGCTACATTATTTATTCGATTTTGATCAAATTTTCAGAAAAGTATCTGCTAGTGCCTACATAAATTATAATATTATTAAAATACAGTGTTGCCAACTTTCCGAGAAATGTCAAAGTAGTCTATATATGGGTTTACCCATATACTTCTAATCTTGTTATTATTTAATTTTGCTTAATTTTTATTAACTGTTATGCTATATAGAAATTGAATATGATTATTTTATGTGATATATTTTTAGAATTAATATTTTATTGAAATTGTTGACAAACTCGACAGTTGTAGATATATGAACGTACAAACTTCCAATAAAGTTACATACATACATACATACATACACAATCACGCCATGTACCCAAAAGGTGTGGCACAAACCAGGGGCGTAGCAAGACCTTTGTGGGCCGGTGTGCCACTGGGATTAAGGGGCCCCCTTTACTCCTTGTATTGTTTAAAATTTTATTGTTCTTTTGGCTCATTTTAAGTACTAAATGTCATTTTTATTTTATGTTAGTTTGTGTATTATTCGAAAAAAATTTTCAAATAAAAGTTGTTTTATTTTTATGATAATCAAAATTAATTAAAATTACTTTTTTTTAAATGCAATCTGTATTTTCAAAATTAATAAATTAAAGTGAAATTCTTAAAGAAACAACTTGCCAAGAAATATATATGTATGTACCTAATAAAGTTGGCTTAACCATAAACAAGAAAGATGTGAAGATTTTCGATTTAACAGTTCAGAAGATAATTTTAGGATAAACGTTTTTAACGCTACGTTAGATATTATAATTGCACAATTAAAAGATAGATTTTCAAGTTTTACGGAAATAAATAAATTATTTGGAATAATTTTCCCAGAAAATTTAAAACAATTATCTGATGACAAATATACTGACGATTTAACCGCAGATTTTGAGGCACAGATATTATCTTTTAGGAAAACCTTTAAAAAACAGTTAGAAAATATTAATTCGGTATTTGAATTAGGAGAATTAATATTTACAGATTATTCTATTCTTAGTTCGGCATTTCCGGAACTCTTATTTTGTTTTTAACATTCCCCGTATCAACTTCTAGCGCTGAAAGAACATTTTCAAAATTAAAACTTATTAAAACATATTTAAGAAACTCTATGGGGGAGAATCGTTTATCAAATTTGGCGATTTTGAGCATTGAAAATGAAAGAGCACGTAAATTAAATTTAAATGAAATAATTCGCATCTTTGCTTCAATTAAAGCGAGAAAAGTTAAGTTTAGTTAAAGTTAATGAACTATGTTTGTAAACATAAACTTTAAATTTGGTTTGTACTGTATGTTTTTGTGTTTGTAAACTTAAAAGAATCTATGAAAATGTATTTAACTTACTTTAATAAACTAATTTATATAATAAATATATTTAATCCTATGAATGGTATTTTATTCCACTTCTTTGTTTTTTATTTATTACAAAAAAATTAAAATAAACAAAAAAAATGGTAAGTATTAATGAAAATGAGGCCCTATTGGGCACTTTGGCTCGTGGGCCCCTCTCGCTCATGGGCCCGTGTGCACCGCACTCCTTGCACCCCCGGTTGCTACGCCTCTGGCACAAACTCTTTTCATCATCCCGAAATCAGTCGCCTCCAAACATTCCTATCCAAACAAGCAACTTTCGCTTCATCCACATTCATAATTTTTCTCATACATGCTCTTTTATTCCTAAATATATTTTAAGTCGACATATCTTTGATAAATTTTTTTACAGTTTTCAAAAACACAATAATTTTCTTAATTTAAACCAGTGATTCCCAAAGTGGTCCAGGTGGACCCCCAGGGGTCCACGGAAGACTCGACGGGGGTCTACGATGGCGAGAAAAAAAAATGGGGGTTCACTGGTTGTAAGTGGGGGTCCACGAAAATTTATCTGGTTTCGATCGTAAAGAACTAAAATGTTGGCTTGGCTGTACCTATCAATGTAGGGCCTACATTGTAGGCAGATAATACACTAGGTACTAAAAAAAATTCCAAATTTTTCGGTGATTTTTGACAGGCTTTATTTCGGTGCAAAATGGTCGTATTGAGACTTTAAAAAAAGCATTTTGAAGCTTTATGATTCAAATTTTCAGATTTTTGCTAAAATATTTTAGGAGTTACGGTTCTCATGCAATACTAACAGATAGCGCAAAAAAATAATATTGCAAATTTTTTGCTTGTTTTTTTTTTGTCCACGGGTGTGAAAATTTTTTTTCAGTTAGGCCGGCATATGGATCTGATAGCCTGTTTATTTAGTATTAATTTCCTTTTTTTTAAACCTCCGTTAATTTTTTTGAGTAGTGTATTTTAAGAAAGTCAGCGACTGTTAACTTGTAAAAACTTGCATATTCGATATTTTGAGTACAACGCGTATCGAGACTTGCAAAGCGCCGCCCGCTAGCCAGCCAGCAACGCTAGTTAAGACGTGCATAGGGACGAAATACGACTTGTACTGTGCTTGCAATCTTGCATGAACTTGTTTGATTCTTCACCAATATAAATACGAATGCCAAGAACAAACGTTACTCATTTGCTTTACTCATTTGCTGTGCTCATTTGTTTCGGGAATTTTGAAAAGAAACGTGTGAGTGAATCGATGTCAGTGTTTGCCAGTGCCGGAAAAAGTAAGTATACCTGCCTATTTGTTATACATACTTTTATTTTATATTGTAGTAATATTATATTATTTGTTATGTTTGCGTGTAGTAGGTACGTAATAAAAATTAAATACTGAACAGGGCCATTATTCGATACTTCTATAAAAGAACAGAAAGCCGAGAAAGATTGAACTTTTAGTACTTTTTATTATAAAATTATTTATTTACCCGACTGTGGTGATTCACTAAAAGAGAGTTATTATAATTGACCTGCATGTTTGTACATATTTCAGTGCCCTCGTAGTTGCTAATGCTAAATGACTAAAAATATTTTCATAAAATGTACCACTCGTATAGTAATGTATCAACGTAATAAATAAAACATTAAAATCGCGGTGTTTTGACGTCAAAATATTCTTTAAAAGTATTTTCTCTCGAATTTACAGAAATGTATCAAAATATAATTAATCAAAAAATGTTTTGCATTACATTAAAATAGATTTAATCTTAGCGGCTTATTGCTTTTAATAATTAAAATCAGTTTTGCCGCCGGCATTTTGGTTTTTTCATTGCAATAATTAACTAATTATTCCCATTCAATTCTGTTCAAATAGCCATATCCTGTTAAAATCACCTTATGATTACTAAAACAAACTTTTTTTTTTCTTTACACGTAGGTAACTGATACGAAACATGGCTGAATCTAAGAAGAAATGTCGACAATACAGTGTTCAATATTTGAAATTTGGTTTTGTTCCATCAACGGCCGACAAACGATTGCCCATATGCCTTTTGTGCAACAAAGTTTTGAGCAATGACTCGATGAAACCATCGAAGCTCGAAGATCATCTAAGAAGGTGTCATCCTGATAAAATAGGCAAAGATTTAAAATATTTTCAAACATTGAAGGAAAAATATGAAAGAAGACCCACCGTGCAAAGTATGTTCGCTTCAACGTCTCAAAGTAACGATGATGGCTTGCGGGCATCCTACAATATCTCATTGCTTATCGCGAAATCTGGAAAACCGCACACCATCGGTGAACAGTTAATTTTACCCGCTGTTGAAGAGGTTTTAAAAACTGTTCTGCACAAACCTCCATTTGACGTACTTAAAAAAATTTCTTTGAGTAACAACACTGTACAAAGGCGTATTGATGAAATGAGCTCTGATGTTGAAAGCTTCTTGTGCAATTATCTGCAAACAACTCATTTTTCTATTCAATTGGATGAATCAACATTACCTGGCAATGAAGCCTTATTATTGGCATATGTTCGATTTGTTATGGACGAAGAAATCCATGAAGAGCTACTATTCGCGAAAACTTTGAAGACGGACACAAAAGGAGAATCAATATTTAATGTCCTGAGCGATTTTCTTAAGGAAAAATCGATTCCATTTACAAACATTACTTCGGTGGCAGCAGATGGAGCTCCTGCCATGTTCGGGCGATATCGTGGGTTTATAAGCCATCTTCAAAGAATTATACCAGGAGTAACTGCAATTCACTGTGTCATACACCGACAACACCTGGTAGCGAAAAATTTGAGTGATAGATTGCACCAATCGCTTCAATTTGTGATTAAAGCAGTTAACAAAATAAGAAGCAACGCGTTAAATACCCGTTTATTTGCACAATTGTGCGACGAAAATGATGAAGACTTCCAACGATTACTCTTACATACTGAAGTACGCTGGTTGTCGAAAGGTGCATGTTTAACAAGATTTTACTCACTTTTTGAATCAGTTTTAGAGTTTTTGGAAAGTAAAGATCCAGATTTAAAAGAAAATCTGATCAAATTGAAAGCAGACATCGCGTATTTGACAGATTTGTACAAAAAATTTAATGACATTAACTTGCAGTTGCAAGGGGACAGCCTAAATTTAATAAAAACAAAGGGTGTAATTTCGGCTTTTCTTGGAAAATTGAAATTTATGAAGCAAAATATTAGTCGGCGCGAATTCGCACAGTTTCCAAACTTGTCACAGGCAGAATGTCTTGATGAGGATATTCAGACATACGTTCAACATTTAAATGCCTTGCATGATGACTTCAAAAATAGATTTGAAGATATTCTGACGATGGAAATACCACCATGGATCATAAATCCATTTGATGAAACGGAAGTGGCGAATGTGGTATTGCAAGAGGAGCTACTCGAGCTTACCACCAATGAGGAGCTGAAGGTGAAATTTAAAAAAGGCTATCAAACATTTTGGCTGCAAGCAGAAATTGCCGAAAAATATCCTGGACTGTGGGAAATTGCGAGAAAACTTTTGATAGCGTTTCCCTCGTCATACCTTGTCGAAAAAAGTTTTAGTGTGGTGACAAACCTATTAACAAAAAAAAGGAGCAGATTGAATATCACAGAACGGGGAGATTTGCGGTTATTCCTGACAAAACTGAAGCCAAATATTGATAACTTGCTATCAATTCATCAAGTGCATCCCTCCCATTAAAAATTACTATTTTTTTTAATTGTTGAAGTTACGTTATTAATGTTTAATTTTAAGTCTATTAAGTCTAATCATATTATTTTAATAAAAAATTTTAATGAATAATGAAAATATACTATTCTTCTTTTTATTTTTACCACTCCGAATTTAGAGTTGGAACTCAGCCGCGACGCATATATCCATCGTTAGATCTAATCTTCACATTTTTTGACGAGTTTTGGGAATATGGTAGAAATGTAGCAGCAGGGGGTCCACCGAAACCAGTAAATTTTTGAAAGTGGTCTACGGGGAAAAAAAGTTTGGGAACCTCTGATTTAAACGATATACAATTTTTTTTTAAAAAATTTTGCCATAAAACTAATTTAAAAAAAAAAGTATATAAAGAATTTCGATGTTAATTAAATTAAATTTTTTTTTCATACTTTTCAAATGTACAACTCTGTTTAAAAACATGTATTTTAAACATGATTCAACGATTTTAAATTTTGCGAAAAATATGTGTTTAGTTGAAACATGTATAAACTAAATCTCTTCAAAAACTTCAAATCGAAAATTTAGTGTATGCATATTTGTCAAACGATCAACTACTATTAAAGTGTTATATTATTAATTAATTAAAAATTTTATAATAAACTTATTTATTTTACAATATTACTTGAAAAAATGGCTCAGTGCAATAATAATGATATAGAAACAGTGCAAGAAACTTTTATAAAAATGACTTCAGCGTGGAAGCAAAACATTGCAGAAAATGTAAGTTATCAAAATTATAATATTCACTCTAAAAAATATATGTAATTTTACTTACAAACCAAGAAACACTATGATGCTCAGTATTTCTAGGTTATAATTACTCAACAGCTGTAATTTTAGTATAAATGTTTAAAAAACAACATAATATCAGTACTATTACAAACAATATGTAATATGATATATTACCAACGGAATTGAAAAGTACATATTTTTGTAATATTACAGTTTTTTTAGTCTCTTTAAATACATTTACAGAATTTTAGTAAATTTGCTGTCGTAAATTTTGTATAAATAGGTAAAATTTATGTAGTTCTGCAATGTTATTGTAATTTTATACATTTCTAAATTTACATAAAGGATGTATTTTGAAATAAAAGAATTACACTTAATATATTTTATTAGTACCTATTATTACACAAAATATATACTAAGTCCTATTATTTTCAAAATGTTGAGCGAAAGTCTAATGAACGTCTGGTTAGAAAGATTTATTTGAATGATTTTGATGGTATACGTTTGCGTGGACGTAAGATGAGTAGTTGGAGTTGTATGATTGAAAGTGTTTTGCGTGAGCGAAAGTTTCCAAGTAGTAGGAATAAAAAAGCATGTACGAGAGGAATTATGAATGTGGATGAAGCGAAAATTGCTTGTTTAGATAGGTATGTTTGGAGGCGACTGATTTCGGAATGATAAAAAGAGTTTGTAACACACCCTTTTGGGTACATGGCGTGATTGTGTATGTATGTATGTATTATTTTCATGAATTATTACAAATTTTACATACCTAATATAAAAAGTTATATCAACAATATGTAATTCTACATTAAGTATGTGATATAATTTGCAGAAAGTAAGCAATTTTACATACTTATTAGTTTATTTTTACCTACTTTATGTGATTATTATAAATTATGTGAAAATTACAGAATTTTGAAGTAGAAATATAGAATGTTTATGGTGAAATAAAATTACAGATTTTTTATAGTAAAATTTTATGAATGTTTTAACATATACTTTTTTTAAGTAAATAAAAAAAATTAAAAATGTGAAACTTCCTTATGGCGGCCCCATAAATTTCAATCACACAGCTCTGTATAAAACAAAACATTTTCTTTTTTAGTTTCCATCTGCGGACGTTTTAGAAATCGCAACGATTTTACAAATTTTGGGCTTCAAAATCACGAATGTGGACCAAACGGATCTCGGATATGTAAAGAGTTCAGATGAAATGAATAAACCGCTTCGCGTCAATTTGCTATGCTGTCAATCGGGAATTCGTTTTACTTTGGAAACTTTGGAAAATCGGTGCAGATGTCCCGCAGATATTAGTGGCTTACAAAGATTTGCAAAACCACAACTTGACACTAGAAAGGTATTTTGTCTTTAAACTGTATTTTTTATTAAACTGAAAGAATAGTCGACTCTTAACCCCTTAAGGACCAGGCCCGAGATATCTCGGGACATACTATATGGTCAAAAAGAACGTACCCGAGATAACTCAGCCGGTCATATATATTACGTTCCATTATGTATTTGATTTTACTGCGGAATTGATCTAGAAAAGTATTTTTATCACTTTGATATGTCAAAATATTAGTTCTAATTATTAAAAAATATTGATTTTTTTGGTGCATTTATTTGGAAAAAAAAATCGGTCTTTAAGGGGTTAATATTTAATAAATAATTAGCAATCGACGGAATATAGTCTTTTATATATATATTGTATTAACTACTAAGTCAACGTTTCGGCAATCACTATTGCCTTGTTCAGGGCTCTACAATCAATATAAATATGTATACATATAAATAAATGAAAATATACATATAATAATAATTATAACAACAAAACAAAAAAACACACATACAGCAGAATATTTTATCTTATTTTACATGTAACGCAAATATAGATTATTTGGTCAGTAAATTTAAAAATACAAATTATTACTGTTATATAAAGAGCAAGTCAAAAAATTATTTTAATAATAAATATCACATAAATAGATAAAAAAACAATCTATAAAAATAATGTCTGAAAAACACAAACTAGATGTCGTATAGCAATTTTTTTTATATTCTGTAAAAGAAAAAAATGAAAAAGCAAGACTAAATTCCGTCAATTACTAAGTATTTATTTCTATTTTTTATATTCTGTTTCACTGTAAAAATATTTTTCTTCAAGCTTAGCATATCATTAATATTACGTTACCTAAACGTCCTAAACCGCTCGGCTGGGACCGGAACGTTTTGCCGCCGGACATTTTGCCACGGACGTTTTGCCGCCGCGACATTTTGCCGTCAGGACACTTTGCCGCCGGGACATTTTGCCGCCAGGCAAGTATTAGGCGTAGCTTTCGGTAGAAAACAAAAAAAGAGATAATTCAATGAAATATTGGTTAGGTTAGATTAGGGTAAGTTAGGTTAATAGGTTGTTTGTAGGTGTTTGTCTTCTACGCCTAATACTTGCCTGGCGGCAAAATGTCTCGGCGGCAAAATGTCCCGGTGGCAAAATGTCGCGGCGGCAAAACGTCCGTGGCAAAATGACCCGTGGCAAAATGTCCGGCGGCAAAATGTCGCGGACCGCGCTCGGCTATGCCGACCGGCTTACACAATTTTTAATATTCCATATGTCAAATAACAAAATTCTTCGTGATTTTAACAAATGATTCATTTAATTATTTTTTAGTTTCAATATAATACAATATAAATACAATTACAAATACAAATTTAATAAGTATAGTTAATATATTTAACTAAATAATGTAAAAATTTTCAGAACTCATTATATTAAATTAAAATGGCTTGAAGTTGTAGTTCTGTAGGTATTAATATTTATTTTAATAATCGACGTTCTGATACAAATAATATTTACAGTAAATAAACAGAACATGGAAACAAAATACAAACATACTGGAAAATTGTTAATATTATAAATTAATCTAGTTACTTGTATTTTGTTACCTAGTAACTAGTTTCTATATTCTGTTTATTTACTGTAAATGTCATTTGTACCTTTTTCCCTGATGAAGATAATTATTAAAAAATATTAATACAGAACTATAACTTTTAACCCTTTTATTTTATTAATAATAAATAAATTTGCATGTAAAGCGAGTGGTATAAACAATATTTGTAATAACAAAATCAGAGTTTTATCTACGAGTTTATTATTTAAAATAAATATGTTATAATAAAAACTAAAATTATTTGAAATGTTAAAATTTTCATTTACAAAATATATCTGTTCATTAAAACGGCTTTCGGATTAAGTTCTGCATAAATTTTGATTATTAATCAACGTTTCGACCTACTCAACGTACATCATTATAAGGAAAAATAATACAAATGATATCTACAATAAATAAGTAGTACATAGAGACAAATTACTACGTAACAAATAAATAAGTAGATTATAAAATTTATAAATTAGTGTTATCTTTTTTTAATAAGTTTCTGTTGATGTGAAATTTGGAGGTAAAGTTATAATTGCAAAGATCCATCAATATTAACAGCAGATTGATAAGAGAAACAATAGAAATTTATAAAGAAAAAGATAACATCAATCACTGCGACAAGTAATTGATTTAAATAAATTTAACTTCTTTTAATTAATAATTTTTTAATAATCTAGTTATTTATTTTTTACCTAGTAACTAGTTTCTATGTATTGTTTATTTATTAACTATATATGTATTTGTATAATTTTTTTCGATGATGATGTACGTAGAGTACATCGAAACGTCGGTTTTTAATTAGATTTCTTACAGAACTTAATTCAAAAGTTTTTTTATTCTAATATAAAGAGTTCTTAAAAACTTTTTATTATATTTGTATAAGTTTACAAATTGTCTTAAATGTCTTTTTAACCAGAGACATGTTTAATTTATTTTGTAATTATTTGTCGTTGTTTTCAGAAATTTTATTTAGTTTACATACATGCATACATACATACACAATCACGCCATGTACCCAAAAGGGTGTGGCACAAACTCTTTTCATCATCCCGAAATCAGTCGCCTCCAAACATTCCTATCCAAACAAGCAACTTCGCTTCATCCACATTCATAATTCCTCTCATACATGCTCTTTTATTCCTACTACTTGGAAACTTTTGCTCACGCAAGCCACACTCTCAATCATACCACTCCAACTACTCAACGGACGTCCACGCAAACGTATACCATCAAAATCATTCAAATAAATCGTTTCAACCAAACTTTCATTAGACATTCGCTCAACATGTCCGATGTATATATTATAATGTATATATATTCCACACATCTGTAATATTAACTAAAAATATTCTGCTAACTCTAAAGAAGGCAATTGTGATTGCCGAAACGTTGGCATAGAAAATACATACAATCACGCCATATACCCAAAGGAGTGTGACACAAACCCTTTCCATTATCCCGAAATCAGTCTCTTCCAAACATTTTTATCCAAACAAACAAATTTAGCTTCATCTGCATTCATAATTCCTCTTGTACATGATCTTCTATGCCTACTACTTGGAAACTTCAGCTCACGCAAAACACCCTCGATCATAGAAACTGACTGAATTCC
This sequence comes from Clivina fossor, assembly GCA_963966155.1. Taxonomy (NCBI): domain Eukaryota; kingdom Metazoa; phylum Arthropoda; class Insecta; order Coleoptera; family Carabidae; genus Clivina; species Clivina fossor. The sequence goes on from OZ014551.1 coordinate 38,829,926, forward strand.
GTCTATTACTTATTATTTATAAAAATTATACGAATTGACTATTTTCGAATTCAGTAATTATAACTTACAGTTTCACCTTTTTCATTAATTCAGCTACTAAAGTCATTTAATTGCATTAAAAAATATTTTATTTACTTAAAAAAAAAACACTTTAATTCTGAAAATAATAATTTCAAATAATTCTTATTCGAAATATTTATTTCCATATCAATTTCATTATTTTCTTGTGATACAAAATAAATCAAAATAAAATTATAAATCAATTAATATTTTCAGGGATATGAAACAAAGGACTTCGTACTTCCAGTAGCAAAATCTGATCGACTACTAATGCTTAACACTTTTATCCATATTGCTAGGATGATGAGTCAATACTCCAACGACAATCACATGAAAACAGAATCGGTCAATAACAATCCGTTGAGTGAAACTAAGATTGTAGGAGGCAGTGCTGAACCAATTACTAATAATCCAATTCCGCCTATATTAGTTACACCAGCAGCACGAATTGAATCTTCGACGAAATGTAATTTAATTGCTCCTTTAAAAATTCAAGATTCAGTTCATTCAGAATATCATGCAACGCCCGTTAAGAGACTTAGTCAATCTATTTCTTTGTCGTCGAATGAGGTAAGCAAATACATATACAGTGCGATATTTTTATCTCTGAACATATAAACTGAACTACATATAAATTTTCTATGTTCAATTTTAGAAATAACACATCAATTGCATGGAGACATCCCTGATAGTTATGCAACCAATCTTACATAATGTGACAGTTATTTGAAAAAAATGAATTACTTTCAACAAAATATCTAGAAAGTATTAAACTATTCGCATTATTTCAAGAAATTTGTTTAAAAATGTATATAAAAGAAGAAAGATTAGAAATTTTGCATTGGTATTTCGACAAGAATAGTTTAAGAAATGTGAGAGATTTATTTGCTGCTAAATATCCTGACATGTCAAACATCTTTTATAAACTAATAAATTTATTAATTAAAAATTATATTTTTCTCTATAAAATTTAGAATGTCTTATTTTTATTTTTATAGTATTATTTATTAATTATTATTTATAAATTTAAGTGTTCAACAATTTACAATAAATGACCATATTCTGTTAAATATTTCATTTTTTATTCAAATAAACATCATATTACGTAAGATTGGTTGCATAACTGTCAGGGATGTATCCATGCAATTGATGTGTTATTTTTAAAATTGAACATAGGAAATTTATATGTAGTTTAGGTCATATGTTTAGAGATAAAAATATCGCACTGTATACACAGTCACGCTATATACCGAAAAGGTTATGGCACAAACTCTTTCCATTATCCCAAAGTCAGTCTCCTCCAAACATCCCTATTCAGACAAGCAACTTTAGTTCCATCCACATTCATAATTCCTATCTCATACATGCTCTTCTACTTAAACATCTACCTAAACTACTTGGAAACTTCCGCTCATGCAAAACACTCTGAATCATACCACTCCAACTACTCATCGGACGACCACACAAACGTAACCTTCAAAATTATTTATATAATTTTTTTTAACCAAACTTTATTTTTATTATTTATTTTTTGTTATTTTTTTAATATTTAAAAATAATAACAACCAAATGATAATATTTCTTGCAATTCTTTCGTTAAACAAATAATGTAAATTTGAAATGATTACTACTGTAATAGTTTTCTAAAATGCTTTTATTTAATAGTGTTAGTATAAAATATTATATATATATATATATATATATACCGGGTGTAGAAATGAAATGTGAACCATAGGGATTTCAATGTTATTTTTTAAATACGGCTGTATCTCTTTCCCTATTGACTTTAGAGCAAATATTTAAATACAAAACTTGTTCAAAATGTGAAAATTCATGGTATAAAGTCATTTTTTTTTACATAAATATTAATATTTTACGATATACAGGGTTAACCACTAAAAAAATGAGCTAAAAAAAATAATAATAATAATTTTTTCTGCCAAATCAGTAAAAGTTAGAGAAAAAAGTTACTTAGCTATTTTGTAGAGAATTTTTTTCTCTATACTACAGAATTTTGTCAAAATTTTTGGACTAAATTTTGTAAAAAAGTCTTATTCTGAAAAAAATGCCAATGGTCCCCCCTTATCAACTTTTCGAAAAATCAGAAAAACGTGAATAAAAAATTAAAGAAGAACAGGAAAAAAAAAGTGTCAGGTACAAAGAGTAGGATAAAAGTGTAGACAACGAAAGCCAGTGTTAAAATATCCAAAATCTTTTTTTTTTTTTTTAACAAAACACGAAATTTTTCAAAAATCAGTTTTTAATTTTTTTCTCCTAAACGAAGTATCGTAGAACAATGATTTTTTCACCAAATTATAGAACTCATTATTCCGCATTTTTCGATACTATTCCCGTTTTCCAATGTTATAGCTCATTTTTTAGTGGTTAATCCTGTATATCGTAAAATATTAATATTTATGTAAAAAAAATAACTTTATACCATGCATTTTCACATTTTGAACAAGTTTTGTATTTAAATATTTGCTCTAAAGTCAATAGGGAAAGAGATACAGCCGTATTTAAAAAATAACATTGAAATCCCTATGGTTCACATTTCATTTCTACACCCGGTATATATATATATATATATATATATATATATATATATATATATATATATAATTAAGTTTAATTATAATAGAAGTTAGAAGTTTGAGAACCAAAATTCAAGTCAGAAATAATTTTTTTATTAACTCCACGATCTTGATAAAAATATAAGTACCTACTTCTTTGTAAATAAAACATTGATGGCAATGTCAAATTAATATTCTTCTAATATACATACATACATACACAATCACCTTATGTATCTAAAAGGGTGTGGCACAAACTCACTTTTCACTATCCCAAACGCAGTTTCTTCCCAACATCCCTATCTAGATAAGCAACTTCAGCTCACGCAAACCACTCTCTTAATCATACCACTGCAACTACTCATTGGACATCCACTGGCAAACGTATACCTTCAAAATCATTCGTATAAATCTGTTTAACCAAACGTTCGTTAGGCATTCGCTCAAGATGACAGAACCATCTTTTAATATACATACATATATACATACACAATCACACCATGTACCCAAAAGGGTGTCGCACAAACTCTTTTCATCATCCCGAAATCAGTCGCCTCCAAACATTCCTATCCAAACAAGCAACTTTTGCTTCATCCACATTCATAATTCCGCTCATATATGCTCTTTTATTCCTACTACTTGGAAACTTTCGCTCACGCAAGCCACCCTCTCAATCATACCACTCCAACTATTCATCGGACGTCTACGCAAACGTATACCATCAAAATCATTTTAATAAATCTGTTTAACCAAACGTTCCTTAGACATTCGCTCAACATGATCGAACCATCTTAACTGACTAACACCAACTTTTAATATAATATGATAATATGATTTAATACGTAATTTTCAATCTAGGAAAAGGCTACGACATCGGCAACATCCAGTCCGAACATAACCGATTTAGAAATTATAAAATTGGGATATTCGAAATTGCAAACAGTTCAAGGGCTTGTTAATGAAGTTCTCAGTGCCTTTGACAACAGACAAAATGGAATCAAACCAAGTTTTGAAATTTCGAATATAAAGGTTTGTACAAAAATAATATTATAAAAAAATCCCAAAACCACACTTAAATTAAAATAAAGTTAAATACGTATTTCGGAAGTTAAGCTTCCATCTTCAGTAGCAAATAAAATCTACAAAAATCTTACCTGTAATCCAAAGTACATAAACACTTAAGCACTTGTCGAAGATCACTGACGATGATCACTGGAAGATCACTGTTTATGTACTTTGGATCACAGGTAAGATTTTTGTAGATTTTATTTGCTACTAAAGATGGAAGCTTAGCTTCCGAAATACGTATTTAGCTTTATTTTAATTTAAGTGTGGTTTTGGGATTTTTTTATAATATAATTTTTGTTTAAATTTCTAATCTTTTATAAATGTTTGTGCATACATACACATGCAATCACGCCATTTACCCAAAAAGGATATGGCACAAAACTCTTTTCACTATCCTAAAATAAATTTCCTCCAAACATCCCTATCAAGATAAGCTACTTTAGCTTCATCTACATTCATAATTCCTCTCACATACATGCTCTTATAGTCCTACTACTTGGAAACTTCCGCTCACGGAAGCCGCTCTCTCAGTCATATTACTCCAATTACTCATCAGTGTAGCTTCCAAATCATTCATATAAATTTTTTTAACCAAACGTTCATTAGACATTCGCTCAAGATGACCGAACCATCTTAACTGACTAACAACATTTTTCTTCAATTTCACACTCCTCATACACTAAACTATTTCGTACCCGATTCCTCCTAGTTACACCATATACCTCAGGAAAAAGTCTCATTTACACAGCAGGTTTATCTTTATTTAATTTTATGCAAAACTCAAACATTAAAATATAAAGAACTTTTTCTTCAAGCGTATCATAATATTAATATTACATTACCATATTGCCTATGTAGAATAAAGTCATTATGTCACTAGTGCAATAATGACATTATTATTCAGCAGTTAGTTACTATATGTAGCAGTGGCGTAGCCAGGGAGTGTTAGGGGTGGGGGTTGAAACCACCCCAAGAACTTGAATTACCAAAAACATACGTATGTGAAATATGAAATATGTTATTTTACTTTCATTTTTATAAAAATAATTTTTATTGCTTTTTATTTTTTATACAAATTATAGTATTATCTTTATTGATTAATATTATATCATCTCTTTTGTAAACCCCCCCCCCCATGACAAGTTTCTGGCTACGCCACTGATATATAACATTGGTGGCAGCATCAAACATAACTACAACGTCAATTGTATTTAATCTGACATCTTCGGCGGCCATATTAAAAACACTGTTACGTCAAGTTAATTTGATTAGAAATTGAATTGTTTATTTTAGCTTGAATTTGAATTTTATTATTGAAAATGTGTGAAAAAGTACGAAAAAAATGCAATGTGCACCGTCCAAAGTGGTCAGAAACTACATATTCGACCAAAGAAACACGGCCATGTGTATTTAAGGGGGCAAGTAGGTTTTTTTTCTTCAAAAAATTGATTTTTTTTTAATTACAAATTCTTATAGAGATATCCTTTAAGAATTAAAAACATTAAACCGTTTTTCGAAAGCTTAATAATTAAGAAAGTTACAGCGATTTTTGTCGCGAAACTCCGGAACTCGCTTAGGTGAGGTACCCTAATTCATATGACTCTCGTCGCTGCCACCAGTCAGCAATAAGAACGGATCATTCTACACAAGAGGCATGGATTCGGCAGAGATTGTCCCTAAAAATAGACACCCAAGATAAACAAGAGGAATGCTTATATGGCCCTGGAATTGATGATTACATGTAAGTGAAAAAAATTTACTTTTCTAACTTAAAACTTATTTTGAAACTTTAAATGCGTTTTTCTTGGAACTAGATTTTTTTTGTCGGTTCCAGGATTATCTCTGGAACATATTAACCGATTTGTCTCATTTTTTGCCAGCAAAAAGATAATAGAATTTGGAATCGTTTGAGGGATCCTTTTTAAAAAATGTTTATTATTTTTATTTTTTATCATCCAAGAAAGCAGAAAAAAAAGGTCGAAATTGACTTCTTTTTTTTTAAGAGTCCGCCATTTTGCGACAAAATCGAATTTTCAAAAAAGGATCCCTCAAACGATGGGGAATATATTCAAGTTCAATAATCCGAAACGGTTTTTGTTTCAGATGAATTAGTTCAGAGGAATTCCTGGAACCACATACCTCCAAATTCCGGACATGGCTTACGGGAAGCGGGGTGGGGGGTCAAGTTTGGGGAGAGGAGATGACCAAAAAAATCCGACATACAAGTCAATAAACGATTTACATGATGAAAAAAGTCGCATTGCTCTAGGCCTTCCCTGTACAGTAAAAATAATTCCTGAAAATGGGCTAGTTTTTCATTAAAAAAACCTACTTGCCCCCTTAATTTGACATCTCCGACGGTTATATTAAAAATTATTCAGTCAATTCAAGTTAATAAAATCACTTTTAGAAGCCCAAAAACAATAACATGTTACAGAATTTTCCTTTTTATATATATAAATTTTGAAATTTTGTCCCCCTAGATTTAGAATTCATAACACTGTGGGCCGTAAATAAAATTTGTGAGTTAACTGGATTTTATGACATTCATTTAGATGTTTTCGTCCCTTCCCCCCCCCCTTACACTTGACCGAAATTTCCGAACACATTGTCATAAAACCCATCTTTACACACTTGTTAAATAAATAACTATTACAGAATTCAACGGAATCATTAATCTCGAATCCGAAACCTGAAAACAAAAAGGAGGAACCGCCCGAGAAGAACAAAATATCAAGATATCCGAATTATTTAAGATCGAAACTAACACGGCGACCATCTATTACAAAAAAATCTCTCGATGATAAACCAAAGAATAATTTAACTAATTCAGCTGTCAAGAAAGTCAGATCAAATTCTGTTCCGGACAATAAAAATATTTCAGCTAAAGATGGTGGTAATAGTTCTAAGCCAACGAAAAATGCAACACCTTCTGCAACATCAAAATATCTTAATCTGAAACGGCGAAATAGTATTAAATCATATAAATCTGATAAATGAAATGTTTAATTTAATTGTAGAAAATAATTTTTAATTGTTTGTATTAGAGTTAAGGGGGGTATATTAGGGTGATCCTTAATGAGGTCGAAAATTTATTTTGGTATAAATGTCCAATAGCTGCCACAGATGTTGCTGTATTCACGTTAGTGGCGAAATATTGAAAAACAAAGGACTCTCAAAATGTGTAACAAGACAAAATGTGATTTTAAATATGTCTTAATGGTCTTTAAAAAAAAACTCCTACCTACAACCTACCTACTTAACCTACCCTAACCTACCCTAACCTAACCTAACCTAACGGGTTTCTTAACATGATATAAGTCTTAACGGACGAAATTGATAAAATTACTAATAAAACATTTTGAGGTTTACCGGTTTATACACACCAGGCATGCGCATTCCGACGTTCACGCATGCGCAAATCTGGTTTTTTCAATATTTCTGAATACAGCAACATATACTGGTATATATTGTACATATCAACCACATTTTTAACCGCAAAAATAATTGAAATAAAGTTACTTTAGTAAATGTCGCCTTCAAGCATGTTATGTGGTGGGTGATAGGCTATAGGCAATATATTTTTCCAATTTTTTTTTGTCGAATATGGAAATGTTTTACAGGGCCGTCGGAAGAAAATTAAAATATCGACCTCATTAAGGATCATCTCTTCTCGGCCTAAACAATCTACTAATTTTGTAAAAAAAAATCTGCAAAACTATAAAAGATATCAAACCGCGGTTTTTTAGGAGTGAAAGAATAAACTTTGAGTTTATTTCAGGAATTTTTTCTAACCCTTTTTTCCAATCTTTGCAAAACCTGACGGCTGTCGCCCTAACAATGATAATTCCTTCCCTGTTTATCTGAAATAAAAATCAAAAGGCACCCTTGAAGTATAATGTATTATCTTGTTTTTGACCCATTTTGTTCCGAATTAATATTTATGGGGAAGAAAAAGTGTTAGAAACCAGATAATAAATAACATACTTCAAGGGTGTCTTTTGATTTTTGTTTCAGATTAATAGCGAAGGAGTTGTCATTGTTACTGCACAGCTGTGCGGTTTAACAGAGTTTCTAAGAAAGGGTTAGAACTCGGACTATTTCCAACAAAAGTCAAAATAAAAATTCCTGAAAGAAAATCAAAATCTATTTTGTCACCCCAAAAAATTGTGGTTTGATAACTTTTATAGATTCGCAGAAAAAAATTCATAAAATTAGTCGATTTTTTTAGGCCACAAAAGATATATAACCTCTTAAAGTAGTGCTTAGATAATTTTTGAACAAAATGTGCGATAAAATGTATTTTTTTTTTGGAATTATTAAAATTAGGTCACTTAACATTGTATTAATAAAAAAAATGTCAAGTATAATTTTAATTAAAAAGCAAAATAACTTAATTAATTATTTATAATGTTAATAAAATATTGGTCCGATTATAAACAATAAAAACAAATTATAAAAAAACTTTTATGTAGTACCAATTTTGACTAATTATAGACATTAGGCACGATTACCAATACATCTATCAAAAGATATAAATTTTAATTCCAAATTGTATTAATAAATTTTCAAATAAAAATACTTTGTGTTACTGTAATTCATATATTATAATAAATTTTTAACTTATTACTATGATTCAATAAATTTATGGAAAAACTTACTGGATTTATTTATTTTTATTTTTGTGTAGCACCTGCTGGAAATAAAATTATTACTTATGCGATAAGCACGGAATCACAGTCTTAATAAAATTCCATTCTAAGTTAATCTATTTTACATGAACAATATTTATAAATTTTACAGAATGTCCCATTTCAAATTATATCCTGAAATATCTTGAGAAATAAGCAACGGATCAAAAAATCGATTTAGTATGAAAGAACTTTTTACATGTTTACAGAGTATTTGAGTATACAGCCGGACTATCTGTTTTAAAATATTCTGCATAAGATAATTATTGTACAGTTAAATTTTCAAAAGTTACCTAAAGACGTAAAAAAATTCTATTGAAATAGATGAGAGTGAAGCTAGCGACCGATTTAGTTGAAAAAACTATTGAACAACCCTGACGGCACAGTTCAACTATCCTTATAACAATTAATGAAACTTAAAATAACTTAATTAATATTATCTCTCACAAAATAATATTTTCAGACAATGTTAATCAGACCATAAAAAACAGTTGCCATTTTACAGAAAAACCATGGTAAATAAATTACATATTATTTCAGCAAAATCGATGGTTTACATGAATTTTCTGTAAGAATAATATAATTTTAATTAAAATAATTAATTTACCATACAATATTTGTATTTTTTTTTACAGAAAAAGTAAGTAATTACTTATATAAAATATAGGTACGTATTTTATATTTATAAAATGTAAAAAATTTCCTGTGTCTTTTATATTACGTATTAAACTGATATAAATCAGTTTCCCGGGTTTTTATGTAAAACTGCCCAATCTTTTTTACAGTGTACGTGTGTGGCCAAATCAGTATTTTCTTTGTGATATTTAACACATGTCATTAAGAGTAACTCTGGATCAAAGTAATTAGTAAACCAGGAAAAATAAATGAAATAAACAAGGAAAACATATCATTAATGCTTTTTTTTTGGTCATATTCGATTGAAAGGAACCTAGCACTGGGAACCTTGTTACTTATTTTCATGTACTGTTTATTTTCTGTAAATGTCATTTTTTTCCTGATGAAGACATACGTTGAGTATGCCGATATTATTAATAAATTTTAATACAAAACTATAATCGTGAAATTGAAAGGAAAGTAAATGCTGGTTGTAAAGTTTTGGGAGCTTTGGGAACTTTTGCTAGGAATGTAAATGTTTTAAAAGAAGCCCGTTTAAGTATATACAATGCAGTTTTAGTGCCTACGTTGATGTATGGTAGTGAATGTTGGGTTTGGTTGCAAAAGCATAAACGGAAAATGACTGCTGTGGAAATGAGATTTTTACGTGGCGTATGTGATGTAAATAGGAGAGATCGGGTACGAAATAGATTAGTGTATGATGAGTGTGAAATTGAAAGAAATGTTGTAGCAAAAGTTGGTGTTAGTCAGTTAAGATGGTTCGGACATGTTGAGCGAATGTCTAATGAACGTCTGGTTAAAAAGATTTATTTGAATGATTTTGATGGTTTACGTTTGCGTGGACGTCCGATGAGTAGTTGGAGTGATATGATTGAGAGTGTTTTGCGTGAGCGAAAGTTTCCAAGTAGTAGGAATAGAAGAGCATGTATGAGAGGAATTATGAATGTGGATGAAGCGAAAGTTGCTTGTTTGGATAGGAGTGTTTGGAGGCGACTGATTTCGGGATGATGAAAATAGTTTGTGCACACCCTTTTGGGTACATGGCGTGATTGTGTATGTATGTACGTATATCAAAAAATTTTCTGTATTTTTTACTGAAAATTTGCAATGTTAAATATTTTTAAAACAGACAAATTTAATTATTTTTAGATAAGACTAAATAAATACATTAAATTAAAAGTATTTTCGACAGCAAAACTTCTTATCATTAACATTTTTTAAAGCATGACTACGCTACCAATGCTGCGGTATCTACACTCTAAAAGAAAATGTAATTTTACCTACAAACCATGAGACACTGTGATGCCCAGTATATTTGTAGGTATAATTACTCAACTGCTGCAATTTTAAACATAATTGTTTAAAAACACATAATATCAGACCTACAAACATTACATGTAATATGATATTACTAACGCGATAGAAAAGTACATATGTATGTATTATTTCAGTTTTTTTTTTTAGTAAAGTTTCCTTTAGTAAATTTACAGAACTTCAGTAAATTTGCTGTTAGAAATTTTCCATAAATAGCTAAAATTTGTTTAGTTCTATAATAAAAGATTAGAATATGATCTACTGTGGCGAAATTTAAATAAAAATAATATTATTGTTGGTATACCTAATTACACTGTAAAAAATATATTTTAAATTTATGTAATTTTACATAGGTTTTAAGAGTAAAAATAACAACATTTTGTAATTTTACTGTTATAATTTATTTAAGATTACATTTTTTATGAAAAATTACAGTCACAAAACATACAAAATTACATAAAATTTTTACAGTGTACATACATTTCTAAATTTACATAAAGGATGTATTTTGAAATAAATGAATTACACTTGAAATATTTTATTAATATTATTACACAAAATAGGTATGTAGTAAGTCTCATTATTTTGATGAATTATTACATATATTAATCTGTAATTTTACATAATTTAAGAAGTTATACTAACAATATGTAATTTTACATTAAGTATGTGATGCAATTTGCAGAATCTAAGCAATTTTACATATTTAATCAGTCTAGTTCCGTAACAAAGTTGCTAAGTTTTAGCAACGTTGCTAACAGCTATAACCAATAGAAACACAAATATAACAGTTCATTTTAATTTTTGCATTTAGTGTCAGCTAATGTTGTTAGCAACGTTGCTAAAATTTAGCAACTTTGTTAGAGAATCAGACCGATTAAGTCATTTTTACTTACTTTATGTGATTATTATGAATTATGTACAAAATACAGAATTTTGAGGTAGAAACACAGAATATTTACTTATAGTAAAATGAAATTGCAGATTTTTTTTTATAGTAAAATTTTACTATAAGTTTGCTATTTTTTGTTACAGTGTAGTTTGAGTCAAATTATAGTTTCTAACGCGGTATTTTGTAACCGCAGAAAAACAACATTATATCTCTGCTACTACCAGTTGACCTCGCCATTGATATTACGTCATAGGTTAGTCCAGATATAAGGAATTACCAGTTAAAATTATTTTATTTTCTTCAAAATATGAGACAGTGTACAACATAAATATCTGCAAATTATTTATTAAAAAAGTGTTTGAATAAAAACCGAATTATATTAGCACAGTGTTTATAATTCATAATTAAATATAAAATCTGTGTTAAATAATGTGAAAGAAACTAATAATAAAAGAAACATTTATAACAATAATTTTCAACACAAAAACTACATCGACATTAATAAATATAATATATCATTTTTTTAATAAAACGTTGTGTTAATATTTTTATATAAAATATCAGAGAAATTGCGTCTCGATTAATATTAAAATAATTATAGAAATTAAAAAACATTTCACAAAAATAAAAAGAAGAATGAAATATTGTAATATATAAATTAATTTATGTGTTAAATATTGCATCAAAAAGTTTTCGGATAAACTACTTGTGTTATATTTCTTGATACAACTGTGTGCAAAGTGTCATAATATAAGTGTTGAAATTAGTATAAATAAATATATAGAATTCACCATCAATATTTTATACATTGACTAGATAATTTAAACTTAAGAAAATTAACATTTAACAATATAACATTGAAAAAATTAATTGTAAATTAATATTTACCAAGTTATTCAGCGTTCGTATACAAAATTACTATCATTAACAAACACTGTTTGTTCAAAGTAGCCTGTTTTAAAATCATCTTATCCAATAATAATATATCTGTGATTGAAGATAAAGCTTGAGGCCATTATCGACATTTTTATTTAACTTGTAACAAATTAAACGTACTTTCATCGAAATGGTTCACTCATCCAGAAAAGCTGCAAACATTACATCTACAAAATAACAACATATATATTTTATATAAAAGTACGTTATATAATTTGGTAAATTTACACTACTTGGATATTAGTTCAAATAAATTGCATGCAATAGAAGATCGAGCATTAATTGATCCATATAGATTAAATTATTTAAGTTTAGCAAATAATCAATTAACCGAACTGATATCACACGTTGTAAGCATAATTCCCGTAATAAATCACATTAATATTGAATAGGAGAGATCGGGTACGAAATAGATTCGTATATGATGAGTGTGAAATTGAAAAAAATGTAGCAAAAGTTGCCTCGTGTTAGGGTCAGTTAAGATGGTTCGGACATGTTGAGCGAATGACTAATGAACGTCTGGTTAAAAAGATATATTTGAATGATTTTGATGGTATAGGTTTGCGTGGAGGTCCGATGAGTAGTTTGGAGTGGTATGATTGAGAGTGTTTTGCGTGAGCTAGACTTTCCAAGTAGTAGAAATAAATTAGCATGTATGAGAGAAATTATGAATGTGGATGATTCGAAAGTTGCTTGTGCTGGATAGGAATGTTTAGAGGCGACTGATTTCGGAATGATAAAAAGAGTTTGTGCCACACCCTTTTGGGTACATGGCGTGATTGTTTATGTATGTATGTATGTATGATATTGAATACAATAAGTTAACATTTTCGTACGAAGAATTTCTAAATAAAATACGATAAAAATTTTCAGAAATCCATGGCAATGTCCGTGTTTGGCGAGAATTGAGAAATTTGCACGAGAGAAGAACTTAAAATTAATCAAGTCTCAGAAATTGCAAGATGTTGCAATCTGCATGTCGGATTGTTTTATTTGCAAGTTTGCATCAATATCCGAATTATACGATACCTATTCCAGAAATATTCCCGAAAATAATGAAGACTGTCCTGTGAAGTCCTGGTGGACTGTACAAGGTAATTTAAATTATTAATATTTTGAAGTTCTGGATCCTGTATTTATTATTTAAAATATATATTTTGGCGAGCAGAAGGATCAATAAAACAATATTTTCTTAATTATCCAATAAATCCAATAAATTATGTTTAAATATAATTATAATTAAAAAAATATTGTTTTATTGATTCTTCTGCTCGCCAAAATATATATTTTAAATTAAATTATTATTGTTTGTTTTCAAAATTAGACATTAAAATGTACACGTGGTTGAAACAGATAATGAATAATGAATGACTGCAAGGAAAGGTAGTATAGCGTTTAATACGGTGCCTCTAACATTAAAAAAAAAATTGTGTATAAAAATCTTTTATAAAGCTTCTAGTTGACGAATCTGAACTTGGTTTATGTGGGTGTATGTGTGTGCGTCTTCAGCTCGCTCGCTCGGTCGTCAGACAAAATTTTGTGATTGCAACTCCTCCTAGACGGTTCAACCGATTTTAATAAAATTTTCAAAATAAACTTGTCTAGTGCCCAAGATGGTCATGTGGTTTTGGTTTTTTCCAGTAATGACAACTTTCCGAGCAAAAATTACTAAAGTTTTAAAAAATTCATATTGGCTACGTTATTTATTCGATTTTGATTAAATTTTCAGAAAAGATTTCCTTGATGCTCCCATTAATTATATAATTTTATTAATATCCAGTGTTGCCAACTTTCCGAGAAAAAAATTACTAAATTTTTTAAAAATATATTATGGCCATGTTATTTAACCGATTTTAATCAAATTTTCAGAAAAGATTCTCCTAGTAATCATATAATTTATGTAATTTTAACAAAATACTAAAATTTTTAAAAATTTATTATGATCACTTTATTTAACCGATTTTAATCAAATTTTCATAAAAAATTCTCCTAGTGCCTAAATAAATTATGCAATTTTAACAAAATACAGTTTTGCCAACTTATTAATTTAAAAAAAAATTTATTGTGGCTACATTATTTTTCGATTTTAATAAAATTTTCCGAAAAGTTTCTCCTGGTGCCCACATAAATTATAATATTAATAAAATACAGTGTTACCAACTTTACAAGAAAGAAATTACTTAAACTTTTAAAAATTCATTGTGGCTACATTATTTATCCGAATTTGATCAAATTTTCCGAGAAATGTCAAAGTGGTCTATATATGGGTTTACCCATTTACTTATAATCTTGTTTTTTTTTAGTGTAATATCGTTCTGAGTATTATGATATTTTGTGACTTAAAAAACATGCAAAAAAAAAGTAAATAAAGTGATTGTTTTTTTATATTGCAGAAGATTACAACTGTTACCAGGAGATTGATGTTGGCAAATGTAATAAGAATTATACGACATGGTTCTATAATGTGGCAAGTCAACAGTGTGAAGCGGTTACATTTACCGGTTGCGGTTGTAACGGAAATTATTTTGTAAAGTTTGAATTACATTATACTTTTTTCTTCTAGATTCATACTAGGTTTCTAGTTCAAGTTTCGTTCAAGTACAGATAGTCAGTTCTAATATAAGATATTAGTAAAGTTTCTTTCAAGTTTCCAGGTATACAAATATACAACATGCACTATTTTCCTATTCAAGTTTCATACTAGATACAAATTATACGCATGCGCACGCAATTCTACCAACCTTATATGTATCCATTTTTGTTTAAATGTGTTTTTCAGTATCTGTCAAATTAAGTACTTTGTATTTTTAAGTTGGCGTACTGGCAATACATCGGAAAAAATCGAAGAAACTCGACGATACACGACCGATTGTGAAAAAAGTATAAAAATTGAACAAAACTTGAACGAAAATTGAACTAGAAACCTAGTATGAATCTAGACGAAAAAAGTATAATGTAATTCAAACTTAAGTGAAGAACAATGTCAGAGATATTGCGGATGATTCCGTAAAATCGGTAAATTTAATTGAGTTATTTTCAATTAACATTTTGCAATGTAATATTGTTAAATGTTGATTCTGTTATGTTTAAATTATCTAGTGAATGTATATTATTAGTGATGGATTCTATAAATTTATCTGTACTAATTTCAACAGTTATATTATGACAGTTTTCACACAGTAGTATCAAGAAATATAACACAAGTAGTTTATCCCAAAACTTCATGATGCAATATTTAACACATAAATTAATTTATATATTACAATATTTTATTCTTTTTTTAATTTCGGTAAAATGTATTTTTTATTTTCACCATTATTTTACATTATCCGAGACGCAATTTCTTTGACATTTTATATAAAAATATTAACACAACGTTTTATTAAAAAAATGATATATTATTATTATTAATGTCGATGTAGTTTTTTTGTTAAAAGTTATTAATGTTTTTTTATTATTAGTTTTTTGTCATAATATTTAACACAAAATTTTATATTTTGTAATGAACTCTGAACACTATGTTTATAGATATAATTCGGTTTTTAATAAAATACTTTTTTAATAAATAATTTACGTATATTTATGTTGTACCTAACCTTGTTTTATATCTGAAATAAAATAAATAATTTTAAGTTTGAATTTTTTTTTCTGAAATAACCTATGACGTATATCAATGGTTAGGTGAACAGGCAGTATAAGTACTAATATGTAAAATTTTAAAAAAAGGCAATCTACTCTTATTGACACTGATTATGAAAATAAACATTTTCAAGGTCAAATCGTTTTTCTACGATAGTTTCTTTTCATTATTGTGAACACGCAAAGTGCAGTGGCGTAATTATAATAAACCTATTAAAAATTAATTATAGTTTTAATAAAAATTTTAATGATATTAATTATTAGCATATTTTATACAGTGTGTCCCCGGATTGAGTTCACTATAGGTGCAATCGGCAAAAAATTTAAGAATTTCATTTTCATGTTTTGGGATTTTGCCCTGCTTTGTCTGAAAACAATTTCAAGCATATTTTTAGTTTTTTAAAATCAAGGCGGCCATGAAAAATGTAAAAAACTATTTTATATTCAGGTAAACGGCCTTTTCTGCCAATAATACGGCATAATGTTCTTGACAAAAGTTGTAGAGAATATGAAATTATGGCTCTGTGCAAAATTTCAAAAATATCAATTTAAAAAAAAGTGTCTGAACATAACGTCGACTGGACAATTTTAAACGCTGGACATATTATACAATGTGGAAAATCATTAGAAAAGTGATGTGATGGCAAGATGACAATCACATCTCTGTGTTTGAAAACGTCAAGTTTAAAAGATGTTCCACATGAAATCTCAATGACAATTGACAGAAACGGTGCAATTAAGTCTGTAGTGTGTTCCTCCTGCAAAGCTGGTTTAGGTGAAAAGTGTAAACACTGCATCGCAACCTTATTATATTGTTATAGGTTAGTTGACACTTTGCACAACAGAACTTTAAATCAAACGCATATTCAAATCAGTAACATCTAGAATTTAAATATTTATTATATAATACAATAATGTTGCAAATATTTACACTTCTCAACCTTTCCGCAAGCTGTCACTTTTGATCGTTGACACAAGTACACGCAGTGTTTTAGTTTCTCATTTCGCCACCAGATGCCATTCAGAACATTTTAGATCCCAATAGTAATTTTTTTTGTCTATCAATACAGCAACTTTCCCTTAATTCAGACAGTCTTCTTTGTGATATTAGTGTCAACAACGTCGGTAAAACTATAAGACTAAAAATAATAATTTTTAATATCTTTAAATTAATATACTAGTACACCACTGTACATACAATAAAACAAGACAAATTATAAACTAAGTTAAGTGTGTTTTTCTTAATTAGTTTGAAAAATGAATTCGCAAAGAGCAGTCGTTACCACTGTTGCAGTAACTACAACAAGTTTACTAGCTCTTATTTGGTGGTATAAAAAAATGAAAAAAGTAAAAATTCCCACGGAATGGAAGGCGGTTGGAAAATTATCTGCCCTTCATATGTATCCTTTGAAAAGTGGCTATCGATTAGAAATAGAGGAAGGCGAATGCACCAAATATGGACTGAAGCAGATTAATAAGTCTGGGATTAAACTTAGAGACAGGTAAGAATTTGCTGTATTAGTAAGTTGGAAAATATATTATTGATTTATAAGTGCCTACCATTTTGATATTAGAAATTTATCCTGCATTTTGCAAGTTTTTACCACTTTGACTGTAAGGAAAAAGTGGTATCTCGTTTGTTACGGTGTATGTAACATTTTCAGAAAAAAAATTGTGTATAGAAATCCTTCATATAGTCCCTAGATGACGAATCTGAACTTAGTTTATGTGGGTGTATGTGTGTGCGTCGTCAGCTCGCTCGGTCGTAAGTCAAAATTTTGTGGCCGCAACTTCTCCTAGACGGTTCAACCGATTTTAATGAAATTTTCAGGATAAATTTGTCTAGTATCCAAGATGGTCATGCGGTTTTATTTTTTTCCAATACTGCAAACGTTCCGAGAAAAAAATTACTAAAGTTTTTAAAAATTCATATTGGCTACGTTATTTATCCGATTTTGATCAAATTTTCAGAAAAGATTTCCCTAATGCTCCCATTAATTATATAATTTTATTAATATCTAGTGTTGCCAACTTTCTGTGAAATAAATTACTAAAATTTAAAAAAAATTATTATGGCCATGTTATTTAACCGATTTTACTCAAATTTTCACAAAAAAATCTCCTAGTATTCATATAATTTATGTAATTTTAACAAAATACAGTGTTGCCAACTTTCCGAGAAAAAAATTACTAAATTTTATTGTGGCTACATCATTTATTCGATTTTGATCAAATTTTCAGAAAAGTTTCTGCTAGTGCCCCCATAAATTATAATATTATTAAAATACAGTGTTGCCAACTTTTCAAGAAATGTCAAAGTGGTCTCTATATGGGTTTATCCGTATACTTCTAATCTTGTTTTTTAAAAGTTTGATTCTCCAAAATGCTTTACAATTACGCACTTTTCTCTTAACCGAAGAATGTTTTACCATTGAACACATTTGATTGGTCGTTAAAATGGTCTAAATGTTCAAAATTTGTTAGAACTTTAAACTCGCAAAACGCAGGGTAAATTTAAAAAAAAATAATAACTTTGCGCCAAAGCAACGTAAGTTCTTGAAATTAAGCAAAATTTACGTCAAATTGTTTGAATTTCTATTTTCTGTATACCATATAAAGTTTGATGATTTTTAAAGTCAAAACATGTTTTTACATGACTTTAAAAATAAGACTTCATATTTTTTTGGACAAAAAAATTCATGCAATTTCTTTCAAAATCGACCGAGTTTATATACCTATTTTAAGAATCGGTAATTTTTCGGATTTTTCGTGTAGCGCGTATTTTTTGGACGAGCATATCATTTTGAACTTTGTAATAAAAAATACTATCAAAAGGGGGGGGGGACACTTGTATATTCAAGAGTTGGTATTAAATTCACCTAGATAAACAATGATAAGAGTGTATTGTTTACATTGTTCATCAACCAGTGGCGTGCGCGTAAATAAATGTCAAATGGAAATTATGTTTTTAATTATGTCTAATGTATTGACAAAAAGTAAATAATTGTATTAAAAATTACATATTTTTTTTATCGAAATAAGCATTTTTAGTCAAACTATCGACGATAGACCTCAGCTCCAAAATGGATAAAACTTTACTAAAAAATCCCAAAAAAATGAGAAATATGGGAAAAACAGTAACAAGTGGTGGTTGGACTCAGTTGACATTAAAATAAATTTTTATTAGTTTTTAAAGCTATTTATTTAATATAAAAGATGTGTGTGTGTGTGTGTGTGTGTGTGTGTGTGTGTTTGTGTGTGTGTGTGTGAGAGAGAGAGAAAGAGAGAAAGCAAGAGAAAAAGAGATAGAACGAGAGAGAAAGAGAGAGAGAGAGAGAGAGAGAGAGGGAGAGTGTGAGTGCGCGTGTATTTGTTTGTGAGTGTGTGTGCGTGTCTGTGGGTATGTATGCGTATGTGGTGTTTATAATATTACATTCAATACATATTACAACATATATATATATATATATATATATATATATATATATATATATAAAATATTAAATTATTATTATTATTATATTAATTATTGTTGTAGAAGAAGTTGGTGTTAGTCAGTTAAAATGGTTCGGACATGTTGAGCGAATGTCAAAAGAACGTTTGGTTAAAAAGATTTATTTGAATGATTTTGATGGTATACGTTTGCGTGGACGTCCGATGAGTAGTTGGAGTGGTATGATTGAGAGTGTTTTGCGTGAACGAAAGTTTCCAAGTAGTAGGAATAAAAGAGCATATATTAGAGGATTTATAAATGTGGATGAAGCGAAAGTTGCTTGTTTGGATAGGAATGTTTGGAGGCGACTGATTTTGAAATGATGAAAAGAGTTTGTGCCACACCCTTTTGGGTACTTTGCGTGATTGTGTATGTACGTATGTAAGTAAATTATTGACTCTCTTGTGATTTTATATTAAGTGAAATTTTCTTGTTATTTTAATTAATGAATTATGTTTATGCTCCTACTGTTTTAAAAAAAACTAAATTTTTTTTTATTACATTGAATTGAAGATGATATCAGGAGTTAAATTAAACCATTTTTAAACATTTATACCATTTACTAACAATAGCATTTAAGTCTTTATATAAAAATTTTATACATCATACAGTTTGGTTTTTATACAATAATTGTTACATATTAATAACATGTTTTAGTGCTTCCCTGAAGAAGCCACGAATTCTGGCGAAATATTGGACTAGTAATAAATTGATAAAAAATTGAATGCTTGCATTTTTATAATTTTAAAATAAAAATATTATTATTAACACGGTAGTTATTTACATTAAATCATATATATACATATATATATATATATATATATATATATATATATATATATATATATATATATATATATATATATATAGTGAGTAATTTTTTATGGAATAGTAGTCGAATTGGTAAGATGTGATCCTAAAGTTCATTATATATATATATATATATATATATATATATATATATATATATTATATATATACATTTATATATAATATATTATATTTATATACCGTGTGTTGACTTAGACCGTCGTACATAGGGATTTAGCATGTAAAATCAGACATGTGCGATTTCCTGCTTCCCAAATTATTTTACAAAAAAAATCTTATGATAAATGTTTTAGGGCATACTTTTCTGCATGTAAATCTATTACTAAAATTTTTCTTTGGAACCTTCCTAACGTCAAGAATTAGGTCTAAAGTTGTTAAGAAATTGACTGGAAAATGGCAGTAGCCGTGAAATACCATGACATTCAACTAGCACTTGTTTTATTTTTGTTTCATTTTCAGTCAATTTCTTGACAACTTTAGGGCTAATTCCTGACGTTGGGATGGTTCCAAAAAAAAAATTTGTTGACTGATTTACATGTAAATGTTTCCTAAAACATTTAGCCCAAAGTTTTTTTTGTAAAATAATTTGGGAAGCAGGAAATCGCACATTTCTGATTTTACATGCTAAATCCCTATGTACGACGGTCCAAGTCAACACACGGTATATATATATAAATATATATATATATATATATATATATATATATATATATATATATATATATATATTAGAGTGTCCGTAAAAAAAAATTTTTTCAGTAAGGCTAAAATCGATAATTTTACATCAAAAAAACATCAGCAATAATAATTTTTGCTTGTTTTTACGAAAGTAATAGTTTCATCTACGCAAATAGAATTTTCGAAAAAAGCGTGCTAATATATACGCGATATAAACGATATATGTATTTACACGCGTTTTCTGAAAATTTCAGTTATGTAGAGGAACCTGTTACTTTCGTAAAAGCAAGCAAAAAATATTATTTTTAATGTTTTTTCGATCTAGCCTTACTGGAAAATGTTTTATTTTAATATATATATATATACTAATCTTTGTTGATTTGCACAATATTTTGACAAGTATACTCCTGGAAGTTATTCCTGGAAAAGTTAGATTAATTTAGATTATGTGAGGTTAGATTAGGTCTGACCGCCACTTGTTACTATTTTTTCCATATTCCTCATATTTCTTGGAATTTTTTGACAAAATTTTATCCATTTTAGAGTTGAGGCCTATTATCGACAGTTTGATTATATTTTTATTTTATTTTTATGTATAAATATACATACACAATCACGCCATATACCCAAAAACCTGTGGCACAATGACTTTTCATTATCCAGAAATTAATTTTCTCCAACCATTCCTATCCAGACAAGCAACTCTAGCTTCATCCACATTTATAATACCTATCTTAGGTACCTATCGTAACGTATACCTTGAAAATCATTCACATATATTCTTTTAACCAAACGTTCATTAGACATCTGCTCAAAATGACCAGATCATCTTAACTAACTAACACCAACTTTTGTAACAATATTTTTTTCAACTCATCATATACTAATCTATTTCGTACCTAATCCTTATAGTTACACCACATAAGAGCCACAATATTATATTCTGTTTAATAGTATTAATTGTTACTGTAATTTATAGATTTTTAGTTGTTTACAATCGTGACCAACTTGAATGCAAAACAGGAATGAATAATCCCAAAATGGTTTTAATCGAAGTATCTAATCATGGTTCTGATCAAATAGCTTTAAATGCACCAAATATGCAGACTGTGCATGTAAAATTACCTGAAATAAAAGAAAAAGACATTATTACAATTACGTAAGTATTCCTAATAATATTATTATTCTAGGATGTATTTTGAAATGAATGAATTTAACTTAAAATATTATATTAGTATTATTACACAAAGTATGTACTAAGTCTCATTATTTTCATGAATTATTACAAATATTAATATGCAAGTTGTAATTTTACATAATTTAATAAGTTATATTTACAATATGTAGCAAAAGTTGGTGTTAGTTAATTAAGATGATTCGGACATGTTGAGCGAATGTCTAATGAACGTATGGTTAAAAAGATTTATTTGAATGCTTTTGATGGTATACGTTTGCGTGGACGTCCGATGAGTAGTTGGAGTGGTATGATTGAGAGTGTTTTGCGTGAGCGAAAGTATCCAAGTAGTAGAAATAAAAGAGCATGTATGAGAGGAATTATGAATGTGGATGAAGCGAAAGTTGCTTCTTTGGATAGGAATGTTTGGAGGCGACTGATTTCGGAATGATGAAAAGAGTTTGTGCCACATTCTTTTGGGTACATGGCGTGATTGTGTATGTATGTATGTACAATATGTAATTTTATATTAGGTATGTGATGCAATTTGAAGAAAGTAAGCAATTTTACATACTTACTACAATTATTTTTACTTACTTTATGTGATTATTATATATTATGTAAAAATTACAAAATTTTGAGGTATAAATACTTATGGTAAAATGAAATTACAGATTTTTATAGTAATATTTTACTACTACTTTTCCGTAAATTTTCTATTTATTTATTTTTAACTGTGTAGAATAATTATATTTCTGTTAAATAATATATGGATAAAACACGTTAATATTTTGCCTGGAACAAGTATTCTCTTATATCATTTGAAAATACACTGTAAAAAATATAGCAAAATTAAAAAAAAATAGTAGTAAAAATTTACTATAAAAAATCTGTAATTTTGTTTACCATAAATATTCTGTATTTCTACCTCAAAATTAGGTAATTTTTACATAATTCATAATAATTGCATAAAGTACGTAAAAATAATCTAATAAATATGTAAAATTGCTTACTTTCTGCAAATTGCATCACATACTTTATGTAGAATAACGTATTGCAGATATAACTTCTAATACTATATAAAATTACAGCTTGTATATGAATATCTGCAATAATTCATCAAAATAATGAGAGTACATAAATGTAGTATATGTTTTGTGAAATAATATTAATAAAATATTTTAAGTGTAATTTATTCATTTCAAAATACATTCTTTATGTAAATTTACAAATGTATAAAATTATACTAAAATAATATTAAAGAATTAAACAAGTTATAGCAATTTATGAAAAATTTCTGACAGCAAATTTACTGAAGTTCTGTAAATTTACTAAAAAACTTTACTAAATAAACTGTAATATTACATACATATGTACTTTTTCATCCCGTTGGTAATATCATAATTACATATTGTTTGTAATATAGTTCTGATATTATGTATTTTTAAATAATTATGTTACAATACAGCAGTTGAGT
Source organism: Clivina fossor (assembly GCA_963966155.1). Taxonomy (NCBI): domain Eukaryota; kingdom Metazoa; phylum Arthropoda; class Insecta; order Coleoptera; family Carabidae; genus Clivina; species Clivina fossor. Next base: position 38,853,388 of record OZ014551.1, read on the forward strand.
AATTATAATCTAGAAATACTGGACATTATAGTGTCCCATTATTTGTAGGTAAAATTATATATTTTTTTTAGAGTGTATATGATTTCTGTTTATATAGACTAGACGATAAGGAACCAGTAAATATTGTAGATTGTGGCAATGAAGCAGCAACATGGCTATCAAAATATGTTTTAGATAAAGATTCTGGATTACGAATTGGATACCAGAATGAAAGTATTAATGACAGAACAGTCAATCGCAGATTCAATAAAGTTTTTCCTAATTACAAAGATTATGATATGGTAATAATTTCTACAATCCTAGTAATTTTTTTCTTAAAAAAAAAAAACTCCCTAAAAAGTTTCAAAATGTTAAAAAATAAATTTTCTGTCATTCTGGCATTAAAAAAAAAATTGTTTTATGCTTAGAGTTACTGACCTTTATATTTAATACAATTTTAATTGATAAACGGTTTTAACAATTGACAGTTGTCATTAAAGCTGTCAAATTAGTTAAAAACGATATTTTGTTATTTTAAAAATAGTTTTTTTTATGTTGGAAGTTACTAACCCATATATTTGTTATTCTTGATAGAAGTTTATAAGAAAAATAGCTTTTACAATAATAGGAAGCTGTCAAAGTCACTAATTAGCTAAAAAAAAGCTTAAGAAAGCAATTTTTAACATTTTATTGATTTTTGAGATAAGAAGTGATAAATCAATGTTCAAAGTAAAACTTCTCTATTTCATTTACTTATTTCAAATACAAAAATTAAGATTTAGTCAATTGTACTTTTTTCATATCCGGGTATCTTTTGTTACAGTGTGTTCCAAAAAGTTTTATACAAATGGAGAAAAAGTTTTCTTAGATTTCACAAAAACAATTATTCTTGATAAAAAGCTCTGCATGACTTGTAGATTCATATTTAAGTACAAAATTTTTAAAATATTGGCTTGAATACGGGGAAAATCAAAAATATTGATTTATGTTGAGAGTAAAGTGCTTTTACATTTAAATACAAGAAAAAATGTTTTTTGAAAATGTTGATAGGAATTAAAAATTATGTTTAAATTTAGATTTAAGTAAAAAAAAACTACTTGATTTTTGAACAACAAATCAAAATTTCTAACCAGAAAAACCGAACCAAAAAATGTTTTGTCTGCCCAAGTCTCTAAAATGCGTTTTTAAGTAAATTAAAAAAGGAACTCCATCTTGCGGCATGGGTTAATGTTGAAATAAATTCCTGTAACTTTAAACACTTTATTTTTTTAACATTTTGAAATACTCTTTAGGGGTCAGATCAAGGAAATTTTGACATTGCCAAAATAACGGCCATTCTAACATATATATATATATATATATATATATATATATATATATATATATATCTGTTTTACATATTTAAATTATTTTAAGGGAATATTTTCGGGTTGTAGCTACATGTTAATAAACCAAGCATCAGTTAATGATTTAAATACAAGGTTAGAAGAACAGGACGTGACAGCGACAAGATTTCGACCAAATTTTATCGTTGAACATATGGAAAATTTGCCCTACCTTGAAGATTCATGGAATTGGATCAAAATTGGAGATACAATTTTCCAAAACATTATGCCTTGTACAAGATGCATTTTCACAAATATTGATGCTGAAAGTGGTATTAGGGATGTGAAAGGCAGTACCTTGAAAAAATTAAAAGAGTATGTTATCCTGGTTGCATTATTTAGTTTAAATTTTAATATTAATTTATACATAATGATATAAATTTTATAGATTATTATCGCCGTCAAAATTAAAGTCGTCTGACTTTGATACATACGTACACAATCACGTTATATATCCAAAAGGGTGTGGTACAAACTCTTTTTACTATCACAAAATTAGTTTTCTCAAAATATTTCTATTCAGTCAAGCAACTTTTGATTCATCCACAATTATGATACCTCTCATATATGCTCTTTTATTCCTATTGAAAACTTTTACAAACGCAATCCACTCTCTCAAGCATACCACTCCATCTACTTATCGGACATCGGCGCAAACGTACACATTCCAAATCATTCTTTTAACTAAACATTCATTAGACATTCGCTCAAGATGACCGGACCATCTTAACTGACTAACACGGCAACTTTTGAATAAAACCTTTTTTCAATTTCACTAATCTATTTCGTACCTAATCAATTTCTAGTTGTGCCGCATACGCCAAGTAAAAATATCATTTCCATAGCAATCACTTTTCTTTTATGCTTTTGCAACCAGCATTCATTACTGCACATCAACGTAGGCACCAAAGCAACATTGTGTATACTCAAACCGGTTTATTTGGAAACATTTACAGTCTTAACATAGTAAAAAATATTTCAGAATTCGTTATATGAAAAAGCACTGATTTAAATAATATTTGACTTTCTTTAATTAAAAAGTTATAAATATCATGATCTAGTTACTTATTTTGTTATCTAGTAATTAGTTACTCGGTAACAAAATAAGTGATGAAGACGTACTTTGAATTCATCGATTGATTATTAATAAATATTAATACAAAACTAGAACTTAAAGTCATTTTATTTTATTTACATCGCTAACAAAATTATCCAAAACACCCAAATACTTAGTTTGAGTATAAACACTTCTTTTTATCTTGAAATCAAACCGACCATGTTTATATAATAAACTACCCAAATGCACAAATTTATCTATCAGCTCTAAACGTGCACCATCAACAGGTGCATTACGTTCAGTCGTCAAGTCATCCTTCTCGAAAACTAAAACTTACCTACAACATTAATTCTCTCGATCATCCTTCTTCAGTGGCACAGCCAGGATTTTGTCTTGGAGAAGAAAAAAAAAGCAAATATTAACAAAGATTTTTACTTTATCTTACATGAATCGAATAATTAATAGTTTAAAATAATGAATGTTGGCTCAATATTTTGGGGTAAATAATTGGAGCGTTAGAAGTGACTGCTGAATATATGACTAAACGAATAAAAATTGTGCTAATTCTGCTAGCCTTGGGGGGAGGGGGCCGAGGCCCCCTCCCACCAAATATGAAAAAGTAGTTATAAATATGCGCAATATGGCTGATAATTTAATTTTAAGATTTTACTTTCGTCATTTTTTTTGGGCCAGAAAAATTTTTCGTGGCAGAATGATCTTTAGACTTATTTTTTGCTAATCTGTCAATAGTTTGCGGGAGTACATCTCGTATTGAAACACCCTGTATATCTACCACCTACGTAAAAAATAACATAATTATTTAATACTTAGTTAACCAAAATCAAACCAATGAAAGCGAACCGAAAATGCCTATTAAGTCAAGACATCGCGAGCGATCGATCAAAATTGGCTTTGCGATCAACCGGTCGATTGAGATCGATTTGTTGGCCACCCCTAATTTATAATATATATATATATATATATATATATATATACAGTGTGTCCCAGGATTGATGTTACAAGAGGTGTAATGGACTAAAGTTTGGTATACGGCCATGATTTGTCATTATAAACAACTTTTCTTAATAAAATTTTGTCTTATCCTAAACAAAAAGGGTACTTTACCTGAAAAGAAAATAGTTCTTGCTTCACCGTCACGGCCATTTTGTTTTTCAAAAAACGAAAAAATTCTTAAAATTCGTTTCACGCCAAGCAGGGCTTAATTCCAGAATCTTGAAATGAAATTCAAAAAATTTTAGTCCATTACACCTCTTGTAACATCAATCCTGGGACACACTGTATATATATACAGGGTGATTTGTAATTAATTGGAAATATTTTAACTGGAGTATCCTGGGCTCAGAATATGAAGATTTGACCCAAAACACTTAGATAAAATGTGGCTTCTTACTGAGCTACAGGGTGTTTTATTTAAAAATTTAAAAACGATTTTTGCCCAGTACTTAAAAACTATTTGACGTATCCTTATCATATTTGGCAGAAAGTGTAGGTACCGTACACCATACTAAATTATGTTAAACAAAAGTTTCTGGCTAGTGCCAGTGGCGTACAACAGGGGCAAGTAAGAGGTTGATCCTTTCTAAATTCTACGCCACTGGTGGAATTGTCATTTTAGCACAATTTTTCGATTCTCCAGTACTTTCTGTGTAAAAAACATACTCTTCCTTCGTAACGATAAAGTCACTATTTTTTGAGATATTTAAAGTTAAACATAAGACGCACCCTTGGGATTTTTTCAAAATTTGCTCAAAAAAATCTGAAAAAATTCAGTAAAATAGAGAAAAAAATTAGCTACATAATAACTAAGTAACTTTTTTCTCTAACTCATTCTGGTTTGGCAGGAAAAATTATTGAAAATAAAAAATTGAAATGTAAAAAATATTAATTTTCAATAATTTTTCCTGCCAAACCAAAATGAGTTAGAGAACAAAGTTACTTAGTTATTATGTAGCTAATTTTTTCCTTTATTTTACTGAATTTTTTCAGATTTTTTTGAGCAAATTTTGAAAAAATCCCAAGGATGCAGCTTATGTTTAACTTTAAATATCTCGAAAAATAGTGACTTTATCGTTACGAAGAAAGAATATGTTTTTTACACAGAAAGTATTGGAGAATCGAAAAATTGTGCTAAAATGACAATTCCGTCAGTGGCGTAGGATTTAGGAAGGATCAACCTCTCACTTGCCCCTGTTGTACGCCACTGGCACTAGCCAGAAACTTTTGTTTAACATAATTTAGTATGGTGTACGGTACCTACACTTTCTGCCAAATATGATAAGGATACGTCAAATAGTTTTTAAGTACTGGGCAAAAATCGTTTTTAAATTTTTAAATAAAACACCCTGTAGCTCAGTAAGGAGCCACATTTTATCTAAGTGTTTTGGGTCAAATCTTCATATTCTGAGCCCAGGATACTCCAGTTAAAATATTTCCAATTAATTACAAATCACCCTGTATATATAGAAAATTAAGATTATATGTCAAGCTTTCTTCAGAACCTGGAAAATTTGTTTTATTCACAAATAAATTAATTATATATTCAGAATATTACTAATAAATTAATAAAAAAAATAGTTTTAGTAACTTATATGTTCTTTTTAGAAAATTGAACAACATATAAATAAATGGTATGATTTTTACGATTGCTGTACTATTTATGTATATGTTTCTCAATTTTCTAACAAGAACATGTAAATTACAAAAACTATTTTAATTATTAGTTCTTTGTAATATTCTGAATGTACAATTAGTTCATTGATAAATAAAACAAATTTTCCAGGTCCTGAAGAAGCTTGACACAGAACCTTAAATAAGAATTTGATTTAGAGCACCTAACTTTTGACTATCTTCTCATCAAAATTATATATATTCAATACTAAATGGTGTCTGTTTTAACATCTAATATATTTTATAAAAATATTATTTAACCTAGTAAGCAATTTTAATTTTGATAGCAGTAATAGTTACTATAAACAAAATTTGACATAAAGTCACTACTTATTAATAAAACTTTTAAATTTTTTCTAGATATAGGCAAATAGAAGAAACAGAAACAAGAAAAATTATTGGAAATGCTCCACTTATGGGAATTAATTTAGGTTTAAGAAAAGCTGGAAAAGTTAAAGTTAATGATACAGTTTATGTCGGATAGTTTTTACTATTTCAAAAAGAAAATAATTAAAATAAATGTTAGTCTCATACGAGTATTGCTTGAAATATTTTTGAAAATGTTTACATTTAATAAATAATATTGTATTAGATATTTAAATAAAGTTAATAAAATATATTGTCTTTAACTCTATGAAAAATCATAAATTATATAACAATAAAGTATATCTATATAGTATACTTTAATACTTATTACAATTAAACAAAACACTATTATGCCTGTTTTACACGAAGCAATTTTTTTCTTATGTAACAAAATTGAACAAGAAAATTACCAAACAAAGTAGCACAAATATGTCTATGTTTCACACGATGCAACGAAATTGGGCTGCGATTTTTGTCTTTTTATTTCGAAATGCCAACTGATAAAAAAGTAACCAAATACAGTGTGTGCCCGGATGAAGTTAACAAGAGGAAAATTTTTTATTATTGATTTTACGACAAAAAATTATTCCTTATAAAAAGTTCTGCTTGTTGAATAAATAAGTTTACCACGAGAAAATCCAAGATTTAATGTACAGAATGTCCCATAAATTAAGATAACATGAAAAGAGAAATACCATTTATTAATTTTCAATAATTTTTCCTGCCAAACCGGATGAGTTAGAAAAATAAAGTTACTTAGCTATTATGTAGATTTTTTTTTTTATTTTACTGAATTTATTCAGATTTTTTTTAAACATTTTTGATAAAAAAATTATTTAGAAAAAATCACTCTTGACATTATTTTCAAAAATTAAAAAAAAACCGTTTTTAATGTTTTCTCTTCTAAAATATGCATTCTAGAACAACGGTCTTGTAGAATATCAACGCTATGGGATGCACTGATGGTGCTGCGCAGGTTACTAATAGAAGACAACTTAAAGAAACTTGCTATCCCAAGAATAGGATGTGGCCTGGATGGGTTGAACTGGAAAATAGACTGCAACATGCTGGAATATATATATATATATATATATATATATATATATATATATATATATATATATATATACCGGGTGTTCGTTCGTCAAGTTCGTATGGGCGTTTAACATGTAATTTCGATAAATTGCGATATACTACTTTCTCGAGTAAAATTCGAAGAAATAATTAGAATACTTTTCGATAGGGCATAAAAGGTTCTATTATTTGGTTTTCGTTTTAATGTGCTAGCATGTGCCGTTTGGGCGCTAGATTTTTTTTTGGATTTTTTGGTTTTTATTTTTCTTCTCAAAAACTGAGGTGTAGGAAAATAAGCATGACATTGAAAAAAGCGGAATAATGAGTACGATAATTTTGTGCAGAAACTATTATTCTATAATGCATCGTTTAGTAGAAAAAAATTAAAAACTGAATTTTTGAAAATTTAACAAGGGGGGACCCATAAGATTTTTTTCAAAATTTGCTCAAAAAAATCTGAAAAAATTTAGTAAAATAGAGAAAAAATTTAGCTATATAATAGATAAGTAACTTTTTTTCTACTTCATACAGATTTTGCAGGAAAAATTATTGAAAATTCTAAAAAACATTTTAAAATTTTATATATATATATATAAAAAAAAATAAAGATTGATAGTGGGTGTTGTAGTCAATGGTTGGATAAGGTGTTAATAAAAAAATCTCATTTCAGATTTGACCCGAGCTTTTGTTGCATAGTTTGCCTACTTTTCAGGGCGCTATAATCAACATTTTATTTATGAAAAATATAATACATGACTAAGTAAAGACATACAATAACCAGATAAATAAAGGAGACAAATTTACTTACTCATCTTATAGCGATTTTTATGATAAAACTAGTAATGAGAATCGTGTTTAGAACGAAAACGACCAAATTGTAAAACATATGTTACTTCACAAATAATATTCATAATAATATGTAAATGAATATATTCTTTCGCAAACTGAATTACTCGATCCTTAAATTCATCCCAAATTTCATTCACATCACATTCATAATTAGTTTTACACGCAGGAAAATTATCATTAATTTTTTGCACGTACTCATCTCTAGCATTTTCACACTGTAGAACATTGGATTTTACTCGAAACATTTTACCAGATATTCTTTTCCTCATTCGCCAACCTACATTCAAACGTATAAGCGAAACCACTAAATAGTGATCATTTGTACCAAGTTCAGCACCACTTTTAACACGTATGATAATAACCAAACTTTTCAATCGATCATCATATATAATAAAATCAATTACAACACGTCTATTTTCTAGAACATTCTCCCAGGTATAAATATGGGAAAGTTTATGTTTAAAATAGGTATTAGAAATAATGTCATTACTTTGTAAGCAAAAAGATAACAGTCTCTCAATATTATCATTTACTCTACTATCACCAAACATACCCAAGATATTCCCAGTTATACTACGTTTTACACCAACTCAACCATTCAACTCACCACATACAATCAATTTCTCTCCACAGTCAACAGAGTTAGCCACACTATTCAATTTATTCCAAAACTGATTTTTTTCAACATCAGATGCAGAATCAGTTGGCCCATAAACAGACACAATCAAAACCTTGTGTAAACCTACCTTCATTCGTAACCAAAGAATTCTCGAAGAAATACAAGCATAACTTCTTACAAACGGTTTCATCCTCTCGCTTGCAAGTAAACCAACACCCTGACATGCTCTTACTCTCATACTGACGCCCGACCACAAACAAAAAATACCATTTTTCTCTTCCTCACAAAAACCTTTCCTTTTAGTTTCACTTACACATAACACATTAATACTATAAACACGCATTAACTCCATCAACTCATCCTCTTTCCCATTTATTCCTCTTACATTCCAAGTAGCAAATCTACATTCTTCCTGCCATTTTTTCATAAAACCCACAAATTAGTCATAATATTTAGTCACAATTAAGTGCCCTTATTAAAAAATTTGTGTTAATTTTTGACTAAATGTGTTTCTTTTGTCTAATCGTGACTAATCTGTACGTGTGTGTGTTCAGCCTGATACCGTTCATGATTTTTGTGTTTAATTAATTAATTAATTAAAAGCAATGCTATGAACATTTTTACAACCGCTAAACAGAAAGTTTCTTATTTTATTATTTTTTTTATTCATGTGGTTTTTTCTTCAGTTTGTGTGCATTATTAAACTTTGTTAACAGCAACAAATATGTAATATAATTTCTAATTAAACAGAATTATTTAATACTTTTGGCATAGTTAAGCCTCTTTTGCTATCGAAATCAGTGTTTATGTTTAAGTGCAGAATTAATGGGTTCGTACCAAACTACATGTAAGCTTATGGGAAAACATTAAATATGTGCAGATTTAGTTTTATAAGCAAATTTTATTTTATCGTAGCCAAATTTACTTATGTTTTGAGACTAGCCAATCCGAATTCAATAACTTGAGATAGCGACATATATCTGTTTTACATTAACACTATCTGTGGTTGGCTCTTGATGAAACATTTTTAAAAAATTATTAAGAAATAAAATAGTAATAAAGATATATTTATTAAAACACTTGGTTAGTTTCACAAATTATTTATTTACTCTACGATCGTTTCGACCTTTCGACGATGACTGAAATGTCGAAACGATCGTAGAGTAAATAAATAATTTGTGAAACTAACCAAGTGTTTTAATAAATATATCTTTATTGTTATTTTATTTCTTAATAATTTTTTTATATCTTTTCATCAAAGGAACGTCAAATTTCGAATATTATGTAAATGGAAACTTTGGAAGATAAAATTAAAATTGTTTTGAAGAGGCGTATTTAATATAATAAAATAACATTTATTTTAGTAAGATGAGAAGAAGCGAAAACAAAGAAGATGGTGAATTTATCCTATAAATATGTAAAAATATATTTATGTCCTATAATGCTATTTCAAATATTCTGTTTCGCATGCGTATTTTTAAAATAATTGTACTGGTTTATTTTGTATAGTAATACATTTTTCATATATATTTAACACAACAAAAGAACTAAAACGGCAAAAAACTCTACTGGAGATAAACAAAAACTTTTTGGCATATACACAACGTAATCATATATGATTTTTAACAGTATTTAAATTGTCATCAACTTTGCAGGCCTAACTGAAAATATATCAAGACAAATAAGAAATAGAAACGATCAAGTTTTTGCGCTGTGTTAAATTGTCAAACTAAAACTAAATTGTAAAACTATTTTGGGAGACTGAGTGAGACTTTACGGGGGTAGACCAATTCTCCATAGCCAAAAAAAACTGTTATTTTCAAACGCGCACAGCTCGAAGGGGAATTAATAGTTTGGAATGGGGTAAGAAGCACTTTATTATGCGTCATTCAAGCAAAAAAATAACATCTCAAATGTTTTTTTATTGCTGCATGCCCGCAAACTATGCATGAAAAGTTGGCACCCAAACACGGCAAAATCTGAAAAATTTTATTCCATAATTTTGGAATAATTAAAAATTAATTTTCGGACACAAAAAAAAAATTGGAACGCTAAAATATAGCCGAAAAAACTAATTTTCTGTGGGAGTGCTACCTTGACGTCCAGTCAGCACCCCCACATATTGTAAATTGCAGTAATAAAAAAAATAATACGCCATAATTTTGGTCTAATTTAAAACTAATTTTGGAACACAAGAAAAAATTTTGGAACGCCAAAATATAGTGTGAACTATCGCATATTGTTAAAGGGGTAAACTAATTTGATTAATTTTTCTGTTGTACTAAAATTCATATTGTTATATTAAAATTTGATTGCAACCGGTTAACCAATAGCGAGAATTATATTTTAATATCGGTTTTCGTTCTTTGATCGATTTTTCATATTAAAGAATCGATTTTAACCGGATAATTATTCGGTAAATTTTATAAAATAAGACTGTAAATAATGTATACTAATATAGCATCAATTAATAGTTTTTAATTAGGCCAAAATAATTGTAAATTATTTTTCTCGATTTTTGCAATTTACTGGTCAGCTGACTTGACATCAATGTAGCCCCCACCCCCCTCACGAAAAACTAAATTTTACGTATTTTTTTTTGCAATGCAGTAAAAAAGTGGAACATTTAATATCAGTCCAAAATAGTAATAACAATTTTTCGCGGTTTAAGGGGAGGTTCTCATCTAAATGACTAAAAAGTACCCAAAGTTTGGAATTTTTTTATTCGCAAATGAAAAAAACATAGAAGGAAACGGTTTGCGGATTCGAAAAAATATTATTTTGGTCTTTATTTTCAAAAATTGTCGTTTCATAAAAAACAAAATGGCGTCCGTGATTCACTGTTTTCGTCGGCCATGTCAGCGCGGAATCGGTAAATTGCGTGAATTTCAGCGTCTCTGGATTTATCTGTAACAAAAAATGAACAACAATGCCAACAAATAATCTAAATTTACTGGAGTATAGACCTAAGAACGTGGAAATATCTTAAAATTTGACGATGTGGTACGATCTCAAACTTTGAGGTCGACTTTTTGGCCTTTTTTTTTCCACTTCAAGGCCTTACAATAAATAGTTAAAACACACAATTTGTAAAGTTTATAGGTCTATACTCCAATAAATTTAGTTTAGTTTTTGGCATTGTTGTTCATTTTTTGTTACAGGTAAATTCAGAGACGTTGCAATGCACGCAGTTTCGCGATTCCGCGATGACTGGAAAACAGTGAATCACGGGATCCATTTTGTTTTTATGAAACGACAATTTTTTTAAATAAAGACCAAAATAACGTTTTTCAAATCCAGGAACCGTTTCCTTCTATGTTTTTCATTTGCGATAAAAAAATTCCAAACTTTGCGTACTTTTTATTCATTCAGACGAAGAGAACCTCCCCTTAAAAAAAATGGGTTATAAGAATAAAGAGTTAGGGGCGGTTTGATATGGTATTTTGGTTTTGACACCAATTGATAGTCTTTAATTAAATTAAAATTTTGGCGTAATATATATTTTTTTAATTTCTGCAATTTACAATATGTAGTGGTGTACACTGGTCGTCAAGATAGCACTCCAGATTATTTTCTTGTGTTCCAAAATTAGTCTTTAATCAAACCAAAATTATGGCGTATTATTTTTTTATTACTACAGTTTACATTAAGTGGGGGTGCTGACTGGACGTTAAGGTAGCAACTCACAGAAAATTATTCTTTTCCACTATATTTCAGCGTTTCAAATTTTTTTTTTGTGTTTCAAAACTAGTCTTTAATTATTCCAAAATTATGGAATAAAAATTTTTGGTTTTGCTTTGGTGCGGGTGCCAACTTTTCACGCATTCGCAAAACTGGCGGTACCCAAATGTCCTCCAAAAAAGGTGGGCTAATTGCTCCGGGTATTGCCGCTCGTAAAATAAAAAAAATATTTCCACTAAACTCCCTTGAAGATTAAAAGTGTGGCTATGAAATCTCAATCGATTTTTCTGTAAATTAAAATAATTATGGCGTTTTGAAAAAAAAAAATTTTGTCACCGACAATTTTCCTATGAAAATGTTGATTAGTTTTTTTTTAAAATAAACATATTGAAAATTTGAATCGACAGTCAATAGGCAGACATATTTTCCGTCAGCAGAAATGCCCATTATTCAAAAAGTTTGAAAATTGTTCGAGTTATCATCGGAGCCATATCGAAAAAGTACGTTTCGAGAAAACGGGCTTTAAAGTTTTTAAATCCCTAAAATAAAATTCCTTAAATTCATTAATTGATTATAATATTTGTTATGTCTTGTTTGGTTATTATTAAATGTAATTATTTATTTTCTAATATAAATAAGTTATAATAAGTTCTGCGTGAAACTCATTAATTATAATTAGAGTTGAACATAAGATGTCATATTTCTCGTACTTTATAAGTTAGTTTTGGGCAAGTGTCATTACTTATATTAATTTAGATAAAATTAAATTAAAATTACTTAAGATTAAAGTAGATAAATTTAGATAAAAAATAAAAAAAATTGAAGTACTTTACTTATTCTTTATAACTAAAATGAAATATTCAGTCAAATACCGATTAGTAAAAATATGACCAAACAGGGTGAATACCGAATAATTATTTGGTTTTGTTTTATCATTAAGAAAAGGTGTTTTTATTCTAGAGGTATACAACTTTAAAATGAAATAAAACACTTTATCGGCAATAACGCGACCAATGTTGACTTCCAAGTGGTAAGTAAATAAATCTATTCATGGTAAAATGGCAAAACGTGCTGACCGCAAATTAACTGTCAACTGTCAAATTGATAATCACTAGAAACAGTGTTGCCAATTTAAAAACCAAACCTTTAAAGAACACCCTATTCATCGTAAGTTTTAACTAATAAAAAATGCACTCAGTAAAATTTACTATTTTAAGGTGAATTATTGAAAAATTATATAAAAACAATATTATACTATATATTTTATTTATTCAAATAAATTTCAGTACTTTTATAAAAAATTCTGAAATAGGGATTTTTACGCGTCACGCGTTTTGCTTTCTGTCAGTTTATCTAGCAGCGTTGCCGCATATTATGTTTACATTTTGAAATTTAAATTAAGATAAATATTATGATTGTTTTGTCAAACGGGCTTCTTTGACTTGTTTCTAAAGAAGCCCGTTTGAGCATATACAATGCAGTTTTGGTGCCTATGTTGATGTATGGCAGTGAATGTTGGGTTTGGTTGCAAAAGCATAAACGGAAAATGACTGCTGTGGAAATGAAATTTTTACGTGGGGTATGTGGTGTAAATAGGAGAGATCGGGTACGAAATAGATTAGTGTATGATGAGTGTGAAATTGAAAGAAATGTTGTAGCAAAAGTTGGTGTTAGTCAGTTAAGATGGTTCGGACATGTTGAGCGAATGTCTAATGCACGTTTGGTTAAAAAGATTTATTTGAATGATTTTGATGGTATACGTTTGCCTGGACGTCCGATGAGTAGTTGGAGTGGTATGATTGAGAGTGTTTTGCGTGAGCGAAAGTTTCCAAGTAGTAGAAATAAAAGAGCATGTATGAGGGGAATTATGAATGTGGATGAAGCGAAAGTTGCTTGTTTGGATAGGAATGTTTGGCGGCAACTGATTTCGTAATGATGAAAAGAATTTGTGCCACAACCTTTTGGGTACATGGTGTGATTGTGTATGTATGTATGTATGTATGTATGTATGTATGTATGTGAAATATTGTTTTATATACCAATACATGCTTTTCTATTCCTACCACTTGACAATTTTTTCTTAGGCTATACTCACTCAATCATACCATTTCATCTACTCATCGGATGTCCACACAAACCTATAACGAAATGTTTATTAGATATTCTATCGAACCATATCAACTCACTAATACCGCAAATTTGCAACAATATTATTTTCAATTTTACACTCATCATATACTAATCTATTTCGTACCTGATTTCTTCTAGTTATACCACATACGCCATGTAAAAATCTTATTATACAATAAATTGTTGTAATAATATTTATGCATTTAAAAAAATTCGAATTTTATTTCACTATTTAATTATAAATAATAGCTGTAAAATTTCATACTTTATCGAAACCCTTCAAATAAATTTTTCATGCATTTTAATATTAAAATTTTTTGTTTATGTAACGCTAAAAAATTTTACATTATTATTTCATTATAATATATGAAAGTATATTAATTAATTGCTTTAATTAAAAAGCAACACTAAAAAGTTTTGTTTGAATTTGTTTTGTTTTTCACAAAGATAAGTTGAAATAAGTTCCATGTATTATTAATTACCTTATATATTATTAATAGCAATCGATTTTACAATGTGTTAATATGTGGACTTATTAAAAATACATATTCGCAGTTTTAGAATGTTCTTTTAGTCGTATTTGTAATGAGAAGTAGATTCTAGAAATCTGAAGACTATTTGAAATTTGTGATAAGATATTTTTAAATTAAAATATAGAAAAATATATTTTTATATCTCTTTATAATAAGTTTTTGAAATAGTCGAATCTTATTATTCTATAAAATAAAAGTTTTTGATATTTACGTTTTTTTGTTCAAATCTTGCGTAAATTACATTATTTTTATTTAAATTTATTTTTTTGTATGGTTTTATAAATTTCTTACAGTAAATTATAAATAAGAGAGGTAAGTTTGTAGATTGGATTATTATAAAAAATCAAAAAAAAATAATAATTTAAATTGAATTGTCACTTATACTAATATTCCATATTGACGTACCAAGATTTTGTTTCATATTTTTAAACAGAACGTGATTTTTTACAAAAATTTTATATTTAAGAAGGGTGACTTGACAATTTGATAGTGCGAGCTAGAGCAAGTAGATGAATTTGTGTAAGGATAATGATTTTGAGTGCTTTTGGATACTTTTGCTAGAAAAGTAAATGTTTTCAAAGAAGCACGTTTGCTTATATAAAATATTGTGTTGGTGCCTACACTGTAAAAAGATCGGTAATTTTATATAAAAACCTGATTCAAATAATTTACACCAGTAAATTAATTATTTTACTTAAAATTACAGAATTATAATATTTTTACAAAAAATTTATCGTTTTGCTGAAATAAATTGTAATTTTTTACTATGGTTTTTATGTAAAATGGCTGTAACAGCATAAAACATGTATTTGCTGATGGTGCACATTTAGAGCAGGTAAATGAATTTGTGTATTTGGATAGTTTATTATCAAACGATGGTCGCTTTATTGTGATATTGATAGGAAAGTTAATGTTGGTTATAAGTTTGTGTATGCTTTGAGAAATTTTGCTAAAAATCGTTTGGCTACATAAAATGCTGTTTTGATGCCTACGTTGATGGTCGGTAGTGAATGATGGATTTGGCTGTAAAAGCATGAAAGGAAAATGAAGGAATCCGGTACGAAATGAATTAGTGTAAGAAGAGTGTAAAATTATTATTATTTTTTTGTGAAAGTTGATGTAAATTAGATAAGATGGTTCGGTCATCTTGAGTATATGTCTAATGAATGCTTGGTTAAGAGAATATATGTAAATGATTTTGAAGGTGTACGTTTGCGTAGACATCCAATGAAAAATGGAGTGAAATAATAACGTAAGCAAATTTTTCTAACTAGTAGGACTAAAGGAGGATGTATCAGAACTATCATGAATTAGAAAGATGTCAAAGTTACCTTTAAATAAAAACAAACAAAATCACGCATTTAATAAAAACAGTTTGCGACTGCAGTTTCGACCGCTAGGTTATAATCAACCTATATACCTGCACAAATGCATTTGTCCATATACATATAAAAAACGAAAAAATACAAAATAAAAACAATTATTTTCTATATAACATAATAAAATAATAATATAGAATTATAGGCTCGCACTTTCACCTAACTTTTAAAAGTGATTTTTATCAAAAGTATTTTTTAACGGTTACTTAAAATTACTTAATAAGCAATTTCAATTAGTTTATTTGTATTTTATAATATTAGATATAAAAAGACACCAAAAATAAAAATACTATTCATATTTGATAATTGGTAGAAGTAAGAATTTATTTTAAATCAAGAAATAAAAGCATTTTTTCATAAACAAAAAAGGTAAGAATATGGGCCATAGTTTCTCGTAAAATATTACTTAAAATTCAAACTTAATTTGCAGGTTTTGATAAATTACCAATTGCCTACTGCTACTTTTTAAATTAAAATTTTAATTTTTTAAAAACTTCAACAGTATTGATTTTTATTTTGATGAATTTCCAAATAATTGAATAAATAAGTATATTTAACTATAATAATTTTGCAAGTGTTCTAATTTTGTAAAATGGTTGAAGCAAAAGAGGTAAATATATATTTTTTCTAAAATTTGTTTGGCTTAAAAATTCGCTTTTTTTCTCATATAGTGTGCAAATAAGGTAGTTTTCTACACGCTATAAAAAAACTTTATAAAATAGTAAAAACAATCACTAGAAAATAGAATATTTATAGCAAAATGAGCTTGCTACCGACAGCAAATTATTTTGTTAATGCCAATGCATAGTTGTTTATAAATTGTTTATTTATTAAAGGAGATTTTTCGGTAAATTTGGATTAAATACCACAATTTTTTTTTGCTTTTTGCAATTTTTAAAGGGCCTATGCTCCTAAAACAGTTTTTCGATATTCGAATTAGTTTTTGAATGAAATCGCATTTTGAAGGTACAGCTGCAGCGGATAGATGAGACGCATATAATTATAATATTATATATATATATATATATATATATATATATATATAATATTAATATATAAAAATAATATATACATAGCTGTCACTGACAAAACCGTAAAGGCGTTTTTCTCGAAGCCATGTTTTTCAAACTGACGTGCACTATTGCGGTCGATCTAATTAACATACAGTATTGCAGTTTGAACTTGCTTATAGAGAACCTTAGAGGGAGTTTAACGTAGGAAAATTTCTGAAAAGTTTATTTTAGGTATTTTTTACAGCGCTTTAAACCTAAAAATAAAAAAAAATGAGAAATAATAACTTTTTTTCACAGGCCGCCATTTTGACCACAAAATAAACTTTTCAACTTTATTCTACGTCAGGCTCCCAGAAATTTAGTCTATTTTTGGAATATCATTCCATTTTTAATTCGAGATAAACCTTTCGAGCTGGACTGTGCACGCCAGTAAAGCGTTCCAGTCGCGTGCGCGCTGCTGTTGACGCATGCTATGGGGATATCATAAAAGAATATTTGACTGAAAAAAACTCGTATATATATAGTCTAAAATATAGTCTGATAACGGAAACCCTTAAGTTGTATCTTTTATACTTTTAATTTAAAAAAATTACGAAAATAAACTAATTTTCAGCTTCATTTACGGAAAAACCCCTTTAAAATAAGTAAATAAAATCAGATTATAGTAAGTTCCGTTATATGTCATTCGAAAAAGTAATTAAATCTATGACATCATCACTGAGTACGTTTACATGAGCTCATTATAAATATTTTTTTCAAATGCAAGTTGCATAAAATTGTGTAATTATTGTTTCATTTTTTATAATTTTAAATTTCTTATAATGCATGTTAAATAAAATAAAAATTGAATTGTTAAGTATTTATCAAATTAGTCTTGAAAAAGGCTGATGTTTTTAAAAATATTTCAAAAGAAAATGAGAAAAATCCATTTATTTGCAAACGTCAAGCAAAATTAATAACATAAAAACAAATGATTGTTTTTTTTTTTTAATGTAAACGTACAATTTACTAAAAATAATCATTTTTGCCAAATATAGCAAAAATAAATACAAATGCTAAAATATTATTATATACTTAATTATAATTAGCACTTATTTGTTTGTAAATTTAACAAAATATCATTAACATAATTAATTGTCGACAGTTTAAATTGTGAAATTTGGGTTAATCCTGTAATATTCCGTTAATATTTTACTGTTATGTATACTGATTATTGTAATTCGCATATATATATATATATATATATATATATATATATGGGTTGGAATTAACTGCACTATAAAAATATATTACATGGAAAAAAAAATAATTTCACTATAATTAAATGTATTCAACTTTAAAAAATATATTTTAACTTTGAACAAAACATAATACACAAAAAAAATATTATCACTTGTATTAATTACTTTCCACTATAAAACGGATACTTACCATTTTGGGGGCTGTCAATCATTTGAGCATTTCCATTACTTTTCTACAAATTTTTTTGGGTCAAAAAATTCACAAGTCTAATATTTTCAGGATATTTAAAGCTAATTAAATGATGATTTTATTTCCGCAAAAATGAGCTTTTTCCATCAACCTAAAGGAAAGTTATGAATTTTTGAAAATAACCATTTTTCTTAAAAAGTGCCGAGCTGCATCGTTGTGTCAAAAGGCCCAAAAATGCGTACATATTTTAAATTGCTTACTTCTTCATTCTTTAAAGTTTTGTAGAGAAAATATCTGCATACGATTTCATTTTAGTGAACGAACGTCGGTCATATTTACAAATTGTCAAAAATTGGCAATTTTTAAGAAAAAATCTTATCTTCAAAAATTCATAGCTTTTTTCTGGGTGATGAAAAAAGCTAATATTTGCAGGAAAAATAGTCCCAAAATTCGCTTTTAATTACCAGAAAAGATTTTAATAAATAACTCGTTCCGAAGACATAATTATGAAGTGTCAAAAATCGGCTATGTTAGGAAAAACCTTATCTTCTAAAATTCATAACTTTTTTCTAGGTTGATGAAAAAAGCGGGAAAAACTATGATTTAATTATCTTTAAATATCTTGAAAAATTAGGCTTGAGAATTTTTTGAATTTGTAGAAAAATAATGGAAATGGTCACGTATATATATATATATATATATATATATATATATAGTTAATACTCAATTATAATCTATCAACTAACCAGATTTATGTATTTTATATATATATATATATATATATATATATATATATATATATATATATATATATATATATTGTGACAATTTGACATTGTCACTTGTTTGAAAATTAAAATAATCCCGCTTACGAACGGTTACATCGGCCTAACCTCAATATGGAACTGATGGATGTCGTAATTATTATATCCTTATTATTTTTATATTATTTCGGTGTCTTTAATAGTTGAATTGAACAGATTTATGATTTCAATATCATTAATTTAGAACTTATAAATATTTTGACAACTGTCATTGAGATTCCTGTGAACCACAAGAGATGGCGTTACTGACATATCGCTGAATATTTTACGTCAGCGAATTAAATTGTGTTTTCTAAATTCAGTAATTGTTTTAGAATATTTAATTATTATATCAACGAACAATATTATTAGTAGCATCGAAATAAGCGAAATAAAATTCGTTAGTAGCCGTCACATCCGCCTCATGCCCTTGGTGGGGAGAGTGCATAAGTACAAGCGTTTTGGCGTGGCTCGTTCTCTTGGACAGGCTCTCTTCGACCAACGCTCTTGGCCAGCACCTCTCTCTCTGAGCCGACTTTTTTGTTCCTGTTGCGGCAGCGAAATTGTTTTCAATGCGAACGCGAGATTTTATTGTGTGAATATTTGGAATATTCAAGTTTTTAGTAATTTTAACGTTAGAAAATTTACGATGCCGGCGAACAATTCTATTTTATCGGTTGGAGAGCATATTTTATTTGAACGCTAGTATTTGCGTTGTAATAACGTCCACGTGGTTGATGACGATTGGAACTTGGCATGTCTGAATAGGAGTAGGTAAGCGATAATTGTGAAAATTAGAATCTAAATCTAGATCAAATTGTTTTCCTTTTGATTCATTTTTAAATTCACGTGACCTTGATCAATGACTTACGATTTATTCAGTCATGTTGTTCAAATCTATCTAGTTTATTGTGTCATTAGTCATTGGATTAATGAACAATTATTTTAAATTCATTTGATAGATTTTTGATGAGAAAATAATTTGTAGTTCAAATTATTTTAGAAGAAGAAATTTTCTAATGCTTTAATTTATCATCGGTTAAGATGTTAAATTCGTTTTATGAGAAAATTTTCTAAGATTTTGATTTATAGTCAATTGTTTTGAAAACAATTTCGCGACTGTCCCGATTCGACGAACCCTGTCGAATCCGGTTTCCCTGGGCCGTTGTGCCAATCATACTTTGTCTTTTTTTTTCCATTTCTGAGTAATTCTGCTTTCCTACATACTATCATGTATTGTAGTTTATGTGTTGTGTTGTCAAATATTCCAAGTGCAATCCTATCATTGTAGCTTGCATGTTGTAATTGTGACGTCATTGGGCTGCTGTTGATGATTTGGTGAGCCTGTGTGCGTGAGTTGATTGAAGCGTAGCGTCATTATTCTGCGCGCGTAATTCGGCTCGGATTAAAGTCCATTTTGATAGTCGGCCGTCTTCGTAAAGATAATTTTTTTGTGATATTGTGGAAAACGTTCTATTATGTTTGAGGCAAGAAGCCTGTTTTATTAGTTTTGAGTTTGGAACGTTTGGAAGTTGTTATCGTTCATATTGGCTATTTTGATATTATTTGTTTGCTATCAGTTATTTAATTTATTGTTTTGAATTATATTATTGTTGATATTGGCTATTTTAATATTATTTGTTTGCTATTCATTTATTTATTGAATATTTTGAATTATATTGTGTTATTTTGCTTACTAATTATACTTTGTAACATGGCGAATCTTCCGTATCGAATCGAGCACCTGTATGAGGACGAAATTGAACATGAGTTATCAATACGCAATGTCTCCGAATCCGGATCACTAAACAGCAAGCGAATCGTACTAGAAGGACTTCTACAGTTAGAGAAAGAACGAGTTCAGTCAATGATAAGGCCTGAATGCAGTCCTGTTCCTGTGAACGAATCCAGAGTATGTCAGTTAAAGTTGCATGAAGTATTGGGTATGCTAAAGATTTTGCCATTTCTTAATCCCGCTGAACGTAAGCTACATGATGAACTGTTGAATTCAAGAATTTTTTACTTGCAAGATCGCATTTGCTTATTATCATTAAACCATCAACAAGAACTCATCAAGTTGCTTTCGGTCACAAAAAATATGCACACGCAAATTCGTGAGTCAATTCGTGGCAATCCGTCTGCGAATCTGATTAATTTGAATTCAGAAGCTGACGCACCACCAGCTGGCTCATCGAACGAAACCTCTGTCTTGCGAAATACTTCGATCACTCCTTCCTATCTAGATCCTGAATTTCCGACGCTGTTAAATCGTATACAATTCGATTCGTCAACTATGAATCGCGACAATGATAATTTAACTGCACGTAATCAACGCGATAATCCTGTTCCTGACGCTCGTGTACCATTACTAAATAATTCGTATCCTACTACGTCAACGCAAAATTTTATTCCGATTCCGAGTAACCATTTTGATTCAAGAACGCAAGTTAGTCGTTGGAATATTGTATTCGACGGTTTATCGGGTGTTAATCAATTTATTGAGCGAATTAGCGAAGCTGCGTATGCTTACGGTGTATCGGATGAAACTTTATTTAGACAAGCTTCTTCGTTATTCACGAAAGATGCTTTGATCTGGCTCCGTATGGTGCGCCCAAGTGTCAAAACTTGGTCTGAATTAGTTGGCCGACTAAAGGAAACCTTCCTGCCGTCAAATTTCGAACTAGCTTTAATGGATGAAATACGTCAAAGGACACAAGGTCCAACGGAACGTGTAGAAATTTACATTGCTATTATGGAAAATTTATTTTCTCGCTTGTCACATCGACCAGACGAATCTTCGCGTGTTTCATTAATAATAAAAAATCTACAGCCACGGTTTCAACGTCTCTGCTCACTACAGTCATTTGATACTATTAGCGATTTAATTCGAACGTGTAAACGTATTGAAGATACTGAATTTAACGTAGCATCGTTTAAAAATCCTCCGTCCCCTAACCATTCGTTATTAGAACCTGATATGGCTTATCGACGTCCGCCGCGCGTTCATGTTGCTGAAATTACTCCGCACAACACTTCGTTTAGAATGAAATGTTGGAACTGCGACGAAAACGGGCATTCTTTTAATTCTTGTACTAAACCACGTAAAATCTTCTGCTACAAATGCGGAATAAAAAATCAAACTGCTGGCAAATGCAAACGCTGCTGTGAAAGGCAGACAAAAAACGTACACGCCGTTTCGGTTTCGTCAGCTCCCGAAAATTCGGCAGATTAAGTGCTGATAGAAAAGAATGGACCGCTTGGTTAAATACGATCCATCGTTTTGTACAAACTCCTGAAATTGCACCTGTATTAATAAATCCCGGTTCAGATGATCGCCCTTTTATTACTGTTACTGCGTATAATAAATCTATTACGGCATTGTTAGATTCTGGCGCGAATGTTTCTATTATTGGATATCGCGGCCTCTCCTTATTACGCGATTTAAAAATAAGCTTGTTACCAGTAGAACATGCTGCTATTGTTACAGCAGACGGCAAAGCCCAAGCTTCACTTGGCACCGTTCACTTACCGATTACTGCTCAGTCGCAAACGCGAACGATCACTTTCGTTATTGTCCCGTCAATCCGTCATACGATGATTCTCGGAGTAAATTTTTGTAAATCGTTTGGAATTTCTGTCAATTTTGCAACGAATTCGTGGACAGCTGCGCCCGAAGTTGCGTCTTGTATTGGCATTGCTAGTTCGGATGAGTTATCGGATGTTCAAAGAAAGTCACTCGATAGTTTAATCGCGGATTTTGAAAAGTTAGGTAAAGTAGGACTCGGAAAAACTCATTTAGTCGAACATATTATCGATACCGGTGATGCGCTTCCGATTAAGCAACGACAATATCCCCTGTCTGAAATCGTGCGTGGACATTTGAATAAAGAGTTAGATGAAATGTTAGAACTCGGTGTAATCCGTCCCTCATCATCCGCGTGGAGTTCACCCGTTCTGATGGTTAAGAAATCTGACGGAAAATATCGTTTTTGTTTTGATGGTCGAAAGGTAAATTCTGTTACGAAAAAAGACGCTTATCCTCTACCGCGTGTAGACTACATTCTTAATCAACTTCGCGGTGCGAAATATTTAACTTCGCTCGATTTAAAAAGTGCTTTTTGGCAAATTCCACTTTCCGCTTCTTCTTGTGAAAAGACTGCTTTTTCAGTACCCGGTCGTGGTTTATTTGAATTTCAACGCATGCCGTTCGGTTTATGTAACGCTGGTCAGACATTACAACGTCTGATGGACAGAATCATTGGCCCCGAGCTTGAACCAAAAGTTTTCGTTTATTTGGACGATTGTATTATTGCGACAAATTCGTTCGAAGAACATTTAATTACGTTAAAAGAAGTGTCACATCGCTTTCAAAAAGCTGGTTTCACTGTAAATTTTGAAAAATGTAAATTTTGTAGACCCTCGCTGAACTACTTAGGTTTCGTAGTTGATAAATTTGGCTTACGTACAAATCCGGAAAAAGTATCCGCGATTGAACAGTTTCCGCGTCCGACGAATGTAACCGAAATCAAGCGATTTCTCGGCTTAGCCTCGTGGTACAGACGTTTCGTTCCGAGTTTCGCATCCCTTTCTGCTCCTATTTCTGATCTTACGAAGGGTAAGAAAAAGAAAATGGCTGTTGCATGGAACAGCTCGGCCGAAACCGCGTTCTGTAAGCTCAAAGAAGCACTCGTATCGTCACCAGTACTCGTTAGTCCGGATTATTCTGTTCCTATCCGCAAATTTCGGATGTATACCGATGCATCTAATTTTGGTCTAGGCGCTGTATTAACGCAGGAAGACGCAGACGGCTCTGAACATGCTATTTCTTATATTAGTCGCACGCTTAATAAAGCGGAACGTAATTATTCTGTTACGGAACGCGAATGTCTCGCTGTAGTTTTTGCTATCGATAAATTCCGACCTTACGTGGAAGGTTTACATTTTACAGTCATTACGGACCACTATTCGTTATTATGGTTAATGCGAATGTCAGAACCAACAGGTAAACTTGCTCGTTGGGCAGTAAAGTTACAACAATTTGATTTCGAACTTATTCATCGTCCTGGTAAGACAAATGAACTACCAGACGCGTTATCTCGTGCGCCCTTAGAAGTCGCCGTTATTGAAAGTTATGCTGATACCACGGACAAATGGTATATTTCGTTACGGCAACGTATTACCGAACAACCTATTTCTTTTCCTGATTGGCGTGTTGAAAATAATATAATTTTCAAATTACGAAATCATTCCTATGAATTACCGGCTAATCTGTCACCGTGGAAAATTGTAGTTCCCCGTTGCGAGCGTAAAGCGATTATTGAGCAATGTCATAATGTGCCAACCGCCGCACATCTCGGTATTTTTAAAACAGCTGCGCGTATCGCTGAACGATATTATTGGCCGCATTTACACTCATCTGTCGCTCATTTTGTACAACGGTGTAAAACGTGTTTAGCTCAGAAAGTTGAACAACGTCCGCCTATCGGACGTATGGGCAAAGAAAAAAATATTTCATCGCCATGGCAAGCAATATCCATCGATTTGATGGGTCCATTACCTGCCACCTCACATCCGAATCGGTATCAATATATTCTCGCCGTATCGGACTGGTTTTCAAAATTTCTGTTATTGTTTCCGTTACGTCAAGCTAATGCTCCGAAAATTTGTGAGATTCTCGAATCGGAAGTATTTTTATTATTTGGAATTCCACAGATTGTTATGTGTGATAATGGCACACAATTTACGAGTAAAAATTTCGAAAATTTGATTAAAAAGTATGAAATTCCCAAGTTATGGTACAATGCGAAATTTCATCCGCAGGTAAATTTTGTAGAACGCTCGAACCGCGTTGTGAAACAAGCTATTCGGTCATATTTGGATGATAACCATCGCGAGTGGGACAAAAATCTCACGTCTGTCGCTCAAGCTATTCGTACATCAGTGCATCAAGTCACTGGCTTCTCGCCGTCGTTTCTAACTTTCGGTCGACATGTACCCACATCCGGAAAATTTTATGGTAACGCTCCCAAGAATGTGTGTACTGATAGTCGTATTGCGTATGCCAATAGATTGGAATCCTTGGCAACCGTATTCAATACAGTGCAAGACCGTATTCATGCCGCGTACAATCGGAACGCGAAATATTACAATGCAAATCGTCGCCACTTAGAATTTTCTGTTGGAGATACTGTTTGGAAACGAAACTATGTTCTGTCGTCGGGTATTCGGCATTTTGCGTCGAAATTAGCGCCACGCTTTATAGAATGTCGCGTCGTGAACAAATTATCCCCAATTACTTATCGCCTTGCTAACCTCCTGAATGAAGATCAGGGTATTTGGCATGTTAAGGACCTAAAACCAGCTCCTGAAAGTTCTGAGGATGAAAACGAAAGCATAACATCTGACGATTCTGTAAAATCGGAGTAAATTTGTTATAAAGCAGTTAGTTAGTAATCTTTAAGATTTTTATTGTTATTCATTTTTATTAGTAAATTATTTATTGAATGTGACGGTTCATGTTAAAGTATGAGTATAATTTTTTATGAGATAAAAAAATTCTTTTGCAAGGGGGGCTGTGTGACAATTTGACATTGTCACTTGTTTGAAAATTAAAATAATCCCGCTTACGAACGGTTACATCGGCCTAACCTCAATATGGAACTGATGGATGTCGTAATTATTATATCCTTATTATTTTTATATTATTTCGGTGTCTTTAATAGTTGAATTGAACAGATTTATGATTTCAATATCATTAATTTAGAACTTATAAATATTTTGACAACTGTCATTGAGATTCCTGTGAACCACAAGAGATGGCGTTACTGACATATCGCTGAATATTTTACGTCAGCGAATTAAATTGTGTTTTCTAAATTCAGTAATTGTTTTAGAATATTTAATTATTATATCAACGAACAATATTATTAGTAGCATCGAAATAAGCGAAATAAAATTCGTTAGTAGCCGTCACATCCGCCTCATGCCCTTGGTGGGGAGAGTGCATAAGTACAAGCGTTTTGGCGTGGCTCGTTCTCTTGGACAGGCTCTCTTCGACCAACGCTCTTGGCCAGCACCTCTCTCTCTGAGCCGACTTTTTTGTTCCTGTTGCGGCAGCGAAATTGTTTTCAATGCGAACGCGAGATTTTATTGTGTGAATATTTGGAATATTCAAGTTTTTAGTAATTTTAACGTTAGAAAATTTACGATGCCGGCGAACAATTCTATTTTATCGGTTGGAGAGCATATTTTATTTGAACGCTAGTATTTGCGTTGTAATAACGTCCACGTGGTTGATGACGATTGGAACTTGGCATGTCTGAATAGGAGTAGGTAAGCGATAATTGTGAAAATTAGAATCTAAATCTAGATCAAATTGTTTTCCTTTTGATTCATTTTTAAATTCACGTGACCTTGATCAATGACTTACGATTTATTCAGTCATGTTGTTCAAATCTATCTAGTTTATTGTGTCATTAGTCATTGGATTAATGAACAATTATTTTAAATTCATTTGATAGATTTTTGATGAGAAAATAATTTGTAGTTCAAATTATTTTAGAAGAAGAAATTTTCTAATGCTTTAATTTATCATCGGTTAAGATGTTAAATTCGTTTTATGAGAAAATTTTCTAAGATTTTGATTTATAGTCAATTGTTTTGAAAACAATTTCGCGACTGTCCCGATTCGACGAACCCTGTCGAATCCGGTTTCCCTGGGCCGTTGTGCCAATCATACTTTGTCTTTTTTTTTTCCATTTCTGAGTAATTCTGCTTTCCTACATACTATCATGTATTGTAGTTTATGTGTTGTGTTGTCAAATATTCCAAGTGCAATCCTATCATTGTAGCTTGCATGTTGTAATTGTGACGTCATTGGGCTGCTGTTGATGATTTGGTGAGCCTGTGTGCGTGAGTTGATTGAAGCGTAGCGTCATTATTCTGCGCGCGTAATTCGGCTCGGATTAAAGTCCATTTTGATAGTCGGCCGTCTTCGTAAAGATAATTTTTTTGTGATATTGTGGAAAACGTTCTATTATGTTTGAGGCAAGAAGCCTGTTTTATTAGTTTTGAGTTTGGAACGTACCACAGCTTTCTTTCGGAGACATTGCTCGCGTAGTTTCGACTTGTAGTCTAGACCATAGCAACGAAAGACTTTCGCCGCACATGCCATTAGCAAAGCAAAGCCAAATTGTTTTTTTTTGTAAAGCCAATATGTTACTTTGTAATTGTAATTTTATATTGAACTGTTAATTTATGATGAATCAGGACATTTAACTAGGTAAAGTTAACTTATTTTGTTTGGAATCGTGTGTAGTATATTTAGTTGCATACTGTCGAATTTTCATTGCATTGCGCTATCACATTCCTAATATGATACGTTAAGTTCACTTAAGTCCTTTATTTGAGTTGTGTACGATCTCTAATATTTGTACCGATCTGTTATATTGATGATTGTATGTTTGTATTTAATACCTCTGTTATTTCAAGTGTATCAACTTTTGTTTCAAGTTCGATTTGTTTGATTATATTACATTTGTTAGTTCGGATTATTCTGCTCTGCCCTCTTATGTTTAGGGACCAGTCTGTGACTTTCAAAGACGTCTGAGTGGGATTCAGTCGTATTAGCAGCCTCAGTCTATCTTGGAAGCCGAATTTTGGATCAGCCGCTGAATGAGATATACCGTTATACAAATCGAGCACGAAGTAGTGGCTGAACGATTTATGCTGAACGTACGAACGCCAATTGGGCATGATCCGATCTCGAGAGCGACCATTTTCTGGCAGTCTTCCTCAACTACCAAACCGCTACTGCGTAATGCGTACTGTCATCCCCTCAGCGTCTACGAAAGCTCAGAAGAAGATCTACTTTAGCTAGACCACCCGCTAACCAGCAGACGTCAAACAATCTGTCTAGATACACTATCACGAATGACATACATTTCTTTGTATTGAAAAAGAACAAGTAACTCTGTAGCGAATAAAATCAATCAATATAACGACTTATATTACAACTCATCATCAGGTATATTTTTTTATTTAATTAAGATATTTCATTTCCGAAACAAATTCTCGAAAAGACGAAAACAGTACCTATCCCGATAAGTTCCTTTTTGAGATTTGTCAAAGCTTCTCAATTTTGCGTCAACATTCCGCTTTGACTGGCGCCCACCTAATTTACCAACATCACAAAATAAAGTTCCTACCAACCCCACCTACGACCCAGCTCTCCTCCAAACAACTGACGCCGTGCCCATTATGGGTGACAGGTAGGATAAAAATCAGATGAATAAAATATTTCAAAATTTGAACACTTTGATAAAATTTAATCAACAACATAAATTTTAAATTCATCTAAATTGTCACAATATATATATATATATTAGTTTTAGTGACTGTAAATATTTATATTATTAGTTTCGTGGGATTTTCAGTCAAAAATAAAAACAACTCAATTCAAAGTGCAAGCTTTCGGAAAAAATTTATTTCCTTCATCAGGCAAATGGCAGAGTTAAAATTATAAAAATAAATACATGACATAAATATATGACAAGTGCATAGAAATAATAAAATGCTATGCTCTGCCATTTGCCTGATGAAGGAAATACATTTTTTCCGAAAGCTTGCACTTTGAATTGAGTTGTTTTTATTTTTGACTGAAAATCCCACGAAACTAATAATATATATATATATATATATATATATATATATATATATATATATATATATATGTATAAGTCTGAATTTGTATTTTCTTTATAACACTGAAAATGGCGCAAGCCGAAAATTAAGTCAGTTGACGTATTAAAAGTTAGTGAAATTTTACAAAATGTGTATTTTTAAAAACCTTTAATTTATCGTTAATAACGGTTTATTATGTTACGAGGAGTAGAAACCGATGATTATTGTGTGGAGACCAGATATTTGTGGCCCAGGCAGAGCTGAGCAATCAAGCATTTTGAGCGAAACACAAAAAGCGCTTTCTATCCCAAGTGACATATATGATTGTTTCTTCAAATGCTTTAAACGAAACTATACAAAGATAAATAATAAAAATACGTGTCCCAGTAAACATAAACTTATACGAACAGTTGTAGAATAATATATGTATATTATTTAAATTTGTTACGTTATTTGTGAGAATTAATTTTTCTTTGGTCGAATATATAATTTTTTGATCACCCTAGAAGGTGTACATTGTATTTCTTGCACTTTTTCACACACATTTTCAATAATTAACTTAACTTAACGTAATAGTTTGTCAATATGGCCGACGAAGATGTCAGATTAAATGTAATTGGGGTTGTAGTTATGTTTGGTGCTGCCACCAGTATTGTATATAGCAGGGCTTCGAACCGGAACTAAACCAAAAACCGAGAATCAAAAAAACCGTTATTTTTGCTGAAATAAAAACTGGAATTGAACAAAAAAAAAATTGTTTATTTCTGGTCGATACGTGTAGAAACATATTTTTATTTTTTTGTTTTATGTGGATGAATACTCAGTTATTGAAATTGAAAATTAAACTATGGACCAGTTTAAGTAAGGTGTATTTTTTGATAATAACTTTGCTTTTAATAGTCTTTAAATAGTTTAAATTTAATAATTAGAGGAAATTTTTATTATTTTCAATTATAAATAAATAAAAATTATGTATACAAGAATTTATTTGGTTAACATATGTTATTATATAATTAAAACATACATGCAAATTATTGGGTTGGTAACAAAGTAATTTCGGTTGCATACTGAAGTTGATAATGACCAAATCAAAGTCATAATTAAAGAGGATCGTCATATAACTGTTCAAGAGATTGTAAAGTGGTTAAATGTATCGCAAACAACAATTGAAAAACATTTAAAAATGTATTGAACTCATTAAGAAGCTCGATATTTGGATACCGCATGAATTGAAAGAGATTGACTTAACACAACAAATCAATATTTGCGACCCTTTCTTGAAAAGAATAATCACTGGTGATAAAAAATGGGTCATGTACAATAACATCATTCGAAAACGATCATGGTGGAAACACGATGAACCATCACAAACCATATCGAATGCTGAAAATCATCAAAAAAAGAATATGCTGTCAATTTGGTGGGATTACAAAGATGTTGTGTATTTTGAGCTGCTTCCAAGGATCCTCACGATCAATTCTGATATTTATTGTCAACAATTAGTGAAACTGGATGAAGCAATCAAAGAAAAACGGCCAAAATTGGCAAATCGGAAAAGATAAATGTTCCACCATGATAATGCGTAGCCTCACACATCTTTGGCAACTCGTGAAAAATTAATGGAGCTTGGTTGGGAAGTGATGCCACATCGCCCAAACAACCCTGATCTGGCACCATCTGATTACCATTTATTTCGAAATTTGCAGAATTCTTTGAATAGTAAAACTTTCACAAATGACGTTGACCTTAAATCGCACTTGGTTCAGTTTTTTGCTGATAAGGACCAGTAGTTCTATGAGCGCGGAACATGAAGTTGCAAGAAAGATGGCAAAAGGTCATTGAACAAAATGGAAAATATGTAATTGGTTAAAGATTATTCTTTGTATTAAAAAAATTGAGTTTTATTTCATACTACACAACCAAAATTAGTTTGTTGCCAACCTTATATATAACTTAACTTAACTATATATAATAAATTATATTATTATTATATATTATGTACTTCTAATATAATTATAATTAATAATTATTATTATTCATATTATATTATTGAATATATATATATATATATATATATATATATATATATATACATATATATATATTGTAGTATGTTTATTATAAAAGAACATATATTCTAAATTTTGGTAGAAAATATGTTTTTAATACAAATAAACTGAACCGAAAACCGAAAAAACAAAACCGGAGTGAAAAATATAACAGTTTGAAGTCCTGCTATATAGTAATTAATTACTGTATAATAATGGGATTATTGTACTTTTAATATAATGACCTCTTTCTTCATAAGCAATATGCTAACTTAATATTAATATTTAATAAACATATTTACTACTTTAAATTTTGATTTTAAACAATTTAAACAATATTTTATGTAAAATTATATACAAATATATTAAGTACTGATACATTTGTGTTAGATTTATTACTAACATAATGACATACAACGGAACTTACGATAACCGGACTTTAATATGGAATTTTTGTGTTAAAATCACCTTTTTATTGCCCTTGGCTTATATGTTTGTTGTCACCATAGCTTTTAATTTCAAAATATTGAATAAAATTAAATATTTTCAGCTTACAGTGAAACAACTGACATCGGAAATTCTAAAAGACTTGACATATGTTGGAAGTAATCCAAAGATTCGAACATTTACTGCAAATGTAATTGGCTTTTTCTTTACGGCTTCAACTTTTATTGTTTTACTGCTTACATTGTTAAAACTAATTTTTACAACATATGATTCACTAAGTAGTATTATGGAAGATATTGTAATGATATGTGCTTGGTTTCAGGTAATTAATTTCATATTAATTATTATAAAAATTATTTTCACTAGTCTCTTTATGAAAGTACTCATGAAAAATTATTTTTAAAAACTTGTTAATAACAAGATTATAAACATAGGAATACTTTAACGTTATCATATACATATTTTAAAAAACATTCTTTAATAGTTGACAACACTGTTCAAAAACATATATTTGTAATTTTTGTCCATATTGGAGAATCTATGTCAATTTGTTAAAAATTCTGCTTAAATATTTTATTGAAATTAGATAAAATGTGTCTAAAAACAATTATTGATATTTTACTCTTAAAAGGTTGGTAAAACTATGCAAGAAATAATAATAAAAATGCAAAATTTGTGATTAGCTAAAAATATGTCCTCACAATAAATGGCAACATTTGATTGACTAATATATATATATATATATATATATATATATATATATATATATATATATATATATATAAGTATAACAAACTAAATCTTTATTGCCCAACAAAATATACCAATTACATGACAAATTATTAAATCTGTATCTGAAAGGTAAACACTCGTAACTCCATTTTTGTCATTTTTATACAGTAGACGCGAAAAACGAAAAATCACATAGTTTTTTTGATGTTTATGTCGGCATAATTTAACTAACAATACTATAAGAAGTCCTTATAGTATTGTTAGTTAACTTATAGTTTCGCGTCTACTGTATAAAAATGACAAAACTGGAGTTACGACTGTTTACCTCCCAGGTACAGAAATATAATGTATTATACAAAATCCTTTAAAATTAAATAATAAACAACGATAATAAACTATATATGTATTAACACGCGTTTTTCAAAATTTTTAATTGTGTGAAAGAACCTGTTGGTTTCGTAAAAAAAAGAAAAAATTATTATTTCTGATGTTGTTTTGATGTAAATTAATCGATTTTAGCCTTACTGGAAAAATGTTTGTTTTAACGGACACTCTCTCTCTCTCTTTCTCTCTCTCTCTCTCTCTCTCTCTCTATATATATATATATATATATATATATAATATAAATGAACATTTAAATATGTCAATGAACGCAGATAATAGAAATTGCAATTTTGGCTATTTTCACGTCAGGTTATGTAAATAAATGTCAGCTTTAATAAATACACGTCAATAAAAAGAAACGTCAGAATAGATAACCTATTAATATTAGGTTAGGTTAGGTAGGTTATATTAAGTTAGATTAGATATATAACTTAAAATAGCAGTGAACAATTAAAGGTAAGTTTTCAACATTAAATTTGTCTGGAAATGATAGCAGAAAAAGACGAATTTTTTTCTCATTTTTATATCTCTAATAATACATTCCTATCCCACTATTCTTACTTCACTCTTTCATCTAGAGTACCTCAGAAAAATCCAATTTTGATCCTTTTCTTTTCTTATTAGTTATAAATGATATTCAAAACGTTTTGCTTCAAAATGATTTAAATAACCTTTAAGAATGGTGTTCCCTAAATAATTTATATTTAAATATAATAAACGCAAAATAATCAGTTAATTTGGGAAGCGAACAACAGTACATTTTAATTACAATATTAATATCACTCTGTCATTACTGACCAGATTACTGATCTCGCAGTAATATTTCACAGCAACTTAACTTTTGCATATCATCTGCAATATATATACACAAACATTTTACCAAAATGTTAGGTTTTTTATTTGGAACATCTGTAAGATTAAAGATACCAAATACTATTTTAAAAATATATTATTCACTTGTTTGCTCTAGGCTAGAATATACTAGTATCATGTGGCCTCCATAGTGCGTTATTTATCAAAACCATCACGAAAATATTCAGAAAAGGCTTTTGAAGTATGTTTAAATTTAAATTATTTAACAATTACTCCAATAGAACAGCTAAAAATTGTGTAATACTTGCAATGTTCAATAATAATTGTATCACAAAACGTAGAGAAACAATTTTTATCTATATAAATTAATGAACAGCTTAATTGATGCTTCAAACTAACTTAATTATTTCAATTTTCATGTTTCTTCCATATGAACTCATATACTTTCTATTTATCTACTGCGCTCAATAACATTCTTGCATACTTCTCTTACCTATAAGATGTGTCAAATCTATCAGTTGAAATATTCAAATATTAGTGTGTTTTAACATTTAAAAACAAATATTTAACTTTAGTTTAGTTTCATTTAGAACTTTTGAAGAAAAAAAGTATATTTTTAATTGGGAATAGAGAGTACTTTTTTGTGTTTCACCCAGATTGCGTGGCCTCGGTTTTACCTCATCCACAATTATCTAACCTCAACGCGTTCTACTCCTTGTAATATATATGTATTATAATAATGCGCTTGAAGAAAAAATAATTATTCTGTACATTGCCCGTATAATTTCAGATCAGTGGAAAATTATATTTTACAATTAAAGAAGGAAAACTTTTATCTAATATATTGGATACCGCTTGGAATGAATTTTGGCTAACGAATTCTTCAGACGAAAAATTTAAACAGTATGTTCAGTCGTTATACAAAATAGTTGATATTGGCGGTAGAACATTTCAATTAGCCGCAACTATATGTGGTATTCTTTTTGTTGTTCGAGCTGGTCTAAAAGGAAATCACACATTATTGTCGGATATATGGATTCCATATAGAGAATATTTAAATAGGTCACCCTATTTCCAAATGATATTTGCGTTTCAAGGAATATTATTTTTATCGACTGTTTACTATTTAGCATGTCCGATTGATAAATTGTTCATTGTTTTAACGTGTAGTATTTGTGTACAATTTAAAATGATTTGTATCAATTTACTGAAAATTGGACCAGATATTAGCGTTGAAGAAAATAATGAAATTATTAGAATAAATGTTTCTCATCACAACAAAATTCTAAAGTAAGTTAATAAGTAATTTTAAATTATATAAAATATATATTTAGTGTCGTAAGAACAACTTGTGTGACAATTCAATGACGTTCAAGGTGACTTGTTGCCAGAAAGAAGTTGTGTGAGTCAATTGGTTGCTCTTCGTATAATTGTCGAAAAGTATAATAGCTTGACATACATAAAAATAGTGTTTTGTAAATTTTTCGATTTAAAGAAATGTTATGGCAATTTTCTTCGGGAAATCTTATGAGATGTGCTTTGCAAGTACGGTATTAATAGTCATCTTTTAAAAGGAAATCAAATTTTGTATGATGGAAATGAGGCTGATGTACGAGTCGATGATCGTTAAGTGATTGGTTTTGTATAGATATTTGTGTGAAATAGGGCTGTATAATGTCTCCTAGGCTATTTAATTTATATATGGATGTTTTTCTTCGGAAATCCTTCTGTGGTAATGATGGTATACATGTAGGTGATTGCGTAGTACCTGCTTTAGTGTCTTCTTTGTATTCTTTTAGGGGGCGATAGTACACCTTAAAAAAAGTCGATAAATCTTAAAACTCTTTAGTAAAAGTCGTCTCATAAGCGAAATAATAATTCATTTAGTTTTCTACATTAAACGATTAATTTGTTTTAAACTCTAGTGATCTACTACTTAATCAGTATTGTCCAATAGAAAAGATGTTCAAAGTTATCTCGAGGTTATTGTATACAAAGTCTCACTCGGAATATCAACCATTCCACGTACTGTGCAAAGCCCAAATCTTGTTTTTAAAGAACAAGGTAAAAGTAATAAAATTTGTAGTGAAACAAAGGTGACAGTAAAAGTGAATAACTGGTAACAATTTACCTGTCAAATTACAAACGTAATAGCAATTGAACAATACTGATTAAGTAGTAAATACTAGAATTTAAAACAAATTAATGGTTTAACGTAAAAACTAAATGAATTATTATCGCGCTTAGGAGACGATCTTTACTAAGGCATTTTCTAGTTTATCGAATCCTTTTGAGGTGTACTATTGACCTCTAAAATAATAGAGAGAAGTAAACATACAGTAAACAACCTGTAGATAAATAATTTTAAAGACATATGTTTGCGTGGACACCGATGAGTAGTAGGTGAGAGTATTTTGTGTGAGTGAATGTTTCCAAGTAGTAGGAATATGAGAGCATATATAAAACATATTATGAATGTTAATGCAGCAAAACTGCTTGTTTGGATGGAAACGTTTGGAGGAAACTAATTTCGGGACCGTGAAAAGAGTTTTTGCTACACACTTTCGGGGATTTATTTATTAGAAATTATATCACTCGTAATCTATTTTACAATTTTAGATTGCTAAGAAAATTTGAAAATATTTATTCCAAGTTATTTATAACAACGCTTAGCACATCGTTTATCGTGCTCTCTTTATCAATGTATGGATTTATAGTCGACAAAGATTTGTAAGTAATATATTTTAAGGAAGTACATTCTATGCAAGAATTATTTTTATTTTTTGTTTTGTTTTAATATAGAAACAAAAGAGTTGTATACGTAGTTAATTGTACTGCAATTTTTCTACAATTCTTTGGCTATTGCTTTGCCGGTCAATTTATTCAAGATGAGGTAAGACAAATTATTCTGTTTAAATAATAATTATTAATTTAAAACAACAAAGTAAGAGAATATAGGAAGATATGATATTGAAGAAGATAAGGACGAATGAATGATAGGGTTTTGCCTGAGCAATGTCTTTAATTAGCAAATATAAAAAAAGAATTATAAGATTAAACACAACATAAATATGGATAAAGCAAAAGCTGCTTGTCTAGATGTTTCGCCGAAACTAATTTCTGCGAGTTTGTGCTATACATTTACGGGTACATAGAGTATTTTTGCATATGTATAAAATAAAATAATAAAAATATTAACACAAAATTTATACTAAAAATTAAAGTTCAACGAAAATCGCTGTATACAGCATGTCCCAAGACGAACTTACCCTTGTAAAAATTGTATAATATTATGTTACAAAATTTGGTATATAAGAGTTGGTCAGTTAAAATAAAGTATTGGCAATAATATGACGCTTCCGGTTTGACCCGAAATCGATTTTAATTTTCTTATTTTGAATAGCATACACTACTTTTATTTTATTATTATATGATATATTAAAATCATTTTACTTTATTCTAATGTTGAATTTTTTAGCTAAAACTTCAAAAGTTATTCATTTATTTTAACGGCTTGTTAATCTATGCATCAATTGACTTAGGAGCTTGTCAGTATGGTGTTTTGATCAATGCCCGAAAACACTTATGCAAGTTTGCCAATCTCGCTGGCTTTTAGGCCAAGTAAATTAAAAAGATGTAGCTGAGAAGCAATAAATACCACCAACGCAACCTGTATAATAATACACTAGCATTTATTGTGTAGATGGCGTTGATTGTATTATCATTACACCTACATCAGTGTTTTCGAATCATACTGACAAACTCCTTAAGAGCGAAACACGTGTCTATGTTTAACGGGCCAGTCATTGATGCATAGATTAATAAGCCGATACAATGATTGAGTAAACTAGTGAAATTTTTGGAAAAAATTTTAACACTAGAATATTATTATAATTTCACAGATACACTTATGAACTTTTGTTTAATTATTATACTTTAGTTCAATTGTTTCCGTCGTATTTCAATTTTTTGATTTATTGTTTGAAATAGGCAACATCTTTCAGGGTTCATATCTCAAGTACTTAATTAAATATTTGTAATTTATAAACGGAGTCTTATTAAGAAAGTTTTGGGCTACTTTTTATTTAAAAAAAATTAATTTAAGCTAGAAAGAAATGTGCTACTTTTTAGTTTATTTACAGATATTACATTTTACAGGGATTAAAAGTCAATGATGCTGTATATAGTTGCAATTGGTACAACCTTAATAATGATAACATACGAAAAAAACTAATTAATATAATAATGCAAACACAAAAAAAACTTGAATTGACCATTGCTGGTGTATTAGGTCTATCGATGTATAATTTTGCAGCGGTAAGAAAATATTTATTTTTAATTATATAATCCTGCTACGTTTTCCAATAATTATTTTTGTAAATGTTTGCAGATTGTTCGAGCTTCGTTTTCGTTTTTGATGTTTTTAATTAATTCTAGATCAATCAACACAGAATGAATGTGCGTATAATTCTCATTTAAAATTGTATGCGAATTATACAAAGTACAGTAAGCAAAAATTAACAGTAATAACTACAATATTATTATTTAAATGCTCTGTTAAAGAATTTAAAAATAAAATAGAACATAAAAAATTAGTACAGTAATCATAAAATATTTTACAAAACATAGAACTCATGTAGTTGATGATAAAATTGTAACAACCAACACTGTAGTTGAAATTTTAATGATTTCACCAACACATGTTGTAACTGAAAAAACAATATCACTAATGTATAATTAAATATAAAATAAATAATAACAATTAAATAAATAACCAAGTTGTTATTTTCTTCATTCTAAAATTTTGTATTAAATTTTTCTTTTATCAACTGTTTGAAACGAATTGCATACGACTAACAATAGATTGTTGCGGTGCTGAACCTTGGTCCGATTATGTTTTGCTTTTAATTTAAAAAAATTGAAATTAAAGAAAATTTATTTCATTAGAAAATAATTAATGCACAGAATTATATTGATATTTAAATTACACAAAGTAGAAAGCAATTAGAGTAAAAATAAATAATTTAGCAAAAATTGAAAATGGCATAGAAAACACAAGATATTGCAATAGACGCCACTTCGGTTTCAAACTGAAATGATAGAAAAAGAACTACCGAGAACATTTTGGGGCAAATCTCATAGAGGTTACTTAACAGAAATTTCAAAAAGAAAAAAAACCAATAAATTTCTAAATTGAAAAATCTTACTTTATATTTTATAAAATAAATTGAATAAAGTTAACTTTTGTTTATTTATGTTTTTGGTCTAGTAGTTACTTTTAATGTTGTCATGTTGGTATGGTTGTTGTTGTTTTATGTGAAATTAACACGATAAGGTTGTTTGTAGGATTTACGAATATTTAAATAAAATTAGCAATTTAACTACAAAAAGATCTTATAAAAAACAAAAGCATCTTGTACGACCGCTAAAATTATAAAATAAAGAATTAATAAAATTTACTGTATAATTATCAAATATGCGAACGAATAAAATTTAATATTACATTCTTATGGTCTGAAGGAGCAACAAAACTGTTGGTACTTACAATATCTTATTGTAACCGTAAGTTTACCACAATCGATGTGTGAGAGCTCGCATTGTTGTGGTGAAGAATGATCCATCTCCGGCGGCTGATTTTCTTTATTTCTTCGAAGATTTCTAGTAAACAAATGGTTGTATACCATTCAGAATTGACTGTCTGCGTTGCAACAATGGTACGGTTGCGACTTGTTCAGTTTTTTCGAAAAACAGCAACTTTTGTTGGATTTGGTTCATCTTGAAAAATTCACATAATCGACTGCTGTTTATTTTCGGGCTCATACGCATAGATCCACGATTTGTCACCTATCGCGATATCATAGACATGTTTTGAAACACCGCAATCGTATGTTTTGATCATTTTTTTTAACCAATTTTGAACAATTGTCAATTTTTGTGGGATCCAACGCAAACAAATCTTTTTGACGGACAAATATTCATGTAATATTGAATATATGCTGATCCCACTAATGCCCAAGGATGTCTCAATCTCACGATAAGTCATATGACAATCTTGCAGAAACAGTTCACGCACAGCATCAATGTCTTTCGGAACAACAAACGATTTTGGATGATCTTCACGATATTTGTTGTTGAGCGAACTAAGACCACGATTGAATACGGTAAACCATAAATAAATACTGGTTCTTGATGGTGCTTTATCGTCAAAAGTCAAATTAGGTTCATCCATGCACTGCTGTTAAGTTAATCTACATCGAAAAATTGTAAAAAAATAATGGCACGAAAATGTTTATGATTTAATAGCATTTTTTGTCCGAGAGTTACTGTAAACAACGCAAATAAAGCTCGTACGTCAAAACGTTCTGAATACGTATACCGTCCAAAAATGTCAAACTTTACGATAGAGAAATCAGTTGCCAGATGACAGCATTAGAGTTGCCCAATACAGAAATATAAAAGGCAACCCTCGTATAAAATTATTGTTAATTCATTGCAAAACA
Organism: Clivina fossor; assembly: GCA_963966155.1. Taxonomy (NCBI): domain Eukaryota; kingdom Metazoa; phylum Arthropoda; class Insecta; order Coleoptera; family Carabidae; genus Clivina; species Clivina fossor. The sequence continues at coordinate 38,892,980 of OZ014551.1, forward strand.
CACACACACACACACACACACACACACACACTAAATATTGTAATTAGTTTCTTTCTTCTACATATACAAATGAATAAATAACTAAATGTTGTAAAATAATTGAATTGGAAATAATATAACCCCGAAATTATAACACTAATTATAATCATGTTTATTGTTTTAATTTTTTGAATAAATCTTTTTTTATAAATACATAACAAAATTTGCATAAATTTAAAAATATATAATAAATTAATTTACTAAAATCATATATACGTAAAAACTATATTAAAAATATTATAAATATATATATATATATATATATATATATATATATATATATATATATATATATATTATCACAGCCTAAGGTAAGGGTATCGTTTACAAATTTATGATTTGAGTACATGAGACACTAATAATATCATAAATATCTCATTTTATTATGGTATAGCAGTAAATATACTATACCATACATACTAATACTCGCACGTTTTTCGAACATGACGTTAAACTCTAGTTGTGCTTTGTTCAATTACATATAAATTAAGTTAGCTATAAACTAGGAATCAGTCTAATAAAATTATTTATCATTTTAAAGATATTTAAAAATATAAAAAGCTATTATTTGGCTTTTGATTTTTATTTTTTTACAAAAAAAAATTTATTGAAAAAAGTCCATTACTATAGTAAAAAATTATTTTGCAATATTAATATAATTTTTTATAAAATATCAAATAAAATGTAGATAGATAGATAGATTTTTTTATATACAAATTCAAAATATTTTTAAAAAAAAAATTGTGTAAGAGAAGCATTTTTTATAGTCAACTTAAATTTTTAAACTCTTGAATTCCTTCCTTTAACAATACTTATTTTCTTTTAAAAATAATTATATTTATCTTAACATAGTAAAAAAATCTTTCAGAACTCATTATATAAAATTAAACTGCTTTAGTTTCAAGTTGTGTATTAAAAATTTATAATCAATGTTTCGACCAAACTCAACGTTTATTTTCATTAAGAAAACTGTTACAACAGTAAAAAACTGTAAATAACAGTACATAAAAATGTCATTTGTATCAGTTTTCCTGATGAAGACGAGCATTGAGTTTCGTCGAAACTTTGGTAATAAATAAATTTTAATATAGATCTTAAACCTAAAACAGTTGTTTTTTTATTTATCTTTTCTTGAAAATTTCTTCTTTTAATAATTTTAATAAAAGCCTTTCGCTTAATTACTTATAAAATATAAAATAAATAATTATAATAAACAATTTTGACAAATATTACATTAACCAAAATAAAGTTCAGAGATCAACAGAATCTTCAAATTTTCAAAATTTCTTCATTTTGATTCGGAAGGTTTTCAATTGTACTAACATTTTAAACCTGCTCTTTTTTACAATTTTTTATTTTAAATTAAGAAATACATAGCAACTGGTATAGTGGTATTTTTCAATTTTCAAACCAATATTAAAAGTTCACAATTCAACAACTAAAATTTTTCCATATTTCTTCAATTTAATTGTAAAGGTTTGCAATTGTATGATTACGTATTATAAAGACACTGTTTTTATTGTCGTAAATTTCAATGTCTAAGAATCTACTAAAATTTCTTCACGAAAATCTTGCAGTATAGCAATATCTTTTCAACCATTTTATTAATCGTTGGCGCTTATCACATTAGCATTTGAATTGTTATAAAATCTAACAAAATTTCTTCATCTGAGTTCGAAAATCTTCTTTATTTCACAAATAACTCACCATTAGCGCATTTTGCAGCATATGAGCAAGCAACAAACTTTGCCTAAATATTTCTTCTTCACTTAAGTTCAAAGTTCTTGCAACATAAGCAATAGCACTATAATATTCTAAAGTTGAGACATTTTCTCAAAATTTCACAAGTTACTCAGTCATTGAATCGGCTGTTAAGCTATGCATCAATGACTGGCCAGATTAACCATAGACACGTGTTTCGGTCTTTAGGACCTCGTCAGTATGGTGCTTTGATCAGTTGCTGAAAGGCAACTTGATACCGATGTTAATTCATTAGGTGATATTTCATTATATCTCATGGTGCTATTAACCATCGTAGGATACTGGAACACATTTGCATCCATGTGCAGGCACAATAAAGACATCAGTCTGATATTTCTGTTCGCCGTAAACAAGATCTTCGTACGGTGGCGGCGCAAACAAATGATAAGCGGGTGGCGGTGTTTCGCAAGTTCCTCTCGTTTGATTTGCAGCTGGAGGAACTTGATGTCTTAGTTGTTCTGCTTCAGCACCTTGGCGTACAGCACATTTCTGCAAACAGCACGAAAGCGCCACAAATAAAGCAATAAGCCCACCGAATGTGCAAATGAACGAAACTATCCTCCAAGGATCAAAGATTGATGATGGTTTATCTAAAAATCGAAAAAATATTGTTAATTTTACTTGAATTAATTTATAATTTATTTATATTAAAATCTGAACTATATATATATATATATATATATATATATATATATATGTTGATTTTTCGTTATTCGACTGTGTATGATGACTGCATACCTGACAAACAGATTAAATTAATTATATATATATATATATATATATATATATATACATATATAATATATATATATTTATATATATATATAACAACTACCCTTAGATAATAAACAACCCAAATACACAAATCCATCTACTTGTCTGGTAGTACCAATAAAAAAACATACATACATACATACACAATCACGCCATGTACCCAAAAGGGTGAGGCACAAACTCTTTTCATCATCCCGAAATCAGTCGCCTCCAAACACTCCTATCCAAACAAGCAACTTTCGCTTCATCCACATTCATAATTCCTCTCATACATGCTCTTTTATTCCTACTATTTGGAAACTTTCGCTCACGCAAAACACTGTTAATCATACTACTCCAACTACTCATCGGACGTCCACCTGCAAACGTATACCATCAAAATCATTCAAATAAATCTTTTTAACCAAACGTTCATTTGCTCAACATGTACGAACCATCTTAACTGACTAACACCAACACTAAACAAAGTTGTTTAAATATAATTACCATGATTGTCATCATTCAATTCTTTATCACTTTTATCTGTTTCTTTTTCTTGTTTTAGTAATTCTCCAATTGTTATTCCAGGTGGCATATGCATCTGAGCAAGATCCAATGGTACTACACCAAAAGCCCGTGTTTGTCGATCTAGAGGTTCTCTTGATTCGATTAAATTTTCTAAATCCGAATAGGTTTGATCTTCATCATTGTTGAGAATTTGCGATTTGTAATGCAATTGTTCCTTTAATTTACCTGTAAATAGAAAAAAATTTGTAATTAATTTAATAATAAATAAATAAACAAATATTTGTTATAAATTGCACTCTGTAGATTCGTATTTTTTATTATTATTGTTTACAATATGTTTCAAACTCTTAATCATATTCAAGTAGATATTAATATGGGTTCGAAGACTTGCAGGTATAGCGTATTATTTACCGTATGAACCATTTCCTTGAAAATGATTGTAAAATCGAAACATTTTAATGATAATAATTTTTAGGATGAGGCTATTTATACATACGGTATGTATACGCAATTGGCTATTTATACTTATTGAAAAAAAAAACCTAAACCAACCTACTAACCTAGCCTACCCTAAATAGCAATTTTTTTTTTCAGTATGTATAAATAGCCAATTGCGTATACATACCGTATGTATAAATAACCACTTTCTTAATTTAAAATGTAAAAAAAAATTTCCCCGAAAATCAACATTCTATTCATAATAAACAAACAAAACATAACTTTAACAAAACCGAAAACTTTTTATTTTAATAAAATGAATTTTAATAGATTATTTACTGTTAATTTTATATTATAATAATTAACATTTGTTTTAATTATTTTAATAAGTTTCTATATTATTTATCACAGAAAATTATCAAATTTAAAAAATATAAAACATAAATGTAAAGTTTTCATAATAAAAATAAAAACATTCTATACAAAACGATAGTTCTATTTTTAGTTAGAGACACACAGAAAGTCAAAGTACCCAAATTACTATAATAATAATAACAACGTAATTGGCTAAATGACTCATATGATTCACAAATCCTATACACTGTAAAAAATGTAATATATATTTATGTAATTTTACAGAAATATTAACAGCAAAATAGAAGCATTTTTTTATTTTTAATGGGATAATTGCCGTAATATCACATTTTTTCTGTAAAAATACATCAGAATATGAAAACTTACAAATATTTTTTACAGTGTACATATATCATTAACGAGAGACTTAAATTTTAAGAAATCCATTAGAACTTATTGAATATAAAATTGTAATATATAAAACTAACATTTAATTGGATTTTCTATTGTTGTTACCAATTACCGATATTTGATTCTGTATTTAATAATACATATATTTGAGTAAGCTAAAAAATTAAATAATTTGAAAAGTTAAAAAACAAGATTAGAAGTATATGAGTAAACCCATATATAGACCACTTTGACATTTCTCGGAAAGTTGGCAACAGTGTATTTTAATAATATTATAATTTATGTGGGCACTAGGAGATACTTTTCTGAAAATTTGATCAAAATCGAATAAATAATGTAGCCACAATAAATTTTTAAAAAATTTTGTGATTTTTTTTCTCTATAAGTTTGCAACACTGTATTTTGTTAAAATTGCATAATTGCATAATTGCACTAGGAAGAACTTTTATGAAAATTTGATTAAAATCGGTTAAATAAAATAGTCCTAATATTTTTTTTTAAATTTTACTAATTTTTTTCTCGGAAAGTTGGCAACACTGTATTTTGTTAAAATTACATAAATTATATGAATACCAGTAGAATTTTTTGTGAAAATTTGAGTAAAATCGGTTGAATAACATGGCCATAATAAAAATTTTAAAACTTTAGTAATTTTTTTCACGGAAAGTTGGCAACACTGAATAGTAATAAAATTACATAATTAATGAGAGCACTAGAAAAATCTTTTCTGAAAATTTGATCAAAATCGGATATATAACGTAGCCAATATGAATTTTTAAAAACTTTAGTAATTTTTTTCTCGGAAAGTTGGCATCACTGGAAAAAACCAAAACCACATGAACATCTTGGGCACTAGACAAATTTATCCTGAAAATTTGATTAAAATCGGTCGAACCGTCTAGGAGGGGTTGCAGCCACAAAATTTTGACTTACGACCGAGCGAGCGAGCTGACGACGCACATCCATACACCCACATAAACTAAGTTCAGATTCGTCATCTAGGGACTATATAAAGGATTTCTATACACAATTTTTTTTTTGAAAATTTTACAGACACCGTATCAAACGCTATACCACTTTTCCTTGCAGTCAAATTGGTAAAAACGTAATTCATTGATGTTTCCTTTTCAAAAAATAATAATTATACCTACTGATAATGCTTAGTATTAAAAATAAATAAATTTATATTGTTATACTTAATAATCTTTATTAAGGTTTGTTTTTGAATTATTTTTAATTTGTTTGTTATTAGTAATATTTAGTTAAATAATTAGTCAACTAGTCAACAATTTGAATAACAAAATACTAAAAATTAAAAAATATTAACACTTGTAAAAACTACTTTAATTAATTTTAAAATCTCAACAAAATCTGTCAAATTTTGAAAAAACTTAAATTTACTAAAAATTATTAAGTAATGCTGAAATTGTCAATTCATTAGAAAAAAGAAATTTTTAAAAAAAAAATATTAAGTTTTGACAAAATTTATGTAATCTTGAGACAAAAACTATTAAATTTTACAGAAATTGTTAAATATTGATAAAACTGTCCAATTTTAAACAAAATATTTTAATTAATTAATTTGACAAAACTAATTCATTTTAACTATCAAATTTTGACACACACAGACACACATACATACATATATATATATATATACAGTGTGTCCCAGGATTGATGTTACAAGAGGTGTAATGGACTAAAATTTTTTGAATTTCATTTCAAGATTCTGGAATTAAGCCCTGCTTGGCGTGAAACGAATTTTAAGAATTTTTTCGTTTTTTGAAAAACAAAATGGCCGTGACGGTGAAGCAAGAACTATTTTCTTTTCAGGTAAAGTACCCTTTTTGTTTAGGATACGACAAAATTTTATTAAGAAAAGTTGTTTATAATGACAAATCATGGCCGTATACCAAACTTCAGGACGATCTACCTACTTTCATTAAACTGTCTGTTTTAGATTGAACAAAATAAATTGTAGGTATCTATTAATTTATTAAAATTTTTATTTGTAGATCGTCCTGAAGTTTGGTATACGGCCATGATTTGTCATTATAAACAACTTTTCTTAATAAAATTTTGTCGTATCCTAAACAAAAAGGGTACTTTACCTGAAAAGAAAATAGTTCTTGCTTCACCGTCACGGCCATTTTGTTTTTCAAAAAACGAAAAAATTCTTAAAATTCGTTTCACGCCAAGCAGGGCTTAATTCCAGAATCTTGAAATGAAATTCAAAAAATTTTAGTCCATTACACCTCTTGTAACATCAATCCTGGGACACACTGTATATACCGGGTGTTTGTTCGTTAAGTTCGTATGGTCGTTTAACATGAAATTTCGATAATTTGCGATATACTTCTTTCTCGAGTAAAATTCGAAGAAATACTACTTTTCAATAGGGAATATAAATTTCTATTATTTGGTTTTAGTTTTAATTTGCTAGCATGTGCCGTTTGGGCGCTAGATTTATTTTTTCGATTTTTTGGATTTAATTTTTTTCTCGAAATTTATGAGGTGTAAGAAAATAAGCATGGTATGGAAAAATGCGAAATAATGAGTACTATAATTGAGTGAAGAAATCGTTATTCGAAAATGCATTGTTTAGTAGAAAAAAATTAAAAAACTGAATTTTGGAAAAATTCTTGGGATTCTTGAAATTTTTTTCAAAATAAGACTTTTTAAAAATTTGCTCAAAAAAATCTGAAATAAATAAAGAAAAAATATTAGCTACATAATAACTAAGTAACTTTTTTCTCTAACTCATTCTGGTTTGACAAAAAAAAAAAACAAATTAAAATGCAAAAAATATTAATTTTCAATAATTTTTCCTGCCAAAACAGATGAGATAGAAAAAAAAGTTTCTTACCTGTAATGTAGCTAATTTTTTTATTTATTATAATAAATTTTTTCAGATTTTTTTGAGCAAATTTTGAAAAAAGTCTTATTTTGAAAATATACTTACCCTTTAAGAAATTTTCAAAAATTCAGTTTTCAATTTTTTTCTACTAAACAATGCATCCTCGAATAATGGTTTCTTCACTCAATTATAGTACTCACTATTCCGCATTTTCTCATACCATGCTTATTTTGCTACACCTCATAATTTTCGAGAAAAAAATTAAAACCAAAAAATAGAAAAAAAATTCTAGCGCCCAAACAGCACATGCTAGCAAAATAAAACTAAAACCAAATTATAGAACTTTTTATGTCCTATCAAAAAGTATTCTAAGTATTTCTTCGAATTTAACTCGAGAAAAAAGTATATCGTAAATTATCGAAATTGCATGTTAAACGCCCATACGAACTTATCGAACGAACACCCGGTATATATTTTATATTATATATATACATATATATATATATATATATATATATATATATATATATACATATATATAAATATATAATATAAAATTTTCATGGGAAGGTAGTCAAAATTGTTCGAATCAAGTTATAAATTTTGAAAAATTTTGAAAATTTATTATGGCTACATTATTTATTCGTTTTTAATCAAATTACCGAAAAACGATTCTTCTGGTGCCCATGTAAATTATAGAATTATAGTAAAATACAATGTTTCCAACATTCCGAGAAAAATATTACTAAAAGTTTTAAAAATTCATTATGGCTATATTATTTATTCGTTAATAACAAAATTTTCGCAAAAGATTCTCTTAGTGCACACATAAATAACGTAATTTTACTAATATACAATGTTACCAACTTTCTGAGAAAAATTACTGAATTTTTTAAAAATCAATTTTTTATACAAAATTAGATAAATTTTTGGAAAATATTTCTTCAGTATTCGTAAAAATTATATAATTTTATTGTAAACGTCAAAGTCAAAGATATATGACTGAATTTTTATAATATTTATAATTAATTTTATATTGTTATAACTAATGTCTGATTATTACAATTAAATGCTTATTTCGAAACTTCGAATTTTACTAAATTAAAACGGTATATAGAACTAACTTACCATTTTCAGTGTTAATAACCATAACCTCAACAACTTCAATCATAACAAATATGCTCAATATTGTCTTCATTATTACAATATATTAAACTTTAATGGAAACCACTCACAAAAAATAAGCTTTGTTTTAAAATTAAATAGCAAAAAAAATTTGTTTTTTCAAAATTAAAACGTGTAAAAATAACTACACACACACATATATGTAAATATGTTAAATATTGCACGATTTAAGGTTCACTACATTTTAAAATCATTTGTTGATATTTTATATTGTGCTAGTGTATTTTATATCAGCTGAACATATCTATCTATGTTGTAAACAAGTAGTGGAGTGGGAATAGTGCATATGTGTTTAATAATATTATGTTTTCAACCTGTTGACGTTTTTAAGATTTGAATTCCAAATATTATATAATATATATATATATATATATATATATATATATATATATATATATATACTATATTCTCTTTGATAATAGTCATATTTGTGTTTTTATTTCTATTGATAACAGATTAAATTTCATTTATTTGTTTATTTAATTTGATAATAATAATTTGTTTATATTATTAGATGTTATTTACATTATTTTTTAATAATAAAATTTGGTAAACAATATTTTTAGAACATAAATAATATACCTATCTAAAAATAGTTTTTTGTTTTTATAAAATGTTTATTATTCAATTAATATATATAACAAACAATTTTTAAACAACAATATTTACAAAATAAGCAAAAATATAATGAAATATTTCACAATTTTTTGTTAGTTTTAATTTGTTTTCTGTAATTTGTATTACGGGATTTACGATTTATTACCTTGAATCCGGTAAAAAATTGCTCATAATTCAATAAACGTCAATACAACTAAAAAACATTATTAAAATATTACAATCTCCTAAAATCAAGATTATATTTATTTTTTAAAATTATTATGAGTGTATTACTAAAAATTAATTATTAACTTTTAAATAAATTTTTTTTTTGTGAAAAACAAAAACAAAACATGTTATAATTAAAAAATTCAATATATATTTTGAGGTTTGCGTAAAAGTTAATTTTGATATTTTATATTGGATTTATAATATAAGTAAATTGTTATTTGCTGATGGCTTGAAAATCTTCAATTCAATTACTAATGTCAATGATTGTATTAAATTGCAAAATAATATTAATACTGTTATGACCTGGTGTCAGAATAATGCTCTAAATGTAAATAATTCCAAATATAAGGTAGTGACTTATTCGCGCAAAGTCAACACAGTAAAATTTGTATATACAATTGATGATGAACCGTTAGGTAGAGAAATTACTATAAAAGACCTGGGCATTTTATTTGATACAAAGTTCCCTTTTGATGAACATATTAAATATATTGTTAACTCTGCTAATAGAATGCTCGGTTTTATTTTTAGAAATGCAAAACATTTTATTAATATGAATACCGTTATATGTCTTTACATTAGTTTTGTGCGATCTAAATTGGAGTATGGAACCATTATATGATATCCCATTTATGATAAATGTATAACTGAAATTGAAAAAGTCCAGCATAAATTTCTAAAATATTTATCTTACAAGATAGATGGTTATTTTCCCGCACAAGGAACTGAACATAAGTTATTGTTGGAAAGATTCAATTTCACTACACTCCCAAGAGCGTAGAATTAACATTTCATTATCGATATTATATAAATTATTAAACAACAAACTTGATAGTATAAATCTAGTATTGAAGCACCAAAATTACACTATTTTTTAGTGTACATGATATTTAGTCATTTAATATTGATTAGTTTTTAACAATTGTTTTGCGAACTTTACGTAAAGTTAGCAAAACATCCCATATTTTTTTAAAATTCAAAACACCAAATTTTTGGTTTGCACACCATATTTACACCATATTTACACCAAATTTTGACATTTTTCTTTTTTCGATATCTCAAAGTTGTTTTGCTAATTGTACGTACATCTAGTTTCAATACTGAGCGTATCTTTTTCAGGCAATCTATAATTTTTATTTAGAAAAGAACAATGCAACATTAATATTTTACATAAATCTTAGATTAATAATATAATCGATTGAAAAAATATGAAAACTTACACAAAATGTACATTAAACGAAAATATTTGATGTTGAGCACATCGTAAATAAAATATGTATAAAAACAATACAAACAATTTAAAAATAATTTATATTAGATATAATATACGTCAAAATTTTTAAAATAAAAACTAGACAAATAACAAAAACAAAAACAAAATTTACAAATTGTTAGCTACTTTCTCATATAACAACTACAGATACACTAAAATGAAACTATCACCAGTATTCTTAAATTTACTTTTTTATGTGTTTTTTGATATGCATTAATATATTGTCAGATGTGTTTGTTAATTTTAATATGTACCATTTTTTTAAAAAGACGTTTTCCAAGATGAGTCTTTTTCACAATGACAACAATGAAACGTGTAACAGATTTTACTAATAACTATTTTAAACTTATTCAAATAATTGGTTGTTCAAGTCTTGAATTCCTTGTACCCAATAAGCTTCAGCTTTATAAATAAAGTTGATTTATGTATCAAATCTCATGAATACACTTATTAATTAAAATATATACTTTATTTATTTCAGGAACACTGTTTTACTGAAGAAATTCAAGGAGCGAATTTATTTACATATATGAACAATTTTACATACCTACAGCAATCAATTTACTATATTAATTTCAATCATGAAAATGTGTGTGATATATTTATAATAAAATTTAAAAGCAAATTTCAAATGAACGAAAGGTTCATTATTATTTCCTCACTTTCATAAATTAGGTAATATTTGCCTTGAAATGGGAATCTTGAAAATTTTAGAACTATATAACATTACAAAAATTAATAATATTTTTTCAAATATTCATGTAATAATAACTTTACCTTCTACAGAATAAAAATAAACAGTGTTTTTCTTCTGCAGAATTTGTCATTATTGTTATAACAAATTTCCTGCAGATATAAATCGTTATATTTGTCTTAAAATTTAATTCAAATAATAAGAAATATTTATTTAATTAAAAATACTATCCATATTTTGAAGTAATCATTACTGTATTTTTACATTTCTTAAATATATCTTAAATATAGTTTTATATAGTTTTATTTATTTTATTAAATTACACTTTTTAATTTGTTTCTTTTTTATATTTAACATATAATTTTGTATTAAAAAATTAGTAATTCTTTTTCATGGGGTTAAATGTTTGTTTTTTACGGTTATTTATTATAGAAATATTTATCAGTAGATATAACTAAATTTTAATAAAAGTTATACCTTTTTAATTTGATATTAATATCCCGCTATATTTCATTTTTTGCAGTTAATACTTTAATAATCAAAAAATTAATTTCATTTTCGTATTTATTAAAATATTTGCTTTACATTCTTCCCGCTAGAATTTGCCCAGAAACCTGCAATATGGCGACGTACACTTTTGAACTAGTATTTCATATGCAATTGCCTATTCAGTAATATATTCATAACAGTGAAGATAATCGTTGAATATAAACAAAATATTGACGCCTTGCACAAGCCAAAACGTTGTGCTTGAGTAAAATCTGTTGCTGCTAGATATTTTGCATGAGATTGATATATTTTACAAATTTTATTTCTTACTTAACTAACTATTCATTCAAATATGTCAGTTATATATAAAAAAAGACATTTTGCAGTTTCGTTAAAATATTTGTTTATTTAAATTATAATTCTAATGAATTATAATTTAGTTTTATTATAATAATTTTAAAATTTATCCATTTGGGAGGGAGTGGAGGAGATACCACCCTTTTTTTTGCTGTTTTTAATCATCATAAGGAAGATTATTTATTTAGCAGTTTTTCTACAGTATTTGCTAATATTTGCGGATGGCATATTGAATTAATTAATCTCTCCGTCATAGCACCATAATTTGATAAAGATGGTTCTTCTAATTGATCTATCGAAACATTTGCATGCCGGTTTTTCTGTTCAAATAATTCTAGATAGTTTACTTTCGATAATTTTGGAATAATTTTAATATTATCAATATTTTTCAATAGATTGCTACATACATACATACATACACAATCACGCCATGTACCTAAAAGGGCGTGGCACAAACTCTTTTTATCATCCCGAAATTAGTTGCCTCCAAACATTCCTATCCAAACAAGCAACTTTCGCTTCATCCACATTTATAATTCTTCTCATACATGCTCTCATACATGCTTATACTTGGAAACTTTCGCTCACGCAAAACACTCTCAATCATACCACTCCAACTACTCATCGGACGTCCACGCAAACGTATACCATCAAAATTATTCAAATAAATCTTTTTAACCAAACGTTCATTGGACATTCGCTTAACATGTCCGAACCATCTTAACTGACAAACACCAATTTTTGCTACAACATTTTTTTCAATTTCACACTCATCATACACTAATCTATTTCGTACCCAATCTCTCCTATTTACACCATATACCCCATGTAAAAATCTTATTTCCACAGCAGTCATTTTCCGTTTATGCTTTTGCAACCAAACCCAACATTCACTACTATACATCAATGTAGGCATCAAAACTGCATTGTATATACTGAAACGGGCTTCTTTGGAAACATTTACATTCCTAGCAAAAGTTCCCAAAGCACCCAAAACCTTATAACCAGCATTTACTCTCCTTTCTATTTCACGATCAAAACGGCCATCTCTAGACAGCAAACTACCCAAATACACAAATTCATCTAGCTGCTCTAAACCTGCTTATACTCATTAATTCATTTTCGGTTCTATTTGGTATATTTTTTTCTTATGCTGATTATTATGTGATCGATTATATAATTGCAGATCGGGTTGCAGTTTTGCGGTATAATAATTTGCTAACTCCTTTCAATATGTCATGAGAATAGCATTTTTTAAATGTTGTTTTTTTAATTTGTAACTAGATGTCGTTTACGCCTGCAGAAATATAAACTGTGTTTTTTTACCGAAAAACTCAGCTCTAGATAAGCAAATATCAGTAACCTTGAAATAATAGCTGTTTTATTTGTCGTCTCGTAACTGAGTTCTAAGTGAGTGAATTGCTTCCCCCCTTACCGATACTGAGTTGCATATTTAGCTAGTGCTTAGCTGAGATTCAAGTGAGCGCACATACACAATTCAAATTTTCCTAGTTTAAGATTTAATAACGTGTTTGATACGTTGATATTTATATTTGAATATTTTATTTTGAAATCAAACAATAGATATCCGGCGAGTTGCAATGAATTATCAACGCAAACAATCCAAATACATCTAATATTTTAGATTATATCATATGTAGAACTTACGATTTTAAACGTCACTTTCAAATAAACTGTTTTATTTATCAGTACAACTCACTCAGCAAAACTTATCTCAGTTCAGCTCATTTAAAAGATTTACTGATCTGAGTGGAATGTAAAAAAAACACAGCTATAATCAGCGGTTCCTGCATCTGCTGGTCTGTACTTTATATTTTACAACATTTCTGTAGTTAGCTTTGTTTATCTTATGATATTGAATCTAATCTATGGTTGTTATCTAAAATATGACCTAACATGTAGAAGTAATGGGAAATAAAAATGATAAATAGAATATTATCGATATCGTAGTTATTTATTATTAAACTCAGATTACAGTACATTAATGTCGTTCATTAATTGTCTTTTTTAACTTGCGTAAATTTAATATAATAATAAAATGCGTGTACGTAGTAGAACTATTGCCCTTTTTGGAGCATTTACTTTAGTAGTTAGTTGTATTTTATTATATTTAATGATGGATCTTTCAATTCCTGCCCGGTCAATTGCAACACCTGAATTTCAAGATGTAAGTTACACAATATAACAATATGTAACGTATGTTTAGACTATTTATTATTCATATTTAGAATGCCAAACCGGCTGAGAGTACTAATATATATTCAGTTATGTGGATAGATTTTTATTTTATATTTTCCAGAATAAATGGCTGCATTTTGAAAGTCGCTTGAAAAATTTGGAAGAGAATTTGAATAGACATAATGAAACTATACGTGAAATTAAAAAGGCAATTAATCACTTAATGCCATCCGTTCCTAGTTTAACAAGTAATTCGCAAAAATTTATTTCTTATCAGAAGTCAAGCAGCCAAACATTCTACAATTTAACATATTTAACATATGTACAAGAAATGATTTTTGATCGAAATTGTCCTATTCAAGTTGACTATCTGCCCAAGACTAATATTCAGGTATTTATATATATATATATATATATATATATATATATATATATATATATATATATATGTATGATGAGTGTAAAATTGAAAAAAATGTTGTAGCAAAAGTTGATGTTAATCAGTTAAGACATTCGCTCAACATGTTCGAACCATATGTTGAGCGAATGTCTAATGAACGTTTGGTTAAAAAGATTTGTTTGAATGATTTTGATGGTATACGTTTGCGTGGACGTCCGATGAGTAGTTGGAGTGGTATGATTGAGACAGTGGCTTGCGTGAGCAAAAGTTTTCAAGTAGTAGGAATAAAAAAGCATGTATGAGTGAGGAATTATGAATGTGGATGAAGCTAAAGTTGCTTGTTTGGATAGGAATATATGGAGGCGACTGATTTCAGGATGATGAAAAGAGTTTGTGCCAAACTTTTTTGGGTACATGGCGTGATTGTGTATGTATGTATGTATATAAATACATATATATATATATATATATATATATATATATATATATATATATATATATATATTATATGATGAGTGTGAAATTGAAAAAATGTTGTAGCAAAAGTTGGTGTTAATCAGTTAAGATGGTTCGGACATGTTGAGCAAATGTCTAATAAACGTTTGGTTAAAAAGATTTATTTGAATGATTTTGATGGTATACGTTTGCGTGGACGTCCGATGAGTAGTTGGAGTGGTATGATTGAGACAGTGGCTTGCGCGAGCGAAAGTTTCCAAGTAGTAGGAATAAAAGAGCATGTATGAGTGAGGAATTATGAATGTGGATGAAGCGAAAGTTGCTTGTTTGGATAGGAATGTTTGGAGGCGGCTGATTTCGGAATGATAAAAAGATTTTGTGCCGCACCCTTTTGAGTACATGGCGTGATTGTGTATGTATGTATGTATGTATGTATATATATTTTGTATAAAATGTAACTCATACGATTAATAAACTAATAGTATATTATTTAACGAGCAAATAATGGCACCTATAATGTACGAGGATGTTGTTCAGTCCACGAGCGTAGCGAAGTTTTTTTTTTCTTAATATTTATAAATAGCCAATTGCGTATACATACTGTATGTATAAATAGCCTCATCCTAAAAAAAAGACGAATACCGGTTTAATATATTCTGTATCACGGTATTTTTTTGGAATTGAATTATTGCCGATTGTTAGAGTTTGTCAATTAGTATAAAATCGAATAAAAAAGCTTTTACTGTACTAAAATTTTTAGAACAGTTTTCTACAAGGTAAAAATAAAAATGCATGTATGTATATGAAGTATAATAAATGTAGATGAAACGAAAGTTGCTTGTTTAGATAGGAATGTTTGACGGAAACTAATTTTTACTTGAATGGAAAGTATTTGGTGTCACGCCCTTATGGGTACATGGCATGATTGTGTATGTATGACTGTGTATATTTACAGAAAAGTGAAACATGAAATTTTGAATCATAGTTTTTCTGAAAAACAATTACGAAATTTTGTTACACGAGTTGAATTTTTCTAACAAATAATTTTTCAGATGCTGGAAATTTATAAGGAATTAAAATTTGATAATCCTAATGGCGGAGCTTGGAAACAAGGATGGGATATAAATTATAATGCTGATCAATGGAATAGAAATCAAAAATTGAAAGTTTTTGTTGTTCCACATTCTCATAATGATCCTGGTAAATTAAAAAATATTCTTTTACCGGTTATACAGTGCGATATTTTTATCTCTGAACATATAAACTGAATATCATATAAATTTCCTATGTTCAATTTTAAAAATAACACATCAATTGCATGGAGACATCCCTGACAGTTATGCAACCAACCTCACGTAATATGATGTTTATTTGAATACAAAATAAAATATTTAACAGAATATGCTCATTTATTGTAAATTGCTAAAACCTTAAATTTATAAATAATAATTAATAAACAATACTATAAAAATAAAAATAAGACATTCTATATTTTATAGAGAAAAATATAATTTTTAATTAATAATTTATTAATTTATAAAAGATGTTTGAAATGTCAGGATATTTAGCAGCAAATGAATCTCTCACATTTTCCAAACTATTCTTGTCGAAATACCAATGCAAAATTTCTAATCTTTCTTCTTTTGTATACATTTTTAAACAAATTTCTTGAAATAATGCGAATAGTTTAATGGTTTCTAAATATTTTGTTGAAAGTAGTTCAATTTTTTCAAATAGCTGTCATATTATGTAAAATTGGTTGCATAACTATCAGGGATGTCTACATGCGATTGATCTGTTATTTTTAAAATTGAACATAGGAAATTTATATGTAGTTCAGTTTATATGTTCAGAGATAAAAATATCGCACTGTATGTTATAGTATTTTATTTTAATAACACTCAAAAATATTGAGATTTTAAATTTTTAGGCTATGCATACCCTAACAGCCGATTCAATGACTGATTATCATGTGAAATTTTGGGGATAAAAATTTAAAATCTCAATATTTTTGAGTGTTATTATATTAAATTTCACAAGACAATACGAACATTTATTTGTTCAATGTCCTATATTACATTATTTTATTTTACGCTTAAATCGCCATTAATTTAATTCGTTCATCAAAATAAATTAATGGACGATTTAAGCAAAAAACTAAATACTATAACCATTATACATATCATGATTTTGTAAAAAAGTTATTTTTAGGTTGGTTACATACTTTTGAAGAATACTATATATCGCGAACGAAACATATTTTAAACAATATGGTAAAACGACTGATGGATGATAAATCGGCGAAATTTATATGGGCTGAAATATCTTTCTTTTCAATGTGGTGGGAAGATATTGATCTCACAACACAGGCACATGTCAAACAGTACGTTATTCATTCAGTATCTCATTTATTCATTTTTATTAAGGTCTATTGTTTTCGAAATTTATTAAGAATATAAAATATAATAACATTGATAGATTTATACACACATATGTATTTTAAGTGACATTTAAAAGATTTTATATGATTTTAAGTGAAATTTAAAAGATTTCATATGATTTTAAGTGAAATTTTAATGATTTTTCATAATTTTAGGAAAAATATTACAGATTTTATATGATTTTAAAGAAAATTTTAAATGATTTTAAGTGAAATTTTACAGATTTCATATGATATTAAGTGAAATTTTACAGATTTTAAGTGAAATTTTACAGATTTTGTATGATTTTAAGGGAAATTTTACATATTTTATATGATTTTAAGTGAAACATAAATAAAACTTTAATTTAATGTTTATGACTGTTTTTTTTTTTACAAGATTATGGCTGTTTTTTACAAGGTTATGACTGTTTCTTACAAGATTATGACTGTTTTTTTACAAGTTTATGACTGTATTTTTACAAGATTATGACTGTTTTTTTACAATTTTATGACTGTCTTAGCAACTTCGTTAAAGAATTAGTGTTTCACCCTAATTCTCTAACGAAGTTGCTAAGTTTTAACAACGTTGTTAAGAACATTAACCAATAATATTAGCGGACACTAAATAAAAAATCAAAATGACAGCTGTTATATTTGTTCTTATTGCTTAGAGTTGTTAGCAACGTTGCTAAAACTTAGCAACTTTGTTAGAGAATGAGGCCGATTATGTGATGTACTTTACTGGATTAAATTCATGAGTTTATCATGACCAGTCAAAAATATAGAAAATACATTTACCTTGTCGTCGGGATCTTGTGGCGCAGTTGGCAAGGTCAATGTATTTTACTTCATTTAAAAATTAACTAATGATTTAATTGGTTCATCAAAATAAGTTAATGGCGATTTAATAAAAAAAAAATCACGCCATGTGTAATTAATAATATAAA
This sequence comes from Clivina fossor, assembly GCA_963966155.1. Classification (NCBI taxonomy): domain Eukaryota; kingdom Metazoa; phylum Arthropoda; class Insecta; order Coleoptera; family Carabidae; genus Clivina; species Clivina fossor. Next base: position 38,911,371 of record OZ014551.1, read on the forward strand.
AAATATACTAACATTGTTGAATATTAAATTTTCTTTTTATTTCAATAATTAAAAATAAAAATAATATTATAAAAAATTCCAAAATTACACTTAAATTAAAATAAAGCTAAATACGTATTTCGGAAGCTAAGCTTCCATCTTCAGTAGCTAAATAAAATCTACAAAAATCTTACTTGTGATCCAAAGTACATAAACACTTAAGCACTTGTCAAAGATCACTGACAGATCACTTTGAGTGATTTTTGACAAGTGCTTAAGTGTTTATGTACTTTGGATCACAGGTAAGATTTTTGTAGATTTTATTTTGCTACTGAAGATGGAAGCTTAGCTTCCGAAATACGTATTTAGCTTTATTTTAATTTAACGTGTGGTTTTGGAATTTTTTATAATATTATTTTTATTTAAATTTCGCCACAGTAGATCATTTTCTAATATTTTATTTCAATAATTATTTATATTGTACAATAATTCCAGTTTACTAAAGACTGGTCAATTGGAAATTGTAACTGGCGGTTGGGTAATGAACGACGAGGCAAATTCGCATTGGTTATCGATGTTGCATCAGATGAATGAGGGCCATCAATGGCTGCGGCGTCATTTGAATTATACGCCGAAGAGTAGTTGGTCAATCGATCCATTCGGACAGAGCCCGACCATGCCAATGCTACTCAACAAAATGGGCTTGGAAAATCTTCTCATACAACGTGTGCATTATGCAGTTAAAAAATATCTAGCCAAACACACTCAACTCGAATTCAAATGGAAACAATTGTGGGGTAAATATTGCACACTTTTTTGTTTTTTTTTAATATTTACGAAATTAATAGATACTAGTAGAAATTCGACTGTAATTCATTGAATTTTTAAGTTTGAACGTTATTGAAGTTCTTTTGTCTAAAAATATACCTCTATAATTGTTGCACATATAATTTTTTTAAATTTTGTTCTATTACGTCAACTGCGAGCGTGTACAAATATGTCATTATGCATTAATTTTAGTTATTTTTCGTTGCCCCTTAAGCTATAGGCCACACACATAACGTAACCGCATTGCACAAACTCTACCGAACAACCGTAAAAATTTAATGTATGGATTTATAACAGATATTATACATAAATTTTGTCTTTCCATATGAACTTTAACTATGCCAAATCTCACACTCCTCCGTGCGCGCAAAGTGCTTAAAAAGGGGAACAAAATTTTTTCTTCACGTATTAATATACAGAATACAGAGTGTAACAGAATAACTATTCCTAATTTTCAGAAATGATAGAGTGCACTTAGAGAAACATTTTTTATTAATAAACTAGTGTCCGGAAATTTCTCGGTGCCAAGATACACTAGATATCGTTAAAAACAATCTTCATCAAAACATCAAAGAGTAGTTAAGTTAAGGAACATTTTATTAGAAATAATAGCGCATTAAACTTTATAAAAATTGTTCGAAGTTACGACCACCATTTTCGATACACAAGTTGTAACGATGTACAATTTTCGGACACTAGTTTATTAATAAACAATGATTCTTTATGTGCCCTCTATCATTTCTGAAAATTAGGAATAGTTATTCTGTTACACCCTGTATAGATTTATATATTAAATCATGTTACAAATCTTTTTCGCACTATAAATATTGAAAAAAAATTAAGTTATGATACCTGCAGTAATTAGATTTAATAAAAAAAATGTTTAATGAGTTTTTAATATAAAAATTTTCGATAATTGTGTGGCTACTTGTACAAGCACGAAACCTTGTTGAGGATAAGTCATCGTGATTTTTTAAAGAAAAAGGTAAAAATAATAAAAAATTTAGTTAGAACAAAGGTGATAGTAACTGATAACAACTTTACTTGTTCAAATAACAAACATAATAATAATTGAAAAACTCGACCAAACACCGTGTCAGCCCAAATCTCTAAAATCCGTTTTTAAGCAAATTAGACAAGGAAATCCGTCTTGTGACACGAGTTAATGTTAAAATAAATTGCTGTAACTTTGAACACCTTATTTTTTTAACATTTCGAAACTTTTTAGGGGGTGAGATCAAGGAAATTTTGACATAGCCCAAATAACAACCACCCTAATATATACAGTGTGTCCCCGGATTGAGTTTACTATAGGTGTAATCGGCAAAAATTTAAGAATTTTATTTTCATGTTTTGGGATTCCGCCCTGCTTTGTCTGAAAACAATTTTATGCATATGTTTAGTTTTAAAAAAAATTAAGGCGGCCATGAAAAATGAAAAAATATATTTAATATTCAGGTAAAGTGCCTCTTTGGTCAATAATACGGCATAACGTTCTTGAGAAAAGTTGTTCACAATATAAAATTATGGCTCTGTGCAAAATTTTAATTTGATTAAAATAACATACGTAAATAGTTTCAAGAAGATTTAGTTTATTATATGTAGAATAGAATAAAATTAATTTTGTTCATTAGTGAGTTTCATGTTGTTAAGTTTTATCACGTGATTATGACGTACCTATCTTTTTATCTTGTCGCGACTATATATTATATGTATAATATAAATATTGTAGATGGTTCTAGCAGTACTGAATTATTTACCCATATGATGCCATTTTCTTCATACGATATACCACATACATGCGGTCCCGATCCGAAAGTATGTTTTCAATTTGATTTTCGACGTTTTCCTGATTACTTCAAAAGGATGTGGTACAAACTAGTTTATTGGAAAACAGCGCCAGAACCTATTACCAATAATAACGTTGCTCAGAAGTAAGTTTATTTTCTCTAAATTACTCTCTCCATTAGCTTTGTTCGCGGAATACATCCCGAACTAGTTCCGAACTAGTTCCGAACATGTACGCATGCGCGTTTAAATTTTGAGCGTTCACAAAGGCTCAAAATCGTACGGCAAAATGTTAATGCGCGTGCTCGGGATATGTTCCGCGAACAAAGCTATTATTATTAATAGATAAAAATTTAACGCACCACTTTGTTGTTTTAAGTTAAATAATAACACTTTTTTACCACTTTGACTACAAGGAAAAAGTAGTAGAACGTTTGGCACGGTGTCTCTAACATTAAAAAAAAGTGTGTATAAACCTCTAGATGACGAATCTGAACTTAGTTTATGTGGGTATATGGATGTGCGTCGTCAGCTCGCTCGCTCGCTCGGTCGTTAGTCAAAATTGTGTGGCCGCAACTCCTCCTAGACGGTTCAACCGATTTTAATGAAATTTTCAGGATAAATTTGTCTAATACCCAAGATGGTCATGTGGTTTTAGTTTTTTCCAGTGATGCCAACTTTCCGAGAAAAAAATTACTAAAGTATTTAAAAATTCATATTGGCTACATTACTTATCCAATTTTGATCAAATTTTCAGAAAAGATATCCCTAATGCTCCAATTAATTATATAATTTTATTATTATCCAGTGTTTCCAACTTTCCGAGAAAAAAATTACTAAAGTTTTAAAAAATTTATTATGGCCATGTTATTAAACCGATTTTATTCAAATTTTCACAAAAGATTCTCCTAGTATTTATATAATTTATGTAATTTTAACAAAATACAGTGTTGCCAACTTTCCGAGTAAAAAATTTCTAAAATTTTAAAAAAATTTATTATGACCACTTTATTTAACCGATTTTAATCAAATTTTCATAAAAGATTCTCTTAGTATGCCTAAATAAATTATGCAATTTTAACAAAATACAGTGTTGGCAACTTATCGAGAAAAAAAATTACAAAATGTTTTAAAAATTCATTGTGGCTACATTATTTATTCGATTTTCATCAAATTTTCAGAAAAGTTTCTACTAGTGCTCACATAAATTATAATTTTATTAAAGATATTGTGTTGCCAACTTTCCGAGAAATTTCAAAGTGGTCTATATATGAGTTTACCCATATACTTCTAATCTTGTTATTTATTATTATTTATATAATTAATTTTATTATTTTATTAACTCGCTTTAATTCGATGTTTTCTAATTTTTCAGAGCGGAATTACTTCTGGATCAATACCGAAAAAAGGCACAATTATATCGTACCAATGTTTTATTAGTGCCATTGGGCGATGATTTTCGTTATGATAATCAAGCGGAATGGACAAATCAATTCAATAATTATCAGAAATTATTCGATTATATGAATAGCGATACGAAACTAAATGTCGTAGTGAAATTTGGCACGTTATCCGATTATTTCGATGCGCTGCGCGAGGAGAAATCCACCGATAATTTTCCAACATTAACCGGAGATTTTTTCACTTATGCTGACCGAGACGATAATTATTGGAGCGGTTATTATACATCAAGACCGTTTTATAAACGTATGGATCGTGTTTTATTATCTTATATAAGGTAATAAAAATAAAACTACGGCTGTAGTTTGTCTGTCTGTTTGTTTATTTGTTCGGTACAAATTTTGAAAATCGATTTTTACCACTTTGACTGCAAGGAAAAAGTGGTATAGCGTTTAGTACGGTGTCTGTAACATTTTCAAAAAAACAAAAATTGTGTATAAAAATTCTTCATATAGCCTCTAGATGACGAATCTGAACTTAGTTTATGTGGGTGTATGGATGTGTGTCGTCAGCTCGCTTGCTCGCTGACTCGCTCAGTCGTAAGTCAAAATTTTGTGGCTGCAACTCCTCGTAGACGGTTTATATAATTTTATATTATAATTTTATAATTTTATTAATATCCAGTGTTACCAACTTTCCGAGAGAAAACATACTAAAGTTTTTAAAAATATATTATGGCCATATTATTGAACCGATTTTACTCAAATTTTCACAAGAGATTCTCCTAGTAATCATATAATTTATGTATTTTTTAACAAAATACAGTGTTGCCAACTTTCCAAGAAAAAAATTTATTAAAATTTAAAAAAATTTATTATGATCACTTTATTTAACCGATTTTAATCAAATTTTCATAAAAGATTCTCCTAGTGACTTAATAAATACAGTGTTGCCAACTTATCGAAAAAAAAATCACAAATTTTTTTAAAAAATTTTTGTGGCTACATTATTTATTCGATTTTGATTAAATTTTCAGAAAAGTTTCTCCTAATGCCCACAAAAATTACAATATTATTAAAATACAGTGTTGCCAACTTTCCGAGAAATGTCAAAGTGGTCTATATATGGATTTACCTATATTCTTCTAATCTTGTTAAACTATCTTCCCGATGAGTTAGATAGACATGAAACTTTAAATATAGATGATAATTAACTAATTAATAATATCAGAAATATTAATTTGTATCTTGTGCCATATTCACGAAGCCAGTACATTCCTGTATTCAGCAATTTTTTTTTTTCAAAATACAGAAATTATACAAAATTCAGGACACACACACATACACACTCAAGATTAAAATGCAGAAAATAATTATTTAAATAAAAAAAAGTAATTTTAATATACCACTTTTTTAAAACGGACTAAAAAAGTATAAAATAATTTCTCCTAGCCCCCATATCGATATCTGACCCCCCATACAGGTTTTCCTGAAAATTTATGATTGTAAATTTTTAATAGCTATGGTAATACTTGTAAGATTTAAAACGAAAATCGTGAGCGCAACGATTGCTACTCCCTACACTCCTTGCTATTATCTATTACTTGCGTAGCTATTAAAATTCACAATCACAAATTTTCAGGACAATCTGTATGAATGTTATAAATCTGCATGGAGGGGGAATTATATTATACTTTTTAGTCCATTTTAAAAACATGGTATATTAATTAATTTTTTTACTTTAAATAATTATTTACCTATTTACTTAGTTTTATTTTAATTGGACTGTCTACTACAATTAAATTACACTATTTTAATCATTTTATATTCTATTTATTTAAAATAATACTATATATTACAAAAATCAGTTTTTAACAAGCCTGCAAAAAATATACGTGATCTAACGTCTCAATTGCCTGCTAATTTAATTACTGCTAATCTAACCAGACCAGGCACTAATTAGTCTTGATTAAATAACACTCAATCACAGATTGAAACATGTTCCCTGCATTTGTATTTAAATAAAAATAAAACAAGTCAAAATCTAATCGGTTTTATATTAGTTATTAATTAATTCAGTTTTTGAATATGGTGATATAGAGCGGCAGATATAATTTTCACAATGGCATTTGGTAGCAGACATAAAGGTTCTAATCTAATGATGAACAGTAAAACCGGACTAATGAAATTGATGGCTCAAGCCCGACAAAGTTTGGCTTTATTTCAACATCATGATGGCATTACGGGCACCGCAAGAGATCCAGTTGTTATTGACTATGGAAAAAAGTAAGGTATATTATAAAAGAGAATTATGAAAATTATTTACTGAATTTTGTCTATTAATATACCTTAAATTAATTAATAATTATTATTAATCATATTATATATTATTCTATCAATCTATGTAATTTGCTTATTATAAAAGTAGGAATAAAATGTTCCAAGTTATGATAAAAAATAAATATTTAATAAAAATAAAAACATTTAAAAAATTTGAAAATCAATCACCGGATATATATTTTTAATTGAACGTTTTTAATATAACGGTTTGAAGCCCTGCAGACAAGCACAAAAAAAAATCCGTAGTAATAATAATTTTCAAAATTATATTTGAATTTTTATCTAGAATGCTGTCAGCGATAAAAGGAATGAAAAAAATCATACAATATTCGGCAAATATTTTACTATCTGGATTAAATTCGAATGATCTGAATTCGGATATGATGTTTTATAATGTTGATGATATACGACGCAAACATGATAGTCTACCTGAACGTTATGTTATAACATTTGGCACAGATGCACCGATTAAACGTATTGTTATCTATAATTCACTTACATTTACTCGGCACGAAGTTATTATGCTACTTGTATCTACACCGTTTGTCCAGGTAACAACATTTTTTCGAATATTACGTATGGTTTAATTGAAAGGAGAGTAAATGCTGGTTGTAAGGTACTTTGGGTGCTTTGGGAACTTTTGCTAGAAATGTAAATGTTTCCAAAGAAGCCCGTTTGAGTATATACAATGCAGTTTTGGTGCCTACGTTGATGTATAGGGTAGTGAATGTTGGGTTTGGTTGCAAAAGCATAAACGGAAAATGACTGCTGTGGAAATGAGATTTTTACGTGGGGTATGTCGTGTAAATAGGAGAGATCGGGTACGAAATACGATTAGTGTATGATGAGTGTCAAATTGAAAAAAATGTTGTAGCAAAAGTTGCCTTGTTAGTCAGTTAAGATGGTTCGGACATGTTGAGCAAATGTCTAATGGACGTTTGGTTAAAAAGATTTATTTGAATAATTTTGATAGTATACGTTTGCGTAGACGTCCGATGAGTAGTGGGGGTGGTATGATTAAGAGTGTTTTGCGTGAGCTAAAGTTTCCAAGTAGCAGGAATAAAAGAGCATGTATGAGAGGAATTATAAATGTAGATGAAGCGAAAGTTACTTGTTTGGATAGGAATGTTTGGAGGAAATTGATTTCGGGATGATGAAAAAAGTTTGTCCCACACGCTGTTGGGTACATGGTGTGACTGTGTATGTATGTATGTATTTAAAAAAAATATTAAATAACATATAGAAAATTTTCTAGGTAACAGATATAAAAGGAAGTATAATACCTTGTCAAGTCAGTCCAGTATTTGAATATGCTACAGTACCATCTGAATCGCGTTATGAAGTAGCATTTGTCGTTGATGTACCGGCTTTAAGTTTAGTTACTTACACGATACAATCAATGGACGTTAATGAAACACCAAAGTAAGTCTTTTTTTATTAATATCAATATTAATAATTGTTCTCTCAGAAATACTTACATGATTGTCAGAAAATAAGTCAATAATTTTTTTCTTTTACAAGTTAATTACTTTGTTACCTAACAATTCGTATATGGACAATAATATGTATATGACAATATATAGTCGCGACAAGATAAAAAGATAGGTACGTCATAATCACGTGATAAAACTTAACAACATGAAACTCATTAATGAACAAAATTAATTTTATTCTATTCTACATATAATGAGCTAAATCTTCTTGAAACTATTTAAGTATTTAATTTTAATCAAATTAAAATGTAATATATACAAATATATCGTATATTATTGAATTTTTTTTATCGAAATCAACTTATTTATTTTTGCTATATTTGGCAGCACTGATTTTCATTGTCAAAAGTCACAGTACGTTTATATTAGTTCATTTGACGTGTTATATTTTGAATGTGTATTTTTGTAATATATTATTGCAAAAAGATGATTATTGCAAAAGTTGGCAATTTAATTTCATATTTTGAACAAGAAAAGGAAAATAATGGGCTATTAATGCCCCTGTCTGCTGTACGCGAGAAGCTCATATAAACATAGTAGTGAGTGACGTTATTTGCCTAGTGACAAAAATTGATGAAGTTTCTATCTTTTTATCTTGTCGCAACTATAGATATACTTAAAGTGTTAACATAGATCAAATCGTTCACTTAAGACACAAACTTATCTGAAGATAACTGGAAAATCTGTTTTATTTTTGTAATGTTAACAGTTGCATTGTTTTAAAATTAATATTTGTTAAAACCAAAATTAGAATTGAGCCTTCATGTTTAATAGAATTTGTCCCATACAAAAGAACAACAACAACAAAATTAATTTGATTTGAAAACACTGATTTTAAATCATCTTATTAAATTATGACATTGATTTGATTTCAGAGATACTGTTATGTCAAGTATTAAAGTATTTAATAATAACGATGACATAAAATTACCAAAAGGTTTTACAGACATGGAAATCTCATCATCTGTAAAAGAATTTACTATACGAAATTCTCGTTTAACTGCCGTATTTAATAATTTAGGATTGCTAAAAGGGATACGTATTGGAGTTAATGTATTACCAGTTCATCTAGATTTTGCTAAGTAAGTTTGTATTATACTGTTACGAATAATGGCTACGGCGTGTGTGTGTGTGTGTGTGTGTGTGTGTGTGTGTTTGGGTACGAATATAATAATAATAATAATAATAATAATAATATATTTTAGTCAGAAATACAAAAAAGTACAAAAACTTGAGTCATAATACAAATATAAAGATACATAATATAATATAATAGTAATAATAATAATATAACTTTATTTAGTTAAAATACAAAATGTGCATAAAACTACGTCATACAAACAATTAATGTTCAATATCTTTTATATTATCAAGGAATTCCTGAACACTATAAAATGCATTTTTAATTAAGAATTTCTTGATAATAAAAATAAACTTATTTCTATTTAGAATAACGCGGTTTACCAACACACGCGCGTTAGTTGTAAACATCTTAGCTGAAATTCAACCTTTTCCAGAAAAGAATAGAAAGTTCTGAAATTCTGGAATGCTTATTTTGAAAAAAGTCAAAATATAATTTTTTTCAAAATTTACTCAAAAAAATCTGAAAAAATTCAGTAAAATAGAGAAAAAAATTGGCTACATAATAGCTAAGTAAATTTTTTCTCTAACTTATATTGATTTAGCAGAAAAAAATAATAAAAATTCTAAAAAACATTTTAAAAAAAATTCTAGCGCCCAAACAACACATGCTAGCAAATTAAAACTAAAACCAAATTATAGAACTTTTCATTCCCTATCGAAAAGTATTCTGAGTATTTCTTCGAATTTTACTTCAGAAAGAAGTATTCTGCATGTTATCGATATCCCATGTTATTGCCCTATATCAACCTGGCGAACGACACCCTGTATATATATATATATTAATAGTGAGATAAATATTAGTGTGAATGTTAACCGCCCGACGAATAAATATGTAATAAGTGTTGCTTAGTGTGCAAGTGTAATTGTTAAGTTTTTCTGGTATGTAAGTGTTAATTGTAAATAGTGTGATTATAACATAGTAAAAAAATCTTTCAGAATTTATTATATAAAATAAAACGGCTTTAGGTCTGGGTTCTGTATTAATATTTATTAATAATTGATGTTTTGACGAACTATGTGTCTAAATTATATAAATATATAGTTAAATTAAGGATGAGGCTATTTATACATACGGTATGAATACGCAATTGGCTATTTATACATACTAAAAAAAAAACCTAAACCAACCTACTAACCTAACCTACCCTAAATAGCTAATTGCGTAAAAATACTGTATGTATAAATAGCCATTTACGTATACATACCGTATGTATAAATAGCCACTTTTTTAAATTAATGTTAAATTAATTTTCAATATTTCTTTGTTTGTTTAATAAATTAGATATGGTGTAAGATATAGTTCCGAACGTAGTGGAGCTTATTTATTTCTACCAGACGGAGATGCTCAACCATTAAATATAGAATCGCCAGTTGTTAAAGTTATACAAGGACCAATCTATTCGTCTGTTATTGTACAATTACCAAAAGTATATCATGTCGTTACGTTATATAATAGTGCAGGTAATTCTACTTAATTTATAGTATTAATTATTTAAAAGGTGAGAAAATTAATCATAAAAAAGATAATTTCCGTGAATGGGGAAGTTTAGCGTGATTGAAGTTGCGTGTAAAATTATTTTTTCTCAAATATATATGTAAAATAATAACATAAACTGATATAATTTTGAAAACGTATGTCGTAGCAAATGTTGCTTTTTGTTAATTCAGTTATGCCCAGCCAATAGCTTGTATCGGTAACCATGGCAATACATGTGCGTCTGAGTCAGATGTCGACATAAGTTTTGCGATGACATTACCGACGTCATCACGACATGTTTTTGCATTTTTTAGGAAATCTGGGCATCTTCGAGAAAAATGATAAATTAAATATCACTTTTTAAGCCAGGTCCAACCAAATAAAGAAATAAAAAAATACGCTAAACTTGCCCATTGAGTGTTAACCACAAGTTATAAATTTTTGAAACCTTCGAAACTTCAGGAAAGTTAATTTTTCGAAATTTCTCGGCATTTCTTTCATCGGAATATAAAAATTTTCAAGACGACCTACAATCATATGGTGGAAAATACATTACCATTTTCAAAATTCTAAAATATTTGTCAAATAAACATCAAAAACTAAAACAAATTCTATTTCATTTATCGATAATTATTAATTTCCTTCATTCAACATCAAACAATTTATAATTAAAAAATAATTTTGATATTTATACTTTATTTAATTGAATTATACTTGTATTTCAGGTACTGACAGTTTAGGTCTAGAAATTGAGAATATTGTCGACATTTCAGAAACATCGAATTATGAATTAGTAATGAGATTATCGACAAATATCAACAGTACAAATGAATTTTTTACAGATTTAAATGCTTTTCAGGTAAATATGATTTGAGGAAGGTGAGAAGCAAAGGGGTACAAGTGACATTTTGGTCAAAATAGTGTTAAGTGCTTAAATGCAAATTAGATGAGTATAAAATGTTAGTGGCAAAAGGATATAAGCATATTTTACGTTCTATACTGACATCTAGAGGTAATTATTGCAACTACTTCCTATCATATCAGTTTAGGTTAGATTATTTTGTTGTGTTGGTTGCGTTGCATAGGCAACACAATCATCACAGCAAAATACGAAGTTGCATACATAGGTAATTTCAACAGAACAATCAGAGACCTCTGCGCGGATTTGATTCAATCAATATCACCTTGTGAAATAACGTTAACTTCAGAGTTTAAAAGCAAAGAGGTATAAGTGAATGCAAATGTTTTAATTATCATTTGTTTTACAAAAACCTTGAATCTTAGGGTTGAATTAAACATTGGTAATAAGTATGTAAAAGACCTGTTGATATAGTTCTGCTTATATATCTTATCAGTAGTACACCTAGAATTTTATAGAGATTACTAATTTTGTAGCGATTTATCTTAAAAGTTGAAAAAGTGTACTTAGATCCCTTTGCATTTAACCCCCTCATTTGTTTTTTAGTATTAATTAATATCAATGATATTACAGTTAACAATCTAACATTTCTAAATGATTTGATCGTCAAAATAAACTAATTTAAATTAATTACAAATTGAACAAAATTAGAAGTATATGGGTAAACCCATATATAGACCACTTTGACATTTCTCGAAAAGTTGGAAAGAGTTTATTTTAATAATATTATAATTTATGTGGGCACTAAGAGATACTTTTCTGAAAATTTGATCAAAATCGAATAAATAATGTAGCCACAATGAATTTTTAAAAAAATTTGTGATTTTTTTTTCTCGATAAGTTGGCAACACTGTATTTTGTTAAAATTGCATAATTTATTTAGGCACAAGGAAAACTTTTATAAAATTAAAATCGGTTAAATAAAATGGTTATATTAAATTATTAAAAATTTTACTAATTTTTTTCTCGGAAAGTTGGCAACACTGTATTTTGTTAAAATTACATAAATTATATGAATACACGGAGAATCTTTTGTGAAAATTTGAATAAAATCGGATGAATAACATGGCCATAATAAATTTTTTAAAACTTTAGTAATTTTTTTCTCGGAAAGTTGGCAACACTGAATATTAATAAAATTATATAATTAATGGGAGCATTAGGGAAATATTTTCTAAAAATTTGATCAAAATCGGATAAATAACGTAGCCAATATAAATTTTTTAAAATTTTAGTAATTTTTTTCTTGGAAAGTTGGCATCACTGAAAAAAAAAACCATATGACCATCTTGGGTACCAGATAAATTTATCCTGAAAATTTCATTAAAATCGGTTGAACCGTCTAGGAGGAGTTGCGGCCACAAAATTTTGACTTACGACCGAGCGAGCGAGCTGACGACGCACACACATACACCCACATAAACCAAGTTCAGATTCGTCAACTAGAGGCTTTATGAAAGATTTATATACAATTTTATTTTTTTTAAATGTTACAGACACCGTACCAAACACTATACCACTTTTTCCTTGCAGTCAAAGTAGTAAAAAGAGAAATGTTAGTTTATTAACTGTAATTGCTTATAATGTCATCACCTAGTACAAAATCTTAACATGTTTAGTATAAATAATAATAAGATTAACATTTAAAAAAAAAAAAAAATGATGTACAGATACTACGAAGAAAACGATTTTCTAAATTACCATTGCAAGCGAATTATTATCCAATGCCTAGTGTAGCATACATTGAAGATGACATGACACGTTTAACGGTGTTATCATCAACGCCATTAGGCTGTTCTTCGTTACGTGAGGGTCAGATTGAGGTTATGTTGGATCGGAGATTAAACCAGGGTGATAGTAGAGGTTTAGGACAAGGTGTACTCGATAATCATCCAACCCAACATATGTTTAGAATTTTAGTCGAACGGAAAGCGCATAAATGTCAGGTAATTTTTAATAATCAGGTGGTATTATGGCCGTATTGATCGTAAAATTAGAAGGAGAGTAAATGCTGGTTGTAAGGTTTTGGGTGCTTTGGGAACTTTTCCTAGGAATGTAAATGTTTCCAAAGAGAACCGTTTGAGTATATATAATGCAGTTTTGGTGCCTACATTGATGTATGGTAGTGAATGTTGGGTTTGGTTGCAAAAGCATAAACGGAAAATGACTGCTGTGGAAATGAGATTTTTACGTGGGGTATGTGGTGTAAATAGGAGAAATTGGATACGAAATAGATTAGTTTATGATGAATGTGAAATTGAAAAAAATGTTGTAGCAAAAGTTGGTGTTAGTCAGTTAAGATGGTCCGGACATGTTAAGCGAATGTCTAATGAACGTTTGGTTAAAAAGATTTATTTGAATGATTTTGATGGTATACGTTTGCGTGGACGTTCGATCAGTAGTTGGAGTGGTGTATGATTGAGAGGGTGGCTTGCGTGAGCGAAAGTTTCTAAGTAGTTGGAATAAAAGAGCATGTATGAGAGGAATTATGAATGTGGATGAAGCGAAAGTTGCTTGTTTGGATAGAAATGTCTGGAGACGTCTGATTTCGGAATGAAAAAAAGAGTTTGTACCCTTTTGGGTACATGGCGTGATTGTGTATGTATAATAAAATTATTGTAACAGATAAAGCTACAAACGTTTATTTATTTAAAACTTATATTTGAAGTTGTTTTTACCAAAAATAATTAAAGTAACAGAAAATTACGAAAATATGATTTTTACATAGTTATTTTTTATATCATTTCTAACAACAAAGTAACATTTTCAAATCGCGATTTTATTCTTATCTGATATATTGATTTAAAAAAGCAAATATTTATATATTTATTTAAATTATTGAAATGATTAAATGTTACAGACAGTAGTAAATAATCATCCCTCTGGATTCCATACTGTATCAAGTTATATTGCATCGCAAACATTATTAAATCCGTTAATAAAACTGTACAAGAATGACGATTCTGATATGGTATTGCGAAAGAACTATAAAAGTATACCGCATGATATTGGCGTCGATATAACGATACCATTTGTTCAAACTGGTATAATAGAGAACCGAAATGAAGATAGCATTGGTTTAGTGATTCATCGACAATATTTAGATACGTGCTATTCCGATAAAAAGCTTCTACAGCAGTTTCCATTAAGTCACGGTTCGGTAAGTATTGTTTTATGGATGAGGCTATTTATTCATACGGTATGTATACGCAATTGACTATTTATACATACTAAAAAAAAAAAAACCTAAATCAACCTACTAACCTAACCAACCCTAAATAGCCAATTACGTAAAAATACTGTATGTACTTTCTTATTTTATTTCGTTTTTTTTTTATTATTATATTGTAAGACAAGAAAAGCGGTTAGCATATATTTAATAACTTTAGAGAGCGTGTGTAAAAGCAATTTCCAATATTTTTTTTTGTCTATTATTTATACATACAAACATACACAATCACGCCATGTATCCAAAAGGGTGTGGCGTAAACTCTTTTCGTCATCCCGAAATCAGCCGCCTCCAAACATTCTTATCCAAACAAGCAACTTTCGCTACATCCACATTCATAATTCCTCTCTCATACATGTTCTTTTATTCCTACTATTTGGAAACTTTTGCTCACGAAAGCCACTCTCTTAATCATACCACTCCAACTACTCATTGGACATCCACGCAAACGTATACCATCAAAATCATTCAAATAAATCTTTTTAACCAAACGTTCATTAGACATTCGCTCAAAATATCCGAGGCATCTTAACTGACTAACACGGCAACTTTTGCTACAACATTTTTTTCAATTTGACACTCATCATACACTAATCGTATTTCGTACCCGATCTCTCCTATTTACACCACATACCCACGCAAAAATCGCATTTCCTTTCAATTTCACGTTGAAAACGGCCATCTCTAGACAACAAACTACCCAAATACACAAATTCATCTACCTGCTCTAATTAAATAATAAGTTAAAGACATACAAACAAAAATTACACGAATATACAAGAAAAACACAAAAAGAGAAATATAATTTACAAATATAAACTAAAACGAATGTAAAGAACTAAACCTAACAAACGAATAAGTGAATCTGAACCTGTGGAACTCTAAGCGTTATTTTATATATTGATGCTTACTGCATTATTGTATAGATGGCTTTATTAGTATTTATTATTACTCTTGCTTATCGTTTGTATTACTTGGTTTAAATAGCCAGCCAGAATTAACATCGATATCTCAGTTGCCTTTCAGCAACTGATCAAAGCACCATACTGACGAGGTCCTAAAAACCGAAATCTGGCCAGTCATTGATGCATAGCTTAACAGCCGATTCAATGACTGAGTAACTTGTGAAATTTTGAGAAAATGTCTCAACTTTAGAATATTAAATACAAACAACACAAAAACCATATTTTAAGAGAAACAAATATTTCTTTACAGATAAAGATCACCGATATTTTGCCATTTGCCAGCAGTGCAAAATCTTCATCGCTGACATTTCTACGAACAGACAAGAACGTACAACCAAATGACGTCCAAAATATTTGTCCCATGGATATTTTATCATATTTGGTGCAAAGATGAAATTAGCTTTTTGTTTTTTGAATTGTGAATTGTTTTTCGTTTTTTCTATAATTAATTATCCTGCATTCATAACCAATTTTAAGTTTGAAAATTTTAATGTTTAAATCATTCTCAATACGTAGAATTTATTAAATATGTTTCTTTTCTACTTTATTATTCTTGCATAATTTAAAATTTTGTAAATAAAAATTATTATTTATTAATTGGGAACATTTGATGTAGAATTAAAATGAATAATTTTATCCGATAAAATATAACACGATTGTATTTTTGGGATTTTTATTTTTTTCTTCAACACATGATATAGAGAGTCTCCTTTTGTATGGCTTCTGAATATGTTGCATAATAATTAATGTATTAAAATAATTAAAAACATTTATTTTCTCAATTTTCGGTTTTAACTACACTTTAAAAAATATTATGTAATTTTACCTACAAACCATGAAACACTATAATGCCTCGTATTTCTAGGTATAATTACTCAACTGGTGTAATTTTATCATAATTGTTTAAAAATACATAATAACAGAACTATTATAAATATTATGTAATATGATATTACCCACGGGATGAAAAAGTACATATGCATATGTAATATTATATTACAGTTTTTTTAGTAGTCTTTTTTTGGTAAATTTACAGGAAATTTCTATAAATAGGTAAAATTTGTTTAGTTCGGTAATATTATTGTTGATATAATTATATACATTTCTAAATTTACATAAAGGATGTATTTTGAAATAAATGAATTACACTTAAAATGTTTAAATAATCGATGCACCCAAAAACACATTTACACATTTACCTTTTTTCATTTCTTACACCAAGTAAATTAATTAAAATTGAGCAGAAAAATAGATATTTCAAACTAAACGATTACTTTGCAAGTTTTAAATCGAAACAAAAACCATTTTTAGATTGAAATTTGTTGGTATTTGAAAAAGAAAGTATACAATATATGTAAGTATAATTTTTTGCTTAATATTATGATGTATGAGCTTTACTTATCATTGAGATTTTCTGTTCTGTTTCACCAAAATTGTTAGTAATTGTTATACAGAACGCGTCAAAAGTATACAATATATCAAATAACAAGAATAGAAGTATATGGGTAAATCCATATAGAGACCACTTTGACATTTCTCGGAAAGTTGGTAACACAATATTGTTATTAAAATTATAATTTATGTGGGCACTAGGAAAAACTTTTCTAAAAATTTGAACAAAATCGAATAAATAATGTACCCACAATGAATTTTTAAAAAATTTTGTGATTTTTTGCTCGATAAGTTGGCAACACTGTAATTTGTTAAAATTGCATAATTTATTTAGACACTAGGAGAATTCTTTTATAAAAATTTAATTAAAATCGGTTAAATAAAGTGGTCATAATGAATTTTTAAACATTTTACTAACTTTTTTTTTCGGATATTTGGTAACACTGTATCTTGTTAAAATTATATAAATTATATGAATACTAGGAGAATCTTTTGTGAAAATTTGAGTAAAATCGGTTAAATAACATGGCCATAATAAATTTTTAAAAACTTTAGTAATTTTTTCTCGGAAAGTTGGCAATACTGGATATTAATAAAATTATATAATTAATGGGAACATTAGGGAAATCTTTTCTGAAAATTTGATCAAAATCGGATAAATAATGTAGCCAATATGTAATTTTTAGTAATTTTTCTCTCGGAAAGTTGAAATCACTGGAAAAAATAAAACCACATAACCATCTTGGGTACTAGACAAATTTATCCTGAAAATTTCATTAAAATCGGTTGAATCGTTGCGATCGTAAAATTTTGACTGACGACCGAGCGAGCGAGCTGACGACGCACATTCATACACCCACATAAACTAAGTTCGGATTCGTCATCTAGAGGCTATATGAAGGATTTCTATCCATTTTTTTTTTAATGTTATAGACACCGTACCAAACGCTATACCACTTTTCCTTGCAGTCAAAGTGGTAAAAATGTAACCAAAAAACATTCTAAAATATTAGGTTTTTAATTTTTTAGTGCACATTTTGTCAAAAAAATTAAATAAAAGAAAAATTAAGTGATACTACGTTTTAAAACACCTAATAAAAATATATAATAATCAAGTTTTATGCAAATTTGCTAATATAAAACAAAGTAACAGCCTTTTTAAACGTACTGTTTATTTTTAACACTTGACCATGTACGATATTTATTTATTAATAGTTTTAAAATAAAATATTAATTAATTCCATATTTATTACCATTTTGTGCAATACATACAATACAATTCATAATCATATACTACGAATTATATATTTTTAAACAATATATTTACCTTTTAAAATTAAATTTTCTTATATAAAATCATTGGTAAGATGAACACATTTTTATTAAAATAATTATCTAATAATTTAATTATATTTATTTGTTGTAAAAAATTCTAATAAGGTAGTCATATCAAACTAATTATATATTCGTATAAATAATATTTAAATATATGTATAATAATTTATAATTCATTACGATATTTATCAGAAATTTCTAATACTTTATCATAAAGTAATCTTTTGGAATCTTCTGCAAATATGAAATCAAAATGATTAAAAAGTCTATGTGGTATTCTGTGTATCGTATCCACATTGGGTAACATTTTTGCAAACGCCAACATACTCTGAAAAACAATAAATTCAATTAGAAATAATATGTTGGATAGGAATGTTTGGAGGCGATTGATTTCGGAATGATGAAAAGAGTTTGTGCCACACCATTTTGGGTACATGGCGTGATTATGTATGTATGTATGTATCTATGTACGTATAAAAAATCAATCTTAATACTAAGAAAACAGAATGTTAAAAGATATCATAAAGTTAAAGTGTATAAATATTAAATAAGATAAATAAAAATAACTTTGTTATATCACTAAAAACTTTATTCTCGTAACTGCAGTTTCAACCTGTTTGGCCATCGTCAGACAAATACAGACTACATTTGTCTGACGATGGCTAAACAGGTTGAAACTGCAGTTACGAGAATAAAATTTTTAGTGATATAACAAAGTTATTTTTATTTATCTTATTTCCAAGATGTATTACAAAGTTACGGCTAATCAAGTTAAATATTTAAATATTAATTTTTTCTTTATTTTTACTTATTTTGTATTTAAAGATAATATTGTTGATGTATGTATTTTTTCTTTAAATATTACGTAAATCGGAAAGATTTAATAAACATAAGTTTGCATTTAACATATTTTTTGTTTGTTTTAACAATAATACATTTCCTCCAAATTAACTTAATAATTATTTAATGAAGAACATTTAGGCTCAGTTGCACAAAGTATTGTTTAATGTTTTGTACGTTATCAAATTCGTTAACTTGGGAAATGACTAATCAATAAGGCATTTCGAATATTATTGACAATTTTGTTGCCTAGTTAATTCATTTTGTAAGATCACTATATGTATGTATGTATATATATATATATATATATATATATATATATATATATATATATATATATATAAATTTAAATTTCAATACCGAAATTAAAAATTTAAAATAATACCTCCGGTTTTACGAGTGAATCCCCTTCTGCGACATATATAGCTACAGGAGCAACAATGTTTTTTAAATTAAACTGCGGCACATTCCTCGTTTTGTATTTCATAAGATTTCCTTGTTCTCCAAAATCTAATAATTGCAATAATCCTTCTAAAAAAATTAATTGAATATTTAGAAAATATTTTAAAATAGCTACATATATTTTAACTCACGTTTTCTCCACAATTGATAAAAATGTTGCATTTGTCGTAATGACACTGTTGACGGAACGTAACTTAGCATTTTCGGTATGAAACTCTGAAATATAATTTATGTGGTACAATATTTAAAGAAATCGATAATTAGATATTAAATATTTTCTAGTACAAAAATATGATGCTAATAAACGTGGTATACAAAATTTTAACTTAAAATTTTTTAAATTTAGAGCAATATGAATTAAAAATGTTGCTAACAGATTTTTTATCATAGAAAATCTAGTTTTAAGCCTAAGTGTAATTAATTGAATTATCTATTTTTTATTAACATGATTTTAATATCACTTTAGGGTTTGAGTTATTGGCGTTAGGAGCTTTTGTAATTATTTTACATAAACTTAATTTTTTAAATAAAATTGTATTATATTACAATTTAATGATAAACTTTTTTGTAATATTTAAATGATGAGTATTTTTAATATTAAATGGAAAACTTCATTTCACCTGACCGATATTCGAATCCGAACCTTTGATTGCTTGTCAAATGCGCTGCAATTTGTGCCATCGCAGAATTATTTTTATTTAATTGAATTTTTTTAATTACTTGAACTACAACTGGTAGCGTATTTGACTAGGAAACAAAAGGTTCTCGTTCGAATCCCGGACGAATGACATAATTTTTTTCTTTAATATTAAAAATGTTCATTATTTAAATATCTATAACTTGCTGAAAGTCGAGAAATACTTAAATTGTGATAAAAATACCAAATTAAATTTTATTGAACGACCCCTTTTTTAAAAGTTTTAATTAACTTACCACGTTCATTTGTTGATAATCAAAACCTCCGACAAGAAAGAATACAGTTTGGCAAATAAATTGTGACGGTCTGGTTAATATTGCAAAATTGCATAATGATTTCAACATTCGACGAAACAGTTTTTTCTCTGCGAATATTTCATGGACATTTTCTTCTTGAAACCATCGCTATTAACACAAAATAATTTTTATTTAATTAATGCAAGTAAAACTGCACAATATTCAAAGCAATTATAAATGTTGCTTCAAAAATGTAATACAGATTGAAATAAAATGCTTCCCAAGTGTATATTATTTGCTTAATGATTTGCATCTTATTTATGCAAATCCATTTTTAAATGATTTTACACTATCAACTAAATACCAAAAATGTACATAGGTGTTTTATCGGTTAAATATTTGAAAATCTAATACCACATTAATTTCTATAAATATCCTCGAAAATCAAGTGAATTATATATTTTTATCTTTAAAAATAAGTAAATAATTTTAATTAATTTTTTAATAAAAAAGAGTTATTTCTGCGTACATTAATTATGCTTTTATTTATAATATAAAGAAGTTAATATTATTCAGTAATAAAAATGGCTTAAAAATTGTCAGATGAGTAAAATTACGAATCAAGCTGCAAAACTGGCGAATATTATTTGCTTTTATTATTTATTAGTAGAAGACTGATCCTGGTAAAAAAATTAAATTTTTATAACAGGAACAAGATAAAAAAGGGTACGTTCTGAAGTAAGTGAAAAACATATTTAAAGAAGAAAAACTCATTCAAAAAGGAAAAATAAACAAAAAAATTTTCATATTTAAAGACTATTATAGCTTCTCACTCTTACTTCTCTCAATGCTTTGTTTAGCTCAACTTTTATATATAATTACTATTTATTATGTTTTTATATTTTCATTATTTAATTCAAGAGCAGTTGAACATTAATCATTACTATATTTTTATATTAAGAAAAGTATAAAAAGAAAATCTCACCAAATAATTCGGCATATTTGCAATTGCAAATTGCATAAAAGGGCTGAGTGTTTGTCTTGCATACATGGCTGGCGCAAAAGCATGATGTACTGAAACTTTGCTATTATATTCTGGTCTCAAAGCACACATCACGAAAAATGTCATTGATCCTAATGAATGGCCTATATGGATTACAGATCTCTGATTTGTTACAGTTAAGATGTAGTCTATTGTTGCTGGTACATCATAATAACCACTTTCATAAAAACTAAAAGAAGAAAGTATCAAATTATCTATTTTATAAGTGTAATATAATTTAAATATTTAATATTTTGCAGCACACCGGAGCAGAAGATCAATCGCAATGGTGTCGTGTCACTTGCGTACGTGTCAGATGCGTACAAACATTATTTAGTATCACTTGCGTACAAATAAGGGTCGGCTCAAGCCCAGGTAGTGAAGGTACTTAGGCCGAGTGTCAGATGCGTACAGAAGTTTGGGAAATGTCGAGTTGTCATTTGCGTCAACAGTGGTATACCATCTGCGCCACTGTTGACTTAGGGTAGCTTAGGTTAAGGTTTAAGGTTTAAGGTTTAAGGTTTAGTTATATTATTATTCAATATAGGCGCTTATCTTATCGGCGCAAATGACAACTGGCGCAAATGACAACTGGCGCAAATGATAGGTCAGGTTAGGTTACCTTTTAATCTTGGGAGACCATGCGCGGAAGACAACTCGGTCATGACCTTTTTTTGTTTCAGGCATAATTTTAAATTTTGGGAGACAACTTGGCCCTGCCCATTTACCTACACAAATTAAATTTAAACCACTAAATATAAACTTGGTCAATATTAAAATTGAATACTAGCTTGATTATTTGTAAAATCGCTGTACGCATCTGACACTCGGCCTAAGTACCTTAACTGCCTGGGCTTTAGCCGACCCTTATTTGTACGCAACTGATAATAAATAATGTTTGTACGCATCTAACACGTACGCAAGTGAGCCTATTTCAATCGCAATAGACCGAGTTGACCTACTCTTCAGGCCAGCTGGAACAATATATGGGAGATCACTGTACCGATGTTTTGTTTGAATTAATTATTATTTTCTAGCTTGAGATTGTCTTCTAACAATAAGTCTAAATTTTAATATTATTATTACTCTTTCATAGTCCACGAGCTGTAAATCCATCATGAATTAAACAACTCTGATCAAGCCTGTTTTACATTATGTTAGAAAACAAAAATTACAAAAGACAAAATAACTTCCTAAATGACCATGTTTAGTAGATACGAAACGTCGAATCTCAATATAAAATTAAACACAACTTTAACCTGAAGCTTTTTATTTTAATATAATGAGTTCTGAAAGATTTTTTACTATATTAATATACAATTTACCTATAATCCCAGAATTGTTGATCGTAATCTGGATTTAAATGTATGTGTTTTCTGGAATAAGCAACTCCTCGTGTATTCATTAACCATACATCATAGCCTCGGTCTGCATACATAAATGCTAAAATAAAATATATACATGAACAATATTTTCAATAATATATATTTTTATGCTCAGTTTCATGAACGATACATACATACATACACAATCACACCATGTACTCAAAAGAATGTGGCACAAACGGTAAACTAATTTATTTCACAAGTAAATATTATGTTCCAAATTATTATTATTAATAATAACTTTTTTTTTCAATGTATCAAAATATTTATATACGTTACTAAATTGCCTATGTACAAGGAGGTTATTCAGTTACTATATCATATTTCAAGCATAGAGGTAGGAAAGTATTGGCACACAAGCTAAAGATGTCTTACACTAATGGCCCACGCCTAAGAAGATGGGAATTTTACAAGATAGTTTTAAACAACTCCGTTGCTTAGACACTTATCTTTTGTTAACGAATATCTTATTCACATTATGGAGAACACGAATAGATGAATTTTCATATTTACCTTTTATTCATTTAAGCTCTGTGAAGCAGATTTTTACAGATAAACTCTACCCGCTACGCGAACCTACTGACTCTTTAGTTGAAATAGGTTATAGTAAAATAATGTACATTATTATACAATGCTTACTTATTATATACATCACTGGTGGCAGCACCAAACATGACTATACGCTCAACTGTATTTAATATATTACAGATCTGGTGGTCATATTGAAAATTTTACAGTGAAAATTTCATTGTCAAAATATGTGAAAAAGTGCAAGAAATTTAGTGGAAATCTACAGATTTGTCAAAAAATTTATAATTTTCTCGATTAAGAAAACATTAATTAACACAATTCGTTTGTAACGCTTAAAGAAAAAAAATAATACATGTCACTTTGAGCAGAATGCTCTTTTCAAGTTTCGTACAATTTGTTTGAATCCGGCTCTGCCTTGGCCACAAGTATCCGAGCTCAATACAATAAAGATCGCTTTCTTCTCCTCGTAACATAATATAATATTTAATAGCACATGATTAAATTTATTCTAGTACGAAAATCTATAGGATAACTAATGTAGACAGTATTTAAAAAAACGAGCCTATGAACATAATTTGTTAAATAAAATTATAGCCATGCGATACAACGACTCACTTGTAGCATGAAAACATATATTAAAATATTTATAAAACAAGATTAGAAGTATATGGGTAAACCCATATATAGACCACTTTGACATTTCTCGGAAAGTTGGCAACACTGTATTTTAATAATATTATAATTTATGTGGGCACTAGGAAAAACTTTTCTAAAAATTTAATCAAAATCGAATAAATAATGTAGTCACAATAAATTTTTAAAAAAATTTGTGATTTTTTCTCGACAAGCTGGCAACACAGTATTTTGTTAAAGTTGCATAATTTATTTAGGCACTAGGAAAATCTTTTATGAAAATTTGATTAAAATCGGTTAAATAAAGTGATAATTATAAATTTTTAAAAATTACATAAATTATATGATTACTAGGAGAATTTTTTGTGAAAATTTGAGTGAAATCGGTTAAATAACATGACCATAATTTATAAAAACTTTAGTAATTTTTTTCTCGGAAAGTTGGCAACACTGAATATTAATAAAATTATATAATTAATGTGAGTATGAGGGAAATCTTTTCTGAAAATTTGATCAAAATCGGATAAGTAATGTAGCCAATATGAATTTTTAAAAATTTTAGTAATTTTTTTCTCGGAAAGTTGGCATCACTGGAAAACAATAAAACCACATGACCATCTTGGTCACTAGACAAATTTATTCTGAACATTTCATTAAAATCGGTTGAACCGTCTAGGAGGAGTTGCGGCCACAAAATTTTGACTTACGACCGAGCGAGCTGACGACGCACATCCATACACCGACATAAACTAAGTTCAGATTCGTCATCTAAGGATTTCTATACACATTTTTTTTTTGAAAATGTTACAGACACCGTACCAAACGCTATACCACTTTTTCCTTGCAGTCAAAGTGGTAATAAAGATAATAACCAAATTAAATTATATAGAGCATATCTGAAGGTCAGTTGAAGATTACTTGCAACTCTTAACATTTATCCTACAGATTGTACTAAAGTAAAAAATTTGTGTTAATTATATTTAACATTTAGAACATTAATTATATATTGTATAATTTGTTAATTTGGATAATAATTGTATTATTAAAATAAATGGTATTTATTTCGCAAAAATAAAATTATAAAAAATTATAAAACAGTCAACGCGTAAAGTATTGTACTACATCTTCGATAACGAATTAAGTAATTATTATGAAATCACTGTCACGTAATAATGCAACTAGTCAATTTTGCATCATCAATTTCCAGTTTTCTAAATGACCGTGAAACATTTAACATTTTTACGTCACTGAAGGCTGCATAACAAGTTTTAAATATTTTAATTTTTCTGTGTCAATGTCTGACACATCGTATACCTAACCTAATTATTGAGTGTACATTAAAAACATCAAAATGTACAGTATGTCTCAATATAAATGACACAAAATGTTAATTAAAATCAAATAAAATAATAAAAACTTGTAACGGCAAATGTTCAAAAAACACACGTTTTCAGTAACATGTATATTTCTTTCAAAAACTAGAAATCCGAAAATAAATTATGCACATTTTCTCATAACGGAAGTAAATAACTAAATTTTATATATGTATATATATATATATATATATATATATATATATATATATATAACACACTAAAAAAGTCAGCATAATAAAGGTAAAATTTATTATTTGTTTTCTGAAAATTATTATTTTACTTTTGGTTCTTATTTAAAAATTAAAATTACACTATCCGAAAGTACGATATCACTTGCGGTGTAAATGGAAAAAATTTCAGGTAAACTTACTTTATTTGTAAAACTTTTGAAAAAGTTATTTTGCAAAAGTTTTCAAATAACATTTTATACAAAATTTTTGTTTTCAAAGTTGATTTCGATAAATATTTTTTAAAAATACGTGTAGGTAAACTAAATGTTTTAATTTTGAAGCACTTATACCAAAAAACTATAATAAATTTCGGATTTTTTTTAATTTAAGAAAATATATCAATACCCAAAATATAACAACTTTGCATCAAAGTGTAATAATATTTAACTGTTCCATAATTTTTCAGTAATAATTTATTCAATTGAGTCATATTATTTTCAAATAATTATTAAAAACACGCATTTTTAAAATAAAATAAGAATTACGATTAAAAAACATTTAAAAAAAATTGATTCGTATTTTTAACTCAAAGTTTGTATAAGGGTTTAATGTCGTTCTTAACCTTTTTCCAAATAACTTTTTAAAAAAATTCAGACAAATAACGTATATATAGTGATATAGTGATATACTTATATACAGTAGTAGAATGTAGTGGTATTAGTACTTTTTGCTAGATTATTTTTTAAATCTTAAACATTTTTTTAAAATACACCAGTATTAAAAAAAAATCCAATTTGAAATATATTTTCATTATTCACACAAAATTTCGTAATAATAACATTAATTTTACTAAATATTCTGCAATATTATACCATATTATTAAAAATGTTCACGTGAAATTTATTAATTAGTTGAATAAATAATTTAATAAATTTAACAGTAATAAAAAAAAAAAAAAACTTAATAACACGCAAATATATATAATTATATAACACGCAAATATATAAATATATAATTGTTTTTTAATTTTTTAATTTAATGCAATTAAGAAATAATAAATGTGAAACCCAAGTTAATCATAAAAATTCGTTTTTAACATTGTGAAATAATTTACAGAATAATTCAAACATAAAATTTAATTAAATTTAAGAAATTATATAAAAATTTGTAAAAATTAAGAAATAAATTAATAAAAATTGTAATCTTAGAGGTTTGGTAAGATACATTTATAACGTGTTATATATACTTTAATTGCAAACAATAAAAGTACATGTTATTATTATCTACAATTAATTTTGTGTATGCAATATCTAAAAACTATAACCGTGTGTTCATTTGAAAAATTGTTATCGTAAATATATATCAAAAACTAAATGATTTTTTTAGAAAATTCAAAGACACAAATTTTTGTTCGAAGGAAAAACTTTAAAAATGAATATATGGTAATAATGAACCACCCATTACCTGCATTGATACCAATATTAAATGGCATACATACATACACAATCACGCCATGTACCCAATAGGTTGTGGCACAAACTCCGTAATTCCGTAATCAGTATCCTTCAAACATTCCTATCCAAACAAGCAACATTCGCTTCATCCACATTCATAATTCCTCTCATACATGCTCTTTTATTCCTACTACTTGGAAACTTTTGCTCACGCAAAACACTTTTAATCATACCACTCCAACTACTCATCGGACGTCCACGCAAACGTATACCATCAAAATCATTAAACGGCAGTACCTCTTTTATAATGGATCATTTAACAGATAATTTTATTTGAAAATTTAGTACCGTTTGAAATTTCAACACATATACAACTTGAGATACTTTCAATGTATTTATTGAAATAACCTAGTATAGTTTTGTTCGTGCAGCAAATTTTTAACTGGTTTTATATAGTAATAGATTAGTATATGATGAGTGTGAAATTGAAAAAAATGTTGTAGCAAAAGTTGGTGTTAGTCAGTTAAGATAGTTCGGAAATATTGAGCGAATGTCTAATGAACGTCTGGTTAGAAAGATTTATTTGAATGATTTTGATGGTATACGTTTGCGTGGATGTCCGATGAGTCGTTGGAGTAGTATGATTGAGAGTGTTTTGCGTGAGCAAAAGTTTCCAAGTAGTAGGAATAAAAGAGCATGTATGAGAGGAATTATGAATGTGGATGAAGCAAAAGTTGTATGTTTAGATAGTAATGTTTGGAGGCGACTGATTTCGGAATGATGAAAAGAGTTTGTGCCACACCCTTTTGAGTACATGGCGTGATTGTGTATGTATGTACGTATGTATTATATTGTAATAGGTTCCTGCGCCGAATTCTCTCTAGTTTCAAACTAATTTGAGATTTTACTTGATTAAATATATCATTTATTGTCCTCTATTAAGTCTCAAGTGTATGAAATTATCAAGTTTAATTAAGAGTAAAAAGTTACATTGGAATTTCTTCAAAAATTAATTTTGTTGTAATTAAAATACACACAATAATTAAAATTTTGTATTTATTGACAATGGAGAGTAAGTAGTTTGAATTTTTGCTAATACAAATAATACATTACCATTAAATTTTTAATTTTAAAAATTATGTCACCTATAACTAAATTTTTATACAATTAAACAGATAAGAAATTCAGGCCTAGAAGTATTTCTATGAAACCACAAATAAAAGATTTCTTATATTTTCTATAAATGTAATTTTTTTTCCATAAAAAAAATAATATTACGTAAATTATCACACAGTAAAATTACAAAAATGTTGTTATTTTACTGTTAAAAGCTATACATAATACCAATTTTAGTTACATTTTTACAGTGGTTATTATTATTCAGAAAAATCTATTCCGTCCCGAAAGGGTTAATGTTCTACCTTTGAACAAAATTTGACTTTTAAAATTAGCATCCTGTACATAAAATGTAAAAAACTACGTAGCTAGTCCATAAAAATACAGAAAATATTTTTACCGAAAGAAGCAAATAATTATACATAAAATTGCAATTTTTCTTACCTAAATCCTTGTTTGGTCCCTGTATGACCCAATAAGAAGAAGAAGCTGTAAGCGCATGCGTAAATAGTACAACTTTTCTTCCAGGTTTTGGAATTCGATAACAAGTTAAGATATAACCATCTTCAGTTATTAATTCATGTGTCTCCACTGGATATCCATGTTTGGTAATTAATTTTATCTAGTTATGAAACAAACATAAACTAATGAGTATTTATTTGTTATTTATCATAGGCCTAATAAGGAATTTGGCTCCAGCATGCCATAAATGCTGATTAAATTTATAGCACAAGTTAATTTTACTCTCCTACCAAATAACTTTATAAACCAATGGTATTTCAACAATTTACTACTAGATTAATACCATTATTCTTTTTAATAATAATATTTCAATACCATTAGATTAAATTTATATCACAATAAAAGAGCTTTAGATCGATTTCTGTATTAATATTTATTAATAATTGACGTTTCGACGAACTTATTGTACGTCATCATCAGTAAAAATATAAAAATGATATCTACAGTAAATAAAACATAGGAACGAGTTAATAGGTAATAAAATTTATAAATTTTTAATTAAAAAAAACCAAATTTTATTTAAATTATTGCCTTTACACTGATTGATGTTAACTTTTTTTATAAATTTCTATTGCTTCTCTTATCAAACTGCTGTTAATACAGTATCTTCAATTTTTACGTTGTGTTGAGCAATAGCAGATTTATCTGAATGATTTAAACATATTGACCAGTTATGTTCTATCAATCTGGTAGAAAAGAATAAAATAACATTAATCACTGTGACGGCACTGATTTAAATAAAATTTGGCTTTCTTTAATTAAAAATTTATAAAAATAATATGATCTACATACTTATTTTGTTACCTAGTAACTTTTTAACTTTTTTCGCGATTATTAATAAAAATAAATACAGAACTATAACATAAATTTGTTTTATTTTAATATAAAGAGTTCTGAAAAAAAATTTACTGTGTTAAATTTATTAACCTTTTTTAATACGACAATATATTTACTGTTGAAGTAATTTAAACTGCATTTATAAAACTGAGCATAAAATTTTTTTCTTTATTTGTACTTTTTTAATTTAAAATTTATGTTTAGAATTCCTTGCACTATTATAATAAAAAATAGAATAAAATAAAAAATACAACTTTGCATGTTCTACTTTCGAAAAAAAGTCAAATACATAAATAAATATACTATTGCAAAAAATTATCTATAAAACACAAGTTTCTTTTTGTTTCTAGATTTTTATATAAGAAATATGAAATATTATTTTTTTTTTTGAAATATATTAGTATGTAACATAGTAAAAAAAAACTTTCAGAGCTCATGATATTAAAATGGCTTTGGGTCGTAGTTTTGTATTAATTTTTATTAACGTGTGTTAAATAAGTTAAAACGTCAATTATTAATAAAAAATTATTACAGAAATACAACCTGAAGCCGTTTTATTTTAATAATTGTATGTATTAATATTATAAATAAACACTGATTATTTTTTTTACATATAAATTTAAAAAAATATTAGAAAAATAAGAATTATATGAAATTAATGATGCTATATTAAAAAAATGAAACAAATTTAAGTAAATCTAATTTACTATCAAAATCAGTATATATTTATAGAGTGTTCCATTAAGAAATATAAAGTTGCGTTATGTTGTTCGAATATAACACAAATATACAAATATATATGGTAGGTATGTAGATAGACCATGATATATCAAATTAATAATATTTAAAAAGTTTTACTCCATAACTTAAAATAAAAAGTTTGAAAAAATAAACACCGATGAATCATTATGCAAAAAATTTATATATATATATATATATATATATATATATATATATATATATATATATATATATATATTTGAATAAAATGAAAGATAAGATTTTCTTATTTATCAAGTATATTATAACTTTGTATCAATATACTGTTATTGAAATAAAACCAAATAAAAAAATTGCTGGTACTATGAGCTCAGTTTTTAGACGCTTTAGTTAATATGTTTTTTTCTGCACTTATAACAGTTGTATTGTTTCGAAACTTGTATTAGTTATAATCAATTTTAAAATCGAATTTACAATACTGTCTGTTATCAGTGCAAATTTCAATTTCAAAATGTTGTAGATGCTAAGATACATATATGATTGAATTAAGAAACATATAATATTAAAATTATATAGAGTGTTTCAAATAATAGCTTTTGTAAGAAAAACATTAATGTATAGTTGCACAAACTATTATTAACCTAATCAAACTAGGAAACTGAATTGTCAATTTTCTACAAACTCTCTCAGTGGTTGGTCAGGTTGGCAAGTTACCGAATTGGTTAACTTACAGAGAGTTCAATAATGTCTTATACAACCTGGCCTTAGTATGATCAAAGCACCGTACTGATGAGGTCCTAAAGACCAAAACACGTGTCTACGGTTAAAACTGGCCAGTCATTGATGCATAGCCTAACAAGCCGATTCAATGACTGAGTACCTTGTGAAATTTTGGGAAAAATGTAAAATCTCAATATTTTTGAGTATTATTATATTAAATTTCACAATGACAATACGAACATTTATTTGTTCAAGGTCCATTACCTTAGTATAGTACCTATAAATTACGTATTTATTTTCATATAGAGCTAATGTGAATATATTGAGTTACGCTAATTAATAGACATATAAAAATCAGTAATCATTAATTTTTATTATAATTATATATTTGTATATTGAAATATACAAGATAGCTCTTTGTTAATAATTTTATTTTTATTAATTTGCATTTAATTTAGGTTTCCAATATAATAATTTTATATTATATTTACGTTATAAAATTTTTAATGTTTTTTTAAGCTCATATTATCAAAATGTAAATAAAGCAGTAAAAAACTTAATTAAATCTCATTTCACTTTTACGATTATAACTTTTTGTTCAATTTTTTTGAAACATTTATTTATAAACATTGTTTTATAAATGTAATAAAATAATTTTTTATAGAAAATATATATTATAATTATTCAAAAATTTTATGTAATTTTTTCAAATATAGTTTATAGATTCCTTTCAAATTATTTTACTTGAGGTACCTATTAGATTTACTCAAGGTTATTTAATACTATACGAGGTTACCTCATAACACAATTTTTAGACAATTCAGAATAACAAAATAAAACAACAATATTTTGATTATTCTTTACTCACTAATAGATAAATTTGAAATGTGAATATGTATAATATGTTCTCCAAAAAAATCGGCATTAGGTGGAAAAGAAATTTGTTATTTATATTTTGAAAATTATGATTACGAGACTTTTTGGTGATTGTCTATAAACTAAAAATATCACTTTCGGTATAATTCAAAATGAAAAATTATGAAAAACATTTGTATTTAATTTATTTGATTTGTAAAAATTTTCGACAAATTATTTAAAACACATTCTAGAATGATATTTTAGGCCCTTTTAGTTAAAAATACAAAACAATTATTTTCTAAGGTTTTTTAATTGTAATTTCTAATTTATTTGAAAAATGCGTGCTTTTGAATATTTAATTATTATTTAACAATAATATCACTTGCTTGAATAGACTATTATTTAAAACATATGAAACAGTTAATTTTTAATAATTTTTGATAATAAGTGTAACTACTTTGATACGATAACACGAAGTTTTATATTTTCTTAAATTCATCATATTCAATACAAAATTCAAATAATTTGGAAAGAATACAATTATTTAAATGGAAATAATGTCATTTAAATTTTATAGTGCTATAAATCTAAGACAATTAGTTTACTCACATGTACCTACATATTTAATAAAAGTTTACTAACAAGAAGTTGGCCAAATAAATAAATAGGAGCCTAATTTTTTTTTTTAATTTTTAACAATTAAGTAAATTTATCTAAAATTTGTAAAATTATTATTTAATTTAACTTACATCGAAAGTGATATCCCTACTTCTGGCAGTGTATTTTTAGTTTTTCGACCAGTACAGCATCAAAAAGTCCCGTAATAATAATTTTCAAAAATACATTTTTTTGGTACTATATCCATTTGATATAGATTTTCCAGATATATATATATATATATATATATATATATATATATATATATATATATATAAATGTTTGTGTTTATGTGTGTATCAAAACAACTAAATATATGTTATCAATATACAGAATGTTTACGGTAACCGGTTTAATATTGCTATTTTTTTTTTATTTGAAGGGAATCAATGTCAATTAAATTATACGAAATGCATCCATATAATTTTTTATTAATCTTATATAAGAAAATTTCTAAATAAAAATTATCTAATCTTTTTAAAATATAATTTAAATATTAAATAACGCGTCCTAAAATACAGAAAATAGAACTGTAGACACAGGAAAACGAAAAAAAAAAACAACAATTAAATAACAGTAGATAATTTTGTTGGCCATGATTCATTATTTTTCAATATAAAATAAAATGTTTCTCTAAATTTTCTTTATCGGAGACCTATCCTATGATATCAAAATTTTTTAAAATAAACTTATGTTAAGTAAATATAGCATATTTAGAAAAACACTTTTTTTATATGACTAATTTTCAATTTCTTTCAATTTTCTGATGTTGTTTAATGGATTTATCATCTGAATTTAGAGAAACGCCTAAAATTTAAAAAACACTAAATAATAATTAAGTTAGCAATAAACAGTATATTAATTGAAAAATAATCTAATTTTGCCAACTAACTATACTGTTCTTTGAATAATATTTTAAATTCGGAATTTTTATTTTTAGAAATGTGTTTAAAAAAAATATTATCCCATTTTGAATTCAATATTTTAAAAATCATAGATTGAAGAATATATTTTTTCTTCAAGCGTATCATAATATTAATAATACGTTACCATATTCCCTATGTAGAAAAAAGTCACTATGTTACCAGTACAATAATGACATTATTATACAGCAGTTAGTTATACATAACTAGTGTCATAGTGTCATAACCTGTGTCAAGTTAATTGCATTGTTTATTTTCGCTTCAATTTTAATTTGATTATTGAAAATGTTTGAAGAAGTGCAAGTGCAGAGTAGTCAGAAATTGTATATTCGATAAAAGAAACACGGTCAAGTGTATTTAATTTGACCGCTGTATTAAAAATTACTTAGTCAAGTTAAATTAATTGACAATTGCATTGTTTATTTTTACTCAAATTTGAAAATGTGTGAAGAAGTGCAAGATATGCAATGTATACCACCCAAGCGTAATCAGAAATTTTTTATTCGACCGAACAAAAATTAATTCTTGCAAATCACGTAACAAATATAAATAATTTATACAATTGCATACTAATCTGCAACTGATAGTAAGGTTAAGGTTACGTGGCATGTATTTTTATTTATTTTTGGTTTAATTTCGTTTGGAACGCTTGAAGAAAAAATCATATGAGTTTAACGCAGACAAATATTTAGGCTTAACACAATAATAATCGCTTTCTACACCTTGTAATATAATACTATTATTATATCATTTATATTTTAATATAATTTGAAGTATTTAGTTTAATTGAACTGATTTTGATGGAGTGTAGAGGATAGTGATGCGATTTATTTATTAATTATAAATTTTACAAAAATATTTTATATCATATAAATTAAAATTATAAATTATATTAAAAATTATTATTATAAAAGATATTTTTTCAACAATTTAATAAAAACAATCTTTAAGAAAAATCTTATCATAAAATTACAAACATATTAGGCATCTTTTTTCTTATATTTTCTTATATTCTTATTTTTATATATATATATATAACAAAAATTGTTCCAAATAAAATTAGGATATTTTTAAATAATTAAGAAAAAAACATATAACGAAAAAATTAAATACTATTTAAATAATATTGCTTTATTTTAAAATTAAACAAAACAATATTTAAAATTTCAGTCAATTTATTTCAAATACATTAAAAAATGTTTATGAACTGTATTTTTATTATTGTTTAATTTTAAATAAACTAACTTTATATAATAGTCAAAAAATGCATATTTGAATCTATTCTTTAAAAAAAACTTGTTATAATTAAGTAGTGTAAAATAAAAATTCCTGAATATATTAAAATGTTTACTCTCTTATGTAAGTACAGAATCCTAGAATATTTGTTTGAGCATGGCGTTAATTTTAACAATAATTTATAGAATAGACCCATATATTTATTTAAAATTAATAGTAGCAGCATTACTTACCGTAGGAGAATTATTGCCGGTAAAATTCAAAACTCGTAAATCATCATTAGATAGAATTTGATAATTTGTCGGAATTTTGTTTCCTAATATATCTAAAATATCAGTAGCACTAACACTATTTAAATAAAATAAAAATACAGTAAAAATATGTGATAAATTTGTTATAAACATTTTCACTACATTAAAACAATTTAAAATTATTTAAAAAAATGTTTTCTAGTAAATATGTTAAAATGTATTGATGTTTTAATTAGAAAGAATTGTCTGTAAATGATCGGTGTTCATTACAAAACTAATCAAATAAGAAAGGCCAGAAAAATACAAATTATGCAGTATTAAATTCGTATGTCACGTCTCAAGGTTGGTACCACCACTAAAGTTGATAATATTTAAGTAATCACTTATTTATTCTAATTTATTCAACAGAATTTTTCATAAAATTATTGGAGGCCTCATAATAATATAATATTTACAGAAAATATAAATAATTTAATAACATATAAAAAAATATAAACAAATATAAAATCCGTAACTACTAACTTCGATCACACCTGCAGGCAATGTTAAATTTATTTATGAAGATTGTAGAGAGAGTTGGTGATAGAAAATAATTTCAATTTTGTTTTAAAAGAATATAGTTTATTCCCAGTTTTCATTTCATTTGTTAATTTATTGAATAACTGCAATTTAAAATAGTTCGCAGATATTCTGTATTTAGAATTCGGAATATTGAGCGAATGTCTAATGAACGTTTGGTTAAAAAGATTTATTTGAATGATTTTGATGGTATACGATTGCGTGGACGTCCGATGAGTAGTTGGAGTGGTGTATGATTGAGAGTGTTTTGTGTGAGCAAAAGTTTCCAAATAGTAAGAATAAAAGAGCATGTATGAGAGGAATTATGAATGTGGATGAAGCGAAAGTTGCTTCTGCTGGATAGGAATGTTTGGAGGCGACTGATTTCGGGATGATGAAAAGAGTTTGTGCCACACCCTGTTAAGTACATGGCGTGATTGTGTATATATGTATGTATCTATGTACAATTCGGAATACGAAAATCATTTACTTATCTGCAAAGAGTGTCCCAATTTTAAGGTTTTTTTTTATTTAAAATAAAATTTTCTATTCTAATACAAGTGGTCAATTTATTTTTACTAGCATATTTAAACAGCAAATTGTATTATTTTTATTATAAGGAAAAATAAAACTAAGATACAGCGTATAACAAAAACAAAATAAATTTTGTATTATAAGTTTGCTTATAATTAAAATTTTATGACATAGTAAAACAACTTTCAGAATTCATTACATTAAAATAAAAAGCTTTACTTCTAAAAGTTCTAAATATGTAAAGATTTAAACACTCGGTGACGACGTTATAAAAAATTATAGTTAACAATACAATACAACTAATTTAAATTAGTTACAAATTGAAAAAATATAATAATTTTTGAAAATTTGTATTGAAATCGCACAGTGAATTCGTAGCTCAATTGGTTGGTGGTCGGGACCCGAAGGACCCGAGTTCGAATCCAGGCGAAATCAATACAGTTTTTCAATTTGTAACTAATTTAAATTAGTTCATTGTGATGACCAAATCGTTCAGAAACTTTGGATTGTTAACTATAATTTTTTCAAAAACTTTAGGTTTAAGTTCTCTTATATAATTAAAAATTCGATGTTTCGAACAAACTAGACCTGTATCATGTCTTTATTTTTAAAGGTATTTTAATATCCATCTTTATAAATAATTCTGGATGCCTCAGAAGATATACCCAAGGAAAGAATGCAATTTTTTAAAGTATATATTTCACGTATATTATTATATTTTGATACTAATTTCATATTTATTTTTTTATGTACTCGTACAGCAATGCCATCTAATGCCATCTGAAAATGGAATTAGCCAAAACGCGTCATAATTATTAAACAACAACAAGAACTCATTTAAGAAGGAAAAATAAAAACAAAATATTCTCACACTCAACAATGAAGTTAGAGAATAGAAATAAGCAAACAAAAAATATTTTATTAAAAAAATGTAATGCATTTAGGCAACCCAATGTACGTACCTGCAACTAATTATTATTATTGTTACATAGTTATACAAATAATTTAAATAGTCATACATACATACAAAAGGGTGTGACACAAACTATTTGCATCATCCCGAAATCAGTCGCCTACAAACATTCCTATCCAAACAAGCAACTTTCGCTTCATCCACATTCATAATTCTTCTCATATATGCTCTTTTATTCTTACTACTTGGAAACTTTTGCTCACGCAAAACACTCTCAATCATACCACTCCAAC
Organism: Clivina fossor; assembly: GCA_963966155.1. NCBI lineage: Eukaryota > Metazoa > Arthropoda > Insecta > Coleoptera > Carabidae > Clivina > Clivina fossor. The sequence goes on from OZ014551.1 coordinate 38,948,623, forward strand.
AACTCATCGGACGTCCACGCAAACGTATACCATCAAAATCATTCAAATAAATCTTTTTAACTAAACGTTCATTAGACATACGTTCAATATGTCCGAACCATTTTAACTGACTAACACCAACTTTTGCTACATTTTTTTCAATTTTACACTCATCATACACTAATCTATTTCGTACCCGATTTCTCCTATTTACACTACATACCCCACGTAAAAATCTCATTTCCACTGCATTCATTTTCGGTTTATGCTTTTGCAACCAAACCCAACATTCACTACCATACATCAACGTGGGCACCAAAACTGCATTGTATATACTCAAACGGGCTTCTTTGGAAACATTTACATTCCTAGCAAAAGTTCCCAAAGCACCCAAAACCTTACAACAGCAGCATTTACTCTCCTTTCAATTTCACGATCAAAACGGCCATCTCTAGACAACAAACTACCCAAATACACAAATTCATCTACCTGCTCTAAACGTGCACCATCAATATATACATTACATTCAGTTGTCAAGTCAGCCTTCTCAAAAACATAAATTATTTTTTACATACAATTACGTTTGATATATTATTGCAGTAGATATTATTTTTTTGATGCAATTATATCTGCTAACTTTTAATATTATGGTATTTTTGTTAGCTGAAAATTGTTTTGTTTATATATATATATATATATATATAAATATAAAGTAATATATATATATATATATATAAAGATATATATATATATATATATATATATAAATATAAAGTAATATATATATATATAAAGTAATTTAAATATGTTTATTTAAAAAACTACTACTAGACCTGCAAAAAATGATCGATTAGATCGATCTATTTAAATAATACCAATGAAAGAAAAATCGATATGATTGTTTGACAGATCTGATTGTTTGATTATCTGAAAATGTCTTGGGTTTGTCTGGAGATAGTCGAATAAACTAAAATGGCGCTTGGTATGTATTGTCTTCATTTCTAATATTTTTTCAAATATAAAATTTCAAATATTTATACTTGAGAAAATGTTCTTGAAAGAAAAGTAATTTTTTTTTTGGCTGCAAAAGCATAAATGGAAAATAACTGCAGTGGAAATGACATTTTTACATGGTGTATGTAGCATGACTAGAAAGAATCGGATACACATTATTTTAGGTTAGTATATGCCAACGGTGGGCAAATGCGGCTTCGAGAGCCGCATGCGGCTCTTCACCATGTCAAGTGCGGCTCCCATTAAAGTTTTAGAGAATGGGTGACATATTTACCACACATTAGTAAATATATTTTTATGATATAGATTTCTGTTATATTTCATTTTTATTATATTTGAATTTTATTACTAAAATTTTGAAATAATTATTTTCTTTTTCATTGTTATATTTTTATGTTTATATATTATAATGATATTTTTTCTATGTTTTTATATTGTGACTTGTGAAAATATGCAATTATATTAAATAAAAAAAATTTAATTTGTGTATGGCTCTTTATAGAATATTAAAAACCGGATTGCGGCTCCCTTAGGCCTCATGTGTGCCCACCCCTGGTATATGCTGTATGATGAGTATAAAATTGAATAAAAATGTTGTTGCAAAAGTTGGTATTAGTAAGTTTAGATGGTTCGGTTATCTTGAGCAAAAGTCTAATGAACGTTTGGTTAAAAGAATTTATATAAATGATTTTGAATGTAAACGTATGGCTGGATGTCCGATGAGTAGATGGAGTGGTATGATTGAGTGTGTGTGAGCTAAAGTTTTCAAATAGTAATAATAGCAGAGCATGTATGAGAAGTATTATGAATGTTGATAAAGCTAGAGTTATTTGTCTGTATAGGAAATCTGACGAAAACTAATTTTAGGATGGTAAAAAGAGTTTGTGCCCTCCCTTTTGGGTACATGGGTACAAAAATTTGAAATAATACTAGCATAGTTTGGTAATGTTAATATCACTAGTTTTTCATTATTTTAAAGAAATATTTATACATTACATTATTAAAAAATAAGTCATATTTTTATTGCTAATTAATAGATAATTGGCAAGAAAAAAAAATTATAATTACATAATCTGCACTTTAACACATTAAGTTAATATTTAATCCTTGTAAAACATTATTTTTGTTAAATTTACGTAAAATATATTAAATTAACCTTTGAAAGATTAATCTAATTTAATTTAAAAAATACATTTTCTTTAAAAAACTGGTTTCAAAAACCTTGTTCTAAAAAATTATATATTAAATAGAAGATAATTCTTTTAAATTTAATTTACTTTTTTTGTGATACATATAATTTTATAAAGTAGAAAGTACAAGTTTAAAATACAAAAAATCTTTAATAACTAAACATTTTAATTAATAAATCATTAATTACAATAATTAATTTTTAAAAAACTACTAATACTACATTTACATTATATCATTACAATTAAAATAACTTTTAATTGCATAATTATTAAAAACCGAATATCTGACAAAAAAGCTATTTGTTTTACATAAAATATTTTTCATTATAAAACTTGAAAATATCTAATAAACATGACAATAAGCCGTCTTTTTTATGTTTGAATGAATTTTGTCTGCATTTGAAGGTTTTTGAATTTGCTCAGATTTTATATTTTTATAATTTAAAAACTAAAAATAAATCGAAATACGGCAGTCATTATATTCATCAACCTAGTAAAATATTTTCATATAAACAAATTATTGTCATTCACTGTTATACCATTGTTAGTTTCATATTCACTCTCATTATAATTTTATAGTTCCCATATACAAAAGTTAAGAATTTTTTTATAGCAAATATAGAATATTAAAAAAAATACTTAAAAACTTCAATTTTCTTTGTTATTAGAATCAGTTATTTTACATTCTTTGGAAAACTACTTTCGAATACACCTAAAAGTATTTCAGGTCTTTTTATTAACCATATGTATAATACAAAATCAGTCATTTTTTGTTTGTTTAAGAATTGAAGTCAATATACCAATTTTCTGATTATTTTCTTTCAGATTTGTATTAATATTTTTGAATAAATTTTACACAGAATTAAATAATTGAAGAAAATCTATGTATAATAAAAATAAAATTATCATAATAAATAAATTCAATTTTACATACTTATATAGCATACATATAACCAAATTTCCGCAATGTATTACAATATATACAAGATTTAAAATAACTAAATTTTACGACTGTTTTTGGGCCCACCTTGTAAATTTGTTTTTTTTTTATATGTTAAACTCGAGTTAAGAACAAGAGATCCGAGAACAAATGCAGAGAAAATAATGTTAAAATTGCAAAAATTCATATAGACGTCATACGCCCAAGCTTACACGATCGAATAAAATCAGGCCTTCCCTGGATTAAATTTCGACTAAAGAACTTGTTACGGTTATAGTAATTGAAATAATATAGAAGAAGATGGAAGTTTAAAATATATCAAACTACAGTACCTGTAGAAATGTGATTCTGACGATTATAAATTTGGTTCGGATTATATATATATATATATATATATATATATATATATATATATATATATATAATGTTGTTGATGTTGTTGTATCCAATATTACTTGTAATGTTACTGCCTCCGACTTTCTTCTTTTACCGGAAGATTGTCATCATCCTGCCTTAGTAATTACACCATCCCTACCTTTCCCCATTACTTTTACTAATTCTACTTTCAATCCCGCTTCTCAACTCGATTTTTCGAACGCTGATTATAATCAAGTATATCATTTACTATCAACAGTTAACTGGGATCCATTGCACAATTTTGATAATGTGGATGATGCATTTGAATACTTCTATACTACTATTTATAATATTTTTTCGGTTAGTGTTCCGCTTAAAGTAAGACGTAAATCTGAATATCCTGCCTGGTATAATAAGAGTATTATTTCTGATAGTAAATTAAAATCAAAAATGTGTAAATTATTTAAAACAACAAATAATATTTTCTACAATTAAGAATTTCAGCGACTTAGGACTAAAGTAAAAAAGAATATAAAACTAGCATATTATACCTATATTACAAACACTGAAAAAGAAATTTGTTCTAATCCGAAAGTTTTTTGGTCATACATAAATAGTAAAAAAAATCAGTCCAGGATACCGGGAGTAATGCATTTAAATGATTCTGAACTCAGTAGCACTCAGGACATTGTTCAAGGATTTGCCTCTTACTTTTCTAGCGTTTATACTAGAGATAACCTGCAACATGCACCTACTTCTTCTAAGCCCCCCTTCAACAATACTTCTTCTACAATAAATATTTCGGAACATGATATTTATATTGCTATTAATGAATTAAAACCATCCCGTAATCCTGGTCCTGACAATATTCCAGCTTTCATTCTAAAGGGTTGTCGTGATTTACTTATTGAACCGCTATATATACTTTTTACACTTTGTATTAAGACATCTACATTTCCTACCAGATTAAAAACTTCTTTTGTCACGCCAATTTTTAAAGCTGGTGATCCATCTGATATTTCTAACTATAGGCCAATAACTATCTTGTCCAATATTTCTAAAATTTTTGAAAAAATTCTTTATAAATATATTTATTATTCTGTTTCTCATTATATTTCTTCTTCTCAACACGGTTTTATGCAAGGTCGATCTACGACTACCAACCTGCTAAATTTCACAAATTTTGTAAACGATGCCTTATGCAATAAATTACAGGTTGATGTTGTTTACACTGATTTTTCTAAGGCGTTTGATAAACTTGACCATTCTCTTCTCTTAAATAAACTTGCTACAAACTTTAATTTGCCACCACATATAGTTTCCCTGATTGCTTCATATTTGTGTGACCGTAAGTTAATCGTTCAGTATAACAATTACAAGTCTGATTCTTATATTTCAACATCGGGAGTGCCTCAGGGATCCAATTTAGGTCCTTTGCTTTTTAATATTTTTATAAATAATATAGTAAAAGATATTAAACATTGCCACATACTTCTATATGCTGACGACTTAAAAATTTATAAAACTACTAATTCACTTTCTGATTGTGACGATATGCAATCTGATATTGACAAACTTTTTCAATGGTCTTTAAATTGTAATCTACAATTTAACATTTCTAAATGTAAAGTAATGTCTAACTCGAGAGGGAAAAATTCAATCTTGTTTAATTATAAGCTAGATAATACAATTTTAATTAGAATTCCTCATTATAAAGATCTAGGTGTTCTCTTTGATAGTAAACTCAGTTTCAATGATCACATTACAACTATCGTTAAAAATTCATATAAAAACTTGGGCTTTATAATTCGAAACTCTAAAAACTTTAACACGGTAACTTTTACTACATTGTATAATTCTTATGTAAGATCGAATCTTGAATATTGTCTCCAAGTTTGGAATCCTATATATGATAAATACGATTCTATGATAGAATCTGAACAAAAGAAATTTTTGAAATATTGTTTTTTCAAAACACATAAATATTATCCTGAATGTACTTATACTTATAAAAATTTACTTCTTGAGTTTAATCTTATAAAATTATCTGATAGAAGGAAATTGCAGTCGTGTTTATTTTTGTATAAAATTTTAAATAATGTCGTATCTGACCCAAACTTTCTACAGTTAATTACTTTCTATATTCCTAGATTAAACTCAAGACATAGAAATATTTCATTTTTTGTCTCAACTTGTAAAACAGTTTTTCAATGTAAATCTCCAATTATTAGATTGTGTGTTTTTTTTAATAATTTGTCAATAGATATTGATATATTTTATAACTCTGTGTATGTATTTAGACACAGACTATTTTCTTATTTTCAAATGCTATGTAATTAATGTAATGTATTACTTATGTTATACTGCATTCTTGTATTCATTTTGTACTTGTTTTATGTATACTTTTTTTTTCTTTTTTGTTCTTTCATCACTCCATAATTGGGACAATTGTCCTGTCGAGTGATTATATTAAAATAAATAAATAAATAAATAAATAAATAAATAAATAAATAAATAAATAAATATATATATATATATATATATATATATATATATATATATATATATGGCGTGTTTACAATGTGTATTTAGCATATTCTAATAAAATAAAATCAAAAATAAATATTTTTTGTTGGCAGCAGACAAATCATAATGCTGATGAAGCTAAAGATTAAAATATAAAAATATCTATATCTATATTTTTATTAAATATCTCATTTATTAATAGAAACAGCCAAAAAAATATTTCAATTATTATTTTTTATTTGAAAATCTATGAATCAAAATTTATTTTAATTTATCAGTATTCTTTGTAAACAAGATAGAATTGATTGATTTATTCTTTAATTATACACTCAGTAATTTTTTTAAATTTACCAGAATTGTAAAGTAAATATATATATATATATATAAAAAATATATAAATATAAATTAAAGTTAATACTTTTTAAGTATTAGCAATTTTTCGCAAAATATATTACTTCATTAAATATTAAAACAAATTTGAAGCAACTTATATGTTGCGAAGAAAATTTTTTTCTGAATAAAACGATTGCTGATAATAAAATTCGATATAACACGCTTACCAAAATTGCTAAGTTTTAAATAAAAGCTACATCAAATTTTCTATAATTTAGAATTTAATCCTCAAATTTTAACATAACAATTTCAATAACAATTTTTAATATTTAGACAAACAAAGCTAAAATAAGAAATGTGAGGATTTTTTTCATATAATAAACATTACAAGTTTTATTACTTTTATAATAAACTTTTAAGCAAGTACCAATAATTACTCCAAAAATAATTTTTATAAAATCATTAATATTTATTTTTCGACATTGAGCCGATATTTTGCGACACACTGTATAATAACAAAAAGACACATACATTGTGTGTTATTAATAACGTAAGTCAATGTCAGATTTAAAGGTTAGTACTTCGACAAAATTGATATGCACTTTCGCTGCTTCAGTAATCAAAACAAAGATTTTTTTGTTACTTAAATATGTTTATCTATCAACCTTGAGATACTTAAAATTATTAAATTAAAATCAAATAAAAACGTTATAAATATGCATATGCTATTACTACACATTTAATAAGCATTAATATATTCAAATAACCTTTTTGTGATATAATATTAGCTATGGATAAAACAATTAAAATAAATATTTTCTAGGCTTATCATATAATATAATTTGTACTATATATCGGGTGTTTCTTATAAGTTTCTATGCAGGAAAATGGGAAAACTGTAAGAGATACGACTTCAAATAAATTAAGCCATTTCCATACTATAAGAATAATTGTAGGTACTGCTAATAATAACCCCGGAAAATATGTAAATTAAATTCAAAATTTTTAAAAGAAATCAATTTAAACTAATTAGAAACGATCGTATAAGCTATTGAAAAATTTGGACCCACTGATAGTGTGATTTGACAAACTGTTATTTGTGTGATTTTACTTTGTAATATTATTTTTCAGTTAGTTATTTATTGCTATTTATTGTTATTTAATTTTTAATTATTTGTTGTTTTTGTTCGTGAAATATTTTGTTATTTAGAAATATAACCTGAGAAAATTTTTTATTTATATTCAAAGCGGCCTTAGAGATTTCGTTCGCTGTGCACTGTGCCGTGCCCATATTTCTTTTACGATAAAAAAAAAACAAAAGTTGTTGAGATAGATGTAATAATACTTTCTGCTAAATTATTCTATAAAAATAATATAACTTGTGCATTTCATAAAAAAATTTAAAAATATATACAAGTAGGTATATAAAAATTAGGTAGATTAATACAAAAACTTGCATAAAAATTCAAACCAAAAAATAACTACAATTAGAGTTTTGTTTAGAATTTAGCAAATTTATGAATATTTCGAAACTAACATAATGTTTGAATTATATCTCGTATGATCCTCCCGGTATATTAATGGCTATTATACATATAATACTAGTAACTTATATTTGTAATAATATTTTTGGTTTTTGATATTTTAAGTTAAATGTAATACAAATATTTTAAAAAACTAAAAAATAAATAAGAATGCTTATGTTATTATTTTTATATTTAAAAGTTATTATAATTAAAAATTATAAAATTTACTTTTGTGATAGAGTTATCCAGTAAAACATAAAACAATATTTTTTAGTGTAAATAGAAACTTTAAGCTAAATAAAATGATATGTAGTTTTTTAAATGTTTAAATAATTTATTCGATTTTATTTGATAAATATTAAATGTTACATATATTCTCATATATTATATACATATTACATATATTCTCAATGAAATTTATAAACTTCAGATTGACATTTCTAAACGTATACTAAAGTTCGATGTATTTTAACTTTGATACGACCCTCTGTTTCTATATTATATAAATTCCTATATCCATATCTACTTATATCTTCGATATAAATTTGGTCGTGTGACAACTATGAATTTTTACAACTTAACAATTTGTTTCTCTGTATTTGCCCACTTTGTATCAAAATAAAAACTGGCCCATTATTGTAATAGTACATATAAATAGGCACAAAAAATAAAAAATGATTATGGAACATGAAATGAAAACAAAGTAAAATTTTATTTATATAAGACGTATTTGAAATTTACAAATGAGGAATATAATTAATTTTATTATTATATTTATTTAAGTAATATATTATATATGTTGTACAAATATAAAATAATTTTCCTGCTTTTTTCATTTAAGTACAAAGAAATATTTTTTCCACTGAGAAATATAGAACACAGTCAAAATTTAACACTTTCAAATTTTTTTTAATAATAAGAAATAAAATTGACGGTTTAAAAAACGATAAATCCGAAATCAGTAATGTCAAATATAGCAAAATAAGATAAATTTCATTATTTAAAATATAATAATTGTTATTTTTATCAAGTATTTCTTAAATATTTTGCACTATATAAATAAAAATATTACAAACCTTTATAATTTTTAGTTCATCAGATTGGTTACACGAACAATGGCGTCAAATATATTCCAGTATTGTTATCAAACATGGATCATAGTTTATTTCAGTTTATTAACTTAATTTTATTTATGAGTCATAGTGGTTTTTGAAATTACAATGTCTATTAAAACATTACAATATCACTGTGTGAATAAACTTATTATTTATATAACAAAATTAGCATAATGTCTCGTAGTAGAATTTTTCTCGAAAAACGACTCAACTGCTAACAAGACTTCCATTAAAATTTACTCCGTGAATGTCAAGGCATAAACGAGCATAGTTTTTGATTAATTTTCATCACATAGAGATTTTAGTCAATTCTAAATAGTTTACAGCGTTCGCCTGCGGTTCGGTCATGTTGAGCGAATGTCTAATGAACGTTTGGTTAAAAAGATTTATTTGAATGATTTTGATGGTATACGTCCGATGAGTATTTAGAGTGGTATGATTGAGAGTGTTTTGCGTGAGCAACAGTTTCCAAGTAGTAGGAATAAAGGAGTATGGTATGAGAGGAATTATGAATGCGGATGAAGCGAAAGTTGCTTGTTTGGATAGGAATGTTTGGAGGCGACTGATTTAGGGATGATAAAAAAAGTTTGTGCCACACCCTTTTGGGTACATGGCGTGATTGAGTATGTATGTATGTATAAGTAATAAAAACATGTCTAAGAATCAGTTACAAAAAAGTCCAGTTACTATTACAAAATATAATGTCGTCATAACGCAAAAACAAAAGATGATCAATAATTTTTTCTTTAAAAATTGTATTTCACAAAAAAAAGCAAATTATATGAGGATTTTTTAAATAAAACATTAGAAATATATAAAAAAATTACTAAATTTATAAATAATTTCATTAACACATATAAGTATATAAATAATACTAAATTAGCAGTCAACACCAGGCAAGCATTTACATTTCTGTTTTGGATTCATGTGCGATCCGATTGGACAATGAAAATCTCTAGCAAATTTTATCGAGTTTCTTAGAGGTGCTATAACATCGTATGTATAAAAATATAAATTCTTCACATTAACTTTTCGACAATAGACTTGCGCATAATTAATCCAAAATAATTGTTTTGCGTTGTATGGTACGCCATATAATTCAAAGTCAGGTTTATGTCTCTTTTCTATCCATTTGTTATAAGCTGTATATGCAATATGTTGAAACAAAGCGTATTAATTAACTTTTTCTTCAAGTACATAAAATATCTGAAATGCAAATTAAATTAATTTTCCTTATTATTACACAGTTTAAAATTTTGTATCCTTTTTTTTATGCATGTATAAGGACAGGGGTACATTTGGATAATCGCCAAGATGGCATATTTTTTTTTAAAATGGGGAAGTTTAGCGTGATTGAAGTTGCGTGTAAAATTATTTTTTCTCAAAGATATATATATAAAATAATAACAGAAACTGTCATTAAAATCTTTGATAATTGTTTCATTTATTTGTTATTAACAATTTTTGTAAGGACATTACTGACGTCACAAGCCTATTATGCGCAAGCGCAAAAGAGTTGGTGAAATATAATTTTGAAAACGTATGTGATAGTAAATGTTGATTTTTGTTGTTTCGGTTACGCCCAGCCAATTGCTTGTATCGGTAACCATGGCAATACATGTGCGTTTGATTCAGATGTCGACATAAGTTTTGCGAAGACATTACTGACGTCATCACGACATGTTTTTGCATTTTTTAGGAAATCTGGGCATCTTCGAGAAAAATGATAAATTAAACATCACTTTTTAAGCCAAGTCCAACCAAATAAAGATATTAAAAAATACGCTAAACTTCAACATTACTCATTATAGCATTAAATACAATTGAAAAAATAAAAATTTAATACACATTTTAAAAAAAAATTCTTATTTTCCTACTAAGTGTACTTTCAAGTACCGTTCTTTTTTGATCTATCAAGAAGATATCATTAGGTCGCGCACGACCACTTTATTGCTTAAACCACTATATTGTACTTACTAAACCTATATCTTCTTCTTTTACGATTTTATGAAAATATTTATAACTCTTTAATTGTTCAGTAAAACATAGATCTTCTTGATCAATACTCTCCGAAAGAAAATGCGTTATAATTGAACTAATTAGAAATCCAGCACTGGCATAATTCATACTTGTCGGTCTTCCTGTTGTCAATAACAGATCTTGCATAAACATTGGTGAGGGTCCTGCAATGAAATAAAACTTTTCTCTATGAATTAATTTCAAGTAAGCGTTTCTATATTATAATATGTCAACTTTGTTTTTTAACAAAATACTCATGTTTACCGTATGTAATATTTCTGAAAGTATAGAAGCCATAATTGGATTCAACATTTACTTTTAATTTGCTCTGTAAATATAACTGTGTTTCCAAATAAAGGTTTTCATCTATATCAATCTAAAAATAATTAACGTATATTAGTTTGTTTGTTATAAAGCAGGTATAATTCACATTTTTTACAGTGGCTGATTAAGTATTTTATCAAAATTACTTAAATACATTTACATCCCACGCCATGTACTAGAAATAATATGGGACAAACTCTCTCAGACAAACAATTTTAGCTTCATCCACATCCATGATACCTAGAAATACATGCTCCACTATCAATCCCTCTCAATCATACCACTCCAACTACTCATTGAACATCCACGCACACGTATACCTTCAAAACCATTCAAATCGTGCCATGTATTTAAGAGAATGTAGCACAAACTCTTTCCTCGAAAAGCAAATTTAGCTTCATTCATATTCATAATTCCTCTCATACATGCTCTGTTTTTTCTACTACTTGAAAACTTCCGCTCACGCAAAACAATCATATCACTCCAACTACTTATCGGACGTACACGCACACGTACACCTTCAAAACCATTCATATAAATTCTTTTAACAAAACAATTATTAAACATTCGCTCAGAATAGTCTCACTTTCATCCTAATTATTACAAAAATAAAAATTTAATAATTGAAAAATTGAAAATAAAATCTAGGTTAGCATAATTTTTTTTTTAATAATAATATTAAATTTTATTTTCATTAGGACAAACTTGGAATATTTACATCTTTTCAGTTATAGTAATCTTCAGATTTTTACGACCGGTATTCATTGAATTTATAGAATTTTCTGGGCTGATATGCCGTGTCCGATGTATCATCCAGCACTGAAAATGCTATCTACAATGTACGGCAAAACATTTGCGATGAGGATAGAGCGACCACGGCATACTAGCCCAGAAAATTCTATATTTTCAAATTTTTACGTAATTTAAAATAAAATCGAAGTAAGTGTGGTAGGTCTGTTAGTTACGTCACAGTCTCACAGTACATTGAATATTAATAATAATAACATTGAACAAAACATGTTTATAAATGTATCTGCAAAATTAATGTAAATATTAAAAAACTAAAATTGAAAATTTTTCTTAAAATTTTTTACAAGTTTACTCAATCATTGAATCGGCTTGTTAAAGCTATGCATCAATGACTGGCCAGTTTCTTTAATCATAGACACGTGTTTCGCTCTTTAGGAGCTCATCCGTATAGTGCTTTGATCAGTGTCCGAAGACAACTGATGCAGCTGTTATTATCTGACTGGCTTTTAAGTCAAGTAAATTAACGATTCAATGACTGAGTAACTTGTAAAATTTGTTGAGAAAGATTCTCAACTTTAGTTTATTATTATTTACATTTAATATTATTGTACCATTTTGCATACTGTTAATTATTACCTTCTTGTATAAATCATTCACGAAAGTATCATCTAAAAATTCCTTTGGTATACTAGGTACTGTTTGTTTGTTCAGCGAAACATCAATTGTCAAATTAATCGATTGCGCTATTTCTAGACCTGTTGTTAGAATATGTTTTTTAATTTGATTCAAATCATTTACACCTTCTTCACTAAAATATTTCTCGTTATATTTCGACATTAATGCAGGAAGAAAATACTTTTTCACTTCTCTAACACAAGTTTGCCATCTAGGTGGATCTTCATACTTTTCCGTAGGAGGCTTATAATATGTTAATTTTGTTTCATACAAATCTTTAGGTATAATATTTATTTGATTTAATATATTATGTAATGTTGACCAAGCCATAAAATCAGCAATTGTAGATTTTGATGTTTGCCTAAATAATTTATTTAATGCTTCAATCATATTTGGTTTCTGTAACAAATTTTAATTAATATATAATTTGGTATGTCAATTATATAATTTTTAATTATATAATTTTTTCTAATAACAATATACGTGTATGAAACATTAAATTTTAATTAAAAAAAATAAAACCGAACTTTAACTTAAAGCTATTTAATTTTAACATAATGAGATCTGAATGATATTTTACAACTTTATAAAGAAATTATTCATCAATTTTACGAGTGAGCCTGAAATTGCATCATAAACAAATAAACGAATATTGAAATTATGTTTTCTGTTTAATTATCCAACTAATTTTTAATATCATTATTGAGATAGATTATTTTGAAGAAAACTATGAATATATTTTGTATTTATCTTTTGCTAAAATTCTGCAAATGTTGGTAATTGTATACAAACAAGTTTTGCCAATAATATATTTTTATATTTGAAAACAAAAATTCTAAAGTAACTGAATTTTCTTTAAACAAAATTCATTTTTATTTACTGGAAATGCTACTCGTACTACATGTTTCATTTATATCAAAATAAATGTTTAAAGAACCACCATTAATAAATTTGTTTCAACATAGTGCCTACTTAATTCCAAACTGAAATATGTGGCTATAGCCTTGAGAAGTTCAACATATAGTTTCTTAACAATTGTTAATGGTACGGGTTGTTATTGCATAGCCAAGAAAGGGACCTGCAACTTATAGTGGGTTCCTAACCACTCAGACCCATCCGATATCAGTTTAATGGTACAAGATAACCATACCAGAAATAATATATAATTTAATTTCTGGTGCAAGAGCCACGAGAACCAGAGACCTTTGGGGTCCCAGTCTAAAAAGTTATCACTGGCCTACGTCTGCCTGTTTATATAATACTACTACTAATACTAATAATATTACTAATAAAAATACAAATTACATTTGTTGTAAAACACGAAATAGTAAATTATGAATTATTTTTCAATAATATAATTTTTTAATTACTAGAAAATGTCAGAAAATGATTATTATATTTTTTATTTTGTTAATAAATATTTCAACATCTTTCAAAATTTATTTTTTATATTTATTTATATATAATTTAACATATATTTTGTGGAAGGAAATATTTCTAATGAAAAGCTTACCTTAATATCAATTATCGTATCATTATCAACATGAACCAACGGTATAGTAAAATTTATTAATTCCAACCAGGGAATATGCTGATATTTGTCTTGGGTTTCAGCAAGTGATAGACGTTTAGAAGGAACATAGTCAAGAAGTGATATCTGCAAGAATATTACTTGCATAAAATGCATATTACATATATATATATATATATATATATATATATATATATATATATATATATATATATATATATATATATATACAAAAAAGAGTTTTACATTGAATGAGAATGAAAACAGAAAAAAGCATACCATTTTTAAAAATATTCATTTACTACAACAGCAATTAAATATCTGGTCATACTTTGCTTCCCTGAAGAAGCCACAAATGTGTGGCGAAATATAGGATTTGTAATAAATTGATAGATATTAAATGCTAGCATTTTAATAACCTAGTCAATCATATACCGTATCCCGTTATATAAATTTTCTCAACTTATATTCACGGTAGTTATTCTAAATTAACTTATATATATATATATATATATATATATATATATATATATATATATATATATATATGTAGGGTATGTGCAGTCTTCTCTGTATTCTTTTAGGGGACAATAGCATACCTCAAAAGGAATCGATAAACTTTAAAATCCCTTAATAAAAGTCGTCTCATATGCGAGATTCTAATTCTTATAGTTATTACATTAGAATATTGATGGACCAAGGCCATTTTTAAAAAACAAGTTAAAAATAATAAAAATTTTAATCAAATAAAGGTGATAGTAAGAGTAATAACAACTGAATAATACTGATTAAGTAGTAGATTACTAGAGTTAAAAACAAATTAATCGTTTAATACAAAAATTAAAGAATTATTATTTCGCTTATTTTTATTTATTTATTATTTTTTTTGAGCAAATTTTGAAAACTGTCTTATTTTGAAAAAATCTTCAGAGATTTTCAAAAATTCTGTTTTTAATTTTTTTGTACTAAAGGATGCATCGTAGAATAATGGTTTCTTCACTCAGTTATCGTACTCATTATTTCGCATTTTCCTAAATCATGCTTATTTTCCTAGACATAGTTTTTGAGAAAAAAAAAATAAAAACAAAAAAATATTCTAGCGCCCAAACGGCACATGCTAGCAAATTAAAACTAAAACCAAATTATATTTTAGAACATTTTATTGTCTATCAAAAAGTATTCTAAGTATTTCTCCAAATTTAACTCGAAAAAACAGTATATCGCAAATTATCGAAATTGCATGTTAAACGCCCATACGAACTTGACGAACAAACACCCGGTATATATATATAGTAATTATTACTACAGTACTCAGGGGCGCGCCGTACCATTTTGTCGCCCGTGTGCCAATGCTAACTTTGTCGCCCCCCCCCCCCCCTGTTTTTTTAAATATACATGTATACAGGATACACATTTTATCTGTTCCCGCTTAAAAAGTCATAAATAGGCAACCCATTTTACTTTTCATAAAGGACTTGGTTTTTATTTTTTTTCTCTTGCCTACTGTGATTATTCGATTTAAAGTATTAATAATTTACACGAAGTGAATAGTGACATGTATTCTGTATAGCCTATTCTTAAAAAATAAGTAAAAATAGAAGTTCTATTATTTACTACACATTTATAAGAATGAATTTTATATATTTATTGCATATTACATACGTATACAAATATAATAATATCACAAAAAAACATTACAACTACGTAACAAAAATAAATTATAACTTAACTTATTTCAAATTTACATTAATAATACGAGTATAAACAAAAAACAAGTAAAAATCTTAAAAGTTTGTATACATTTAAATTATTGGTGCGCGTCTGACTTTTAAGTCAGAAAATCTTTTTACTAGTTCATGTATTTCTAATTGTTCACATATTTCATGTTCTATAGAAATCATAGCTAAACTCACCAATCTGTCTTGGCCCATTGAATTCCTTAGATAATTTTTTATACTTAATTTTTAATTTCCAAAAAGAGCGTTCGCCAGAAGCAGCAGATACGGGTAATGTTAAAAAAAATCAAATAACAGTAATTACAATGTTGGGAAAAGCAGAACATAAGTCGCCTTGTAGCACATATACTAGAACTTCATATGCAGTCATATTTGGTTTCAGTTAATGTTTCAATATACATATTAATTTCTTCAAACAATTCAATGTCATTAATATCTGATTCATTTCGTGTATTGCTCGCTGTGTCGCCCCTAACCAAGTGTCGCCCGTGTGCGACGCACACATCGCACCCTGTGACGGCGCGCCCCTGACAGTATTGTTGTTTTAGTTAATTACTAAATTGTTATATCCTAACATCTAACATCTATCCTTTTTGACTACCTCCCATCGAAATTTAATTCTACATATAAGTATATAATATACTCCCATACATATATTAACAAGATATAAATTTTCCATCGCAATATATAACCAGAAATTGTGAATTTTACTTTACTTTATAAGTGAAATATTTATGAATTGCTCAAAATATCTTGGTGTATAAAAAACATTGTAAAAATATTTGTTTTAAATACCTCATTTAAACTTTTTAAAAATTTTAAAAGATTGGCTATTTCTTCCTCTATTGATTGTAAGTATATGTCATCATTTAATATTTCAACATATTCTGCCACGAGTTTACCTATAGCTTGATAATCTTCACTACTTAAGCGTTTATATCGTAAATGTTCTGGAAAATCTTTTTCAATATCCATGTAAATCTGACAAAAAAATTTAATTATTTTCATATAATTTGTAATTTTTGTTAAGATTCAATTATTATAATTAAACTTATAATCTAAAAAATTAAAAACTTTATATCACATTTGACTAATCTTTCAGCTACGGAGGAAACAGCAGATCATGTGACAGAATGCTAATTATTTGAGAAGGGTGACTTGATGACTGAATGTAATGTATATATTGATGGTGCACGTTTAGAGCAGGTAGATGAATTTGTGTATTTGGGTAGTTTGTTGTCTAGAGATGGCCGTTTTGACCGTGAAATTGAAAGGAGAGTAAATGCTGCTGTTGTAAGGTACTTTGTGTGCTTTGACAACTTTTGCTAGGAATGTAAATGTTTCCAAAGAAACCTCCCGTTTGAGTATATACAATGCAGTTTTGGTGCCTACGTTGATGTATGTTGGATTTGATTGCAAAAGCGTAAACGGAAAATGACTGCTGTGGAAATGAGATTTTTACGTGGGGTATGTGGTGTAAATAGGAGAGATCGAGTACGAAATACGATTAGTGTATGATGAGTGTGAAATTGAAAAAAATGTTGTAGCAAAAGTTGGTGTTAGTCAGTTAAGATGGTTCGGACATATTGAGCGAATGTCTAATGAACGTTTGGTTAAAAAGATTTATTTGAATGATTTTGATGGTATATGTTTGCGTGGACGTCCGATGAGTAGTTGGACTGGTATGATTGAGAGTGTTTTGCGTGAGCGAAAGTTTCCAAGTAGTAGGAATAAAAGAGCATGTATGAAAAGAATTATGAATATTGATGAAGCAAAAGTTGCTTGTTTGGATAGGAATGTTTGGAGGCTACTGATTTCGAGATGATGAAACGAGTTTGTGACACACCTTTTTGGGTACATGGCGTGATTGTCTATGTATGTATGTATGTATGTAAATATATACACAAAAATTTACTTCGCTTTATGTTTCTGTAACAACAAAATGATCCAAACTACTTATTAAAATTCTAGAAATATTATTAAATTATTCAAAGCAAACAAAGAAAACGGAACATATTTTACTTACCCATAATTCATTATTTTTGACGTAAATATACATAAAATACTCTTTGTTTATATGGATTTGTTTTAGGTTTTTCATTGCAACAACCCAATTAAATGCTTCTTTATTCCATTGATTACCTTCCAACATCGGCCAACCGCCAATCAACTTGAATATTTGATGAAGAGGTTTATAACCTCGTCTTCGTATCTGAGCTGCAAATATATTAGGTATTTAAATATTTCTGATATTCATACATACATACATACATACATATACAAAAAAGTGTGGTACAAACTCTTTTCATCATTCCGAAATCAGTCGCCTCCAAACATTCCTATCCAAACAAGCAACTTTCGCTTCATCCACTTTCATAATTCCACTCTCATACATGCTCCTTTATTCCTACTACTTGGAAACTTTCGCTCACGCAAAACACTCTCAAACATAACACTCCAACTACTCATCGGACGTCCGCAGGCAAACGTATACCATCAAAATCATTCAAATAAATCTTTTTAACCAAACGTTCATTAGACATTCGCTCAACATGTCCGAACCATTTTAACTGACTAACACCAACTTTTGCTACAACATTTTTTTCAATTTCACACTCATCATACACTAATCGTATTTCGTACCCGATCTCTCCTATTTGCACCACATAGCCCAAGTAAAAATCTCATTTGCACAGCAGTCATTTTCCGTTTATGCTTTTGCTTTAATTATTATAAAATTATTTAGTTTTATCCCATAATAAGTAACATGCTTCAAATAAATTCTTATGTAAAATTGTAAATAAAGTATGTAACGCGGTAATAGTGTGTCAAAAAGTTCTTGGTTTGTATTAGCGTTGTCAATATAAAAAAAAATGGATTGGAAAATGCGGATCCACAAAGAATCGTGTATCTGGATGTTGGATTCTCGGATAATTTTAGATTCAATATCTAGATTTGAAATCCAGATTCCTTTTCAAGATCTAAGATGCGGATCCGATATCCGGATCCTAAATTTTATATATGATTTTTGAGACATAGTCCATATATGCATAAGTCTTATTTTAAAAAAATCCCAAGGGTACCCCCCTTGTCAAATTTTCAAAAATTCAGTTTTTAATTTTTTTTTTTTCTACTAAACAATGCATCGTAGAATAATGGTTTCTTCACTCAATTATCGTACTCATTATTCCGTATTTTTCCATATCATGCTTATTTACCTACACCTCATAGTTTTTGAGAACAAAATAAAAATCAAAAAAAAATTCTAGCGCCCAAACGGCACATGCTAGCAAATTAAAACTGAAACCAAATTATAGAACTTTTTATTGTCTATCAAAAAGTGTTCTAAGTATTTCTCCGAATTTTACTCGAGAAAGTAGTATATTGCAATTAATCGAATTTGCATGTTAAACGCCCATACGAACTTAACGAACGAACACCCGGTATACACATATATATATATATATATATATATATATATATATATATATATATATATATATATATATAGAACATATTGTATAGAAATTCTTCATACATATTTTACATATAATTTCGAGGCAGGTTGAATATATGATTATATGAATATATGACACATCAATACATCGTATATAATTGTCATTGCAAACTTATTGCGCATTTTGATGATATACAGGTTGTAAAATATCTTTCCATTTAACAAACATTTAAAAAGTTATTATTTCTTTAAACGCATGATATTTTAAACAGAAAATAAATCTTTCAAAACTTCCTCGTCCACTTATTGCAATAACACAGTTTACTTGCGGGTCCATTCTGCATTGACGGCTTAAAAATTATATTTAGAAGATATTGTTTTGTATTTTTGTTGCAATGCCATGAAAAACAGCTTTTTCAAACGCTTATAACTAAATGTCAAATACGTCAATTTAAACGGCTCTTTGGAAAAAATGTCGCATTTTTATGTGGCTCGGTCAGATAAAATGTTGATTTATGTTTAGGTCATTATATAAAACAAGATTAGAAGTATATGGGTAAACCCATATATAGACTACTTTGACATTTCTCGGATAGTTGGCAACACTGTATTTTAATAATATTATAATTTATGTGAACACTAGGAGATACTTTTCTGAAAATTTGATTAAAATCGAATAAATAATGTAGCCATAATGAATTTTTTAAAAATTTTGTGATTTTTTTCTCGATAAGTTGGCAACACTGTATTTTGTTAAAATTGCATAATTTATTTAGGCACTAGGAAAAACTTTTATGAAAATTTGATTAAAATCGGTTAAATAAAATGGTCAAAATAAATTTTTTTAAATTTTACTAATTTTTTTCTTGGAAAGTTGGCAACACTGTATTTTGTTCAAATTACATAAATTATATGAATCCTAGGAGAATCTTTTGTGAAAATTTGAGTAAAATCGGTTGAATAACATGGCCATAATAAAAATTTTAAAACTTTAGTAATTTTTTTCTCGGAAAGTTGGCAACACTGAATATTAATAAAATTATGTAATTAATGGGAGCATTAGGGAAATCTTTTCTGAAAATTTGATCAAAATCGGATAAATAACGTAACCAATATGAATTTTTAAAAACTTTAGTAATTTTTTTTTGGAAAGTTGGCATCACTGGAAAAAAACAAAACCACATGACCATCTTGGGCACTAGACAAATTTATCCTGAAAATTTCATTAAAATCGGTTGAACCGTCTAGGAGGAGTTGCGGCCACAAATTTTTGACTTACGACCGAGCGAGCGAGTGAGCGAGCGAGCTGACGACGCACATCCATACACCCACATAAACTAAGTTCAGATTCGTCATCTAGAGGCTATATGAAGGATTTCTATACAATTTTTTTTTTTTTTTGAAAATGTTACAGACACCGTACCAAACGCTATACTACTTTTTCCTTGCAGTCAAAGTAGTAAAAAGTCCAAAAAATTACATTTTTGAGCACTCAGTGCGCCCTCTAGATTTTGTTTAATATTCAAATCGGCTTGCCTAAGAACTTTTCTGATCAGAAACTTAAATTTTTTGCTATAGCCGATGAAATAAATTTTTCTCGATACACCCAAATATATAATTATGTATTTTACTTAATTATAATATTATTAATTATGATTTTTTGCAAATATATTGTGTACATATTAATTTTTAAAAGTTATTACAAAACGTATACTAGAAATTACTTACTTTCATTTGTGCATGCCCAAAATAATTTTTGTGCTTTCAGAAATGCACCACTTCCATTTTTCGTATTGTCCAACAATTCAACTAGCTCCATTTCTACTTTTTGATCTATTATCACTTCGATTTTAAGTTCCTCTTCAGAAACAGGCACACGCTCTTCGCTCAAATACCTTCCGCAAGCAAACTCATAAAAATCATCGCATGGATCCATCGAATCATTAATCATATTTAGTATAATCGATGCAGATTTTATGCAAACTGACGAGTTACATTGTCCTGTACTATCTAAAAACAAAATATTTTATTTATATTTTTGGAATATTGACATTTAAAGATGATTTATTTTCAATTATTAAACACAGTTAACATTGTAAAAGATGTTTTGAAACTACTTATATTAAAATAAAACTGCTTTAGATTGAGGTTCTGTATTAATATTTATAATCGACGTTCTGATGAACTCAACGTTGGTCTTTATCAGGGAAAATGATACAAATAATATTTAATATAAATAACAGAACACAGAAACAAGTCATCGACCAGTTAAGTACATACATACATACATACATACATACACAATCACGCCATGTACCCAAAAGGGTGTGGCACAAATTCTTTTCATCATTCCGAAATCAGTCGCCTCCAAACATTCCTATCCAAACAAGCAACTTTCGCTTTATCCACATTCATAATTCCTCACTCATAGCATGCTCTTTTATTCCTACTACTTGGAAACTTTCGCTCGCGCAAACCACTCTCTCAATCATATCACTCCAACTACTCATCGGACGTCCACGCAAACGTATACCATCAAAATCATTCAAATAATTTTTTTTAATTAAACGTTCATTAGACATTCGCTCAACATGTCCGAACCGTCTTAACTGACTACAACTTTTTTTTCAATTTCACACTCATCATACACTAATCTATTTCGTACCCGATCTCTCCTATTTACACCACATACCCCACGAATTTTATTTATGGAAAGCATACATTTTCATACATATTTTAAAAAAAACTATTTTTTTTAACTTAATTATATTAATTAATATACATATATGACATAAGATAAAAATAATATTATGTATAAAATATTTATATAATATCAATGAAATAAGTTGTTTGATATTTATAAACTTAATACTATACTTAACGTTGCAAAAATATTAACATAAATATTATTTTACTAATACTTTGTTTTGTCTATTGTCTATTTACAAGCAGCTGTTAAGCATTTGGAAAAATATTTTTAAAACATTTCCAACTGATAATATATTATTATTCATACATATTAATTAAATTATAAATATAAAATATGTTTATGTAATTTAATTAAAATTACACATGAAAATATATTAATCTCTTTCCTCTCTTTCTATTTTTAGATTTGAAACAATTAAAAAATTATATTTTAAAAAACTCATATTATTATTAATTGAATTTTGTATTTTTAATTTTTATAAATTAAAAACATAAACAATACATGTCTGCCCAACTATGTTATTATTTAGATATTTGATGCATCCAAATCACATGATTTTTGACGTTGAGTACTATTGCTATTTTGAATCTTATATACCATATATATTTGGACAATTTTTCAACACTTTGGACTAGTCTGCTCTCTATACCTTGTCTATAGAAATTGCAATTTCGCAACATGTAGAATAAAAAAATATTTACCCCACGAGACACAAACAAGTGTTATTATTCATTCAAATGAATAATTTTCATTTGTATAAAAAATAGATATGTTTAATTACAATAAACTCACTTAATTGTTTATCAGTATTTAAAATAAAAATTTGAATATTATTACTATTTATAGTTGTGTTGATTAACACTTTAGGCTAGAGTGTAATGCCATGTGGTTATTATAATCTGATAGATATTTCTAAAACTAAGTAATTTTGTATGTGTTAAAACTGACCTAGTGGCAGATTTATATCAGGGTTCGTGGCTAACCATTTACCACTTTAAGAAATTTCATAAAAATATTTCTGTTTTAGAAATTTTGCTGTAACTGCGATAAAAATCATTATATAGTTTTAAGTAAAGTTTGTATTTTTCGCTTTTATTTAGGAAAATAGAATCACGCTTAGAGTGGCAGAGGCTTCTAGTTTGCTTTACTTAGTTAGATTCGCTTATTCGTTGTTTAGATTTAGTTTAGTTTTTACATCGTTCAAAGTTTATATTGGAATTTAGGTATCTTTCTGTATTTGCTTGTATATTTGTGTAATTTGTGTTATCAAATTAAATAATTTAGAAAAATTAATGAACTTGTACGGTCATTACTTTTACGCTTCCTTAAGGAGGTTTACGGATCTAGAAATTTCAAAAAATCGATTTTTTTATTGCATATTCCGATACCATATACTATGGAGCATATGTGGACGAAAAGGTTTTGTCCGGAAATTATTTGATATAGTCAAAATGCGCCGTTTCATTCCGTTCCATTTTGAAAACTTTAAACGCGATTTCCCAAAAATGTCGTTTTGGGAATTTGTAGAGCACTGAAATGGCTATGGTTATAACCTACAAAAATAAACATTTAGTGTATGAAGAGTGTGAAATTGAAAGAAATGTTGTAGCAAAAGTTGGTGTTAGTCAGTTAAGATGGTTCGGACGTGTTGAGCGAATGTCTAATGAACGTTTAGTTAAAAAGATTTATTTGAATGATTTTGATGGTATACGTTTGAGTGGACGTCCGATGAGTTGTTGGAGTGGTATGATTGAGTGGGTGGCTTGCGTGAGCGAAAGTTTCCAAGTAGTAGGAATAAAAGAGCATGTATGAGAGGAATTATGAATATGGATGAAGCAAAAGTTGCTTGTGCTGGATAGGAGTGTTTGGAGGCGACTGATTTCGGAATAATGAAAAGAGTTTGTGCCACACCCTTTAGTGTACATGGCGTGATTGTGTATTTATGTATGTATGTTAAAACTATAAAATAAAACAAATCTGACAATGTATACTACCTTTAATATCCTTGTACGTAAATGTCCTAAATTGAGCCAGGAATAATGAGAAAGCTGCCAGCAATAGGATAAATATTGCCATGCTTAGTGATATTTCTAATTTACTTTTTCGTTTTCGGCAATATGGAAAGCTGAATAAAACAAAGAAAACATATTATTAAAAATAAAATAATTATTATATTTTTATTTTCAATGGAAATTTTTCAATTAGTAAGATATAATGTTAGTATTGACGACAAAAATTTTATAAGTATAAATATTTTTATTTATAAAGTTCTGAAATCACATACAATATCAAAAATAACTTTGCGTGGTATAAGTAACTATAATATTTTGATATATATATATATATATATATATATATTAGTGTGGTCCTTATTTTGGCAAAATCGGAAATTTGTTGCTCCCACCCGCCAAAATTACTCCAAATAAATAAAAAAAAATGCCCATACACTTCCCAGACCTGTCAGATGATATTAACCCGTGCCTGTTAAAGGCTCAAAATTTGCATTTAGCTTAAATGGGGAAATTGCCTTTTTAGACATTTTATGATATAACTTTTATTGTATTCACTTTAAAAATATTTCAAAATAATCACCAAAAAGCTAATAAAATATGCTTTTTTTGTAGTTCAAAATTCATGCCATTCCGATGATTATTAACGGAGTGGTGTGAATTTGTAAAATATGATTTCTGACTCAGAAAAAAGCTATAATGATTATTGATTATTAATCATTATAATGATTATTAACAGTGTAATGTGTGTGTGTGTGTGTGTGTGTGTCAATGTCAATAATAAGTTGGAAGACTAGCGTTGTCGTATGTTATGTCACAGATCTAACTAAATAATTATTTAATAATTATGTTTATCTGTGGTTATGTTTACATTTTGAAATTTAATTTTGGTTATACGTTATGGTTATAAACTCAATATTAATATATATTATAAGTACATGTTGTGCAGACAAACATTAATTTTCTAATAAAACACGTGGTTTTGATTTTGACATAAGGGATATAGGTATCACAGTTTTGGTTTCACCACTTGCTGATACGTCACAACGAGTAAATTCAAATTTGACGTTCAACGTAAAAAATTATTTTGTTATATATTATAAATAATTTTGCTTTAAAACATATATTTGCATAGTGATTTTAATGTATATTTTTAATTAAAAAAATTTAAAAAAATTATGCTACGTCCCATTCTCATTAAAAAATATAATCTAATTTTAAATATATGTTTTAATTATGCATTAACGTTAATTCACACGGTTCTAATTGCTATGTTCAGACAGGTAGCTCAAATACAAAACATATTGAAGTTAATATTGAATTTATTCGTTTAATATAACTTATTTATTGTAACTAACTGTTCTGAAAATTACATGATGAATGTTGAATTAATAATTCAATAATTAATTTAATATTATTAATTGATTTATATAAAATAAAAAATAGTATATTTAACTGGCTCTATTTTCTACAAAAACGATTATTATTGTACCAAAAAAATACCTGAGATATAATATCCTATGTAGAATAATTTATATTTTTTGAATTTTTTCGTGTTTATAATTTGGAAAAAAAAAATTTTTTTTCTATTTTCCAAAATACAAAAAAATTCAAAAAATATATATTATTCTACATAGGATATTATATCTCAGGTATTTTTTCGGTACGTTTAAGATCGGCTCAATAGAAAATAGAGCCAGTTAAAAAATATACTATTTTTTATTTTATATAATTCAATTAATAATATTAAATTAATTATTAATTCAACATTCATCATGTAATTTTCAGAACAGTCAGTTACAATAAATAAGTTGTAATAAAATAAATTCAATATTAACTTCAACATGTTTTGTATTTGAGCTACGTGTCTGAATATTGCAATTAGAACCGTGTGTAACGTTAATTACATATGTTTTACAATACTTGCAAAAGCAAAACTATTATTACGGCCATGTGAAAATTGAAAATCAGTATAAATTTTTC
The DNA here is from genome assembly GCA_963966155.1 of Clivina fossor. Classification (NCBI taxonomy): domain Eukaryota; kingdom Metazoa; phylum Arthropoda; class Insecta; order Coleoptera; family Carabidae; genus Clivina; species Clivina fossor. Next base: position 38,974,797 of record OZ014551.1, read on the forward strand.
GAAAAGTATCCAAAATAAAATAATTCATAACAAATTTTCATTTTGTATTTATTTATGTAAATATTTTATTTATGCAAAAATAAGATTATAAACCTCATTTGTGTGATGTAGTCGTAAAATTTAAATTGCTTTTGTGTTAAATGAAGTAAAAGCTGATATTACAAGCGAAATGAATTACAGAAATAAATTCTATATAGTTTTGTCTGATTAGTTTTTTATTCTAGTAAATATAATATTTCATTCGGTTTGTCTATGCAATAATTATGAATTAATAAATATGATGACTTGTTTTTAAAGATATTAAAGTAAGTAAATATGTATATATTCTTACCTTACTAGAAAATTATCCATGTTTTTAAAATAAATTTGTATAAAGTAATAGTAGAAAAAATCAATTCACATGTTCTTCGTCAAACTCAAATTCTAAACTGATTGTAAAATATTGTTATTTTGTATAAATTATTATTAACAGGTTTTTTTTATTCATTTCTATTCTTCTTCTATTCTATTACCACGTTTTTTTAAATCAAGGTTGTTTACTGTTTATAAATAAATATAAACTTGGTGTCATACTATTTACAATATTAAAAGAAACTTCCAATTTTCTTCTTTGAAAATTATTTTGGCCTTCAGAAAAATGTGTATAATTTAAGTTACTATAAAAAATTTTGAAATTCATAAAAATTCAAAATCAAGAACGAAAAGTGTTTTGTCAATTTAAAATAATTATATATATATATATATATATATATATATATATATATATATATATATATATATATAGAAATGTACTACATATGTAAAATTGTAATTGTAATTGTAATTGTATAATGTATGTTAATGATCAATAAGTTGTAAGAAAATAGTACAATTCAAATATAAAAATATTTCTGAATAAAAAAATTAATTTATGTAAATATAATTTGGTTAGACTTTATCTCGTGATACTTCTGTTGCTGTATCTAACCTATGTAGTTATATCTTACACGACAATCTATACATACATGCATACATACATACACAATCACGTTATGTACCCATATGGATGTGGCACAAACTCTTTTCATCATCCCGAAATCAGTCGCCTCCAAACATTCCTATCCAAACAAGCAATTTTCGCTTCATCCACATTCATAATTCCTCTCATACATGCTCTTTTATTCCTACTACTTTGAAACTTTCGCTCAAGCAAAACACTCTCAATCATACCACTCCAACAACTCATCGGACGTCCACGCAAACGTATACCATTAAAATCATTCAAATACATCTTTTTAATTAAACGTTCATTAGACGCATTCTCTCAACATGTCCGAACCATCTTAACTGACTAACACCAACTTTTGCTACAACATTTTTTTCAATTTCACACTCATCATACACTAATCTATTTCGTACCCAATCTCTCCTATTTACACCACATACCCCACGTAAGTATCTCATTTCCACAGCAGTCATTTTCCGTTTATGCTTTTGCAGCCAAACCCAACATTCACTACCCTATACATCAACGTAGGCACCAAAACTGCATTGTATATACTCAAACGGGCTTCTTTGAAAACATTTACATTCCTAGCAAAAGTTCCCAAAGCACCCAAAACCTTACAACCAGCATTTATTCTCCTTTCAATTTCACGATCAAAACGGCCATCTCTACACAGCAAACTACCCAAATACACGTTTATTCAACAATGTAATGTGGTAAAATAAAATTTCTTTAGGTTACATAATTATTTAAAATCAATGTTTCGACAAAACTCAACGTCTGTCTCCATCGACGATGTCATATAATATCATTTATCTTGATAAGTGAGTTTGGTCGAACCGTCGATTATAAATAAATATTAATACAGAACTTTAACCTAAATCAGTTTCATTTTTATATAATGAGTTCTGAAAGATTTTTTACTATGTGAAAAAGCATATAATTAAACATCTAATTAATTAATAATTTGATTAACCTCATTCATCTGAGTCCACATAGGAATCGTGACACTCTTCTATAATATTACTAAGTGCAATTATAACAATAATAAGCGATGATGTTGTAAACAAAAATCCAAAGATATTTGCAGTCAATACCTATACGAATTTTTCAATTACTTAACATTTTAGCTGTAAGCTGAAAGTATTTTATTATTTCATAAAAAAATAAATCAATTTCATGTAGAGAAATATATGTCTATACCTCTTTCGTTTTAAGCAAGTTATTATTGTAATAAGTTATTATTAAAAGTTTGATGATTATCTCAGTCACATGTACTAATCTTCAATTGTAATGTAACGTCTTATTTGATTTTTCCTATATCATCTGGTTTATATGGAAATAAAAAATATTTTATTATTATATTATTTTATATTATATTATTTTATATGATATTATTATACTGCAATATTTTCTGTATATATATATATATATATATATATATATATATATATATATTGTAACAATTTTATTGTTACTGGCTAATAAATTGCATTGAATTCAAACTCAAACTTCGCGCGAACTATCTTTTTCCGGCTCCTAACCTGTCTTGGCCAAGCTGACGCGCTGACTGAGGCATTCTGTTCCCGGTCGTGCGAGAGTCCACATCGTAGTAACTGCAATTTTTGGTAATATTTTTTTCTGCTTTTATCTCAATCATCCGATTTAAATTTTTGAAAGTAGTGTTAAATTATTGTATATTATTATCTCGGCTATCGTTTAGAATCATTATTTTTTATAAATTTCTGTTAATTTAAATTTTTTTGCTTTCAATTAAGAACACGTGTGCGACGATTTTTTTTGGCGTAGTGGCTTTTGTACGGCCCGGAATAGAATCATCCTTTCGTGGTTCAGGATTATAGTATATGTTAATTAATTTAGTTCTTTTGTTTGTTTGTTTTTTTGAACCATATAGCTATTCCTTTCCATTGGACCTGGGTCCTTCAATTTTGTTTTAAATACCCCAGTTTTGTTTTCTCTTTAGATTCGTAATACTCTGTTTAGATTGGTGTCTTTGGGGCACCCTTGGGTTCTTAAATTTATAATGGTTGGCCTTGCTTAGTGCGGTCAAACATATCATTTTGTGCGGTGTGGAGTCATTCCTTTTTGTGTGAAGGAGCTTGTGGCCGAACTTCGCTGTTGGCGCAGCGCTAGTTGAAATCTCGTCATTTCTTATTAATTTTTTTTAGATTGAAGCCAACAGCAAAAAATCGACAACAAGAAAGCTGGCTTCAACAATCTAAATACTCGAACATCAACTACAATAAATACAAATTAATAAGAAATGACGAGATTTCAACTAGCGCTGCGCCAACAGCGAAGTTCGGCCACAAGCTCCTTCACACAAAAAGGAATGACTCCACACCGCACAAAATGATATGTTTGACCGCACTAAGCAAGGCCAACCATTATAAATTTAAGAACCCAAGGGTGCCCCAAAGACACCAATCTAAACAGAGTATTACGAATCTAAAGAGAAAACAAAACTGGGGTATTTAAAACAAAATTGAAGGACCCAGGTCCAATGGAAAGGAATAGCTATATGGTTCAAAAAAACAAACAAACAAAAGAACTAAATTAATTAACATATACTATAATCCTGAACCACGAAAGGATGATTCTATTCCGGGCCGTACAAAAGCCACTACGCCAAAAAAAATCGTCGCACACGTGTTCTTAATTGAGATAATAATATACAATAATTTAACACTACTTTCAAAAATTTAAATCGAGATAATAATATACAATATACAATATCGAGATAATAATATACAATAATTTAACACTACTTTCAAAAATTTAAATCGGATGATTGAGATAAAAGCAGAAAAAAATATTACCAAAAATTGCAGTTACTACGATGTGGACTCTCGCACGACCGGGAACAGAATGCCTCAGTCAGCGCGTCAGCTTGGCCAAGACAGGTTAGGAGCCGGAAAAAGATAGTTCGCGCGAAGTTTGAGTTTGAATTCAATGCAATTTATTAGCCAGTAACAATAAAATTGTTACACGTTTTTTTTTTTAATTTATAATTTTTTTTTTTTTGCTACTTACAGTTTACTGCACGTCATTCATACAACAAAGAAAAGGGATCACGAAGAGGGAACATAGAACATGGAACAGAGGGGGGGTCGCGTGCGCAGGAGAGACAAAACACGAAAGTACTTTAGCCGATCTAGACCGAATGTCTTTCCCGTAATTTGTAAATCCGGAAGCCAATGAACGCATTCTGATCTTATAGGAGTAGCCCACGAAAACATAGGGTATTTCACCGAGAATTACGACGTGGCCACCAAAAAATATACTCAAACAAAATATCATCACAGCCGATATAGCTTCTTCAGCCTAAAATTTAAGCGCTGTGATAATAGCAAAATTATACGATACGATAAACCAAAAAATCATCGCAATACGAACAATGGCGCGTGGCCTCAAAATAACTCGTATTGCAACAATCCCGAACTCTACAAAAGTTCAAACATTAAAACGTCCGTCGTTTTAATACGCGAATAAAATTATCAAATCCGTGCTCGCAGCACGGCACAAAAAATCTGAAGATCATAACGCGATCTAGCGAGGGCTCGAAATTCACAAATACGGACAATGATACGCACTAAAGACTTTCACAACCGGAAAACGGGAAGGAAATCTACTAGCATTTACAAAAGAAAGAAATGAGGATTGGAACGGGAATCTGTGCTGCTTCAAGGTTAATTTTATCATCACAAAATTACTAATCTTCAACTAAAATATACGATACAAACTCTAATAAATTGAACTCTACAAATCATAACTCAAAACAAAATAACTAACAAAATTATTCAAGAAAGAAATTGGCTTTACCAAAAAATACAAAACGAAATCAAATGTAAGTTGACCATCATTGTATTCACGAGAGCGAAAATTTACGTTACTAAAATAATCCAAACATCAAAAAATCTCATGAATAACAATTCAAACATAATACAAAATAAATAAATTGTCAACTTACATCGTTTCAAATCCAAACGAACCAATTCCATATTGAATACAAAAACTTATCAGGCCGCATGGTAAATTAACCTTCAACTCATCACGGATATAACGAAGTGCTGCGAGCAAAGAAATGACGAGATTTCAACTAGCGCTGCGCCAACAGCGAAGTTCGGCCACAAGCTCCTTCACACAAAAAGGAATGACTCCACACCGCACAAAATGATATGTTTGACCGCACTAAGCAAGGCCAACCATTATAAATTTAAGAACCCAAGGGTGCCCCAAAGACACCAATCTAAACAGAGTATTACGAATCTAAAGAGAAAACAAAACTGGGGTATTTAAAACAAAATTGAAGGACCCAGGTCCAATGGAAAGGAATAGCTATATGGTTCAAAAAAACAAACAAACAAAAGAACTAAATTAATTAACATATACTATAATCCTGAACCACGAAAGGATGATTCTATTCCGGGCCGTACAAAAGCCACTACGCCAAAAAAAATCGTCGCACACGTGTTCTTAATTGAGATAATAATATACAATAATTTAACACTACTTTCAAAAATTTAAATCGAGATAATAATATACAATATACAATATCGAGATAATAATATACAATAATTTAACACTACTTTCAAAAATTTAAATCGGATGATTGAGATAAAAGCAGAAAAAAATATTACCAAAAATTGCAGTTACTACGATGTGGACTCTCGCACGACCGGGAACAGAATGCCTCAGTCAGCGCGTCAGCTTGGCCAAGACAGGTTAGGAGCCGGAAAAAGATAGTTCGCGCGAAGTTTGAGTTTGAATTCAATGCAATTTATTAGCCAGTAACAATAAAATTGTTACAATATATATATATATATATATATATATATATTATATTTGTGTTTGTTTTTTCGACTGAAATTATATTATATTTTTATTTGATTTATTTATTTCAGGTAAGCAGTCTTTTTTGACAGGACAAGGCAATTAATTTCTCATAATCCTCTTTAATAGTTGTTGTTCGTACTTTTTTATTGCTTCATTCGATATTTCGAGTCGGGTTTGACTCTTCCTCAGGAATTTCGCAATGTATACATAAATAAATTTTTTGTTACATTTACAACTTTAAACTTCTTTCGATTAACCATATACTATATAAATGATACTTATATTTTTTTATTTGACTCGTGTGTTCGTTATTTTTACTAATTAAAAACTATGTGTTGTCATATATTTAAAATACAAAAAACAAAAACAATAAGACATAATAGTTTTAATCTGTCTTATTGTTTTTGTTTTTTGTATTTTAAATATATGACAACACATAGTTTTTAATTAGTAAAAATAACGAACACACGAGTCAATAAAAAAATATAAGTATCATTTATATAGTATATGGTTAATCGAAAGAAGTTTAAAGTTGTAAATGTAACAAAAAATTTATTTATGTATACATTGCGAAATTCCTGAGGAAGAGTCAAACCCGACTCGAAATATCGAATGAAGCAATAAAAAAGTACGAACAACAACTATTAAAGAGGATTATGAGAAATTAATTGCCTTGTCCTGTCAAAAAAGACTGCTTACCTGAAATAAATAAATCAAATAAAAATATATATATATATATATATATATATGTGTTCGTTAGTCAAGTTCGTATGGGCATTTAACATGTAATTTCGATAAATTGCGATATACTACTTTCTCGAGTAAAATTCGAAGAAATACTTAGAATACATTTCGATAGGGCATAAAAGGTTCTATTATTTGGTTTTAGTTTTAATTTGCTAGCATGTGCCGTTTGGGCGCTAGAATTTTTTTTTTGATTTTTTGATTTTTCTTTTTTTTTCTCAAAAACTATTAGGTCTAGGAAAATAAGCATGACATGAAAAAATGCGGATTAATGAGTAGGATAATTGAGTAAAGAAACCATTATTTTACGATGCATCGTTTAGTAGAAAAAAAATTAAAAACAGAATTTTTGAAAATTTGACAAGGGGGTACCCCTGGGATTTTTTCAAAATAAGACTTTTTTCAAAATTTGCTAAAAAAAAATCTGAAAAAATTTAGTAAAATAAAGAAAAAATTTAGCTATATAATAGCTAAGTAACTTTTTTCTCTACCTCATTCTGGTTTGGCAGAAAAAATTATTGAAAATTCTAAAAAACATTTTAGAATTTTCAATAATTCTCAATCATACCAGTCCAACTACTCATCAATCGTCCACACAAACCTATAGCTTTAAAATTATTCATATACATTTTTTTAACCAAACGTGTATTAGACATTCGCTCAAGATGTCCGAAATATTTTAATTGATCAACACCAACTTTTGCTACATTTTTTTCAATTATTACTAATAATAATTTAAAAAAAATATTCTTCACTAAATTTAAATTATATTTACTTGTTGCACGTGTTGACTAAAAAGTATTTAAATTTTCAATTTAAATAATAGAAGTATTATTTCAGACTCCACATCGAAACTTCCAAAATGATTTTGAATGAATTTATAAAGTAACCTAAAAAAAAAATTAATTAATAACTATTTTATGTTATTTTATTTAATGTTTTATTAGTTCTATCGTTAATTAAAAAACAATATACAAAGTTTCGTTATAAATTTTTAAATATAATTTTCACAAAGGAAAACTTGAAATATGTTTTGTGTATTATTAAATACTTCATACATTATTAATATGAATTGATTTTACATTGTGCTATATTATGTGAATTATTAAATATCGCAGAAATAAGAATATGTTTACATACTCATTAAAAAACAAACACTGTTTTATGTCTGAAAGGTAAACTTAATATTTAGTTGAAATTCTAGTAAATTGCCTGGGAATAAAAGTATACAGGGTGTTTCAAAATTAAATAACAAAACTTGAAATTTAAACAAAAGAAATAAAATTAAGTGGAGATGTTTATGTAAGTAAAATCACACAAAAACTTAAGTGAGTTTGATATGGGGCGTGTGCCACACGCGTGATTTACGTTTTTACTTTTTTCACCAGGTTTAAACCAGCAAAGTCTGCAATACATATAGCGCTTACGATTCTGGATGTTGATTTCGATGTTTTCACATGTGAAAAAATGATAAATTTATGACGCACTTTGATAAATATTATGATCTAAGCGAGCAAGGATGTAAAAAAATATTTGGAATTTTCTAGTAAATTATAAATATTGGCGCTGAAATATAGTGATGTATGAACAGTGAATTTATGTAGTTTTATTTATGATGTTTATGCCAACATCATAAATAAAACAAGATAAATTCACTGTTTATACATCACTATATTTCAGCGCCAATCTCAAATTATACAGTACCATCACCAATTCAAACAAGTTTTTACGATTGATTACAATCTCAAAAATAAAAAATTATTTGTTCATGTTCTGTTTCGCAAATTTCGAGAAATAAGTTTCAGTTACGAATATCGTTTTTTAAAATATTTTACTTATTGTGTTCGTTAACATATTTTAATTTTAATCAATATTTATTATTTTGTCTGACAAAATAATTGCATATTTAGATTACATGTATAATGATTGACGATTCTTATAAAAAAAAATTTTTAAATTCATTGACAACTTATTTGGCTCATTATTTTACTTTATAAAAAAAAAATTTTAAATAAAAAACTTATTCGTTGAAATTGCGCTGTAGTATTAGTTTGTTTTGTTTATTATTTATTATTTTATTTATTTATTTCAAAGTGTTTTGTCTGTCATCGATGAATTTTAAGCAGAGTGTATAAATGTTCTCGCAATTTTATGCTTAACTTAAGTCATTTATTCATACATGTAAGTTCTCATCAACTTCTTTTTCTCATTTTGTATTTATTATTCAAATGTTTACATGCTTAATATTATTATTTAGTGTTCTCCCTGATGAAGCCAACAATTTTGGAGGCGAAATATTTTACAATAAATTGAATAAATGTAAAAGATTTATTATGCAATATATACCGCATATCCGTTATCCTTAACTCATGTATATATATATATATATATAATTATAATATAATTATATATATATATTATAATTTTTAATACAGAAGATTAATAAATAATTACATAATATTCATTAAAACTTATTGCGCAAATAAATATTATTATATATCATTATATAAAAATAAATATTTAAAAATGCTTTAAGTATCTAACATAAAATTTAGTTAGTTAAAAACTTACAATAATTTTGGTAAGCTGGCAACATAATAATTTGAAGAAAATATTATATAAATAAAATAAGTTTTACAACACGAAAACTACTTATCACAAAGCATGTGATAAACTCACTATCATATATGTAGTTCCTTGAAAAACAAAACGTAGATGCGCCAGCTACCTACGATAAGTTTGTTTTTATCACACTATGTGCTGTTTTTTAATGAAAGATTTTTTATTCGAATGACACCAGCTTATTATTAGCTTAGAACATTATTTACAATAAAAGCCAATTTAATTTTTTTGAATATAAATGTAAGTGTTACAAATGTATTTTATTTATTTATTATTTTCTATATTTATTTATTTGACATGTCATATTACAGTTCTCCTGAGGAAGTACTCGGGTAAGCACGAAATGTCAAGATATTTATAATATTTAATATATAACATCCGAATTAAAACGACTGAGTATTCAATAACCTTTCTTTTAAAAAAAAACTATTTTACAGTCGAAATAAACATTTCAATTTATGTAATAATTATTCCGTTTGATCATAACCATATAGGTATATACATATTTCTACTAAACCGAAATCAGTTTACTGCAAACATCTCTATGGGGTTCCTCTGCAAGTACAAAATATTAACTGTTACAAGCATGTTTATACATAAATGTATCAAATATATTCACTCAAATAAGAAACTTTACTTGAAATATTCTGACAAACACAATTATAGCACGAAAAGAAAATCTGATATTATCGATACCACTTTGCAAAACAAACAAATGTCAAAATTCAGTGTTGTATTGGGGACCGAAACTGTACAACGTTCTTCCCAATAACATTAAACTCTTGAACAGTAAAAAATTCAATAGGCGCACTAAAGATATACTTCTGCAAAAGACTATTTATTCTTATGTTTAATTTACAATTACTTATAACAACTTTACCTTTCAAATAATAAACATAATAACAATTGAATAATACTGATTAAGTAGTAGATTACTAGAGTTTAAAACAAATTAACCGTCTAAAGTAAAAATTTAAAGAATTATTACCTCGCTTATGTGACGACTTTTACTAAGTTATTTTAAGGTTTACCTACTCCTCTTAAGATGTACTATCGCCCCTTAAAAGAATACAGAGAAAACCGTAAATAGCCTCTATAATATAATGTGCCACGAGGTCGATACGTTTACGATAACAAAATTCGAGTATGGTTTGAAAAATTGTTTTTTATTTTGTTTTAAATTTTCGAGATTTTGTTAAAAGCACTTAATAACTATATATCGTATACTGTTTTACATACAATTAATTTAGAAGCATATAATAGGACTTATATTTGTTTTACTTTGCAAATTTAATTTTTAAAAAAATTTAGTAAATAATGTATAGTTATATGCGTTTGTCATGGTAATGTAATATTTTGATGTTAAATAAGTAAACAATTGATTTATTCATAATATAAAACAAATGTATGTAATATTTGTCAATTAATTATTTTTTAAATAATTATGTTATAATAAAAGTAATGTAATGTTGATGGTGCACGTTTTGAACAGGTAGAATTTGTGTATTTGGGTAAAAATTGCAAGAAGAGTTAATGTTGGTTGTAATTTTTTGTGTGTTTTGGATACTTTTTCCAAAGATATAAATATTTTCAAAGATGCCCGTTTGATTTTATAAAATGCTGTTTTGATGCCTACGTTGATGTATGATAATAAATGTTAGGTTTAGTTGCAAAAGCATAAACGGAAAATGATTGTTGTAGAAATGAGATTTTTACGTGGATTTTGTTGTGTAACTAAGAGGAAACGGGTATGAAATAGATTAGTGAATGATGAGTGTGAAATTGAAACAAAAGGATGTTGCAAAAGTTGACGTTATTCAGTTAAAATCGTTCGGTCATCTTGAGCGAATTTTTAATAAACGTTCGGTTAAAAGAATCTATGCGATGAGTAGCTTAAGTGGTATGATTGAAGGTATTTTGCGTGAGCAAAAGTTTCCAAGTAGTAGGAGTAAAAGAGCATGTACAAAAGGTATTACTAATGTGAATGAAGTTGAAGTTGTTTGATTGGACAGAAATGTTTGCAGGAAACTGATTTGAAGATAATGGAAAGAATTTAAGGTATGCCCTTTTGGGTACATGGCGTGATTGTGTGTAAGTATATTATGTAGGTATATTATAAATTATAGTCGGATAATAATTCCGAAATAGAAAAGACTTGAAAAATTACTTGTAATTTACTAATATCTTATAAAATCTAAATAAATATATAAAGAAATATATATCCTGTTTTTTATTTATGAAACACATTAGATTATAACTTATAACAGCACTGCTATTTTATTGATGGCAACAAAGACTTGTCAAAAATGTGATAAATGATGCAAAAGTACGTGTAAAAAAAAGAATATTTCAAAAATTTACTCTTTGAATTATACATACACAATCACGCCATGTACCTAAAAGAATGACACACAAACTCTTTTCTGTATTCCGAAATTAGTTTTTTCCAAATATTTCTAACCAGACAAGTAACTCTAGCTTTATCCACATTCATAACATTTCTCATACATGCTTTTCTATTCCTATTACTTGGAAACATTCGGTCACGCAAGCTACTCTCTCAATTTTACCATTCCATTTACTCACCGGACATCCATGCAAATGTATACCTTTAAAACCATTCCCATAGTTTCTTTTATTCAAACAAAGATGACCAAATCATCTTAACTGACTAACACTAATTATCATATTTAATTTGCAATCACGGTATGTGCCAAAAAGGGTGTGGCACAAACTCGTTAAATTATCCCGAAATCAGTTTTCTCCATACATCCCTATACAGAAAAACCAACTTTAGCTTCAACCACATTGATAATAGATCTCATATATGCTTTTCTATTTTTAGTACGTGTAAACTTTTGCTCACGCAAGCCACTCTCTCTCAATTACTCCACTCCAGCTACTTATCGGACGTCCACGCAAACTTATAGCTTCAAAATAATTTAAATAAATTATTTTAACCAAATATTCATTAAGCATTCGCTCAAGATGTCCGAACCATCTTAACTGAATAACATATTAGTGCTACATCATTTGTTACAATTTCACTCATCACACACTAATTAGTTTCGTACCTGATTTCTCCTAGTTAGTTAAAATAGTATAAAAACCATATTTATATAATAGACGAAAAATTATTGGATATGCATACTTCAAATTTGTCAGAGATATCAGAATTATATTCTCACTGTTATGTTAAAGTGGTTGCAAATGGTAGACATTAAATACCAAAGCAATTACCAATTTAATGTTAAGATTTCGCAAAACTTCAAATTGGTTGCAAATGTACTTTAAAATTGCGATCTAAATTTGTTGATATAATTTTTATTTAAATTTTGTAGAACACATTATAAAATCAATTTCTCTGAATAAAATATAGAATACTTAATTATACATCACACATATTTTATATTTTCCTTTGTAAAATAATTAAAATAAAACATCTAAAACAAAACTTTTAACACTTCCTTGTAATTAGAATTAAAACCAATATATTGACGTAATATAATGAAATAATAAAATATTTTTTGCACGGTATATAATATTTAAAATACGTTTAAAACTAGGTGATGATTTAGATGTGACACGACGTTACAGTGCTAAACTTCAAATTAAAACTTTAGCATTCTTTAAAATTTGAATTAGTTTGTAATTGTAATTATTATATTTTAATATAATTATATAATTGTTGAAATAGATATTTCCTGAAGTATTTCAGTATTTAAAATGATTGAAGAAAGACAGGTAAATATATAATTAAAAATTGACATGGTAAAAAATGTTTCAGAACGTTTTTATACATTTGTATTAATATTTATTTATAGTCAACGTTTCAACGAGCTCAACATCCGTCTTCATCAGCATAAATGATACAAATAACATTATAGTAAATAACAGAACATAGGACCCAGTAACTAGGTAACAAATAAGTAACTAGATCATAAAATATTATAGATTTTTGATTAATGGAAATCAAATTTAATAAATTAAATGCCTTCACACTGATTGATGTTAACTTTTTCTTTATAAATTTCTATTGCTTATCTTATCAATCTGCTGCTAATATTGATTGGTTTAGCAATTATTACAGTATTTTTAAATTTTACATTATGGAGATATTCTAACGCATGCTTTGGCTGAATCTGAAGAACAACTGAGGAGGCTGATTGATAGAATTAATGTTGTTGGTAAAGATATGAATCTTGTGTTGAATGTTGATAAGTGCAAAGTTTTAGTTTTTGAGAAGGGTAACTTGATGACTGAATGTAATGTATATATTGATGCTGCACGTTTAGAGCAGGTATATGAATTTGTGTAGTTGGGTAGTTTGCTGTCTAGAGATGGCCGTTTTGATCGTGAAATTGAAAGGAGAATAAATGCTGGTTGTAAGGTTTTGGGTGCTTTGGAAACTTTTGCTAGGAATGTAAATGTTTCCAGAGAAGCCCGTTTGAGTATATACAATGCAGTTTTGATGCCTACGTTGATGTATGGTAATGAATGTTAAGTTTGGTTGCAAAAGCATAAACGGAAAATGACTGCTGTGGAAATGAGATTTTTACGTGGGGTATGTGGTGTAAATAGGAGAGATCGGGTACGAAATAGATTAGTGTATGATGAGTGTGAAATTGAAAAAAAATTTAGCAAAAGTTGCCCCGTGTTAGAGTCAGTTAAGATGGTTCGGTAATGTTGAGTGAATGTCTAATGAACGTTTATTTAAAAAGATTTATTTGAATGATTTTGATGGTATACGTTTGCGTGGACGTCCAATGAATACTTGGAGTGGTATGATTGAATGGGTGGCTTGCGTGAGCAAAAGTTTCCAAGTAGTAGGAATAAAAGAGCATGTATGAGAGGAATTATGAATGTGGATGAAGCGAAAGTTGCTTGTTTGGATAGGAATGTTTGGAAACGACTGATTTTGGGATGATGAAAAGAGTTTGTGCCACACTATTTTGGGTATATGGCGTGATTGTATATGTATGTATGTTTAGCAATAGCAAAATTTATCTGGATGACAGGTAGAACTGTTTCTCCTATATTGATAGAACATAAGAAGGTAAGCTGTTATTGCTGAATATTCGTTAGAATAGCTTTATGATGTAAAATTTAAAGACATTCTAATAATTGCTAGATCAATCAATATTAATAGCAGATTGGCAAGACAAGCAATAGAAATTTATAAAGAAAAAAATTATATTAATTACTGTGAAAGCACTGAGTTAAATAACGTTTGACTTCCATTAATAAAAAAAGCTATAAAATTTTATGATCCAGTTACTTATTTGTTACCTAGTAACTTGTTTATATGTTTTGTTATTTACTGTAATGTCATTTTAAATCATTTATTCTGATGAAGATGAACGTTGAGTTTCGTCGAAATGTCGAATTTACATAAATAATAATACAAAACTTTAATCTAAAGCAGTTTTATTTTAATTAAAAATTGTTTGATTTTTATTTATGAACACTTTCTCAGCTTACAGCAAAAAAACTAACAATGGAAATATTAAGTGATATGACATATATTGGATGTAATCCAAAGATTCGTACAAATTTCACAAATGCAATTGGATATTTTCTTACAGTCATAACATTTACTTTCGCTATGTCATTGGTTTTAAAATTTATTTATACCACATATGATTCACTTAGTGGTATTATGGAAGATATTGTTTTGTTTTGCGTCTGGTTTCAGGTAATTAATTATTTTCAAAACAAAAAAAAATTTTCACTTTCACTTTTCGTTTTTGCTTTGTAAATAAATATTATAAGTAACAAAAAAAAATAAAATTCGATTTTATGTAAAGTCGGGACAAGATAAAAAGATAGGGACGTCATCAATTTTTGTCAGTAGGCAAATAACGTCACTCACTACTATGTTTATATGAGCTTCTACATAATATAATATTCAAATGAAAATTCAAAATATTCAAAATACAGTCGATTTCGCTTAATTGGGACACACCGGGACTAGGGCATTTTGGCCCAATTAAGCGGCTGTCCCAATTAACCGAATTTTACATAAAATTAAGCAATCCATATTTTTCTTTCAATAATTTTATTTTATAAATTCTTAGAAAAAACTATAAACTACATATAACCAAAAAAATATAAACTTTTAAGAAAAAATAATAATAAATTCCAAAATAAAATAATAAATAAATACATACATTTTTAATTCAATTCAAAAATGTGTCAAGTGTAGTCTGTCTTTTGTTTTTGAAACATTTCACTTCTACAAAATCAGCACAAGTATTCAGTGCGGCTGTAGGGCTCCCTTCATTTCCCAGCAAAGCAATTTTACTAGAAACTGTCATATCACTTCTTGGCATCTTGGCAAGAGTCAATTTTTTTTTAAATAAAATCGACAAAATGTAAGTTTAACGAACCTTCCACGCGCGAGGTGTAGTGGTAACTGAATCATAACTGAATACGTAACGATTGAGACAGCAGGGTAGACTCTCACAGCTTTAATGACCGGTGAAGCGCCACGCCGACGCGAGGGTAAACATTAACCTTTGAGCGCGCGTGGGTCCGTACTTCATACGTGAATGAATGTGTTGGGAAAAAAGTTCACAGCGCGCGATACTAATGTAATTAATTGATACATATTTGCTAGTTTTTTAAATATAATTTTCCATCTTGTGAATCAAAAAGATATGAAGCGTATCATATTAAATTTTTTGTAAATATTTTTTCTTGTGAATACGTATTTGTAACATAATATATAGTGATCTTAAATTTACTGTCCCAATTAAGCGGAATGTTGTCCCAATTAAACATGTAAATTTTCTGTTGGTTCTTTGGTTTGGTTTCTGTTCTTTGAGATTTGGCCCAAATAAGCGGCTGTTCCAATTAAGCGGTGGCCCAATTAAGCGGAATCGACTGTATAACAAATGAACTAAAATAAACGTATTGTGACTTTTGACATTAAAAAGCAATGCTGTCAAATATAGCAAAAATAAATAAGTTGTTTTCGATAAAAAAAATCCAATAATATACGATATATTTGTATATATTTCATTTTAATTTGATTAAAATAACATACGTAAATAGTTACAAGAAGATTTTGTTCATTATATGTAGAATAGAATAAAATTAATTTTGTTCATTAGTGAGTTTAATGTTGTTAAGTTTTATCACGTGATTATGACGTCCCCATCTTTTTATCTTGTCCCGACTATATAATCTTTTAATTAAAAACAAAATCAAAATGGGGAAGTTTAACGTATTTTTTTATTCCTTATTTGGTTGGACATGGCTTAAAAAGTGATGTTTAATTTATCATTTTTCTCAAAGATGCCCAGATTTCCTAAAAAAATGCAAAAACATGTCGTGATGACGTCAGTAATGTCTTCGCAAAACTTATGTCGACATCTAAATCAGACGCATATGTATTTCCATGGTTACCGATACAAGCTTGGGCTGGGCGTAACCGAATCAACAAAAATCAACATTTACTACGACATACGTTTTCAAAATTATATCTCACCAACTCTTCTGCGCTTGCGCACAATAGGCTTGTGACGTCAGTAATGTCCTTACAAAAATTGTTAATAACAAATAAATGAAACAATTATCAAAAATTTTCTGTTATTATTTTATATATATATATATATATATATATATATATATATATATATTTGAGAAAAAATAATTTTACACGCAACTTCAATCACGCTAAACTTCCCCATTACAAAATTAGCTTATATTCTTTATTTAGTTGCGAGTTATAGTCGTTATTGTTACGAGGTTTTATTTTAAACAAAACAAAACAATTATTTATCATAGAAAATGGTTTTATTATTTTTTAAATATAGTAACTTGTTTCTATGTTCTGTTATTTACTGAAAATGTTATTTGTATCAGTTTTCCAGATGAAGAAAGACGTTGAGTTTATCGAAACGTTTAATACTAATACTAATAAATATTTATACAGAAATTAAACCTAAAGCTGTTTTATATTAAAAAAAATTATTTAATTAAAAAAAAAATAATATACCACCAATTATTTAACTTTAATTTAATATTTCTAATATTATTAATTAATTAATTAATTAATTAATATTGCATTGTCATTTGTTCTGAGTTATGTTTAAAGTTTGAAGTCTCTAGCTTATCTTGAATTTAGTTTAAAATTGATTGCAAAATTTGTACCGAACACACAAATAAACGAACAAACAGACAGGAAAAAAGCTAGTTAAGGACATTGCAAGGCAAACAAAAGGCTATATTCAGACAGGTGGTGGGAATACAAAAAAGGATAATTTTACATTCGATTTATTCGTTTAATACTACATATTTATGGTAACTAATTATCAGAAAAATTAACTAATTTACGTACAAGTAATAATTTAATAACAATTATTATAAATTTACAGAAGTAGCATATAAAAAAATTAATCAAATATTTAATTGTCAATATTTCCTTTGTTTATTATTATTTTGATTTCCAAAAAATATATGTGTTGTTAATTATAATAAAGATTAATCATATTTTTTTTCAAATAAAAAACATGTGTGAGATAAGAGAAAATCGCATTTTTCAAGGAAAATGATGAAAATTATTTTTTTACAAATAAACTGCACATAAATAAATTCTGAAATTAATACATAAGTACTATAATAACAATTAACAACATATATATTTTTTGGCAATCAAAATAATAATAAACAAAGAAAATATTGACAATTATATATTTGATTAATTTTTTTTATATGCTAATTCTGTCTGAATATAAAAATTGTTATTAAATTATTAATTGTACATAAATTAGCTAATTTTTCTATTGGCTTGCTCTGAATTAAATGACAAAAACTACATAGCTTTTCATTTTCTTTTAGATAACACTAATTTCATTTCATTTAACAATATAATATTAAAATTTTATTTATTTATATTACTAATACAATTTTAGGTTTGTGGAAAAATGTATTTTACAATAAAGAAAGCGAAACTTTTATCTGATATGTTGGATATGGTATGGAATGAATTTTGGCTTATCGATAATTTCGAATCAGAATCGAAAAAAAACATGCAGTTCATATACAAAATAGCTAACATAGTTGGTAAAATATATCACATAGCTGTATTTGCATGTGGCTTTCTTCTTGTTGTTCGAGCTGTTATAAGAGGAAATCATACACTAGTATCGGAAATTTGGCTACCATATCGAGAATATTTGAAAATATCACCATATTTTGAGATAACATTCGCGTTTCAAGGCATACTAATGATAATGACTGTTTACTGCTTATTGATTCCCGTTGATAAATTATTTATTGTTTTAACATGTTGTGTTTGCATACAATTCAAAATGATTTGCATAAATTTACTGAATATTGGACCGGAAAATAGCATCGAAGAAATTAACGAAATTATCAAAGTTAATGTTTTGCATCACCAAAAATTACTAAAGTAAGTTATCGTGGATTTATACCGCATTTTTATTTTTACCACTTTGACTGCAAGGAAAAAGTGGTATAGCGTTTGGTACGGTGTCTGTAACATTTTCAAAAAAAAAAAATTTGTATAGAAATCCTTCATATAGCCTCTAGATCAGACAAATCTGAACTTAGTTTATGTAACTTAGTTATATGTAAGTCAAAATTTTGTGACGGTTCAACCGATTATAATGAAATTTTCAGGATAAATTTGTCTAGTACCCAAGATGGTCATGTGGTTTTATTTTTTTCCAGAGATGCCAACTTTCCGAGAAAAACATTACTAAAATTTTTAAAAATTCATATTGGCTATTTTATTTATCCGACTTTGATCAAATTTTCAGAAAAGATTTCCCTAATGCTCACAGTAATTATATAATTTTATTAATATCCAGTGTTGCCAACTTTCCGAGAAAAAAATTACTAAAGTTTTAAAAAATTTATTATGGCCATGTTATCTAACTGATTTTACTCAAATTTTCACAAAAGATTCTCCTAGTATTCATATAATTTATGTAATTTTAACAAAACACAGTGTTGCTAACTTTCCGAGAAAAAAATTACTAAAATTTTAAAAAATTCATTATGACCATTTTATTTAACCGATTTTAATCAAATTTTCATAAAAATTTTTCCTAGTGTTTAAATAAATTATGCAATTTTAACAAAATACAGTGTTGCCATCAAAAAATTTTAAAAATTTATTATGGCCACATTATTTATCCAATTTTGGTCAAATTTTCAGAAAAGTTTCTCCTAGTGCCCACATAAATTATACTATTATTAAAATACAGTGTTGCCAACTTTCCGCGAAATGTCAAAGTAATCTATATATGGGTTTACCCATATACTTCTAATCTTGTTTAATATAAGTTAAAAGGAAATTCCTGTATTGATCGAAAAAAAATTTTTTTTTTACATAAATTTAATTACTATTTTGTCTAGAATATTTGGTTGAAAAATATTTGTCTATATCTAAAGTATGTCAGAAGTTACAACCCAGTAAATGAAACAATGCAAAGACTGGAAACCATGCAGTTTTATTTTTTGTGATATAAGTATTTCCCACTAGTAAATTTTTAGTTTTCAGACAAGCACCAAAATGTCACGTTATAATAATTTTCAGTAAAACAAATATATAATAACATAATAAAATAATTTTCAGAACTCATTGTATTAAATAAAAACTAATTCAGAATTAGATTATGTTTAATTATAGTTTAAAAACGACGTATCGACGAAACTGAACGAAACTGAACTGACATTAAAGTAAATAACAGTACATAGCAACAAGTTACTAGGTAACATATAAGTAACTAGATCAGAAGAATTATAGATTTTTAATTAATGAAAGCCAAATTTTGTTTTACTCGGTACTTTTACAGTGATTCATATTTTTTTTTTTATAAATCTCTATTGCTTCTCTTATTAATCTGCTGTTAATATTTGTTGGACAGACAGGTAGAATTGTTTCTACTAGAATGATAAAACAAGAGGTCAATTCGTGTAAATCATACAGGTAAATCTGCCATTAATGAACGTGTGTTAGAATATTTTTATGATGTAAAATTTGAAGATACAGTAATAATTGTTAGACCAATCAATATTAGCAGCAGATTAGTAAGAGAAGTAATAAAGAACAGGATAACATAAATGGCTAAGTTAAATAAATGACTAAGTTGCTTTTATTAATTAAAAACCTATAATTCTTTTGATCTAGTTAGTTATGTATTACTTAGTAACTTGTTGCAACGTACTCTTATTTACTCTAATGTCACTGATAAATTTGACCTGATAAATGTTTAGTTTTGTAAAAACGTCGTTTTTATACAATAGTTAAACAGAATCTAATCCTAAAACAGTTTATATTTAATGTATAATAAATTTACTAACTATTCTTTTATAACAATTTTAGATTTTTGAAAAATTTTGAAGATGTGTATTCCAAATTATTTTTACCCACAATTAGTTCATCTTTTCTTGCACTTGTCTTTTCGATGTATGGAGTCGTAGTAGAGGAGGATATGTAAGTTATACCGAAAAACATTCATACCTACCTATATACATACACAATCACGCCATGCACTCAAAAAATATGTGACATAAACTCTTTCCACTATCTCAAAATCAATTTTCTTCAAACATTCCTATCCAGACAAGAAACTTTCACTTCATCCACATTTATAATATCTCTCATGAATGCTCTCTTATTCCTACTAATTGGAAACTTTTACTCACACAAGTCACTCTCTCAATAATACCACTCCAACTACACATCGGACATCCATGCAAAGGTATATCTTCAAAATTATTTATATGCATTCTTTTAACTAAATGTTCATTAGACTTTCGCCCAAGATGACCGAACCAGCTTAACTGACTAACACCAACTTTTGCAACATCATTTTTTTCAATTTTTCACTCATCATATACCAATCTATTTAGTACCCGATTCTTTCTAGTTACATCATATACTCCACGTATAAATTTCATTTCCACAACAGTGATTTTTCTTTATGCTTTTGCTGCCAAATTCAACTATCACTACCATACATCAAAGTAGGCACCAAAACAGCATTCTATATATTCAAACGGACTTCTTTGGAAACGTTGACATTCCTAGCAAAAGTACCCAAAGCACCCAAAACCTTACAACCAGCATTAATTCTTGTTTCAATTCTACAATCAAAACGACCATCTTTAGATAATGAACTACCCAAATATGTATACAAATTTCTCTACCTGCTCTAAACGTTTACCATTAACAGATACATTACATTTAGTCGTCAAGTCACCCTTCTCAAAAAATAAAATTTTGCACATACTTAACACCAGATTGATAATTTTACCAACAACATTAATACAACAATATTTTTTTCAATTTCACACTCATCATACATACATCTATTTTGTACCCGATTCCTCCTAGTTACACCACAAACAGCCCACGTAAAAATCTCATTTTTACAACAGTCATCTCAACATTTACTATAATACATCAATGTAAGCATCAAAACAGCGTTGTACATACTCAGCATTCATTGATTTATATTTAAGACGTTTATATAAAATTCATTCAATTTCTATTATTTTCTTATTTCTACAGAAATATAAAACTCGGATTAGGACTCAATTGTATAGGAGTGTGGTTTCAAACATTTGCCTACTGTTTTGCTGGTCAGTTTATTCAAGATGAGGTAAGTTGTAAGTTGGTAAATTTATCACTTCTAGACTTTGTATATTAAATATCTCGTAAACTTCTCAAATGACCATCAACGAGGCAATTCAATGACAGCTGAAAATCTAGTTGCCTAGTTAACTCATTAGTTAAGTTAACAATGGTTGTGAAATAGGATCCTAATTGTTTAAAATCTGATATTTAAAAAAAAACTTTTTAATAAGATTAATAATAAAAACTTCGCAAGTAACACTTTATATTACAAATATCTAATTCAAAATTTTCAAATTCTTCAAATCGGTATAACTCGACCGATTTTAAACGAAATTGAATGAAATTGTGCGTCCGAACAAATTTGAAGTCACTTCTTTAAGGTCACGCAAGATAATTGACCATTTGAGCCATTTTGCTCCTTACCACACCTCACAGAAAATAACATGTTTTGACTTAAAAAGTTGGCAAACTTTGATAACATGTATGGTATACAAAAAAAAATCGGTGCAATTTAACAAGATATTAAAAATTTAAACAATTTGACGTAAATTTCGCTTAATTTCAAGGACTTACGATGCTGTGGCACAAAGTTATAGTATTTTTAAATTTACCCTGCCTTTGGCAAGTTTTTGGGGCATAACTTGGCTAATTTTTGACAAAAATGATCAATTTAAAAAAAAAAAAAATGTGGAGCCTCCTCGTCAAGGCCGCGAAAAATAATGAAACGCTTAAGCCATTCCGCTTCCCACCATACCCCGCAGAAGAAACATGTTTTGTCTTAAAAAATTCTTACTAAACATTTACTGATATATAATTTATGCATTTCTAGGGATTCAATGTAAGTGTTGCTGCTTATAACTGCAAATGGTACGATTTAGATAATCATCGTATGAAAAGAAGTTTAATGAAAATAATAATGTTATCTCAGCAAAATCTGGAAGTTACAATTGCCGGCGTATTAGGTCTAAGCTTGTTTAGTTTTGGAAATGTAAGAATCATTTATGTTTTATTTAATGCATTCCTAGCGACCCAAATTTATTTTGTTTTTACTTTTTCAGGTTATACGAGCTTCTTTTTCTTTTATGACGTTCCTAATTAACACCAGATCTGTTAAAACAGACAATATTTAAAATTATGTATATATCACAAAATATTTGTATTAGATTTTTAGTTTTAATTCTTACAATGCAATGAATGTTATCATGTGATAGGGCAATTTTTTTAGAATTTTAGTATATATATATATATAATTTTTAGTATATAATTTTTAGTATATATATATATATATATATATATATATATATAATTTTAGTATATATATACAGGGTGGTCCAAAATTATGTACCGTAATTGCTAGAGCTGATAGTACGTTTACAAATAATGGTACCTTTTTATATACACTTTTTTCCAAAACTCAATAATAAGGGAGATACAACCCTGTAAAAAGGTGAAATAAAAACCATTTTTCAACACTTAACACTTTAATCAAACCTAATGAAAACTTACAACTTTCAAAAGAATCATACAATACTAATATTAATTAGTCACCAAAATAATGTTTTACAGCAGATGTTCAAAATGTCCTCCATTTTGTTGTATACACAATCTAATTATTTTATTTAGTGAACGCATTATTCCATTTAATGTTACTGCATTTATTTGGTTTTCATTTCACCCCTTTACAGGGTTGTATCACCCTTATTATTGAGTTTTGGAAAGAAGTGTATATAAAATTATTTTTGAACGTACTATCAGCTCCAGCAATTACGGTACATAATTCTGGACCACTCTGTATATATAAAACTTCTTCAATCGGAACTGAATCTAAAACCAAAAATCAACAAAAACTTATTTTTGCTGGAACGAAAATCGGAACTGAACTGAAAAAAAAATTATCGGTTAATTTTACTTTCGACGTCATTTGTCGTTTCTCTTTCTTAAAATCTCGTAGCATAGTCGCAAGTTGCAATTCGTCTTATGAAGAAGAGTATTTGGTTTTTTTTTTATTGTGGATAAATACTCAGATATTGAAATTAAAAATGAAACTAATTATCACTTATAGGCTAGTGTATTTATTGATAATTACTTTGCTTTTAATAATCTTTAAATAGTTTAAATAAAAATTCAATGAAAAATATTTCGATAATTAGAAGTAATTTTAATTTTTTAAATTATAAATAAATAAAAATTATGTATCCAAGAATCTGTTCCTTAACATATGTTATGTCTTATTATTACATAATTGAAACCTACGAATTATATAAGTATCGAATAATAAATTATATTATTTTCGAATTATTATACCTTTTATTATAAATTGTTATTATTATAATTGATATATTTTTGTAACAATTTTTGTAATATGCTTATTATGCTTGTTCTAAATTATGGTAGAAAATAAGTTTTTAATACAAATAAAAACAATGAAAAATTTTAAAAATTAATCACCGGAACTGATTCGAAAACCGAAAAAAACCGTTATTTTTTCCGAAACGAGAACCGGAACTGAACCGATATATATACAGGATGTAACAAAATAACTATTCCTAATTTTCAGAAATGATAGAGTGCACTTAGAGAAACATTTCTTATTAATAAACTAGTGTCCGGAAATTTCTCGGTCTCAAGATACACTAGATATCGTTAAAAGCAATTTTAATTATTACAACGTCAAAGAGTAGTTAAGTTAAGGAACATTTTATTAGAAATAATAGTGCATTAAACTTTATAAAAATTGTTCGAAGTTACGACCACCATTTTCGATACACAAGTTGTAACGATGAACAGGGTAGGCAAATTTGGACGTTTTCATAGAAGAACGCGGAAACTATAAGAGATATGGAAAAATAGACCGCGCATCCTCGATCGCTTTTTTTGAGAGAAACTCAATTATAAAAACAAAAATTAGTTATCGTCTTTTGTTTTCGAGTTATGGCGAAAAGTTCGCTTTTTCCGTATTTTGATAAATGGCGATATCTCGATGGTTTTTTTAAATTAGATGAAAATATTTTTCACATTCTTAAGGCACTTTTTTGAGTAGAATGAAATGGTCATAACGGATATTATAAATCTCCGTTAATTCTCGGGTTATAACATAAAGTTGTGTTTTTTACAATCAACCGCCGAAAAAAAAAAAAAAAAATTTCCGGACACTAGTTTATTAAGAAAAAATGTTTCTCTAAGTGCACTCTATCATTTCTGAAAATTAGGAATAGTTATTCTGTTACAGCCTGTATATATATATATATATATATATATATATATATATATATATATATTATATTTTAATTGAACCGGAACAAAAAATATAACGAATCGAATCCCTATGCAATGCAGATTTGGTTTTCATTGTTTTTATTTTACGATAAAATTGACAGTGGAAACTGTTGTTTATTTTTCATTGTATCACTTTGTGTTAGTTAATGTCGTAAATATTTATTTTAATGAATAAAAAAACAATATGTATTAGTTTATTTACGACCGCGTTTATAATAAACATTATAACTAAAGACGAATTTAAGTCAACAGAAAAATAATTCATTTTTCATTTATTGCATAATTTATTTACTGTATATTTTTATATATTTCTACAAATCTAATAACATAAAAGTATCTGTACTTAATATATTTGGTAAATATATTTGCATAGTATTTAAATAGTTTTATGTAGTAAATTTGTTTATCAATGATATTTAGTTATATTTATAAACAAATAATCACTAATTATATACAATAATAATTTTACATTTGTGTTTATTTTTGCTATATTTGACAATAATGATTATTTTTTTCTAAATTGTAGTTTATATTAAAAACAATCATTTGTTGTTGTGTTGACAATTTTACTTAATGTTCGTAAAGTAATAGTTTTTTCTCGTTTTATTTCTTCAAAATATTTATAAAAACAGTTTTCCAAGGTTAATTTAGTAATTATTTAATAATTCAATTTGTATTTTATTTAACATGCATTATAAAAATTTTAAAATCATAACGAATAAAACAATAATTACATTATTTTACGCATTTTGTATAACACTTTTTAAAAGTTATTTTTTATGAGCTCATATAAATGTAATTAGTGAGGATGTCATAGATTTAGTTAATTTTGTGGTTGATGTACAACGGAACTTATGATATAGATGTATTATAGCTATGCCATATGCTATTAGTCTTATTTTTTTAATATTGAGATAATATTGCTATAGTTAACAAATTGATTATTATTGCTGTTATCTTATAGCAACTGCAATTTATTTACACAGTAATCATATTTATACCAAATTAATATTAATTACTGATAATACTTTTTAAGGTCATTATGATAATATTTACAAATATCATATAAATTTGATCAAATTTATTCAATGCAATTAAAACTGAATAAAAACAAAGATAGTTTACAAAGTAAATTTAGATTTAGATAATTAGAATGATATGCAAATATTTGAATATTCCACGACCTTAATTAGTACTTTCACTTTCACGTGGAAGCAACTTTTTTAGAAATATTAACATTGAATTATGTGACATTTTTATAAGGTCAATAATCGACAGCATTCATACGAAATATTAGGTTAATACGACTCTGTTTAGTTTTCAAGAAGTAATAACCAGAACAAAACATACAGATTACTTAAAAGAGACTATAATTTTCGTTTCACAGATTAAGTGTTTCGTGGGTAATTTTATATTGATAATGAAAACAAAGTTCAAATGCTAATTGTTTATAAAATTCGGTGACAATTTGATCTTATTTTAGTGTTTATCTGTGATTAGGAAGTGACGGATTGAAGTACAATATGCGTATTATATTGATTTTATCTGTTTTGTGTTTATGGACAACTGTAAATGCATTGCCTAAGTATTATTTAGAAAATAACAAAGAAAACACATGTGGATATGCAGTAAGTATATTTTAATTTACGGAGTTGTGAGTAAACTTCAAAACTTTCATACATACATACATAGACAATCACGCCATGTACACAAAAGGGTGTGGCACAAACTCTTTTCATTATCCCGAAATCAGTCGCCTCCAAACACTTCTATCCAAACAAGCAACTTTCGCTTCATCCACATTCATAATTCCTCTCATACATGCTCTTCTATTTCTGCTACTTGGAAACTTTCGCTCACGCAAAACACTCTCAATCATATCACTCCAACTACTCATCGGACGTCCACGCAAACGTATACCATCAAAATCATTCAAATAAATCTTTTTAACCAGACGTTGATTAGACATTCGCTCAACATGTCCGAACCATCTTAACTGACTAACACCAACTTTTGCTACAACATTTCTTTCAATTTCACACTCATCATACACTAATCTATTTCAAAGCTTTCCATGATACTTATCTATTAAATATAAATATTATCAAAAGAATAGAAAATGTATCTATATTATTATTGCATCTTGTATTTATCTGATGATAAAATTTGAACTGAGAAGTTGGAAGTAAGTTTATAAAAATGTTATTAACGAATTATATAGTTAAGCGAATGAACGTTTGGTTAAGAAGATTTATTTGAATGATTTTGATGGTATACGTTTGCTAGTGGACGTCCGATGAGTAGTTGGAGTGGTATGATTGAGAGAGTGGCTTGCGTGAGCGAAAGATTCCAGGTAGTAGGACAAAATAGCATGTATGAGTGAGGAATTATGAATGTGGATGAAGCGAAAGTTGCTTGTTTGGAAAGGAATGTTTGGAGGCGACTGATTTCGGGATGATGACAATTTAAAAAAATGATAAAGAATAATGTAGTGTAAAGTCATTTGAAACCTTTTTATATTATTATGCAGAAAATGAATTCAAATTTTTTTTATTTAATATATTTTTTATGATTTATACAAATTAATACATATAAAAAAAATTTAAATAAAATTTATAAGCTAAATTATATAATATTTGTATTGCAATTTTCAAAGAAAAAAATCTAAAAAATTAAGTTAAAATTTACATAGTATTTTTTTTTTATATAAAAAAATGGTTTCTGAAGAAAAATTATATAAAATTTAAATAAAATTCTTAAGTCCGTATTCTCACCTCTTTTGTTTATGAAAAAGCGCATTTATTTTTCACCTTAAAATAAATTCTTATTTTTACCTTTTATCAAATTATGAATAGTATTTTTCTTTTTGATATATCTTTAATATCTAATATTATAAAATTCATATAAAGCAATTAAAATTGCTTAATAAGTAATTTTAAATAAATATTAAAAGTAATTTTGACAAAAATCACTTTTAAAATTGAGGTGAGAATACGGACCTTAATTTTCTACGAGACTACAAATAATATTGAGTTTGAAAAATCTTATTTTAAATTATTCTATATGTATCAATTTCTTTCATTTATTTAAATTATAAATAATATTAAAAATATTTATGTTTCAAATGATATTTTTAAATTCTTTTAAAAATTACAGTACTTTGATATTTTTAATTATTTTAAAATTTTAGACATTGATATCTAGTTAATTTTAGTTTAAGTTATGAAATAAAGCGGAAATGGATTAAGAATACTGACGTACTGAGTAGGACAATGTGATTTAAGATCTGTGTGATGTTAACTTTAAAATTAAATCAAAATCTCTAATTATTAATTAAATTTTTAATTTTGTGAAACTTCAACCGAGTGTTTTATTTTATTTTATTTCATCTCTAATTATTATCCATTTGACATAATACTAAATTATATTATAATTTACAATTTTAAACTTTAATGTAAAAACAATAAATGTAATGTAATATTTTTGTTGGACAACCTCATGTGACCTGATTAAATATTGAGAATAATTTTATACTAATTGATGATATGAATATTTTGTTTATTTTTGATCAATTTCGCCTTATTCCGTAATTAAAATTAATCAAAAAATCAAAAAAAAATTCTAGCGCCCACACGGCACATGCTAGCAAATTAAAACTAAAATCAAATTATAGAACTTTTTATGCCCTATCGAAAAGTATTCTAAGTATTTCTTCGAATTTTACTCGAGAAAGTAGTATATCGCAATTTATCGAAATTACATGTTAAACGCCCATACGAACTGGACGAACGAACACCCGGTATATATATATATATATATAATATATATATATATATATATATATATATATATATATATATATATATATATATATATATATATCAAAACAACTTTTAAAAAGGATGCCAATAAAAATTATGATTTTATTGTTTACAAATTATTATCGATTTATTTATTGTTGAAGATGATATCTTGAAATACCTACTAATAAATTTTGTAATTAATAATATTTGCACTCTACTATCTCTAATGATAAATTGTGATCATAAAAATAAAATCTAATTAATTTTTAACCTTGATAAATAAAATTGGTTTTTTTATTTAGTACAATATCTTTTTACTCTAAAAATAAAAATAAAAGCACTTAAATTTACGGGTATGAAAACTGGTGTCGTGCCAGTTGCTTACGTGCCAGTTGCGTACAATCATTATTTAGTGCCATTTGCGTACAAATAGGGTCGGGTCAAACCCAGGTAATAAAGCTAGTTAGACCGAATGCCAGATGCGTACAGCGGTTTGGGAAGGGTCGAGTTGTGCTTCTGGTCAAAATATAATATTTATAATACGCTATAATATCATCGCACATAATTTTTACAAATAATCAAGTCAGTATTTAATTTTAAAATTGAGCAAGTTTATATTTATTGGTTTAAATTTGATTTGTGTAGATTAATATTTAATAAATTCATATCGTTTACCAACTTCGTTACTTTTTACTATATTATGATAAATTATGCTTAAATTCGTGATGTTAAATTTGTAATAACAATTACATAAACTTTTACTCACACTTTTCCCAAAAGGACTTCATCCTGCAATCATTTTGGAAATATGTAGGTAAATTAAAACACTCGGTTAAATTTTAACAATAACAATAACAAATCTTTTATTGGCCAATTTCGGCTGTTAAGCCATTATCAGAAGGTAATACTACAAAAAGTTTAACAAAATTTGTTCTTATATATCTGAATACAACAAGTAAAATTAACAAAAAGGTAAAGAGAGAGAGAGAGAGAGAGAGAGAGAGAGAGAGAGAGAGTATTTAGATAGACAGATTCTATGCTAAAATAACAATATTGACTGAAAAAGTTTCTCTACTTTAATTTACACAAATTGACACTGCTAATTTTTTACTATTGATAAATAGAAAACATCCAATGCAACAAAATCATTCAATTATTTGTAATTATTAAAAAGTTGACCCGTGTTACAAGCTTGACATTGAAATTAGTTTTGACTAATACAGATTTTAAAACAATGCAAAACTGCCACAAAAACAGGACTAAACAAGTGAAGTAAACCACTTAAAAATTGAGCTCGTAATACCAGTCATTGTGTTTGCGTGGACGTCCGATGAGTAGTTGGTGTGGTATGATTGAGAGTGTTTTGCGTGAGCGAAAGTTTCCAAATAGTAGGAATAAAAAAGCATGTATGAGAGGAATTATGAATGTGGATGATGCGAAAGTTGCTTGTTTGAATAGGAATGTTTGGAGGCGACTGATTTCAGAATGATGAAAAGAGTTTGTGCCACAACCTTTTGAGTACATGGCGTGATTGTGTATGTATGTATGTGTTTAAAATCCTAGTTTTAGCATTATTAATATTTAACACTATTTACAAGAATCCGAGTCAAAGTAACACTCTTGAATCAATTAATAATAGAACGGCCTGCTATTCCGATAACTCGGACTTGTTTTCGGTCAAATGCATTTTTATTTTTATCATTTTTTTTTTCTTAAATTTCTATCGCTGTCACTTATCGTTTATATGTTTTCGTCTATTGCAAAAAGTATGGTTAGAGTAGCGATATTTAATAATAATTTTTTGTGTTCAGTGTTTCGACAAAAATAAATAGATAATGTAATTAATTTGTAAATTTATATTATTATCTGTATTTGTTAACCTATTTATATATACATTATTTATTAAACTATCAAATAGTTGTCGTAATAGGAGATGAATTCTTGGTGATTCATTGAATTGCTTTTCGCTGATAAATTTGAAGTTTCCGATATTATTTTGCGATATCGATAACGAAATTCGATATGACATCTAAAGGTATGAAGGAAGAAAACTAAATTCTAGTAGATTTTGAAATCTACTATCTATTTTTAAATTAAAATACTTTTAAATTTAATGCTCATTTCAAAAGATACATACTTGTATTTGTGTATTTTTATGGGAAATATATAAATGCACTTGAATCAAAATAGAATGCACTCGCTTAATTTGGATACTTTCCACTATAAATTAGATACTTTGCACCGTGACGGTATATACTTCGTGACATCCGGTTCTATATAATCAAAGGTTAAAATATTGTTAAATGTCTGTAATTTTAGTATATAAGAACTATTAATAATCTTACTATTCATTCTGTTACAAACTTCTGATGAGGGCCTAGTAAGCCGAAATCGATCAAGTTAAATAAATATTGTGAAACTTACACCAAGTGTTTTATTTTTTATTTTTATATTATTTATTCTTACTTAACCAAATTTTCATAATTTTTCTTTTGTCCCCAAATAAATTATAGGAGTATAATTTTACTAAAGTTCAGAGTTCAGAAATTACTAAAAATTTTAAATATCAATTATGGCTACATTCTTTATTCAAAATTAGAGAAATTTTTACAAAATATTCTTTCAGTACTCACAAAAATTATATAACATATATGGATTTACCCAAATACTTCTAATCATGTTATTTATGTTATTCGTACCTATATATTTTTTCTAATAATGATACGTTTAGTATATCGAAATGTTAAATTTTAATACAAAATTAAATAGTGTTACAGCCTAAAACTTTTTATTTTAACTAAAATATTGTTTCTTCTGATTACAGAGTTGTCCTAAAAGTGATCCAAATGTTTTGAACGTACATCTTGTACCTCATTCTCACGATGATGTAGGTTGGTTAAAAACTGTTGACCAATATTATTATGGAAGTAAGTCTTATTTTTAATTAAATTTTTTTAATTAATATTGAAAATATTATGTGTGTTAAGGCAGAAATACCATTCAAAAAGCTGGAGTACAATATATTTTGGATTCTGTGATACAAGCTCTGTTGTTAAATCCCGAAAGAAGGTAATTTTTTTTTTTTAATATTTTACATATTTATTTTTGTGTATTTATAGTGATTAATAATCACTATTTTATTAATATACTTATTTATTTACATAAACAATTAATTTATATAACACAAGCGTTCATGCGATTCTGTCAGAACACAGCTTACTGTATTATAAGTTAGCTATATTTTAACATCTTTTTATTAATCTCGCTTTCTTTCCTGTCTGTTTGTTTGTTGGCTTGTTTATCTGTTCGCTACAAATTTTGAATTCGATTTTAAACTAACTTCCTGATGAAATTTGAAACTTCAAACTTTAAACAAAGCTCAGAACTGGATGACAATGCAATATTAATTAATTAATAATATTATAAATAGCAAATTAAAGTTAATTAACTAACTTAACTAATTATAATTAGGTTAAAGTTAAAGTTAAACAAAACTAAACAGCAGAAAATAATTATTTAAATAAAAAAAATAATATATAATGTTTTTAACACGGACTAAAAAGTATAAAATAATACCCCATACAGAAAAACGTGGGGCGCATGCAATAGATAATATTAAGGAGTGTAGGGAGTAGCTGTCGTTGCCCCACCTTTTTCTGTATGGAGTTATAAATCTGAATGGAGGCTAAGAGAAATTATTTTATACTTTTTAGTTCGTGTAAAAGTGTAATATATTAAAAAAAAATTATTTATATAAATATTTGTTACTAGCGCTCAACACCAACAGTGAACTACAAATTTGAAATACTTTTGAATATGCAGAGTGATTCATTTGTAAGAAATTTACCAAAGTTAACTTTTTTTAAATGACATATTTGACAACTAAGCATACCGTATATTCTTACAAATTTTCGAGAAACATTGCAGACGTTTGTAATAAAGTTAAAATAAATATCAAACCTGCAACAAATGTTTGCAAAATATTATTGCAAGTTACCTTTTTAATAAAATATTTATTAATCTAAAATTTACAAAATAGTAAACTAGAATTTTATAAAACAATAATATTTATTCCGAAATAAAACTGTGATTTAATTGGGATAAATAAAATATTGGAATAATAAAATGTTTTGGAACGAATTAA
Organism: Clivina fossor; assembly: GCA_963966155.1. Lineage (NCBI taxonomy): Eukaryota > Metazoa > Arthropoda > Insecta > Coleoptera > Carabidae > Clivina > Clivina fossor. The sequence continues at coordinate 39,007,844 of OZ014551.1, forward strand.
TCACGAAAATGTCAAAATTAATATAGTGTAAAGCTTTTTAACTTATTTCAGTTTTTTATAAATTTTGTGATAATGCATATGAAGTACAAAAATTCCTAGAGTACCCCCCTTGACATTACTAATTAAAAAATTAAAAAATAAAACAGTTTTTAATTTTTTTTTTTTTCTTTTAAACGATGCATCCTAAAACAATGGTCTTCTAGAATAACTTTTCTTGACTTTCTTAATTGATTGAAATTTTGTATTTAAACTAAAAAAATGCAATAAATGGTACTTCCTTTTTTTCAAGGTCCTTAAAGTTGGCACCCCCACTTGTCCCAAAATGAATAAAAATGTGCTTATAATGTAGGACTAATTAAAGACTAATTTGTACCCACAAAATTAGAATTTGTACCCGCGTAGTTTCACCGGAAAACCGATTTTAAAAATGGGGGTGCCAGCTTGAAATCAAGATAACACCCCCACCGTTCCTAATTAAACTGTTAACTACTGCATTAAATATATTATACTAAGGACTAATTAGTACCTACGTTAGATTTGACATTATTTAAATGAATGACTAATTATTTAAATTATTCATAAATGAAAAGTGATTTGTCAATAACATTAGCACCCCCACTTATCGCAAAATGAATAAAAACATGCCAATAATTTAGGACTAATTAAAGACTAATTTGTACTCACAAAATTAGAATTTGTACCCGCGTAGTTTCGCCGGAAAACCGATTTTTTTTTTTAATCCGAAATACGCAACATGTAGTAATTTTTTCGGTCAAAAATCAATTTTAACTCATTAATTAATAAATTCAATGCTGTTTCACAAGAATGCGTTTTTCTAAAATACGATTGTGGAGTTGGCAATATGTTGTTATTTTTAATATATTTTAATAATTGATTATATATAAAAAAAATTAAATGATGGCAACATATTTAATGGTTTCTATTCTTCTATTTTTCTTAATTCCAGATATTTTTAGAATAGCCCTAATTGCAAACAATATTAATTATTGCGGGAACTGACCTGCTTGTAATAACGTATTTATAATATTTAATGAAAAAATATCCAATTATATAAAATGCAGTTTCTAAAATTTTAATACTTATTACCACTTTGACTGCAAGGAAAAAGTGGTATAGGGTTTGGTACGGTGTCTGTAACATTTTCAAAAAAAAAAATTGTGTATAGAAATCCTTCATATAGCCTCTAGATGACGAATCTGAACTTAGTTTATGTGGGTGTATGGATGTGCGTCGTCAGCTCGCTCGCTCGGTCGTAAGTCAAAATTTTGTGGCCGCAACTCCTCCTAGACGATTCAACCGATGGTCATGTGGTTTTGGTTTTTTCCAGTAATGCCAACTTTCCGAGAAAAAAATTACTAAAGTTTTTAAAAATTCATATTGGCTATATTATTTATCCGATTTTAATTAAATTTTCAGAAAAGATATTCCTAATGCTCCCATTAATTATATAATTTTATTAATAAGCAGTGTTACCAACTTTCCGAGAAAAAAATTACTAAAGTTTTTAAAAATATATCATGGCCATGTTATTTAACCGATTTAACTCAAATTTTCACAAAAGATTCTCCTGGTAATCATATAATTTATGTAATTTTAACAAAATACAGTGTTGCTAACTTTCCGAGAAATAAATTTACTAAAATTTTTAAAAAAATTTTATGATCACTTTATTTAACCGATTTTAATCAAATTTTCATAAAAGATTCTCCTAGTGCCTAAATAAATTATGCAATTTAATACAGTGTTGCTAACTTATCGAGAAAAAGTCACAAATTTTTTTTAAAATTCATTGTGGCTACATTATTTATTCGATTTTGATCAAATTTTCAGAAAAGTTTCTCCTAGTGCCCACATAAATTATAATGTTATTAAAATACAGTGTTGCCAACTTTCCGAGAAATGTCAAAGTGGTCTATATATGGGTTTACCTATATACTAATCTGGTTTTATCAGTACTTTGTTTATTACTCGGACCAAAAATATTTTTTTTGTAATTCATTCATATCAATTAACTGAAAGTTATTAATTGAACAATAATTATTATTTACTTTATAATTATAATTTTGTTTAGTAGCAATTGTTTTACTGAAAGTGTTAATTTCGTTTATATCAGCTTTATAATACATCAGCATTAATAATACATTTAAATGTATTCCAAATAAGTTTGGAATTATTCTTATAATTATCTAACTTACTGTGATAATATAAATAATATAAAAAAATTAAAATTAATGTTATATTAATAAAGTATAAATGAAAAGTTACACTGTATTTATTTATGTTAATAATATTGTATTAATAAAGTATCTATGTTTAATTATTAGATTAGTAATATAATATTATTAATAAAACACACAAAATAGTAATATTTATTTATTAAGCACTATAAAGTATACTGTAAAAAAAATCTGCGAAATTACAGAAAAATAGTATTAAAATTTTATTATAAAAAAATCTGTAATTTCATTTTACTATAAATATTCTATATTTCTAACTCAAAATTCTGTAATTTTTACATAATTTATAATAATCACATAAAATAAGTAAAAGTGGCCTAATAAGTCTGTAAAATTGATCACGGCCTGCAAATTGTATCACATACTTAATGTAGAATTACGTATTGTTGGTATAACTTCTTAAATTATCTAAAATTAAAGCTTGCATATTAATATCTGTAATAATTCATCAAAACCATTAAACTTAGTATATATTTTGTGTAATAATACTAATAAAATAATTTAAATGTAATTTATCCATTTCAAAATATACCTTATATGTAAATTTAAAAATGTATGTAATTATACTACTAATGAAATTACAGAACTAAAACAAATTTTTACTAATTAGAGAAAATTACTGAGAGCAAATCTACTGATGTTCTGTAAATTTAATAAAAGAGACTTTACTAAAAAAAATGTACATACACATACATACATACACAATCACGCTATGTACCCAAAAGGGTGTGGCACAAACTCTTTTCATCATTTCGAAATCAGTCGCCTCCAAACATTCCTATCCAAACAAGCAACTTTCGCACTTTCATCCACATTCATAATTCCTCTCATGTATAATTTACATATGGCATTATATATATATATATATATATATATATATATATATATATATACAGAGTGTCCAAGATAACTCCGTATGCATGGGGATCTCCGGAACTGTTGGAGATACGACCTCGATTAAATTAGATGAAAGTTGCCTCATTAGTAGGCGAGTTTAATCATCTTTTGTTTTTTCCAAAAAAATCCATAGGTTACTAGATATAGACAAAAATGCAAATTTTGCTGTTTTATATTTTCGCTTATAACTCTCGTATGCAAAACGATACTTTATTTTGGTTTGCACTTTCTTAAGACACTTTTTTACACAGAATTTTCAGGAGTAAGCAAAATTTTTTTATCATGTACCGTTTTTGAGATTTATGATGCAACTTAGATTTTTCTTATGTAACTAGTATTTCAATGTAGTGTCATTAAAAAGATCTTTTTTTGTTTTCCAGTGATATAACATAGTCTTACTTTATTTTAAATAATAACATGAAAAATTAAAAAAATGTATTTTGCAAAGTAATAATTCATTTATTTAGTTGAAAACCGAGTAGGCCATATCAAAACAAATGAAACATGAGAAATAGGTATTGTTTTCCTTATTATTAGATTTTTGGTTTTGCTTTTCTTCTGATTATTGTCTTAGTTAGTTAGTTAGTTTTATTGGAGTGCTTATTGAAAGAATATTAATTCATAGAGCGGTTTGAAAATTTAGAGAAGTTTGAAATGCTTTATTGTTACATTCGTTGTCAAAGTAACGCAGTATTAGCCGCGAAAATGTATTAAAATTTATATCCTTAAAGAAGGCAACCCAGTGTAGGGATGTATAGGATATTAAACATAAATTTGATTGAGTACGGTATTAAATACCTAAAACTAACCTAACACAAGCTATTCTTAAGAGAACACGTATGTTCATTCAAGAAAACGGTGGTTTATTTGAACACTTAATGTAATTTTACTGTTATAGTTATTAGTTATTACGAATGTAAAATATGGCATTAGTATTTAATAAATTGTTTTTTTTTTTTGATTATAATTCTATATTATTGTTTAAAATAAGGTAGGGCTCATGTTTCATTTATTTTAACATGGCCTACTTAGTTTTCAACTAAAAAAATGAATTATTACTTTGCAAATTAGATTTTTTTTCAATTTTCCATGTTATTATTTAAAATAAAGTAGGACAATGTTATATCACTGGAAAGAGAAAAAAAAGGTCTTTTTAATTACACTACATTGAAATACTAATTACATAAGAAAAATGAAAATTGCATCATAAATCTCGAAAACAGTACATGGCACAAAAATTCTGGTAACTTTTGGAAATTCTGTGTAAAAAAGTGTCTTAAGAAAGTGCAAACCAAAATAATGTATCGTTTTGCATACGAGAGTTATAAGCAAAAATATAAAACAGCAAAATTTGCATTTTTGTCTATATCTAGTAACCTAAAGAATTTTTTGGAAAAAACAAAAGATGACTAAACTCGCCTACTAATGAGGCAACTTTCATCTAATTTAACCGAGGTCGTATCTCTAACAGTTCCGGAGATCCCCATGCATACGGAGTTATCTTGGACACTCTGTATACAACAATCTACTTATTTATATTTTTACTGTGTATTAAAGGTTCATATACGTAGAAACGGCATTTCTCTGGAAATGGTGGCAGGAACAACCGGATGAAATACGTGAAACTGTACGGGATTTAATAAATACAGGTCGACTGGAAATCATCGGCGGCGCTTGGAGTATGAATGATGAAGCTGCTGTACATTATACTTCTACCATAGATCAATTTACTTGGGGATTCAGGTATGAACACACACATATATATATATATATATATATATATATATATATATTCATAGCTTTAGTTTAAATTTTATATAGTTTTACATATTTCGATAGGATTTCACAGTTTCACACAAGTTCTAGAAGCGACAGAATTAAAACATTCTTAACAAAAAATTTATTATTTTATCAAAGTAATAATAATTATAATAAATATATAAAGTGACATCCGACTCGATCATACATTACTTTTGTTCTGTAATTTATTCTATTAAATAACTGTAAGATTGCAAATTTATTTTAATAACTAAATCATATATAATTGATCAAATGAATAATTCCTGTTTTTGCATATAACCATATTTAAATTTCTATTTATATATTAATTACGAAATCAAGTAAATTTGTGTTAATGTTTTACTTTTTAAAATAATTATAATATTTCAATGTTCAAATAAGAATTTAAAAATAAATTGTAATTAAACTTTAACAAACAGCAGAAAGACGAAGATGTTTGATTATATATTATTACAGAATATAGAATACTTTGTAGATAATAAAATAATTTTATATATTATAGGATAATAAAAATTGTATGATTTTTATTTAAAATAAAATTTTGTTGAAATATTAAAGAAATCTTAGAGGATAATTATCCATTTATAATTTGCTTCAGGCACCAAAAATTCTCGGTACGACTTTTGCGTATGACATACTTACAATTAGTATAAGAATAAAACAACTACTCGGGCATCAGTCAATAGTTTTATTTTATTTTATTAAAATATGGTTCGATATTTCAACCTCACTATGGCCATCATCAGGAACAATATTTATAACAATTGTACCATTACACTACACTTCATTGCAAGAACAATGTTTGACTTTTTTTAATTTCTAGTTTGTAAATATGTTTCATTTAAAATTGTTGTCATTAGTTAAAAATGTAATATAAATACGTCAATAATAAAAAATAAATAAATAATAAATAGTAGTAAAAACTGGTTAAAAATTACAATAAATTAGAAACATATGATATATGAAACACACACACACATACATACAAAAAATTACTATATTGAATATTGTAATTTTTCAAAATAATCAAATTTGATGTTGTAATATTATATTGATATATTATTATTAATTTTTAGAAAATTAAATGACACATTAGGTACATGTGCTCGTCCGAAAATTGCTTGGCAAATCGATCCGTTTGGTCACAGCAGGGAAATGGCATCATTATTCACCCAGTTTGGTTTCGATGGGCTATTTTTTGCTCGACTTGATTGGCGAGATAAAAATGATCGACTTCTGACCAAAACAGCTGAAACACTTTGGCAAGGCAGTCCAAATTTAGGTAAAAATATATTTTTATTTTTATATTTTCAAATTTTCATTAATGGGTTCTAATTTTACAAGTTTTACAATCGTTATCTTACGAAAACGACAACATGTCTTTGAAAATTTAATAAGAAATTAAATTATTACAATATAAAAACTTTAGGTTTTAGTTTTATATATAAGCTAGACAAAAAAAAAACGCGCCACTTGAAACATCAGAAAAATTACCGATTTTCAAATAAGTATAACTCGACCAATTTTAAACGAAATTGAATACAAAAATTTTACGATAAAATTTGAGATCTCGTCTTTAAGATCATGCAAGATTGAACAATTTCGCTCCCCACACACCGAAAAAACATGTTTTGACTTTAAAAATTGTCGAACTTTGACAACATGAATAGTATACAAAAAAAATTTTCGGCTCACTTTACCAAGCGGGCGTAAAAATTCAAACATTTCTACGCAAATTCTCCTTAATTTCAAGAACTTGCGATGCTTTGGCACGAAGTTATGGTTTGTCGAAATTTACCCTGCATTTTGCGAGTTTTTGGGGCATAACTTAGTTAATTTTGGATTAAAATGGATGAATTTTTGAAAAAAAAATTAAAGTTTCTGTTTAAAGATTTGCAAAATTATGCAATTATAAATTAAGCCATTTTGCCCGCCACAGCACCACGCAGAAAAAAAATGCTTTTTGTTATATTTTGTGAACTTCATCATATTTAATGTAACGCTCATATCAAACTGGAAGAAAACATTCAATTAAATAGAAATAATACATACTTATTCAAACTTTATATATATATATATATATATATATATATATAAATGTTCCGGATGAAAAGTAAATGGTTTCGAGGGGGACATCTGATGCAGGGACCCTTGCCCCCCCTCGGACCCCCTGGGGTGAGAACGGGGGGCAACTTTGAAATCTTAAATAGAACCCCCTATTTTTAATTGCAGATTCGGATAGACCATTAAAAAGTATGTAAATTTTATTTTGAGACTTTTTTTTTATCTTTAATAGATGGCGCTGCAAACAGCATTTTTTTTCTCAGTTTATCTCTCTTCAATTAGAAAACAAAGGTATAACTAAGTACGATATTCAAGTTCTTTTCAGTTCTGCGAAAGGAGGGGATGGCAAGGGTCACTGAATCAGATATCCCCTCGAAACCATTAACTTAAAGTTAATGGTTTCGAAGGGGACATCTGATGCAGTGACCCTTGCCCCACCTCCTTCCACAGAACTGAAAAGAACTTGAATATCGTACTTCGTTACACCTTTTTTTTTCAAATTGAAGACTGATAAACTGAGAAAAAAAATGCTGTTTGCAGCGCCATCTATCAAAGATAAAAAAAGTTTCAAAATAAAATTTACATACCTTTTAATGGTCTATCCGAATCTGCAATAAAAAATAGAGAGTTCCATTTAAGATTTGAAAGTTGCCCCCCGTTTCCACCCCCAGGGGGTCCGAGATGTCCCCGTCGAAACCATTTACTTTTCATCTGGAACATTTTTTTGTCCGATGCACGATTTTAAAGTTATTGCAAGTGGCGGATTAAAATGGGACACCCAGTTATAAATATATTACTTTAAGTAATCCATGGAAGCTAAATTTTTATGTAGAAGTGTAAAATAATATTTTGAAACATTTTTTTAGATAACTTTTTTCAAAATTTTTACAAATAAAGTAAATTAACCTGAAATTTTATAATTATTGTTTAATTCAACTTACACCGGATATGATATCATTACTTCCGGCTAGTGCATTTTTAGTTTTTAGGCAAACATTAAAAAACCCAGTTAAATTAATTTCTAAGAAAACAAATAGTTTTTTATATGATACAGACTTTCGGCGGAACATATATAATTTTGGTTTTATGATCATAGCTACTAAGATTAGTAATCAGGAATAATGTCTTTGTTTTCAAATTATCAAAATAGGTAACTTTTTATTACTCAAACATGCTAACAATTATATTTAATATTTTTTCAGGAAAGTCATCTCAACTTTTTACATCTGTTTTGTACAATCATTATAGTGCTCCGCCAGGATTTTGTTTCGACATTTTATGTAATGATAGTCCAATCGTTGAAAACAAAAAGAGTCCTGAATATAATGCAGAGGAAAGGGTAATTTAGTTTTTATTTTTAATATAAAATATAAATTCCAAAATATTTTTTTTTATTAATAAAAAAAAAAATGTTAATAGAAACTTTCTAAAGTATCATATTTCTGGTATTATTTTCTTTCTGAAAAATTATTTAAATTGTTTCATATTAGTGTTTGTTTCATGATTAAAATCTGTATAGTATTTTAGATTTTTTTTCTTGAAAAATTTATCAAATCTCAAATTTGCGTATGACGTAACAAATTGATCACATAACGTGCCTTGCTGCGCAAAATAAGAACCACAGAGGATTGCCTATTATATTTCTGAATTAGAGAACAATAAAAATATTTATCATCAAAAATCGCTTTAAATAAAACAAACAATTACTTTGTAGATATCACAATTTTATTAACAATAATATTTGTTACTGCAGTTTCGACCGTACGGTCATTATCAGTCTGATGATGACTGTATAGTTATAATGTATCACAAAGTAAAGGCTGATCAAATTAAATAAAAAATCGCTTTATTGTTTTTCAAAATATTCTCCATGAAGATCAACATACTTTTGCATGTGTTTGAACCAATTTCCGAAGCACTTTTTCCACTCCGATTGAGGTATCTTCAAAACATGCATTTTGAACGCATCAAACGCTTCTTCAGGTGTCTAAAAACGTTAACCTAGCAATTTATTTTTGATGTGCGGAAATAAAAATAAGTCACTGAGTGCCAAATCAGGACTATACAGCAAATAACTCATCAAACCGACGTTTTGAGTGCTCAAAAATTCACTTGTTCGAGCAGATGCATGAGAGCTCGCATTGTCGTGGTGAAGAATGATCCGTTTTTGGTGTTACGTTTTTCTTATTTCTCCTAAGACTTCCGGCAAACAAATGATTACGTACCATTCAGAATTGACCGTTCTACTTTGCACCAATAGTACGGTGAATGTTTGGAGGTATCTCAATCGGAATGGAAAATTGCTTCAAACGCAGGGAATGTGTATATTGATCTTCATAAAGAGTATTTTGAAAAACAATTAATATGTTAATATATATATATATATATATATATATATATATATATATATATATATATATATATATATATGTTAATATATATATATATATATATATATAGGTACCGGGTGTATACTTCATTTATGCAATATAGGAAAAACAATGTTATTTTTTTAACATCGCAAATCCTGCTTTCCCGTTGGTTATAGAGAAAAAATATAAGAAACAAAAATTGTTTACAATTAAAAACTACATTATTTACGCTTAAAATAATTGCGATATTGCGTCTCAGTAATTAATTATTAATTAAATAAATATTAATAGTTTTCGGCAATATCAGACAGCCATGGACGAAACGCGAATGTATTTTGTTTACAACTGTCAATGCGGCGAGAATTTTATAATAGATTAGGTTATTGTTTAGCAGTTAATGACGATTTATTCGAACATTTGTTGTAAATAAAATAATTTAGTTTTTTCTAATAAATATCAAATTATTTTTTTACTATATTTTTTTGCATTTAAATGACAATACACTGACATTTGTGAACAAAATACATTCGCGTTTTGTCCATGGCTGTCTGATATTGCTGGAAACTGATAATATTTATTTAATTAATAATTAATTACTGAGACGTAATATTACAATTAATTTAAACGTAAATAATGTAGTTTTTAATTCTAAATAATTTTTGTCTCATAATTTTTCTCTAAAACTAACAGGGAGGCAGGAATTACGATGTTAAAAAAATAACATTGTTTTTCTTATATTGCATAAACCATGTATACACTCGGTATATACTGCATTACATGATTTTTGAAATACGAAACATAACAGTGCAGTTATAGTATATTTCATCAAAGTATACTTAAAAAAAATAAATAAAAAATATATTAAATTAATTAAAAAACACTACAAAATTGTATCACAAAATTAATATCACTAAATTTAGAAAAAAAAAATCATTCTATAAATGTATCAAAAAATATATCATGTCTGGCTACCTAATACACCCTGTAAATAAAAATTATGTTAAAACTACTTTTTTCAGATTTTTAAATAACTAATATATTTCTTCTAGGCTAGAGTTTTTCTAGATTTTGTTGAAACTCAAGCGAAATACTATAGGAGCAACAATATTATAGTAACAATGGGTGACGATTTTAACTATCAAGACGCTTTCCTTTATTTTACGAATTTAGATAAACTTATTCAGTAAGTATCAGATTGTCTAAGAATTTCAATTTCTACATTTTTTAAATAATTATAAATAATGTAGATTTTCCTCATTAAAATAAAGTTGGATTTATATTTATATATCTACAGGTGTAACAGAATAACTATTCCTAATTTTCAGAAATGATAGAGTGCACTTAGAGAAACATTTTTTATTAATAAACTAGTGTCCGAAAATTTCTCGGTACACTAGATATCGTTAAAAACAATTTTAATTATTACAACGTCAAAGAGTAGTTAAGTTAAGGAACATTTTATAAGAAATAATAGTGCATTAAACTTTATAAAAATTGTTCGAAGTTACGACCACCATTTTCGATACACAAGTTGTAACGATGTACAGGCTGGACAAATTTGGACGTTTTCATAGGGGAACACGGAAACTATAAGAGATATGGAAAAATGGACCGCGCATCGTCGATCGCTTTTTTTGAGAGAAACTCAATTATGAAAACAAAAATTAACTATCGCCTTTTGTTTTCGAGTTATGGCGAAAAGTTCGCTTTTTCCGTATTTTGATAAATGGCGATATCTCGATGGTTTTTTAAATTAGATGAAAATAATTTTCACATTCTTAAGGCACTTTTTTGAGTAGAATGAAATGGTTTTAACGGATATTATAAATCTCCGTTAATTCTCGGGTTATAACATAAAGTTGTGTTTTTTACAATCGACTGCCAAAAAAAAAAATAAAAAATTTCCGGACACTAGTTTATTAATAAAAAATGTTTCTTTATGTGCCCTGTATCATTTCTGAAAATTAGGAATAGTTATTCTGTTACACCCTGTAGAAATAATTTGACATGAACTCAAAATACACTGTTTTAGTGCTGTCAACAATTTACAATCAAACGTACGTCTTTTCTATTCATCGCCATCTTGTTACGTAAAAGCAGTACAGGAATCAAATTTAACATGGCCAATTAAAACAGATGATTTCTTCCCATATGCTTCGGATCCACATACATATTGGAATGGTTACTTCACTTCGAGACCAACTAGTAAAAGATTTGAACGACTTGGAAATAATTTCTTACAGGTATATTTTATATTAAATGTAAAAGATGCTCCATAGAACTATTTTTTAAACATTATTTATGTTTACTAACTTGTACAAAACATTAGTACATTTTATTGAAACTTTATTTTGGTCCTGTACAATTTAGCAACGGTTTTTTGTTATACCTTTTTTTTTATAAATATGTTTTAGCAAATATTTTTGTTATATTACTCCCATCGTAACATTACCTTAAAAGCTTTTAGATAAAAGTTTAAATTTAAATTTACTTTACTTAAATGAATTTATGAAGTTATAATAGCAAACTAAAACAATAATAAAATCTTAAGTAAAATAAAATACTTTTTGCTTGACTAATTATATTTAAACTAAATTTAATATCTTGAGAAAGCTTTACGTTTAAGTTTTATCATATATTAATTAAAAAAAAAACAACGCTTTTAAAAATTAAAATTTGTTTCTTGGGTGCTTGCTTTTTAGTTACGCTTGTTTATTTATCATTTATATTCTTTATTTTCCTGAAGAATATTTATCTGTTATTGGAAAGAACGTTGTATAGTTTCGGTCCCCAATACAACACTGAATTTTGACACTTGTTTGTTTTGCAAAGAGGTATCAATAATTCAGATTTTCTTCTGGTGCTATAATTGTGTTTGTCAGAGTTTTTCAAGTAAAGTGTCTTATTTGAGTGTATATATTTGATACATATTCATGTATAAACATGCTTGTAACAGTTAATATTTTCTCTCTCTTGAAATATTCCTTGCAGCTTTCATTCCAATCCAAGGAACATAATATTCGTATTGCTTTTTTTTGTACGATTAATAATTTTTCTGTACCCCATATCAAAACTCCATAATTTAGACAGCTGTGGAAAAATGCATACACGCATTTATACAATTACACTTTACTCATGAGAATGTAACACAAACTCTTTCAATTTAAGCAGCAATTAGTTATTGCCAAATATTCTTACTTAGACAAGCAACTTTTGCTTTATCCATTCATGCCCTTTTGTTCTTACCACGCTGAAATACCTCCCCATCTACTCATTATTTGAAAATTTGCATTTTGTATATAAAAATTATCTTTTCAAAACTATGTCACATAATGTCAACAATCTAGATACATTTTCTTAATCAGCCATCTAATTTGACAGGTTGCTAAGCAATTATCAGCAATGTCCGGTCCAGAAGATAGTGAAAATGGTCTGGATTCTTTGCGAGAAGCTATCGGAATTATGCAACATCATGATGCTATTACAGGAACAGAAAAACAACATGTCGCCGATGATTATGCTCGTATTGTTTCTGAAGCTTTTACTGATGCTGGAAATATTACCAACAATTTGCTTCGGTTAGTTAAAAACGTAACATCTAAAATTAAAATTGTTAAAGAAAGCATTTTTACATGCATAATAATCTCGCTTTTATAATAAAATTTTTAATTTACAAAATAGTAACTAAAATGTAAAGCAATTTTTACAACTACTGTAGCTAATGTAATAGTATATTATTTAACGAGCAAATAATGGCACCTATAATGTACGAGGATGTTGTTTAGTCCACGAGCGTAGCGAGAGGAATAAAACATCCGAGTACATTGTAGGCATTATTTGCAAGTCAAATACTATACTTTATCTACAACTGCTTATATATTTTTAATATTGTACTTACTTATTCAAATCTATGATGTTAACAACAACTAACTAACTAACTAACTACAACTGTCATTTTATTACTTTGACTGATAACTGCTGCCATCTGGCGTAGAGATATTTAGTTTGTTGATGTTGCCTAGCAACGAAGCGTGCATACGGAAATCAAGTTAATAAAGATCGTTTCTTTATTTCCCTTGGTTAATAATGACTAATATTTTATTAACCTTGGTTAATAAAGACTAGTATTTTATTTCCCTTGGGCTATAAAGACTAATATTATTTATCTGATTTTATATATATAATGACCATATAACAAAGCAGTTGTAGATAAATATATTTATATTATGATTTTAATTTTGTTATACAGTGTCCGATAAAAAGTCTATATACTAATATCACTTTTGATATACCTAAATTAATATGTAATATACAAATAACGAAATATTTATTATTTAACTAATTTTAGTAGTAAAATTTTTGAAAAAAGGTTTATTTTCATAGCTGACTTAATTACACAATATATATATATATATATATATATATATATATATATATATATATATATCAAGATTTCGGATTTTTGACTAATAGTATTTTAAATAATAATAAATTTTTAGGAAAGTAGTCAGAAAACGGGTAGGTGTTAAATCAAAAACTCATTTATGCTTAACTGTCTAGCTTTCGATGGCAGTATCCCATCTTCCTCAGGACCTGTAATTATTTATTATAGGGTAATCGATTGAAAACCACAAATACAAAATTGAACAATACATTGGTGGATAACACAATTGTTTAAAAAATTTATGTTATTGAACAACTATTGACACAAACTAAATAAAAATTATATATATAATTTTTATTTAGTTTGTGTCAATAGTTGTTCAATAACATAAATTTTTTAAAAAATTGTGTTATCCACCAATGTATTGTTCAATTTTGTATTTGTGGTTTTCAATCGATTACCCTATAATAAATAATTACAGGTCCTGAGGAAGATGGGATACTGCCATCGAAAGCTAGACAGTTAAGCATAAATGAGTTTTTGATTTAACACCTACCCGTTTCCTGACTACTTTCCTAAAAATTTATTATTATATATATATATATATATATATATATATATGTATATATATTTGAAAAAATGTTGCAGCAAAAGTTGGTGTTAGTCAGTTAAAATGATTCGGACATGTTGAGCGAATGTCTAATGAACGTTTGGTTAAAAAGATTTATTTGAATGATTTTGATGATATACGTTTGCGTGGACGTCCGATGAGTAGTTGGAGTGATATAATTGAGAGTGTTTTGCGTGAGCGAAATTATGAGAGGAATTATGAATGTGGATGAAGCGAAAGTTGCTTGTTTAGATAGGAATGTTTGGAGGCGACTGATTTCGGGATGATGAAAAGAGTTTGTGCCACACCCTTTTGGGTACATGGCGTGATTGTGTATGTATGTATGTATGTATATATATATATATATATATATATATATAAGTAAAATAAATGTCACAAATTTTGCCACTTTCATTCAAACAATTTAATAAAGTTTGGATAAATATATATTAATTCTGTTTATATGAATGTCTTCTCCTTATCAGACATACATTTTGCATTGAATATGATGAATTTGAGAAAACAGAACATTAGTGATAACATTTATCAAAATTTTCAATAATATTTTATCTGTGTAATAAATGCTAAGTAATAATATGATATTATTGTCATATAATGATAGAAATATTAATAATACTCAAATTACGATAAAAAATCATTAAAAAAAATTGTTTCGTATTATTAACTAAAATATTATTGTGAAACCATTTTTATTTTTCAAATGACTTTAAAATATTTCAAATAAAGTAAGCTAACTTGAAATATTTTTCATAATTGTTTATTTTAACTAGTGCATTTTTGTTTAGAAAATTTCAAAAAATAATTAATAAAATTTCTTCTCAGACTTTTTGACAGACATTGTATAATTCAGCTATTGAGTCAGTGGCGTAGCCAGGGTGGTGTTAGGGGGGGGTTGGAAACCCCCCCCCCCCAGAACCTGAACTACTAAAAACATACGTATAAAAATAATTTTCTTTATTTTATGACTGTTATGACTGTTTTTTACAAGATTATGAAGTTTTTCACAAGATTATGACTGTTTTTCACAAGGTTATGACTGCTTTTTACAAGATTATGAAGTTTTTCACAAGATTATGACTGTTTTTGACAAGATTATGTTTGTTTTTTACAAGGTTATGACTGTTTTTTTTACAAGATTATGAAGTTTTTCACAAGATTATGACTGTTTTTCACAAGTTTATGACTGCTTTTTACAAGATTATGAAGTTTTTCACAAGATTATGACTGTTTTTGACAAGATTATGTTTGTTTTTTACAAGGTTATGACTGTTTTTTTACAAGATTATGAAGTTTTACACAAGATTAAGATTGTTTTTCACAAGATTTTGACTGTTTTTTACAAGATTATGAAGTTTTTCACAAGATTATGATTGTTTTTCACAAGGTTTTGACTGTTTTATTTGACTGTTTGACTGTTATTGACTGTTTTCTTTATTTTTTTATACAAATTATAGTATTATCTTTATTGATAAATATTAGTAACCCCCCCCCCCCCATGGCAAGTTTCTGGCTACGCCACTGTACTGAGTTATTTATCTTTTTGCTATATAAATTCAACAGAATAAAAAAAGAATTATTCACATAGTCGGCTATTCTTTTCTTGCTTATGTTTATCTGTGCATATATTACTTTTTCACTTATTTGTTATAGAAAACTAACAAAATCAAGTGCCAAAACAAATTTTGAATCATGTTTATTACTGAATATAAGTCAATGTAGTGTTACTGAAAACAATGACAATGTTTTAATAACTGTATATAATCCGTTAAGTAGATATATTTCGCATTATGTAAGAATTCCAGTAAATCAAGAAAATTATGCTGTTTCTCATAATGGTAATTATAATAAAATTTATTTTGATTTACATACAAGTATATGGGTCGCGGACAATTCACCGAAAACAATTCATCAAAAACCGTTCACCAAAAACAATTCATCGAAAACAAATTCACCGCAGTACCAATTCACCGAAAAACAATTCATCGAAAAACAATTTATCGAATAACCAAATGAAATAGAATTAAACAACCTAACCTAACCTAACCTAACCTAACCAAATCTAACCAAACCAACTTATCACCCCTCCGTAACGTGTTAAAGAAAAAAATAAAAATAAATAAAATACGCTTTTTTTAAAGACATTCCTAATATTTATAATATTAAGGATGAGGCTATTTATACACGGTATGTATACGCAATTAGCTATTTATACATACTGAAAAAAAAAACCTAAACCAACCTACTAACCTAACCTTCCCTAACCTAACCACTTTCTAATATTAATTTTAATTTAATTTAATTCTATTTCAGTTGATTATTCGATAAATTGTTTTTCGATTAATTGTTTTTTGGTGAATTGGTACTTCGGTGAATTTGTTTTCGATGAATTGTTTTCGGTGAACGATTTTCGGTGAATTGTTTTCGGTGAATTGTCCGGATACCACAAATATTTGTATTCGTAATTAACTTAATTTTAATTTAGGTGAACTGATAACGTCACAAATTCTGCCAATTTTAAAAAAAGTAGCAGATATTCCTGGACGAAATAGTTCTGCAACACATGAAGTCGTCTTCAAAGCTGATAATATTCCGCCACTAGGATTTAAAGTTTTTAATTTGAGTCGGACTACTTTTAAAAGTAGGAAATCAGCGCATCATATTCCAAACAAGGTAGAGAGATTCTACAAAACAACATTTAAAAAATAACAAAACACATATTTGTATTTTAACTTAAAATCGAAAAAGATATAAAAAAAATAATCTACAATACTAACAACTTAAAAAACAAAATTAGAAATATATGGGTAAACCCATATAAAGACCACTTTGACATTTCTCGGAAAGTTGGCAACACTGTATTTTAATAATATTATAATTTATGTGAGCACTAGGAAAACTTTTCTGAAAATTTGATCAAAATCGAATAAATTTTTAAAAAAATTTTAGTAAATTTTTTTCTCGGAAAGTTGGCAACACTGTATTTCGTTAAAATTACATAAATTATGATTGCTAGGAGAATTTTTTGTGAAAATTTCAGTAAAATCGGTTAAATAACATGGCCATAATATATTTTTAAAAACTTTTGTAATTTTTTTCTCGGAAAGTTGGCAATACTGGATATTAATAAAATTATATAATTAATGGGAGCATTAGGAAAATCTTTTCTGAAAATTTGATCAAAATCGGATAAGTAATGTAGCCAATATGAATTTTTAAAAATTTTAGTAATTTTTTTCTCGGAAAGTTGGCATCACTGAAAAAAAATAAAACCATATGACCATCTTGGGTGCTAGACAAATTTATCCTGAAAATTTCATTAAAATCGGTTGATCCGTCTAGGAGGAGTTGCAGCCACAAAATTTTGACTTACGACCGAGCGAGCTGACGACGCACATCCATACACCTACATAAACTAAGTTCGGATTCGTCATCTAGAGGCTATATGAAGGATTTCTATACATTTTTTTTTTTTAATGTCACAGACACCGTACCAAACGCTATATCACTTTTCCTTGCAGTCAAAGTGGTAATAAAATAAACAGTATATTTAAAACATGAAAAATTACGAATAATAAATTATATACAAAGTAATTTATAACGAATGTACCATGTACACATTTTGAGAGTCACTGGTTTTTCAACTAACGTGAATACAGCAACATCTCTGCCAGCTATTGTACATTTATACCATTAATTTCACCAAGTGACATTCATGAACAATTTTGTTTGATGTTATTTATTTTTATATTGATGCTTACTGCATTATTGTATAGATGGCGTTAGTAGTATTTATTGTTTCTCTTGTTTATTGTTTGTTTTACTTGGTTTAAATAGCTAGCCAGAATTTAACATCGTATACAACAAATTCTCAAGAATAATGGTATAAAGATAAAATAATTACGATATACGAATTATTTTATCTTAATACCATTAATCTTGAGAATTTGTTGTGCCCAATTAAAAAAAAAAAAAACAAAAAGTGCAATATTAAAGCAATATTATTGTTATTTTTGATATCAAACACGACAGGTTTTGTCATAAAATATCGACGTACAACAAACAAACACTCACACACAGAAAAAACTAATTTCCTAGGCTTAAAAAGCCCAAAGTCTATAAAAGCCTATACATACATACACAATCACGCCATGTACCCAAAAGGGTGTGGCACAAACTCTTTTCATATCCCGAAATCAGTCGCCTCCAAACACTCCTATCCAAACAAGCAACTTTCACTTCATCCACATTCATAATTCCTCTCATACATGCTCTTCTATTCCTACTACTTGAAAACTTTCGCTCACGCAAGCCACTCTCTCAATCATACCACTCCAACTATTCATTGGACGTCCACGCAAACGTATACCATCAAAATCATTCAAATAAATCTTTTTAACCAAACGTTCATTAGACATTCGCTCAACATGTCCAAACCATCTTAACTGACTAACACCAACATTTTTTTCAATTTCACACTCATCATACACTAATCTATTTCATACCCGATTTCTCCTATTTACACCACATACCCCACGTAAAAATCTCATTTTCACAGCAGTCATTTTCCTATAATAATATAAAACTTTAATTTACTGTATCTAACAAAATACTCCACAAAAACTTTCGAACTGTTCTTAGCTAACATCGGTATCAGTTGCCTTTCTGCAACTGATCAAAGCACCATACTGACGAGGTCCTAAAGACCGAAACACGTGTCTATGGTTAATCTGGCCAATCATTGATGCATAGCTTAACAGCCGATTCAATGACTGAGTAACTTGTGAAATTTTGAGAAAATGTCTCAACTTTAGAATATTTACAGTAAATATTCAAAGTGAGCACCTTGAACTTGAATACAATGATGACACCGACGAATCAAAGAATGATCAATTATGTCAATATTATAACAAATTTGAATTAATGTCCCCATAATTCTTTTCATTAACTGTTTACGAGTGTTTATTTCCACACTGTATATGAGCTGCTGTAAATATCCCCAAAGATAATAATTCAATGGATCTAAATCTAAAGATCTTGCTGGACATTAGTATTTTAAACGGCAAATATAGTACAGGGAAAATTTTACGAGAAAATTAGTATATTGAACGACAAATATAGCACGACCAAATAATAAATTATTATTTTTTATTTGTTTAAATAAAGTCAATACACTTAAAGGTTTCAGACTGATTCAATGCTAGGTAGATTAGGTTAAAAAATTATTTTGTTTTACATACATACGTACATACACAATCACGCCATGTACCCAAAATGGTGTGGCATAAACTCTTTTCATTATCCCGAAATCAGTCGCCTACAAACAAGCAACTTTCGCTTCATCCACATTCATAATTCAACTCACACATGTCCCTTTATTCCTACTACTTGGAAACTGTCGCTAACGCAAAACACTCAATCATACCACTCCAACTACTCATCGGACGCCCACGAAAATATAACATCAAAATCATTCACATAAATATTTTTAACCAAACGTTCATTAGACATTCGCTCAACATGTCCGAACCATCTTAACTGACTAACATAAACTTTTGTTTTGTTTCAAAAAATTCAATATGCCTGAAGATTTTAGTTTCATTTACTGCTAGATGAGTTGGGTTAAAACATTAATTTTGTTGGGTTTTTTTTATTATTATTGGAACAAAAATTTCGTATTTAACTTAAATTTTATTCGTGAAAAAAATATTTTGTCGTTCACTTACGTCTTTTGTCGTTAGAAAAAATATTGTGTCTAGCATTTATATTTTTTATCATGATAAAAAATATCGTGTTGGGTACTTTTTTTTGTCATAAAAATGAATATTTGTCGTGCGTTATATTTTCCTGTCATAAATTATACTAATTTTGTCGTGCGACAAAATAGCATCCATTACGTTTGTATTTTGAAAAATATGGTTAGTATTGATTTCAATCATTTCTGATTTTAAAATAATTCAAATAACATAAGATCAGAACATAACAATTAAATAAAACATTCAAAATATGTTAATAAACATTGAACAAATAAATTTTCTTATTGTCATTGTGAAATTTAATATAATAATACTCAACAATATTGAGATTTTGAGCCAGAACTAACATCTGCATCATACTGATGAGACCATATAGGTCGAAACACGTGTCTACGGTTAAACTGGCAAGTCATTGGTGCATAGTCTAACAAGCTGATTCAATCACTAAGTAACTTGTGAAATTTTGGGAAAAATATAAGATCTCAATATTTTTGAGTATTATTCTTCAAAATATAAACTTGCAGTATTAGTTTATTTATTTTTTTTCTAGAACAAAAAATTGAGCTTCGATAAGAAAAGCAATCTAAAATTTATTACCAAGAATGGAAAATTGGTATATGTACGTCCAGAAATTTTATACTATCTAGGAGCTGCTGGCAATAATGCAGAATTTAAGAACAGATCTTCAGGAGCTTACATATTCCGTCCTCAATCTGATGAACCTCTCAGTCCTACTGATATTCCAATAATTAATGAATACGATGGACCAATTGTAGAAGAGACTCACACTATTTTCAATGATTGGATTAGTCAGATAATGAGACTTTATCATGGAGAATCATTTTCCGAAATTACTTGGATTGTCGGACCGATTCCCGTTGAGTAAGTTATTTCAGTTGTTAACTTAAGTTAAATAAGTTAAAATTTATATATATATATATATATATATATATATATATATATATATATACAGTGCGATATTTTTATCTCTGAACATATGAACTGAACTTCATATAAATTTCCTATGTTCAATTTTAAAAATAACACATCAAACGCATGGATACATCCCTGACAGTTATGCAACCAATCTTACGTAATATGATGTTTATTTGAATAAAAAATGAAATATTTAACAGAATATGGTCATTTATTGTAAATTGCTGAACACTTAAATTTATAAATAATAATTAATAAATAATACTATAAAAATAAAAATAAGACATTCTAAATTTTATAGAGTGATTTTAGTTGTCTGTGCCACTCTACGACGTAATACATTATTTTTGTTATTTTTTTAATTTGTCGCATTGTTCAACAGAATGTTGTTTCATATCTAGATTGTGTTTTTCAGACATTGTAGATTTCAGGTATTGTAGATTATTTTGTCTATTTATTTGACATTTATTATAAATAATATTATATATAAATAATGGCGGACATTGATGTACGCTGTATTTTGTGTAAACATAACAACAACGAATTGTTAGTAAAATGTGCTGGTTTATGTGGAAATTTTTATCACATAAATTGTGTAGAATTAGGTAAAAGAGAGTACAATGCTCTTACCTCATATTCGAAAAATATAAAATATATATGTAATAGTTGTGAGTGTGTACTGTGTGATACCAGCGGTTCCATGTGTGCATCATTCTCTGACCGTAACAGATCCAAGGGTGAAGCGCCTATTTTTTTCAAACTTATGAAGAAAATGAATGAACTTTTCGTACAAATAAAACATTTAACTGAAGAGGTTAGTATTTTAAAACAAGAGAATATTGAACAGCATCCAGTTGACACTAACGAACAACAATCAACAAGTCAGTCGAGTCAGTCTACAGCAAATATGCAAACCACAAAAGAAGTTGCCCTAACTGTCAACAAGAACAATGAAATAAGACAAAACAGCGCTAGAGGACGTAGTAAGTCAGTTACTGAGCCACCTAAACAAAACGACATTAGTACAAGTTTGTCGAAACAGGTTCATGTTGGAAAAATTGAATCTAACTCGACAAATACGGAACAGCTGACTGATATACAGCTAGCAAAAACCAATAATGACGGATTTCAGGTCGTTGAACGCCGTAAACGTAAACAAAAAAGCGTTTTTGGAAAAAATGATAGTACAACAATAAAAACAATTAGGTCAAAAAAATGGTTTTTCATATCGAGGTTTGAATCTGATACTACTGATGTTGACATCAAAGAACATTTGAAATCACTTGGGGTAACAAACTGTATTTGTGATAAAATCAAAACTCAAGTTAGTGATTATGCATCATTTAAAATAGGTGTTAATAATAGTGACCATAAAATAATCATTGAACTCGGAAATTGGCCAACTAATGCTGTAATTAGGACATTTATCTTTTTCCAAAACAAGTCAGAAAAAAGAAAAAATTTTATAACACCAGCCTCGGACCTACCAAAATAAAAAATACTAATACAACGGAACTAAGTGGTGTTGAATTTAATAATGCTATTGTCATTTACCATGTAAATATACAAAGTTTAAAAAACAAAGTGCACTATCTTGAAGCTTCACTATTAGATAGAAGTGATGTTCAAATAGTGACTTTATGCGAGAACTGGTTAAATAATAATGAAATAAAATTATGTAATTTAAACAATTTTTTGCTAGCATGTAACTTTAGCAGATCACATATGAGCCACGGGGGAGTTGCCATATATTTAAAAAAGGAAATAAATTTTAAAATTATTCCTAATATAAATAATTTGGCAGTTGAATTTCATTGCGAGATAGTTGCTGTTGAATTAACTGACCATAAGATAATTTTAATATCGTTATACAGATCTCCAGCTGGAGACTATGATATATTTTTAAATGTACTGCACTCTCTAATGGACATATGTTTAAAGAAAAAACATTATGAAGTTATCATAACAGGTGATTACAATGTAAATTTTCTTAAATATGATACTATGTATTATAAATTGAAAGATTTGATTGACAGCTTTGGATTACATGCAGCTAACAAAGAAGTAACTAGAATTTCATATGCGGGCACAGGTAGCTGTATTGATAATATTGTTACAAATATTTCAAAAAATAATTATAAAATACAAGTCACAAGACCGACACTTTCAGATCACTCAGGTATCTATTTTACTGTAAAAACTAATGTTAATAAAAACACATATTACACAAAAAAAAATGTCAGAATAATTAATAACAAAACATGTATGAACTTTGTTAATTGGCTGGAACATTGTAACTGGGATTCTATGTATTCTCTCAATAATCCAGAAGAAATATTTAATAATTTTCTTGATATTTTTTTATTAGCAGTTACTTCAAATTTTCCTAATAAAGAAATTAAATTGCAAAACAAAAATAATTTAAATAAATGGTATACTAGTGATCTATCTGCAATGAAACGAAACCTAGATCTTTTGTATGATCTATCCAAACTAAATAGTTATTTTAAAGAGCAATATACTTCTTTCAAAAATAAATATCGTGCAGCTATTACAATAGCGAAGCTAAAAGCCAATGATATATATATAAATAATTGTAACAATAAAATAAAAGCAACTTGGTCAATTATAAATTATGAACTTGGTAGAAGCAAATCAAATAATAAATCTTTAAATTCGAAATTATCTCCAAATGATTTGAATGACTTCTTTGTTACTGTTGCAAGTGATACAATTGCTAAACTACCTCAAAGTACAAATAATTATAATACATATCTAAATAATAAAAAGATAGATGGTAGATCATCATTTTTTCTAACACCAGTTACTGAGATAGAATTAAGTAAGATTATTTCTAAACTAAATAACAGTAATAGTGAGGATATATTTAATATAAACATTAAATTAGTAAAGATAAGTGCTCATATAATTGTACCACATTTAACACATATTATTAACAAATGTTTTGAGACAGGAATATTTCCTAGTAAATTGAAAATATCTAAAGTAATCCCAATTCATAAAAAAGGAGATATCAATAAACCCACTAATTTCCGTCCTTTATCATTAACACCTATTTTTTCTAAAGTAATGGAAGTATGTTTGAAAAATAGATTGTTACCTTACTTCGAAAATAATAATTTTCTTGCAAATGAGCAGTTTGGTTTCAGGCCAAATAAGTCTACTATAAAAGCATCAGTATCCCTCATTACTGATATCTCACTTAAAATGAATAAAGGAGAACATGTGTCAGCAACATTCTGTGACCTATCTAAAGCTTTTGATTGTGTCGATCACAATATTTTATGTGATAAACTTGATTATTATGGAATTAGAGGGTTACCATTGCAGATAATTTCAAATTACCTTCAAAAAAGACAACAAGTAACATTCTTTAATTATGCATTCTCTAACTATAAAAATATGGATTTTGGTGTTCCACAAGGATCAGTATTAGGACCACTTCTGTTTCTGGTTTACATTAATGATCTACCTTCTAATATAACAAAAGCTTCCACCGTTTTATATGCAGATGACACTACATTTATAAATAAAGCAACTGATTGCAGAAGTATATCCAATATAATAAATAATACAAATGTAGAAGCTTCTGATTGGTTTACATCTAATTTATTGACATTAAATAATGACAAAACTAACAATATTGTATTTAGTGTAAATCGTCTTGTTAGTGGAGACACACTAGTATATAATAAAAACAGTTCAATACAGTTTCTAGGATTTCAATTAGATGCGGAAATTAATTGGAAAAAACATATTGACTATATTGGAAATAAAATAAATTTGGGAAATTTCATGCTCAGGAAACTTACAAATGTGGTGTCATTTGAAACATTAAAAACATTATACTATGCATGTATTCACTGTCATTTGAATTACGGATGCAATTCGGTTGAGAGCCAAAGAGTGTTTAAATTACAAAAGACAGCCATTAGAATTTTAACTGGTAGTAGCTACAGGCAATCTTGTAGACAAAATTTTGTTAATTTAAAAATTCTAACATTACCATCGTTGTATATATTGCAATGTTTGATGTACGTAAAAGAAAATTTCGATAGTCTTGTAAAAAATGAAAATATTCACGATTATAATACTAGAGAAAAACATAACATTAGATTGGACTTATGTAGATTGAATGTTGCAAAAAATTTACCTTATAATTTTTACTCAGTTTTGTACAACAAATTGCCTACAATGGTAAAACATCTTCCATTCAAAAAATTTAAAAATGTTATTAAAAACTTTTTGCTACTGAATGCATGTTATAGTATAAATGAATTTCAAGTAATTATTTGTAATATTACTGTATAACATTTAAAATAATAGTATATATGTGTATATCTTTTTTTTTTGTATGACATGAGTTAATGTACTTTTGTATCTGTATACTCTAATAAATATCTATCTATCTATCTATAGAGAAAAACATAATTTTTAATTAATAAATTTATTAATTTATAAAAGATGTTCGAAATGTCAGGATATTTAGCAGCAAATGAATCTGTCACATTTCTCAAACTATTCTTGTCGAAATACCAACGCAAAATTTCTAATCTTTCTTCTTTTGTATACATTTTTAAACAAATTTCTTGAAATAATGAGAATAGTTTAATGCTTTCTAAATATTTTGTTGAAAGTAATTCAATTTTTTCAAATAACTGTCACATTATGTAAGATTGGTTGCATAACTATCAGGGATGTCTCCATGCAATTGATGTGTTATTTTTAAAATTGAACATAGGAAATTTATATTTAGTTCAGTTCATATGTTCAGAAATAAAAATATCGCACTGTATATATATGACTATAAACAAAAAAAAACGTGCCACTTGAAAAATCAGAAAAATTACCGATAATAATATAAGTATAACTCGACCAATTTTGAAAAAAATTGAATGAAATATTGAGTCCGAAAAAATTTGAAGCAAATAAAACAAAATTCTAAAAAATTATGTTCAAACATAAGTTATATTATAATTTTCTTTCTAAGTCTCTTTTTTTAAATGGCATTATATAATTATGTTTTAATAAATTTCTAAAATGATTATTTTTTCTGTATTTAGTAATATACATTTTACAATTTTACATAGTCTTAAATAACAATTTTTTTAAATAAAAATACTTAAACTATTTGAAATATTATTTAAAAATCAGTTCCTTAATTATTGGCTATGCTGCATTGTTCTAATAGCTTGTGTTTGATCAAAACATATTTTAATAAGCAATAAAAAAATATTCTAAAAACAATGTAATATAGCAACCTAAATTACTATTATTTGAATAATATTTTAAAACGTTTAAGTAACTTTATTTAAAGAATTCAGAAAAATATTCTTCCTAGAAATTTAAAATTACACCATTAAATTTTCAATTGAAAAGTTGTATTCAATTTTTTAAGGAAACTGGTTACGAAAAATATTTTATTATATCATATATATTTAATTAACATTATGTCTAATTTAATCTATATTTTATTTCTTCAAATAAAAAAGTGACAATGGTGATTCGGTTACCATAAACATTCTGTAAATACAAGATATAAATGAAATAAGTGCAGATATTTTCAGTGGTTATAGAGGACATTTTTTTGTCAGTCTCTGATGCTTTGTTACGTTATGCCCGTTTTACACGACGAAAATTTCTGTGAGATTTTCTTGCGCAACAAAATTGTACAAGAAAGTTGCGCAATAAAATTGCAAAAATATATGTATGTTTTAAACAATGCAAGAAAATTGCACTGCGATTTTGGTTATTTCATTCCAAGATGCCAACTAATTAAAAAAATAACTAAACGTCAAAGTATATCATAACTATATAATCTTCAAGATAAACACACGAATTTATAAAATAAATAAATAATAATAAATAGGAAAATCAAATATAAATAAAAAAAATACTGGTATTGTGCCTTTCATAATAAAAGTTGGTAAGACTGAAAGTTACTAAAAAGTAACTAAAATTGCAAGGCTATGCAATTAAATTACAGCGTGTTCTAATCCGTGCAACTTGTCGCCGCGACAAAATTGCGTGTGCAATTTCTGTATTACACGAGCAATTTTCTTGTGCAATTTTGTTGCGCAAGAAAATTCCACAGAAAGTTGCGTCGTGTAAAACGGGTATTAGAAAACACAATTTTTTTGCGCTTAATGGGTAAGCATTTGTCTCAATTTGTTTTTATACATGCAACAGAAAATTAAAATTTTTTTAAAAAATTTTGAATGATTTAATAAGTCGAATCCAATAGTTTGCCTACCTATCAAGCGCAAAAATTTACGTCAGCGACCACAAATGTATTGACATAAAAATGTTTCTTACTCACCTCTACATCACCTACAAATATTTATACATTTATTTTTTTAGTGACGAAATAGGAAAAGAAGTAATTGTTAGATACACTACGAATATAAATTCAGGTGACGTTTTCTACACGGATTCCAATGGCAGAGAGATGATTAAACGTATTCGAGGATACAGGGAAACCTTTAATTTAACTCATGAAGAACCTGTTTCTGAAAATTATTATCCAATTACATCGAAAATAGTTATACAAGATGAAGATAAAACATTATCTATATTAAATGATCGTGCACAGGGAGGAGCCAGCTTAAGTAATGGTGTTGTGGAACTTATGGTATGTTTTAGTTTTTGACATTTTTTAGTTTTTTCGTTCTGGTAAACAAATGTATATACACATAAACATGTTTGATTATGCTATTCAGTGTGACATATTCTCTGTACTTGAATCATGTTAGGTGTTTCGTACACGCTCAGTTTTCACTGTGCAGTGAAACTATAGAAAAATTGTGCAGTTCACAAATAGCTCAGTTTCGCCCCTACACCATACAGCTTTTACTCAGTTTATTGCGCAGTAAATCGTAACAGGCATTCTGAAATAGGCTCACTTGCGTACGTGTCAGATGCGTACAAACATTATTTAGTATTGTTAATTGAAGAGATGCAATATTTGTTAAATTAGACAGAATGCACCGAATTATGTTTAAATACGTCATATTAGTATCATTCAATTTTTATATTTGGAGTGTTTGAATAAAAATGATGAATTTAAGTGAAAATACTCCGGGAAAACTAAACTATTCAGCTTGTGTTAATAAGCCGTCAGTGAGATGTTGGACTTCGTGTTGTTCAGTGCAAGTGTGCGAATGTGAATCGTGTAGTGTTGTAGCGCCGAATATGCACGAGTGCTTACGATTGAGACTTGCAGAGGGTAGGTCAGACAATTGAGTGCTAGCTATTATACGATAAACACGTATCTTTTTGTTATGTATTATTTCTTACAAATAGTAGTGATATTATAAATATTCAGTCCACAAATTAGTCAAAACCATCGACTAATACAAAGAACAAACCACCACACGTGTGTTTGTTTATTGGAGGAGACGTCAAGAATGCATGCCGCTACAAAAACAACGGTTGCATGAAATTTTTACCCAATACAATACTACAGAAGCACGAAGACAATTGTCATTTTCAAGACCTACCGTGTCCAATCGGCCTCGGGGAAAATATGTGCATGGATTAATGGCAGCCATAAACTACTGGAGCATTGTCAAAAGGCACATCCACAAACTATATTACGGCATCCATGTAATAATATTCCGTATGATTTTAATGTTGGCAGCGTACGAAGATCGCTTACTAAAGCATTTGATACAATCTTTTTGCTACAAACAAAGATTTGTTTAATCTCAAGCAGACTATATCATTGTGTTCAATTGATTGGCGATAAAAGTACATATGGTTTCGTCTTATAATTTCAATTTGCATATTTCGGGCAATGAAACTGAAACATTTTATACAAACAACAATGTTGTATCGTACAGCATGGCGTCACCAGGGGGGTGCGGACCGCACCGGGTGACACCATCACAAGGGGTTACACTAAAATGCAAAATATCACTGTCTATGATTCTGTCACTCCATGAAATTATTCTTATGCATTGTTTCAGCCTAACGGGCCCAGCGCCCAGCGAAAGAAATGTATTATATTATTATTATTAAAATATAACAATATCTCTGTTGTGTTAGTTATAAACACAAAAACGTGTTATAGTTTTGCGTGTATAATAACTACTCCAGAATATAACATTAGGTTTGTTCGTTTCTTTCACGTTTGTTTCACGTTTCATGTACTTGAAGAAGTTAATCTTACACAGCTGTATCTTCAGACTAAGGGCTTAACTCTTGACAAGGTGGTGACAAAGCTAGAGACGCTAAGACTTTTTATGTACGAGCAGCACAATCATCTTGTGGAGCATGCAATTGATCAGGCGCTTTTAAAATCAGACCAATATGGAATTTCAGTAGAGAGCAGACCCAGGTTCAAAAAGAGGATGACAGGCGAGAAGACGAGAGATGCTAGACTAACTCTGCAAAAAGAAAACAAGAGAGCGATGCTTGAGTATATTGATCGTTTCCATTCTGTACTCCAAATCAGATCAAGAGCCATCAAGGAAGTAGCAGCCATGTTTGAGGCTATTCAAGCTGAGAGTTTGATATCTGCTACTGAAGAAGAGTTACTGGTGTCCATTCCAAAATTGACCACTTTTTATGATGAGTTATCAGAGGAAGAGCTTTTATTAGAAATACCAAAGCTGAGAAGGCATCCGAAGGCAGCAGAGATTGACTGGTCAGTACTTGACGTTTTGAAATTCATAACTGAATGGGACTTCCTAGAATCTCTTCCATATCTCTTATTGAACCTAAAATTATTTCTTACGATCTGTGTGTCTGAGGCTTCATGTGAGAGGAGTTTTTCAAAGCTAAAGTTTATGAAGAACTATTTGCGATCTACCATGGGACAGTCAAGGCTTTTTGATCTTGCAATATTATCAATTAAAAGTGATTTGGAGGAACGAGTTGATTTCGATGAAGTAATTAACTAGTTTGCAGCTCTAAAGTCCAGGAAAGAAAAGTTCTGATTCAGTCGAGATTTAATATGACATAAAATTTAATGTTAAAATAACAATTAAAAAAGTAAAACATATTTTCTATGTAGTTCTCAGTTCTTAACTTCTTACAATCTTTCACCAACCGACCTTGAATTAATTTTTTCTTCTATTGCCTTTGTAAATATAGGACCTATATGTATAAACGTTACTAAGAATTATGTATGTTTTCGTTATTTGGCACTGGCGCGCTCGGAGGAGGTCTGTGGAGTGTCGTGAGGTGGTGACACCATGAGTTACCGCACTGGGTGACACCAAACCTTGTGACGCCACTGTCGTACAGTAATGCGAAAGTAGAAGAAAATTCGTTGATTATTAAGAATGACACTCTGAGAAATATATTCATTTCCTTCGATCAACTGAATTTTTCTGTCAAAATTAATAAAATTGCTGCAGGAATGAACTTACATTAGCTGAAATAGTCATATGCTATGAATAACGTTGATTAAAAAGATTTATTTGAATGATTTTGATGGTATACGTTTGCGTGGACGTCCGATGAGTAGTTAGAGTGGTATGATTGAGAGAGTGGCTTGCGTGAGCAAAAGTTTCCAAGTAGTAGGAATAAAAGAGCATGTATGAGAAAAATTATAAATGTGGATGAAGCGAAAGTTGCTTGTTTGGATAGGAATGTTTGGAGGCGACTAATTTCGGAATGATGAAAAGAGTTTGTGAAACACCCTTTTTGGGTACATGGCGTGATTGTGTATGTATGTATGTATGTATTTATGTTTGAACAAAATTTTAATGATTTTGTCTAATTAAACCTACATTGTATCTCTTCAAATAAAAATTTTACCATAAGCACCTGTATATAAATCTATTCACAAGAGACGTGTAAATATACCATTTTCTTCTATATTTTTTCTTAATATAAAATAATTAGGTCCACAGAAGACTTTTACGAGATGATGCATTTGGTGTAGGAGAAGCATTGAATGAGGAAGCTTTCGGAAAAGGTTTAGTTGCTATTGGAAAACATTATATTGTAGGAGGAGAAGCTGGTGTATCAGAAAGTAATTAACACTATACTTTTATTTGTATATTTTGTATGTATTACGTATTTTTTATGCACTTTAGATGTTACATCAATAGAAAAAGAATTAGAAAAAGCTGTCTTACTAGAACCATGGATATTTATATCATCTAATGTTGATGAAGTTTCTGTTACTACAGTAAGTAAAAACCTAGTATATGGTCAGTGACGTAACTACAAAATTTGTATTCCAATGCAAAATAGAAAAAGATCTCCTCCCATATATGACAAAGATTGGTTATGTGGTAAATAATATTATTAGCTTTTTTCGATTGGTATGCACTCAGCTCTCAGCTCATTCACTCTTTGGCTTTGGCGCGAAGTTTTGGTTTTTTTGAAGTTTACCCTGCATTTTGCGAGTTCAAAGTTCTGATAAATTTTGACATTTAGACCATTTTAACGACCAAACAAATGTGTTTCATGGTAAAACATTCTTCGGTTAAAAGAAAAGTTCGAAAGAAGTTCGAAGAAGAAAGATTCGCAAAATGCAGGATAAATTTCAAAAATCACAACTTCCCGCCAAAGCATTGTAAGTCCATGAAATTAAGCAAATTTTACGTAGAAGTGTTTGAGTTCTTACGCACTCTTCGTAAATTTTATAGAAATTTTTTTTTTATACAACACGTCAAAATTTGACAATTTTTTAAGTCAAAAACATTTGTTTTCTACGGTGGTGGGGAGCGGAATGGCTTAAACGTTGCATTATTTTGCGCGGCCTTAAAGAAGAGGCTTCAAATTTAATTATTTTTTTTCAAATTTTTTTTTTTTATCAAAAATTAACCAAGCTTTGCCTCAAAAACTCGCAAAATGCAGGGTAAATTTCAAAAAATAATAACTTTGCGCCAAAGCATCGCAAGTCCTTAAAATTAAAGAGAATTTACTTAGAAATGTTTAAATTTTTACGCCCGCTTAGTAAATTGAGTCGAAATTTTTTTTGTATACTATACATGTTGTCAAAGTTTGGCAAGTTTTAATGTCAAAACCTGTTTTTTCTGGGGTGTGGTGGGGAGTGGAATGATTCAAATGTTCCATCATCTTATATAACCTTAAAGACGAAACTTCAAATTTTCTCGTGCAAAAAATCTCATTCAATATTGTTCAAAATTGGACGAATTATACCTATTTAAAAATCGTTAATTTTTTAGATTTTTTAAATGTCGCGGTTTTTTTGCCGAGTGTATCAACTTGCTTTTAAACCAATTTAAAGTAAAACATTTTAAACAAACGTACTGTGTTCATATAATAATAATAATAATATTTCATTTTTACAGTTTTCTGGACTTAACACTGCTTTACCATCAAATGTGCACATTTTAACATTAGAACCTTGGGATAAAAATAAAGTTCTTTTACGATTAGAACATTTTTACGAAAAGAATGAAGATTCCATTTATTCTAATTCGGCTACAGTTGATATTCAGGTATATACTGTTTTATATTTAAAAAAAAGAACAACAAATGGTCTAGTATATTAGGTTTTTCTGTATTAACAATTTTAGAATGTGAAATACAAAATAAATTTAACTCATACATTTATCCTCAATAAGAATAATAATAAGAATAAATAATTAAAAAAAAAATTATTTGGCGCCAATTGTATTTCATGTATCGTAAACTCACGTCTGATATTTAATGGTCAGATAAAATAGATATTAATAAATCGAAATAGATATATATATATATATATAGTCTAGTTAACG
Source organism: Clivina fossor (assembly GCA_963966155.1). Taxonomy (NCBI): domain Eukaryota; kingdom Metazoa; phylum Arthropoda; class Insecta; order Coleoptera; family Carabidae; genus Clivina; species Clivina fossor. Next base: position 39,040,662 of record OZ014551.1, read on the forward strand.
TAAGCCGTCTTCCCGAACAACCAGTTTAGTTTTGGTTAACCAAACTAGGCTTGCGTATGTATTTTTGTTGGAATATTATATATATATATATATATATATATATATATATATATATATATATATATATATATATATATTAGAGTGTATCGAAAAAAATTGATTTCAACGGCTTAGCAAAAAACAAACTTTTTTGTTTATAAATCAGTTATTGAGTATTCAAACGTAATTTAAATTAGGTCTAGGGCGTTAAAAACCGCGTTTTTGGCTGTTTTTTACATTCTCGAGTATAATTATAGTATACCAGTGACGCAGCCAGGGGGGTTGAAGGGAGGTAAACCCCGCTCCCCAAGAACCTGAACGACCAAAATCATGCGTTTGTGAAACATGAAATATGTTATTTTACTTTCATTTTTATAAAAATAATTTTTATTGCTGTTTACTTTTATACAAATTATAGTATTATCTTTATTGATTAATATTAGTAACCCCCCCCCTCCCATGACAAGTTTCTGGCTACGCCACTGTATTATACAATTCAAATATGAATTTATCTGGATTAAATTATGATCACACAATGTGGAACGTGCGGCAGATTTTTAGAGATTGTTTGATTGTCAAAAAATCTAGATAATAATATAAAATAAACAAATATAAGTTGTAAAAAAAAATTGTCTCATTTTAACAAATGTTTAATGACATTAATATTACTTATTTATCTTTCCTTGTAGAATTTATTTGCAACTTTCCACATACTAGACATAGAAGAAATGGCATTAGGAGCAAATCAACTAAAATCAGAAGTAAATCGTCTAGAATGGACAGCAGAAAATGAACAGAAAAACGAACAACAATTATTTGATAATCAAATTCAACGTGATACGACAATTACGTTGAATCCAATGGAAATTAGAACATTTATTGTTACTGTGCAATCAATTTTACAATAATTAATTTTTAATTTAATTTTACTTTCTATGTTATTGTTATTATAATAAAATTAATAAAATAAAAATTAATATGTTTTAAATTAGAATCAACTTAATAATTTTATTTCTTTAATTGCCTTTAATTCGGAGGATTCAATTTTATTTCAGAAATTATTTTAGTGATTAAAGTTATGTTGTTCTAATAAAATGTTTTTAATAATTATTGTTTAAATATTTGAGCAACTTTTCTTTTGGTTTTCAATTGTTAAATAGATGTGATCTATCACAGAAAAGGAGATCTAGTTTCACCCAAGTCAATAGTGAATTATTAGTATCATTGATAAGTTTGGAAAATTTGTTCAAATATTCTAAAAACTGTTGAAGTTCATTTCTATAATATATCATGCTTGCAAAAAAGTTGTAATAAACTATCTAGCGTTCAAGGACACATAATATTAAGACAGGTTACGCCCTAATATAAAGTTACATAGTCTATAGGGGGAAATTTTAACATATCACCATTGTCCATCTCATTAGATTTTCTATCAAATGTAACATTACTAATGTATGTTTTCGGTATTTTTTGAAGAATTTCTTTCAATTTGCATTTGAATTTAAATCTTAAAAATGTAATTTTTATTTTGTTGAATATGTACTAAAGATCTGTGTCACGGAAATTATAAATACAATTTGGAATAACAAGTTGTATGGAGTGTGTGATAAGCCGCTATATGCACGGTTTATTGTTTAAATTAAGAGCTAAAAATATTTTTCCGATTATTTTTGTTGAATTTTTTAAACTTTCTAATGGGCGTCAAAAGAAAAATAAATTTTCGACATCATTAAGGATCTCCCTAGTATGTATGTAAGTATTATCAGTATCTTCCCTACTTTTTCGCTTGCGTTTGTTTTATAAGCTTGTGTCTGTGTTACTTAAAAATACACAAGTAAGCGTCTTAACTCAAATCAATGTACCAATGAAGAAAAAATTAAAAATATACAAACAAATCCTGTATTTCAGTCAGCAAAAAGACCAGCATCACAAACTACAAACAGCAAACACACAAATTAAACTACATTGAACGACGAACAACAAAAGAAAACAAAAAAACCGAGATCTGGCATTTCATTAGAAGAAACTTTAACATTACAAACCACAAACATTAAAGAAACAAATAAAATTAAACCAAAAGACAAACCACAAAAAAATCCTAGATCTAGTACTCCATCAGAGGAAAACTCAACACTAGACGAACAACTGCAACCACTTAAAAGAATCAATAATGAGCGACAAGAAAAATATGACATTAATTTTGAACAATTTAAAAAATTCCTAGAAGATTTTAAAAGAAATAAAGACAAACTAACAATAGCTAGGAAATATACACAAAATACACATAAATTACTACAACTGCTATATGACATATATTCATACTTAAAATAAAGCGGTATAAAATTAAAATTTACAAAAATCAGTAACAAATTAAAACAACAATTAGAGAAAGAAGCAAAAGATCAAGCAAATACTATATCCAGTACAGACGAAGACACTGAATTTTACTAACAAAGTATAAAAATGGCTATTCTACAGTGGAACTTAAATGGTTTTCACGCACACTTACCAGAACTGCAAAATATTGTATCACAATTAAACCCAAACTACATATGTTTACAGGAAACTCGATTACACGATTATCAACGAGCAAAACTAAATAATTATACCACTTATAAAAAAGATAGATTCAACCTTTAAAATGCCAGTGGTGGTGTGGCTATTTTTGTAAAAAATTCAATATACGCTAAACAAATATACCTTCAAACTGATTTGGAAGCTATTGTTATAACAACATAGTACCATAAAAACAATATGTAATATATATCTCCCACCTGACTTACACATAAACGCTTATATGCTAACCAATTTAATTAATCAATTATCTAAGCCTTTTCCAATAGTAGGTGATTTCAATAGCCACAATCATGATACAAAGAAATAGAGATATGATCTTGCGCATCTAGTCGTGACGTAAGCTGGTAAGTTGAATTTGACATATAACCTCAATTCGGTTCGTCGTTCATGTATATCTCTAATTTATAATTTTTTTGTTGTTTTGGTAAACATTCTCATTGTGAAAGAAACACTTTTTGGAATTATATAGTGCAACAATTAGGTGCTCGGCTACGTTGTGCAATAATGACAATCAAAGTAAAAACTCTGGTAGGTATATAATGATTCTTCGGTTTCCAAATAATAAATTCTTGTAAAAGAGTAGATTTTATGAACATTAAATACGCCAGGGTGTGTTTAATACATTTCTCTGAGAACAGTTTCAATAGAAACCTGAAATTTGAACTTACTGGTATTTTATCCAAAAACTTTTAAAAGAAGATGCAGTGCCAACGTTAAATTTGCCCATCACACATCGGCGACAAACTCAAAGCAGTCTTAGAAACGCACGCCATAAAAAAAGGAAAAACAAAAGTAATAGTTAGGGAAGGAGGTTTGTCAAAACCATCTCCAGAGTTAATGGCTCAGTTTGAAAAGCTGGAAGAAGTTTTTAATTCTTTCAATCCAAACAACACAATAAAGATTTGTAAAGAATATATACACAAATTACACATTGTAAAAATGAAATTAAATTATTATTTTCTAGATCTAGAATATACTTTAGGTTAAGAATATTAAATAAAACCATCTCCAGAGTTAATGGCTCAGCTTGAAAAGCTGGAAGAAGTTTTTAATTCTTTCAATCCAAAAAATCAAAACTTTAATTGGTGGTGGCCATGTTGTTTTGATACTGTCTGTCTAATCTGTTGTTTATTATTCAGTTACTGATGCCAAATCACCATGGCTAGTTACACGATTGAGCAGCATGTCCAAATGATAAAACTTTATTATCAAAATGAGTGCTCGTTAGTGCAAAATATCGCAGAATTTGATGATAACCGATTTCTTTTGGCCCAAATTGAATGATATGGAGGTAGGCAACATGTGGTTCCAGCAGAACGGCGCAACGTGCCACACAGCGGACGCCACGATGGACATTCAGCATGAACGATTTGAGGGTATGTTTATCTCTCGCAGAGGTGACGTAAATTGGCCAACAAGATCGTGCGATTTGACCTCGCTAGACTTTTTCTTGTGGAGTTTCCTGAAGTCGCAAATCTATGCCAATAAGCCGCAATCGACTGATGCCCTTAAAATCAACAGAACCAATGCCATCACTCAAATTCAACCGGATCTATGAGTAACAATGGCGCAGTCGGTAGGATAATTATTTGGGTTAGTAGTTATCAAGCATAAACGCAAATTTCGGAAGGAAAAAAAAAACGCGAGTGAAATGAATTACGCGACAATATATGGTGCTACCGTCGATAATGTTCGTGGGTCATCCATATACACGAATGAGAAAGTGTCGATTTCGGTATTACCGTGATATGCAAATACCGCATATAAACCGGCTACCGCGACAAATATAAACTTTACGGCTTTATTAAACGCTGAAACTACATATCTTAATTCAATACCTGTGTATGAAGAAAGATGTACTCCACAAGAAAGTGACAGTGGAGTTAGTAAAACTGCCGTAATGTCCAACAGCATCGTCAGCCAAGACGCTGAAACCGCCATCGTATCCTGCAGTATCGCCAGTGAACACGCTATAACCGCCATCGCACCCTGCAGTACCGCTATCGTATCCTGTAGTATAGCCAGCAAAAACGCTAAATCCGCCATCGCACCCTGCAGTACCGTAAACAAAAACGCAGAGATATCAAATCCGCCGCCGTATCCATCGCTACCGTCAGCGAACTCGCTAAAACGGCCGTCGTATTCAACGACATCATCAGTTTAATACATTTCTCTGAGGACAGTTTCAAGAGAAACCTGCAATTTGAACTTACTGGTATTTTATCCAAAGACTTTTAAAAGAAGATGCAGTGCCAACGTTAAATTTGCCCATTACACATCGGCGACAAACTCAAAGCAGTCTTAGAAAAGCACGCGATAAAAAAAGGAAAAACAAAAGTAATAGTTAGGGAAGAAGGTTTGTCAAAACCATCTCCAGAGTTAATGGCTCAGCTTGAAAAGCTGCAAGAAGTTTTTAATTCTTTCAATCCAAACAACACAATAAAGATTTGTAAAGAATATACACATATACAAATACACATTGTAAAAATGAAATTAAATTATTATTTTCTAGATCTAGAATATACTTTAGGTTAAGAATATTAAATAAAACTTTAAATGTTTAAATTCTTTAAAGTTTTTAATTCTTTCAATCCAAAAATCAAAACTTTAATTAATAAGTCTGTAAGTAGAAAAAGGTAAATAAAAAAAACAATTTTGTAATTTCTCTAATATTTTATTTTAATATCATGCTATGTTAATGTGATTAAAGTTGTAAAATTGAGTATTTTTTTGTAGTTTTCTTTTTACCTCTTAAATTACTATTTTATTGCTCAAAATAGTCAATTATTATAAATAACATACAAAATAAAATAACTACTATCCGACGACAAACGTTATTAATTTTTAAGCAAAAACTATTTTATTATTTACCTACACCAGTATTTCCAGTCTTGGCAGTGTCTTTAAAAAAATGTCAAATTGTTTCTCTTTGTATCATGAGCCACAATAATATTTGAGGATCAATATCTACAGACAGAAAAGCTAAAAAAATTGAGAAAATAATAAACGATGACATAGTGTTGTTAAATGATGGCAGCCCTACACATTTCCGTGCCCAAACAGGAAACTTTTCAAGCATTGATCTTGCTTTATGCGAAGCAAGCATAACAAGTTTAATATCATTTAAAGTTATAATATTGTTTCGATATAAATATTAATTAACTTAATTTATTAAATATTAATCATTTTAAATTTAACGTTTAATCGACCGATTTTTATTAATTTTAGAAATCAAACTTCTTTTCAAAAATGTTTTGTTCATTTTGTCTACTTTTTCTTTGTAATACTGTACCAGATTCGTAAATAATCATTTGTGTACTAAATATCCACGACTTTTATTTATTAATAAAATATGAAAGTTCAGATAAACAAACTAGAGCTATGTCATAAATTACATTACAGCATTTTGTTTTGAGTAGATATTAATTCATGAATACATTTAAAACTCTATTTACATAAGTAATTTATTGCAATGTTTACCTAGATTGACTATGATTTTCAAGAACTGTATCCGGAAAAATTAAAATTATTATAAAACAAATGGCCAAACTTCATTGAAAAAGTAGTACCATTATTAAAAAAAAAAGTAACAGATAATACAACTGAAAAAACATTATGTGACAAATTAAATGTTGTTTTGATGCTGTCTGTCTAATCTGTTGTTTATTATTCAGTTACTGATGCCAAATCACCATGGCTAGTTACACGATTGAGCAGCATGTCCAAATGATAAAACTTTATTATCAAAATGAGTGCGCGTTAGTGCAAACCTTGCGACCAATTTGATGATAACCGATTTCTTTTGGCCCAAATTGAACGACGCCAACCCACACGATGTTCACCTGGTGGCAATGCATCCACGAAAAGTTACTGTTTGGTGCGGATTTTGGATCGGCGGCGTCATTATTCCGTACTTTTTTGAAAACGACGTTGGTGAGTCCATTATTGTCAACGGTGAGCGCTACAGGACGATGATAACCGATTTCTTTTGGCCCAAATTGAACGATATGGAGGTAGACAACATGTGGTTCCAGCAGGACGGCGCAACGTGCCACACAGCGGACGCCACGATAATAACATAATATGTATATATTCAAATCAGAACTAGAAAGAATTGGTATGACAATGAACATAGAGAAAACAAAGACTATGATAATCGGAGATAAAGATGTGAAACATAAAATATACATAAACGGCACACAATTGGAACAAATTAAAACATTTAAATATCTTGATAGCCACTTTACGGAAAATCGAAATATTGACTTTGAAATAAAAGAAAGAACTAATGCGACAGAAAAAGTATTCAACGCTTTAAAAACAGAATTTATCAGAAATAAAAATATACCGGAATCAACAAAAGTAGCAGCATTTAATAGCGTTTACGTGCCAACATTGACCAATTCATGTGAATCCTGGACGACGACTCAAAAACATCTATCAAGTATCCAAAGCATGGAAATGAGATTTTTCAGAGGAATTACATGCAAAACAAAAAGAGATCACATTAAAATTCGACCTTTAGAGAAGAGCTAAATACGAAGAGTGCAAGAAAGCGAAAACACCCATGGCAACAAATCAACAAATGGACAACACAGCAGAAGAAAGAATACAAGTACCATAAAGAGAGTTGATCGGAAGTTTAATGTACGTAGCGCTAGGAAGTCGACCCGACATTATGTACTCAGTGTCATATCTAAGTCAATTATTAGATAAACCAAATGAAATAGTATGAAAAGCGGGAAAACGAGTGATACGTTATCTCAAAGGAACTAAAGAGCTAGCATTAACCTACAAGAAAAGCGACGGTAAAAATCAACTAAAAACATATTCAGATGCAGACTGGGCGGGAAATATTCAAGATAAAAAAGCGTATCAGGATGCACAGTTTATTACTGCGACAACGTCACATCATGGTTTGCGAGAAAACAACAATCTGTAGCATTATCATCAACGGAGGCTGAATATATAGCAGCAGCGTTGGCGAAACAAGAAATAATATCATCTAAAGGAATCGCATCCGATTTGAGTGAAGAAAACAGCGAAGCAACCTTACCAATGGACAATCAAGGAGCAATTGAATTAACAAAAAGCTACAAAAATAGCAAGCGAAGTAAACACATCGAAATAAAATACCATTTTATCAAAGACTTAGTGCGAAAAGGTGAAGTAAATATAAAACATGTTCCAAGTGATCAAAATGTTGCGGACATTTTCACAAAAGCAATAAGTTATGTGAAGTTCAGTGACTTTAGAAATAAGTTGAATATTATTTAAGATTCAGTACTTATGTCAATATTTGTAATAATTTTTATATTCATTAAAAATGTAAAACTAAATATTGAGAGAAGGCATTGAAGTATTATGTAGTGACTTTTTATTTTGTAGTAGTAGCAGTAGTTATTTTTGTCATATTCATGTCGGTCCTGCGTACACACTTCATAAAATGTTCATGTGCGACTTTGACATGTGCAATGTTTGTTTCTGGTAGAATTATGTTATAAATAAAAGTATTAGTTTAAAATACGAAATTGTCTACTTAATATACAAGCGCAGCCTGTACGACCGTTAAATTATAATAAAACAAAGAACATTGAATATAATTTTGATCCTTTAATTAAGTCTATTTTTATTATATAGTCTCGCAATTATTATTGCCTCGTACCTGGATGTGCTGCAATAAAAAATGAGCGTAAATTTTGCCTTCCAAGAAACAGCGAACGGAGAAATAAATGGCTACGTAATATAAATCGAGAAGATTTGTAGGAAACTGAAAGACATTGTTTCACCATATTATATGTAGCCGTCATTTTGAAGATTCAATGTTAACTAATGCAGAAAGAAAGCAATTGAACAGGAATGCTATTTCAACGCAAGGTATTTATTTTATTTTATTTAAAAACAATTACAATTAAAAGCAACACATATTATATATCCGTGTTTCTTATTTAAAAAAATGCTCGCAAAATTTACGGTAAAAAACTTGTACATCAAAACAAAGTTAAATAAACATTTACTGATAAACATTAAGTATTATTTTGGTAATATTGGTTAAAGATTGTATTTTAATTTTTTATAGTATAAAATATTTGCAAATACCTGTTAAAATGTTTACTTATATAAATTACTAAATAAATTTTAGAAAAAGTATCATCTTATTATTTGAGTTAAATATTTTTAGAAATTGCTCCTATGAATTATATTTTTAAATATTTGGAATTTTACGTTACTAAACATTTAGATTTTTTTAATATGTATAGCTATTGTTATTTTCAGATATTCCGACAACAAATATATTACTCTTTCCGAATTAGGAGTGTCCAAGTTGATGAAGTTAAACCAACGGGAACGATTATTATATGGAGTGGTAAAAAAACAAAAAAATATAGTACGTCATTTAAGAAAAAAAACAAATTTAAAAGAAGATGCAAACAGGTTAAATTTGCCCATCACACATCGGCGACAAACTCAAAGCAGTCTTAGAAATGCACGCCATAAAAAAAGGAAAAACAAAAGTAATAGTTAGGGAAGGAGGTTTGTCAAAACCATCTCCAGAGTTAATGGCTCAGCTTGAAAAGCTGGAAGAAGTTCTTAATTCTTTCAATCCAAACAACACAATAAAGATTTGTAAAGAATATACACATATACAAATACACATTGTAAAAATGAAATTAAATTATTATTTTCTAGATCTAGAATGTACTTTAGGTTAAGAATATTAAATAAAACTTTAAATGATAAGTCTGTAAGTAGAAAAAGGAAAATAAAAAAAATAATTTTGTAATTTCTCTAATATTTTATTTTAATATCATGCTATGTTAATGTGATTAAAGTTGTAAAATTGAGTATTCTTTTTGCAGTTTTCTTTATACCTCTTAATTTACTATTTTATTGCTCAAAATAGTAAATTATTATAAATAACATACAAAATAAAATAACTACTATCTGACGACAAACGTTATTAATTTTTAAGCAAAAAAATTTTATTATTTACCTACACCAGCATTTCCAGCCTTGGCAGTGTCTTTAAAAAAATGTCAAATTGTTTCTCTTTTTATCATGAGCCACAATAATATTTGAGGATCAATATCTACAGACAGAAAAGCTAAAGAAATTGAGAAAATAATAAACGAAGACATAGTGTTGTTAAATGATGGCAGCCCTGCACATTTCTGTGCCCAAACAGGAAACTTTTCAAGCATTGATCTTGCTTTATGCGAAGCAAGCATAACAAGTTTAATATCATTTGCAGTTATAATATTGTTTCGATATAAATATTAGTTAACTTAATTTATTAAATATTAATCATTTTAAATTTAAGGTTTAATCGACCGATTTTTATTAATTTTAGAAATCAAACTTCTTTTCAAAAATGTTTTGTTCATTTTGTCTACTTTTTCTTTGTAATACTGTACCAGATTCGTAAATAATCATTTGTGTACTAAATATCCACGACTTTTATTTATTAATAAAATATGAAAGTTCAGATGAACAAACTAGAGCTATGTCATAAATTACATTACAGCATTTTGTTTTGAGTAGATATTAATTCATGAATACTCGATATAATAAATCTGAAAATAATTTATATATTTGAATAAAAACAGATGAAGAAAGAGAATGTAAAGTATGGCTGCAATATTCAAAGGAACCATGGAATATAATTCTGGAAAATTGGACAAAAAGTTTTCATCTAAGAAATTTATCATACTATAAAAAATTTTCAGAAGAAAAAATAGCATACATATTAAAGGAGTGGCCTTCCTTAAAATTGCCATTAGGTTACAAATTAGTAAATATTTTACAATTTAAAACTCTATTTACATAAGTAATTTATTGCAATGTTAACCTAGATTGAATATGATTTTCAAGAATTGTATCCGGAAAAATTAAAATTATTATAAAACAAATTGCCAAACTTCATTGAAAAAGTAGTACCATTATTAAAAAAAAAAGTAAAAGATAATACAACTGAAAAAACATTATGTGACAAATTAAATAATGCGGAATTAACTGCAAGTAAAAAGTGCAATATATATTATACGTATTTAGTTTATTTAATATATAATAAATTTACAGTATCTCGAGATTCCATAATTTTATTATTTAAATAGAGGGTTTTTCAATAAAAGCGGGTCGATTTTGGCAGCCTGTGGCGGCCATGTTGTTTTGATACTGTCTGTCTAATCTGTTGTTTATTATTCAGTTACTGATGCCAAATCACCATGGCTAGTTACACGATTGAGCAGCATGTCCAAATGATAAAACTTTATTATCAAAATGAGTGCTCGTTAGTGCAAACGTTGCGACCAATTTGATGATAACCGATTTCTTTTGGCCCAAATTGAACGATATGGAGGTAGGCAACATGTGGTTCCAGCAGAACGGCGCAACATGCCACACAGCGGACGCCACGATGGACATTCTGCATGAACGATTTGAGGGTATGGTTATCTCTCGCAGAGGTGACGTAAATTGGCCAACAAGATCGTGCGATTTGACCTCGCTAGACTTTTTCTTGTGGAGTTTCCTGAAGTCGCAAATCTCGGCAGACGGGAATTCAACAACTTCCCAAATTTATCACCAGTATCATTCAAGAACGACGACTTGCTTGTTTACTGTCAACATTTGGAAAACCTCCACAGTAATTTCAAGGAACGATTCCAGGATATTTTAAACATGGACATACCAGACTGGGTTTTGGATCCTTTTTCAAATGTCGACACAGTAGGATCATCCCAGTTAGAAGAAGAACTAATAGAACTGACGACACATGAGGAATTAAAATTTAAATTTAAAAATGGCTACCAAGAATTTTGGCTGCAGAAGCCGATTTCGCAACTGTATCCATGATTATGGTCGATTGTACAACGATTTTTGATAGCATTCCCATCGTCCTATTTAGCTGAACGTGGATTTAGTGCTGTAGCAACGTTGGTAACTAAAAAGAGAAATCGGCTTCATGTTACTGAACGCGGCGCGGCGACTTACGATTGTTTCTAAGTAAAATCGAGCCTGATATTAACAAACTCCTAAAAATGCATGAAATACAACCTTCTCGTTAGATAAATAATTGTAAATACAATGTCTTCTGAATGTCAATAAAAATTCTTCTCAATATAATTAAGTATGCGTTTTAATTGTTCTCACTGAAACATTCTTCCTTAAACTCAGAAATAGGATAGGAGTCATATCCTATCTTACGACTATACAATATTACAGTGTAATTACATGTTTAAATATATCGTGGCAATAGCTGTTTCAGATTCGCGACAGATGGTAAGTAAACAAAATTGGGGGGCGCTAGAAAAAAAAAATATTCTAAAAGTGGGCGGTGGCCAAATAAGGTTGAGAACCTATAGTGTAAATAATGCAAACATTATTTTAATCGTCAAATGCAACGAGAATAAACGTAAATTATTCAAAAAGAAAATGTTTCGCTACGTTCGGGTAAAATATTTACGGTGCCTACATGTGCGTTTACGCAATTAGTTAGTTTTTAAGAAAAACACTGAATTCGCTCGCCGTTGATGACACCCAGCTATGAAATCGGAAATAAGTTAGTGCTTAGTTTAGTGATTGATGATTTAGTTCAGTTATGTGCTCGCAAGTGTCATCAGATAAATAAAATTTAGTTCGCATAGAGACATTTAAGTAAAATTTAAGAAAATCATAGTTCGCATTAGATAAGTGCATGCTAATTTAAGTAATATTTTGTTATAATTATATCTATTTATTTGATATAATTATATTTAAATGAAGGGCGATGTAACAAGACAGTTCTGGGCCATGTGGTTATTGTAATCTGATACATATTTCTAAAGACTAAGTAATTTTGTATCTGTTAGAATTGACCTAGTGACAGATTTATATATTAGGGTTCGCAGCAAACCACTTGGCCACTTGAATATATTTCTTGGAAATATTTTAAGTGTTTTAGTTTTTTGTTGTAATATTTGAAAAGTGACAATTTTAGTTTTTGAGAAAAAGTAGGTGTTTCTCTCTGTGGCATCAGTCAGTTCACGCTCGCCTTCGCTTTTGTTAAGTTCGCTTTTAAGGCTGCTTAGAGTGTCAGAGGCCTCTAGAATCGATTTATTTGTTAGATTTTGTTTTAATTTAGTATTAACTTTCGCGCTTAAAGTTTATATTTGTTATATTACATTTCGCTTTTTCCTGTATTTTTGTATATTTCGTAATTTGCGTTCTTATGTTATTATATTTAATAAAAGCTTAATTCAATAATTGTTGGTCACTACTTTTATGCACGCTCCCTAAACTTTATAAATATACGCTAACCGCTTGTTATGTTACATATGCAATAGATTCATTAAAAATTGGACCACTCGAATCCGTGCCACAGTGAAAAGCCGCCGCGGATATCTGAACGATGTTATATTCCATAAATAATGGCATACATGGGCCTTTCAAATAAAAAAAGAATTTCGTTAATACCTCACACACAGCTTGTTTTATTCCATTTCAACATAGACCCGCCCTTATTGAAAAACCCTATAGTACTGACTTCAATTTTTATGTTTCTATACAGACTATAAACGACATCGGCCATAAAATTCACTTAACCCTTTGTTGACGGACGGTACGCTGAAGTACCACTTCTTCAAAATCCTATATATTTTACATATCTACTTAAAAACTGCTCATAGCCGGTCGGTACGTTGGTGTACCTATTTGGATTGTAGTGTATTAAATTGCAACATGATGGCAGCACTTATTTTCGTATAATTTGACATTTTCTCGAATCACTCGTATTCAACTAGTTCGTTTGAGGTTAGCGATATTTGAAAATTTTTTTCCGGCTTATTTTACAGTTTTCTGAGTATTTCAAATTGTGTTTTGCGTGTATAGACATTTATTTATGCAAATATTTATTTACTTTGTATGCTGATAGTGAGAAGTGTTTTATTTTAACAATTTTTCTTGTGGTACTCTGAAGTACCGTCAGGCAGTAACAATACAGAAGTCATGGAGGAAATTCAACCGGTATGATGTTTGATTTTAATTTTTAATAATCATAATTTGACTATTATATAATATTTTAGGCAACATCAAAGTGGTCTAACAGCAAAAGACCTTTAACTGATGCGGAGATATTAAAAATTATAGAAAATGTCACTTTCGATAATATTCCCGATGATTATAAAATTGATACAGGTGTTGAAGACGATGATGAACATGATGACAATGATATTATTTATGACAAAATAGAGGGAACTAATTTAAAGCAGAATTATGTTCTGAAAGATAGTGCAACAGTTGTTGAAGAAGTAGTTATAGAAGATATTGAAGAGGTACATAGAGAAGAGAATGTACTGCAGTAACCGCACTTGACAATAAACAGAAGAAAAAAAACCTGGTAAGAGTCAGAACACTGTAATTGATAGAAAATGGAAGAAGAAAGAAGTCTCAAGTTCTATACCAGAATACGTGTTACCAGAAGATTGTGTAGATGAGAAATTTGTAGCGTGTCAGACGCCAACAGAAATTTTTAAGACACTCATAAATCCTCTGCTAAAAAACTTAGTTCATCAATCCAATTTATATGCTGTACAAAGAAGCAAAATTTTAAATACAAACAAAGATGAGTTGTTAGTCTTCATAGGTTTGAATATGCTCATGGGTTATCACAAAGTGCCTAACTGGCGACATTATTGGTCTACATCTAAAGACTTAGGAATTCCACTAGTGTCTTCTACAATGTCCAGAGACAGATTTGATAAGCTGCTAAGTAATTTGCATGTCAATGATAATTCCCTGATAGCTAATAATATCAAAAAAGATAAACTATATAAATTACGTCCGATGATACAAACTCTAAATTAAACATTTAGCTCTCTCTACAATGGAACAAGAAATTTATCTGTCGATGAATCCATGATAATTTTCAAGGGGCGCAGTTCACTGAAACTGTATAACCCGATGAAACCAATAAAACGTGGTTACAAACTTTGGTGTTTCTCAGATCAAAAAGGGTATATCAAAAAATTTCAAATATATGAAGGCAAAAATGAAACAATCGAAGATAAGTATTGTGGATTTGGGCTTGGTGAGAGAGTTGTTCTTAGTCTGACTGAAAATGAATGGGGAAGAAACAGAATTATATATTTTGACAATTATTTCACTTCGATACCTTTGCTAGAAAAATTGAAAACTGAAAATACTCTAGCATGCGGGACTATAAAATCCAATAGGAAAGGTTTACCTAACAACACGACAGATGCTAAACTTTTAAAACGGGGTGATTATGATTATAGATTTTCGTCTATGGATATAGGAGTATGGAAATGGCAAGATAACAAAACCGTGTTTGTAGCAAGCAATTTTCACGGAAGTGAAGAAACGTCAGTCAAGCGTACTCAAAAAGATGGATCAAAATTGCAAATTCCAGCTCCAGTTGCTATTCAAGATTACAATAAGTATATGGGAGGTGTCGACTATGCTGACAGATTGAGGGCTGTTTATGGTGTAGACAGAAGATCGAAAAAGTGGTGGCACCGTATATTTTGGGGGCTACTGGATATGGCATTTGTAAATGCATACGTCATTTGTTCTGAAATAAAAGAGAAAAAGCCGCTTCTAGATTTTCGCAGAGATGTTACTTTGGGTCTTATAACACAGGGGCGGTGTGCTACAAACAAGAGACGTCTTTCAGAAATGAACACTAATTTACCTTCTAAAAAAAAGACGTGGTAACTATTCTGTTCCAGCTGATGTAAGACTTTCGAACAGAGGGGCACACTGGGTTCTTTTTGATGGAAATAGAAGTAGATGTGAAGTATGCAGCAAGAAGGGTATCCAATCAAAACCCATTTCGAGGTGTTCTGCGTGCAATGTATCACTTTGCTGTAACGCAAGCAAAAATTGTTTCGCAGAATATCACCAAGTGCCCCTCCCTCCCACCCACTAATGCATCTTTTTTATTTAGTGTTTCAAATTTGTTTATAGTCTTATAAGAATATACTCGTATATTATGCATAGTTATAATGTTTATTTCGTAAAATAAAGTATTTTTATGTGCGTACAATATGTAGTATATATCTCCCACGTGACTTACACATAAACGCTGATATGCTAACCAATTTAATTAATCAATTATCTAAGCCATTTCTAATAGTAGGTAATTTCAATAGCCACAATCATGATACAAAGAAATAGAGATATGATCTTGCGCATCTAGTCGTGACGTAAGCTGGTAAGTTGAATTTGACATATAACCTCAATTCGGTTCGTCGTTCATGTATATCTCTAATTTATAATTTTTTTGTTGTTTTGGTAAACATTCTCATTGTGAAAAAAACACTTTTTTGAATTATATAGTGCAAAAATTAGGTGCTCGGTTACGTTGTGCAATGACAATCAAAAGTAAAGACTCTGGTAGGAATATGATGTTTTTTCGGTTTCCAAATGATAAATTCTTGTAAAAGAGAAGATTTTATGAACATTAAATACGCCAGGGTGTGTTTAATACATTTCTCTGAGGACAGTTTCAAGAGAAACCTGAAATTTAAACTTACTGGTATTTTATCCAAAGACTTTTAAACGAAGATGCGAACACGTTAAATTTGCCCATCACACATCGGCGACAAACTCAAAGCAATCTTAGAAAAGCACGCCATAAAAAAAGGAAAAACAAAAGTAATAGTTAGGGAAGGAGGTTTGTCAAAACCATCTCCAGAGTTAATGGCTCAGCTTGAAAAGCTGGAAGAAGTTTTTAATTCTTTCAATCCAAACAACACAATAAAGATTTGTAAAGAATATACACATATACAAATTACACATTGTAAAAATGAAATTAAATTATTATTTTCTAGATCTAGAATATACTTTAGGTTAAGAATATTAAATAAAACTTTAAATGTTTAAATTCTTTAAAGTTTTTAATTCTTTCAATCCAAAAATCAAAACTTTAATTGATAAGTCTGAATATTGAAAGAAGAATATACACATATACATTGTAAAAATGAAATTAAATTATTATTTTCTAGATCTAGAATGTACTTTAGGTTAAGAATATTAAATAAAACTTTAAATGATAAGTCTGTAAGTAGAAAAAGGAAAATAAAAAAAACAATTTTGTAATTTCTCTAATATTTTATTTTAATATCATGCTATGTTAATGTGATTAAAGTTGTAAAATTGAGTATTTTTTTGTAGTTTTCTTTTTACCTCTTAAATTACTATTTTATTGCTCAAAATAGTCAATTATTATAAATAACATACAAAATAAAATAACTACTATCCGACGACAAACGTTATTAATTTTTAAGCAAAAACTAGTTTATTATTTACCTACACCAGCATTTCCAGCCTTGGCAGTGTCTTTAAAAAAATGTCAAATTGTTTCTCTTTGTATCATGAGCCACAATAATATTTGAGGATCAATATCTACAGACAGAAAAGCTAAAAAAATTGAGAAAATAATAAACGATGACATAGTGTTGTTAAATGATGGCAGCCCTACACATTTCTGTGCCCAAACAGGAAACTTTTCAAGCATTGATCTTGCTTTATGCGAAGCAAGCATAACAAGTTTAATATCATTTACAGTTATAATATTGTTTCGATATAAATAATAATTAACTTAATTTATTAAATATTAATCATTTTAAATTTAACGTTTAATCGACCGATTTTTATTAATTTTAGAAATCAAACTTCTTTTCAAAAATGTTTTGTTCATTTTGTCTACTTTTTCTTTGTAATACTGTACCAGATTCGTAAATAATCATTTGTGTACTAAATATCCACGACTTTTATTTATTAATAAAATATGAAAGTTCAGATGAACAAACTAGAGCTATGTCATAAATTACATTACAGCATTTTGTTTTGAGTAGATATTAATTCATGAATACTCGATATAATAAATCTGAAAGTAATTTATATATTTGAATAAATACAGATGAAGAAAGAGAATGTAAAGTATGGCTGCAATATTCCAAGGAACCATGGAATATGATTCTGGAAAATTGGACAAAAAGTTTTCATCTAAGAAATTTATCATACTATAAAAAATTTTCAGAAGAAAAAATAGCATACATATTAAAGGAATGGCCTTCCTTAAAATTGCCATTAGGTTACAAATTAGTAAGTATTTTACAATTTAAAACTCTATTTACATAAGTAATTTATTGCAATGTTTACCTAGATTGACTATGATTTTCAAGAATTGTATCCGGAAAAATTAAAATTATTATAAAACAAATGGCCAAACTTCATTGAAAAAGTAGTACCATTATTAAAAAAAAAAAGTAAAAGATAATACAACTGAAAAAACATTATGTGACAAATTAAATGTTGTTTTGATGCTGTCTGTCTAATCTGTTGTTTATTATTCAGTTACTGATGCCAAATCACCATGGCTAGTTACACGATTGAGCAGCATGTCCAAATGATAAAACTTTATTATCAAAATGAGTGCTCGTTAGTGCAAACGTTGCGACCAATTTGATGATAACCGATTTCTTTTGGCCCAAATTGAACGATATGGAGGTAGACAACATGTGGTTCCAGCAGGACGGCGCAACGTGCCACACAGCGGACGCCACGATAATAACATAATATGTATATATTCAAATCAGAACTAGAAAGAATTGGTATGACAATAAACATAGAGAAAACAAAGACTATGATAATCGGAGATAAAGATGTAAAACATAAAATATACATAAACGGCACACAATTGGAACAAATTAAAACATTTAAATATCTTAGTAGCCACTTTACGGAAAATGGAAATATTGACTTTGAAATAAAAGAAAGAACTAATGCGACAGGAAAAGTATTCAACGCTTTAAAAACAAAATTTATCAGAAATAAAAATATACCGGAATCAACAAAAGTAGCAGTATTTAATAGCGTTTACGTGCCAACATTGACCAATTCATGTGAATCCTGGACGATGACTCAAAAACATCTATCAAGTATCCAAAGCATGGAAATGAGATTTTTCAGAGGAATTACATGCAAAACAAAAAGAGATCACATTAAAAATTCGACCTTTAGAGAAGACCTAAATACAAAGAGTGCAAGGAAGCGAAAACACCCATGGCAACAAATCAACAAGTGGACAACACAGCAGAAGAAAGAATACAAGTACCATACAGAGAGTTGATCGGAAGTTTAATGTACGTAGCGCTAGGAAGTCGACCCGACATTATGTACTCAGTGTCATATCTAAGTCAATTATTAGATAAACAAAATGAAATAGTATGAAAAGCGGGAAAACGAGTGACACTTTATCTCAAAGTAACTAAATAGCTGGCGTTAACCTACAAGAAAAAAAACGGTAAAAATCAAATAAAAACATATTCAGATGCAGACTGGGCGGTAAATATTCAAGATAAAAAAGCGTATCAGGATGCACAATTTATTACTGCGACAACTTCACATCATGGTTTGCGAGAAAACAACAATCTGTAGCATTATCATCAACGGAGGCTGAATATATAGCAGCAGCGTTGGCGAAACAAGAAATAATATCATCTAAAGGAATCGCATCCGATTTGAGTGAAGAAAACAGCGAAGCAACCTTACCAATGGACAATCAAGGAGCGATTGAATTAACAAAAAGCTACAAAAATAGCAAGCGAAGTAAACACATCGAAATAAAATACCATTTTATCAAAGACTCAGTGCGAAAAGGTGAAGTAAATATAAAACATGTTCCAAGTGATCAAAATGTTGCGGACATTTTCACAAAAGCAATAAGTTACGTGAAGTTCAGTGACTTTAGAAATAAGTTGAATATTATTTAAGATTCAGTACTTATATCAATATTTGTAATAATTTTTATATTCATTAATTCATTAAAAATGTAAAACTAAATATTGAGATGGGGTATTGAAGTATTATGTAGTGACTTTTTATTTTGTAGTAGTAGCAGTAGTTATTTTTGTCATATTCATGTTGGTCCTGCGTGCACAGTTCATAAAATGTTCATGTGCGACTTTGACATGTGGAATGTTTGTTTATGGTAGAATTATGTTATAAATAAAAGTATTAGTTTAAAATACGAAATTGTCTATTTAATATACAAGAACAGCCTTTACGACCATTAAATTATAATAAAACAAAGAACATTGAATATAATTTTGATCTTTTAATTAAGTCTATTTTTATTATTTAGTCTCGCAAATATTATTGCCTCGTACCTGGATGTGGTGCAATAGAAAATGAGCGTAAATTTTGCCTTCCAAGATACAGCGAACGGAGAAATAAATGGCTACGTAATATAAATCGAGAAGATTTGTAGGAAACTGAAAGACATTGTTTCACCATATTATATGTAGCCGTCATTTTGAAGATTCAATGTTAACTAATGCAGAAAGAAAGCAATTGAACAGGAATGCTATTTCAACGCAAGGTATTTATTTTATTTTATTTAAAAACAATTACAATTAAAAGCAACACATATTATATATCCGTGTTTCTTATTTAAAAAAATGCTCGCAAAATTTACGGTAAAAAACTTGTACATCAAAACAAAGTTAAATAAACATCTACTGATAAACATTAAGTATTATTTTGGTAATATTGGTTAAAGATTGTATTTTAATTTTTTATAGTATAAAATATTTGCAAATACCTGTTAAAATGTTTACTTATATAAATTACTAAATAAATTTTAGAAAAAGTATCATCTTATTATTTGAGTTAAATATTTTTAGAAATTGCTCCTATGAATTATATTTTTAAATATTTGGAATTTTACGTTACTAAACATTTAGATTTTTTTAATATGTATATCTATTGTTATTTTCAGATATTCCGACAACAAATATATTACTCTTTCCGAATTAGGAGTGCCCAAGTTGATGAAGTTAAACCAACGGGAACAATTATTATATGAAGTGGTAAAAAAACAAAAAAATATAGTACGTCATTTAAGAAAAAAAACAAGTTGATGAAGTTAAACCAACGGGAACGATTATTATATGGAGTGGTAAAAAAACAAAAAAATATAATACGTCATTTAAGAAAAAAAAACAAATTTAAAAGAAGATGCAAACAGGTTAAATTTGCCCATCACACATCGGCGACAAACTCAAAGCAGTCTTAGAAATGCACGCCATAAAAAAAGGAAAAACAAAAGTAATAGTTAGGGAAGGAGGTTTGTCAAAGCCATCTCCAGAGTTAATGGCTCAGCTTGAAAAGCTGGAAGAAGTTCTTAATTCTTTCAATCCAAACAACACAATAAAGATTTGTAAAGAATATACACATATACAAATACACATTGTAAAAATGAAATTAAATTATTATTTTCTAGATCTAGAATGTACTTTAGGTTAAGAATATTAAATAAAACTTTAAATGATAAGTCTGTAAGTAGAAAAAGGAAAATAAAAAAAATAATTTTGTAATTTCTCTAATATTTTATTTTAATATCATGCCATGTTAATGTGATTAAAGTTGTAAAATTGAGTATTTTTTTTGCAGTTTTCTTTATACCTCTTAATTTACTATTTTATTGCTCAAAATAGTCAATTATTATAAATAACATACAAAATAAAATAACTACTATCTGACGACAAACGTTATTAATTTTTAAGCAAAAACAATTTTATTATTTACCTACACCAGCATTTCCAGCCTTGGCAGTGTCTTTAAAAAAAATGTCAAATTGTCTCTCTTTGTATCATGAGCCACAATAATATTTGAGGATCAATATCTACAGACAAAAATGCTAAAGAAATTGAGAAAATAATAAACGATGACATAGTGTTGTTAAATGATGGCAGCCCTACACATTTCTGTGCCCAAACAGGAAACTTTTCAAGCATTGATCTTGCTTTATGCGAAGCAAGCATAACAAGTTTAATATCATTTGCAGTTATAATATTGTTTCGATATAAATATTAGTTAACTTAATTTATTTAATATTAATCATTTTAAATTTAAGGTTTAATCGACCGATTTTTATTAATTTTAAAAATCAAACTTCTTTTCAAAAATGTTTTGTTCATTTTGTCTACTTTTTCTTTGTAATACTGTACCAGATTCGTAAATAATCATTTGTGTACTAAATATCCACGACTTTTATTTATTAATAAAATATGAAAGTTCAGATGAACAAACTAGAGCTATGTCATAAATTACATTACAGCATTTTGTTTTGAGTAGATATTAATTCATGAATACTCAATATAATAAATCTGAAAATAATTTATATATTTGAATAAAAACAGATAAAAAAAGAGAATGTAAAGTATGGCTGCAATATTCCAAGAAACCATGGAAAAGCACGCCATAAAAAAAGAAAAAACAAAAGTAATAGTTAAGGAAGGAGGTTTGTCAAAACCATCTCCAGAGTTAATGGCTCAGCTTGAAAAGATGGAAGAAGTTTTTAATTCTTTCAATCCAAACAACACAATAAAGATTTGTAAAGGATATACAGATATACAAATACATTGTAAAAATGAAATTAAATTTTTATTTTCTAGATCTAGAATATACTTTAGGTTAAGAATATTAAATAAAACCATCTCCAGAGTTAATGGCTCAGCTTGAAAAGCTGGAAGAAGTTTTTAATTCTTTCAATCCAAAAAATCAAAACTTTAATTGATAAGTCTGTAAGTAGAAAAGGAAAAAGTAAGTAGAATATGATTCTGGAAAATTGGACAAAAAGTTTACATCTAAAAAATTTATCATACTATAACAAATTTTCAGAAGAAAAAATAGCATAAAAGCATTAAAGGAGTGGCTTTCCTTAAAATTGCTATTAGGTTACAAATTAGTAAGCTTTTTACAATTTAAAACTCTATTTACATAAGTAATTTATTGCAATGTTAACCTAGAATGAATATGATTTTCAAGAATTGTATCCGGAAAAATTAAAATTATTATAAAACAAATGGCCAAACTTCATTGAAAAAGTAGTACCATTATTAAAAAAAAAAAGTAAAAGATAATACAACTGAAAAAACATTATGTGACAAATTAAATAATGCGGAATTAACTGCAAGTAAAAAATGCAAAATATTTTATACGTATTTAGTTTATTTAATATATAATAAATTTACAGTATCTCGAGATTCCATAATTTTATTTTTATTACCGACATTAATTCCACCGACAAATAAAATAACAGTTAAGAGTTCCACAACCAAATTATTGTGGAGACCCTCTGTTACTGAATGCAGAGAGAATCCTTTATATTAGAAGTAAAAGTAAGTATATTATATCATTAATTATTTAAATATAGGGTTTTTCAATAAGAGCGGGTCGATTTTGGCAGCCTGTGGCGGCCATGTTGTTTTGATGCTGTCTGTCTAATCTGTTGTTTATTATTCAGTTACTGATGCCAAATCACCATGGCTAGTTACACGATTGAGCAGCATGTCTAAATGATAAAACTTTATTATCAAAATGAGTGCTCGTTAGTGCAAAATATCGCAGAATTTGATGATAACCGATTTCTTTTGGCCCAAATTGAACGATATAGAGGTAGGCAACATGTGGTTCCAGCAGAACGGCGCAACGTGCCACACAGTGGACGCCACGATGGACATTCAGCATGAACGATTTGAGGGTATGGTTATCTCTCGCAGAGGTGACGTAAATTGGCCAACAAGATCGTGCGATTTGACCTTGCTAGACTTTTTCTTGTGGAGTTTCCTGAAGTCGCAAATCTATGCCAATAAGCCGCAATCGACTGATGCCCTTAAAGTCAACAGAACCAATGCCATCACTCAAATTCAGCCGGATCTATGTGTAACAATGGCGCAGTCGGTAGGATAATTATTTGGGTTAGTAGTGATCAAGCATAAACGCAAATTTCGGAAGGAAAAAAAAACGCGAGTGAAATGTTTTACGCGACAATATATGGTGCTACCGTCGATAGTGTTCGTGGGTCATCCATATACACGAATGAAAATGTGTCGATTTCGGTATTACCGTGATATGCAAATACCGCATATAAAACGGCTACCGCGACAAATATAAACTTTACGGCTTCATTAAACGCTGAAACTACATATCTTAATTCAGTACCTGTGTATGAAGAAAGATGTACTCCACAAGAAAGTGGCAGTGGAGTTAGTAAAACTGCCGTAATGTCCAGCAGCATCGTCAGCCAAGACGCTGAAACCGCCATCGTATCCTGCAGTATCCCCAGTGAACACGCTATAACCGCCATCGCACCCTGCAATACCGCTATCGTATCCTGTAGTATCGCCAGCAAAAACGCTAAAACCGCCCTCGTATCCAACGACACCGCCAACAAACACGCTAAAACCGCAATCGCACCCTGCAGTACCGTAAACGAAAACGCAGAGATAACAAATCCGCCGCCGTATCCATCGCTACCGCCAGCGAACTCGCTAAAACCGCCGTCGTATTCAACGACATCATCAGTTTAATACATTTCTCTGAGGACAGTTTCAAGAGAAACCTGCAATTTGAACTTACTGGTATTTTATCCAAAGACTTTTAAAAGAAGATGCAGTGCCAACGTTAAATTTAAAAGAAGAAACAAACAAGTTAAATTTGCCCATCACAGATCGGCGACAAACTCAAAGCAGTCTTAGAAAAGCACGCCATAAAAAAAGGAAAAACAAAAGTAATAGTTAGGGAAGGAGGTTTGTCAAAACCATCTCCAGAGTTAATGGCTCAGCTTGAAAAGCTGCAAGAAGTTTTTAATTCTTTCAATCCAAACAACACAATAAAGATTTAAAAAATATACACATATACAAATACACATTGTAAAAATGAAATTGAATTATTATTTTCTAGATCTAGAATGCACTTTAGGTTAAGAATATTAAATAAAACTTTAAATGATAAGTCTGTAAGTAGAAAAAGGAAAATAAAAAAAACAATTTTGTAATTTCTCTAATATTTTATTTTAATATCATGCTATGTTAATGTGATTAAAGTTGTAAAATTGAGTATTTTTTTGTAGTTTTCTTTTTACCTCTTAAATTACTAGTTTATTGCTCAAAATAGTCAATTATTATAAATAACATACAAAATAAAATAACTACTATCCGACGACAAACGTTATTAATTTTTAAGCAAAAACTATTTTATTATTTACCTACACCAGCATTTCCAGCCTTGGCAGTGTCTTTAAAAAAATGTCAAATTGTTTCTCTTTGTATCATGAGCCACAATAATATTTGAGGATCAATATCTACAGACAGAAAAGCTAAAAAAATTGAGAAAATAATGAACGATGACATAGTGTTGTTAAATGATGGCAGCCCTACACATTTCTGTGCCCAAACAGGAAACTTTTCAAGCATTGATCTTGCTTTATGCGAAGCAAGCATAACAAGTTTAATATCATTTACAGTTATAATATTGTTTCGATATAAATATTAATTAACTTAATTTATTAAGTATTAATCATTTTAAATTTAACGTTTAATCGACCGATTTTTATTAATTTTAGAAATCAAACTTCTTTTCAAAAATGTTTTGTTCATTTTGACTACTTTTTCTTTGTAATACTGTACCAGATTCGTAAATAATCATTTGTGTACTAATATCCACGACTTTTATTTATTAATAAAATATTAAAGTTCAGATGAACAAACTAGAGCTTTGTCATAAATTACATTACAGCATTTTGTTTTGAGTAGATATTAATTCATGAATACTCGATATAATAAATCTGAAAGTAATTTATATATTTGAATAAATACAGATGAAGAAAGAGAATGTAAAGTATGGCTGCAATATTCCAAGGAACCATGGAAAAGCACGCCATAAAAAAAGGAAAAACAAAAGTAATAGTTAGGGAAGGAGGTTTGTCAAAACCATCTCCAGAGTTAATGGCTCAGCTTGAAAAGCTGGAAGAAGTTTTTAATTCTTTCAATACAAACAACACAATAAAGATTTGTAAAGAATATACAGATATACAAATACACATTGTAAAAATGATATTAAATTATTATTTTCTAGATCTAGAATATACTTTAGGTTAAGAATATTAAATAAAACCATCTCCAGAGTTAATGGCTCAGCTTGAAAAGCTGGAAGAAGTTTTTAATTCTTTCAATCCAAAAAATCTAAACTTTAATTGATAAGTCTGTAAGTAGAAAAGGAAAAAGTAAGTAGAATATGATTCTGGAAAATTGGACAAAAAGTTTTCATCTAAGAAATTTATCATACTATAAAAAATTTTCAGAAGAAAAAATAGCATACATATTAAAGGAGTGGCTTTCCTTAAAATTGCCATTAGGTTACAAATTAGTAAGTATTTTACAATTTAAAACTCTATTTACATAAGTAATTTATTGCAATGTTAACCTAGAATGAATATGATTTTCAAGAATTGTATCCGGAAAAATTTAAATTATTATAAAACAAATGGCCAAACTTCATTGAAAAAGTAGTACCATTATTTAAAAAAAAAGTAAAAGATAATACAACTGAAAAAACATTATGTGACAAATTAAATAATGCGGAATTAACTGCAAGTAAAAAATGCAATATATTTTATACGTATTTAGTTTATTTAATATATAATAAATTTACAGTATCTCGAGATTCCATAATTTTATTTTTATTACTGACATTAATTCCACCGACAAATAAAATAACAGTTAAAAGTTCCACAACCAAATTATTGTGGAGACCCTCTGTTACTGAATGCAGAGAGAATCCTTTATATTAGAAGTAAAAGTAAGTATATTATATCATTAATTATTTAAATAGAGTGTTTTTCAATAAAAGCGGGTCGATTTTGGCAGCCTGTGGTGGCCATGTTGTTTTGATGCTGTCTGTCTAATCTGTTGTTTATTATTCAGTTACTGATGCCAAATCACCATGGCTAGTTACACGATTGAGCAGCATGTCCAAATTATAAAACTTTATTATCAAAATGAGTGCTGGTTAGTGCAAACGTTGCGCAGAATTTGATGATAACCGATTTCTTTTGGCCCAAATTGAACGATATGGAGGTAGGCAACATGTGGTTCCAGCAGAACGGCGCAACGTGCCACACAGCGGACGCCACGACGGACATTCAGCATGAACGATTTGAGGGTATGTTTATCTCTCGCAGAGGTGACGTAAATTGGCCAACAAGATCGTGCGATTTGACCTCGCTAGACTTTTTCTTGTGGAGTTTCCTGAAGTCGCAAATCTATGCCAATAAGCCGCAATCGACTGATGCCCTTAAAGTCAACAGAACCAATGCCATCACTCAAATTCAGCCGGATCTATGTGTAACAATGGCGCAGTCGGTAGGATAATTATTTGGGTTAGTAGTGATCAAGCATAAACGCAAATTTCGGAAGGAAAAAAAAACGCGAGTGAAATGTTTTACGCGACAATATATGGTGCTACCGTCGATAATGTTCGTGGGTCATCCATATACTCGAGTGAGAAAGTGTCGATTTCGGTATTACCGTGATATGCAAATACCGCATATAAACCGGCTACCGCGACAAATATAAACTTTCTGGCTTCATTAAACGCTGAAACTACATATCTTAATTCAGTACCTGTGTATGAAGAAAGATGTACTCTACAAGAAAGTGGCAGTGGAGTTAGTAAAACTGCCATAATGTCCAGCAGCATCGTCAGCCAAAACGCTGAAACCGCCATCGTATCCTGCAGTATCGCCAGTGAACACGCTATAACCGCCATCGCACCCTGCAGTACCGCTATCGTATCCTGTAGTATCGCCAGCAAAAACGCTAAAACCGCCCTCGTATCCAACGACACCGCCAACAAACACGCTAAAACCGACATCGCACCCTGCAGTACCGTAAACGAAAACGCAGAGATATCAAATCCGCGTCCGTATCCATCGCTACCGCCAGCGAACTCGCTAAAACCGCCGTCGTATTCAACGACATCATCAGTTTAATACATTTCTCTGAGGACAGTTTCAAGAGAAACCTGCAATTTGAACTTACTGGTATTTTATCCAAAGACTTTTAAAAGAAGATGCAGTGCCAACGTTAAATTTGCCCATCACACATCGGCGACAAACTCAAAGCAGTCTTAGAAAAGCACGCCATAAAAAAAAGAAAAACAAAAATAATAGTTAGGGAAGGAGGTTTGTCAAAACCATCTCCAGAGTTAATGGCTCAGCTTGAAAAGCTGCAAGAAGTTTTTAATTCTTTCAATCCAAACAACACAATAAAGATTTGTAAAGAATATACACATATACAAATACACATTGTAAAAATGAAATTAAATTATTATTTTCTAGATCTAAAATGTACTTTAGGTTAATGCCCGTATGACACGATTACTTTTTCTGTACATATTCATTGTACATATATAGGTACATCTTTTAATCTACATGAAAAAAATTAAATGCTTAAATTCTGTATGACACGGTGTTAAGAGTTTAGTACATTAATGGCCGTTTGCACAGGTACAACTTTAATCTGTTTCTTAAGTAACTACTAGTTAATGATAACTACAGGTTATTAATACTATATGTTGCACAGATCAAATTTATGCTGCAGTTAACTAATATACAAGTTAACGAGAATGCTTAGGGATATTTGGTGACATTTGTTACTAACTATGTTCATAGTTTTTAATTCACGTGGTTGACAATTTTGACAGAGGTTTGATTTGTAAATAATACAGTAAGTATATCTATTAATTTTTCGTAAATTATCGCAAATTATACATTTATTGTTAAATAATATTATAATTTGAATGTAGCGATTATTTATTTCTTATATACAAATCAATTAAACACTTTAATATTAGATAAGTATTTATATTTTACTAAGAAAATATTATTTCATATTCTAGATGTCCGAAAAACGTATACGAAACCCAAATTATACACCAGAAGAAAAAATTACTCTCCTAAACATTGTTGAAAAATATAAGAATATTATTCTAGATAAAAAATCTAATCAAACATCGTGGAAAGAGAAAGAAAGTACATGGGATAGAGTTGCAACAGATTTTAATTCAATATTGCCGGCAGGTAAAATATATTTATATTAATTTTAATGTCACATAGAATTTGTATTCAAATAAAAAATTAATTATTGACCAGTATTTAACGATGTACTGAAATTTATATTTATTTTAGGTATACATCGGTCAGCACTACAGTTAAAAAGTTATTTTCAAAATTTAAAGAAAATAACACGAAAAGATGCAGCAAATGAAAGATTGTCTATTTCTAAAACAGGATCTGGTGATCCAGATATTAAAATAACTGATCCAACATTTGATATGACATTGGCACTTCTAAATAAGAAAACAGTCTATGGATTGGAAAATAAATTTGATTCTGATACTAATATATTTGTTTTTGAAGAAGAAAATCCTGTTGAAGAAGAATATTTGGAATTAAATGTAGAAAATTTAGAAGAAAATGAAGAAGATGTTTCAATACAGGATGGTGACAAGGAAAACAATCATTCCTTATACAATGAACCATCTACTTCATCTCAACCTAACTGGTCAAAATGTAAACCTAGTTTACTTAAAAGTAGAAAAAATAAGTGTCTTGCACCAAAAACAACGTCAAGAAGAACACCTACATTTACCGAACAAAAGTCTAATTTAGCGGATCAATACGCTGTATTAGCCGAAGAAAAAATACGGTATTATAAAATGATGAATGAAGAATTACGCCAAAAACAAAAATGGAATCTTGAGTTTCATGAAAACAAAATGAAACAAGATAACGAAGAACATGAACTAAAGAAAAAAATTTTGTTATTAGATATACAATTAAAAGAAAAACAGCTGAATATTCTGGAATATAGAAATCGAAATTTTATGCCTGAAAATATTTATTAAAGTTAATTCAATTTGTTTCGAATTTCGATACCACAAGAGATTTATTATAATCTGTGATTTTTTTGATAATAAACGGCCTGTCTTGCATGCTTGTTTTTATAGAAAATTGATTTTACATGATACAAGCACGGATTAGTTTTATATAGTTCGATTAATGTTTTTACTTGTTCATGTGACCAAGACATTTTAATGAGACAAACACTTTGAATATAAATAACACATATAATATTCACTGCAGGTTATGTTACCGTTACGAAAAGCGCAATGTCAATATGGTACATATGAAATAAAACATGGCGTCCAAACATATGATATTTATAGGCTACTGCGCAACATTTCTGCACATTTTAGGGAGATGAAAATAGAACATGTTCTATATTTTTCAACTACATTAAAATCTACATTAAAATTCACGAAAATTCTTGTCGTACACGATCAATATTTTTAACCATAAAATAATGATGGGAAAAATGTACAGAAAAAGTGATCGTGTCATATAGGCTTAAGAATATTAAATAAAACTTTAAATGATAAGTCTGTAAGTAGAAAAAGGAAAATAAAAAAAACAATTTTGTAATTTCTCTAATATTTTATTTTAATATCATGCTATGTTAATGTGATTAAAGTTGTAAAATTGAGTATTTTTTTGTAGTTTTCTTTTTACCTCTTAAATTACTATTTTATTGCTCAAAATAGTCAATTATTATAAATAACATACAAAATAAAATAACTACTATCTGACGACAAACGTTATTAATTTTTAAGCAAAAACAATTTTATTATTTACCTACACCAGCATTTCCAGTCTTGGCAGTGTCTTTAAAAAAATGTCAAATTGTTTCTCTTTGTATCATGAGCCACAATAATATTTGAGGATCAATATCTACAGACAGAAAAGCTAAAGAAATTGAGAAAATAATAAACGACGACATAGTGTTGTTAAATGATGGCAGCCCTACACATTTCTGTGCCCAAACAGAAAACTTTTCAAGCATTGATCTTGCTTTATGCGAAGCAAGCATAACAAGTTTAATGGCAAAAACTGTAATACCATATGAACATCAATGTCGTTATAAATGTAACGACATTGCAGAAGAAAGACGTAAAAAAATTAATGAACATTATTGGAAAATCGGTAATTGGGAAAGGCAAAGTGACTTCATAAAAACCTGTGTCCAAATTGTCTCTGCTAGACGACACAAAAAAACATCAAAGAATAAGAAAAAAAGATCAACACAAATTTACCTAGACAAAAGACGTGTATGCAAAGAATTTTTTCTACAAACATTGCACATAAGTAATAAACGGTTTACAAATGCAGCTTATAAACTGGAGCTAATACCTGGTTTGCCAATAACTGATCAAAGAGGTAGACATGAACCCGGTAATAAAACTACAGAGGAAGCACTACAAAAAATACGAGACCACATAAATTCATTCCCGAAGTTTAGAAGCCATTATTCAAGAAATGATGCCCCACACAGAAAGTACTTATCTCCTGATTTAAATGTCAGTAAGATGTATTATTTATACAAAGAGAAATGCAAAGAAGAAAATTTTGCTTGAGTTACTGAGAGTATCTACCGTAAAATTTTTATTACCCAGTTTAATTTGTCATTCTACAAATTGCGAAGCGATACTTGCAATAGGTGTGATAAGCTGGAAAATAAAATAAAAGCGGAAGAGATAGAAGAAGTTAAGCGTAAATTATTAATTGAAAAAGAAATACATTTACGAATGGCAAAAGCCGCTCGAGATGCTAAAAAGACTGATATAGCTAGAGGAAAAGAAAGTAACGCACAATTAAAAGTAATAACTTTTGATCTGGAAAAAACACTCCCAACTCCAATGTTAGCTTCAAATATAGCGTACTACAAACGGCAATTGTGGACTTACAATCTTGGTATTCACTATTGTGATACTAGCCATGCATATATGCACATGTGGTCCGAAGATATTGCTTCCAAAGGTGCATCGGAAGTGGCATCATGTTTACTAAATTAAAAATCTACCTCCGGACACCAAACAAATTATTGCATACAGTGATTCCTGTGGGGGTCAAAATAGAAATATTTTTGTATCAATGATGTGGTTTTTTATTGTTGCCAATACGAATATAGAAATAATTGATCATAAATTTTTAGTTTCTGGGCACAGTTACTTGAAAAATGACACAGATTTCGCCCATATCGAGAGGCAAAAACAAAAACTCAATATATATTCGTGCCTGAGGAGTGGATGAATTTAGTACAGAAAGCGAACAAAAATTTTCATGTAATTAAAATAGAAAGGAAAGACTTTGTTTCTACTGAATGCATAAAGTCATGTATAATAAACCGTAAAACAGATACAGAGAAAAATAAAGTAAATTCGCTACACATGCGTGGGATGCAGTTTAGAAAAACGGATGCAAAAGTACTATATTTTAAGGAGACGCTAAACGAAGGTACGGAATTTAGAACAATAGATATGAATGGAAAAGCCAAACTACCTATTCCAAAAGAATTGCCTTTACTTAGAAACGAACCAATTAAAATAAAACAAGCGAAAGCCAGAGACTTTCAGGTATTATTGCAATTTGTTCCCCCTGTTCATCATACATTTTACAGAAATATTATCGAAAACACAATTTGTGAATACGACGCCGCTCCTAAACCACGTGGTCCACCGAAAAAAACTGTTTATGAAAGTAAAGGGATTGAGATACAAGAATCA
This sequence comes from Clivina fossor, assembly GCA_963966155.1. Taxonomy (NCBI): domain Eukaryota; kingdom Metazoa; phylum Arthropoda; class Insecta; order Coleoptera; family Carabidae; genus Clivina; species Clivina fossor. The sequence continues at coordinate 39,072,747 of OZ014551.1, forward strand.
TCAGATGAAAGTGTTAATTTTAGTGATAGTTATCAGTCAGATGAAGAAAAAGATTAATAATATATTTGTATACATCTAGAATAATAAATTGCACTTTTCAAACAAAGTGGAACTTTATTTAAATTTACCTATTATTATTATTATTTAAAAATATTTCAATGAGTTGACTCAGTCAAATTTATTAAAATGATTAAAGTCAGAGAGGTATAAGAACCTAACAATTTTTGTATTGTAAGTCAAAGGGAGATAAGTGTCTAATTTTGTTAATTTTTGAAAATGGCTATACGTATAGCCGAAATTAATCGCCAAATATAAAAATAATTTTTCAAAAAATATATTGGTTTTTCTTTTTCCAAATTTCATAATAAACTTAAGCAGACTTCGCTAAACACCTGATACTAAGAGGGTAATGGATTTAGACAAGTATCAAGGGTATATAATTAGGATTGTTATAATTTTCTTTATTGTAGAAAGAATTTGTTTTAGGAATTAAATTATTGTACGATGTATATTTTAAATAAAGTCTTTATTTAAAAATAGTTTAAAAAAATAGGATAAATCCGAATAAGTAAATTGTGTGCATAAGGAAACAAAGATATATTCTTAAGTTCTAGTTTGAAGAATGGTCGTTGAATATGAGTGTGTCGTACGTGGAATAATTGTAGGTTTGCATGTGATCGTTGTCGGAGAAGTGCCATTTCGGTTGCATTCAAGTCAAGTTTCTTGGTCACCTTACTACACCAAAAGGAATAAGCACCGAACCCATCAGACTGGCAGTCATTGTTCAGTTACCAGCGCGCAAGAACCGAAAGAACGTTCAATCGTTCCTGCAAACATGCAGCTAGTACCGCCGATTCATACAACGGTTTTCTGAAGTGGCACGCCCCTTTAGCAATCTGACCAAGAAGAACGCTCAGTAGTCATGAGGAAAAGCCAGCAAGATGCTTTCTTAACACTGAAAACCACGGCACCTATACTACAGTAATACAGTAATAATTTATGAAAAGCCATACACCCTCCGGACTGACGCCAGCGCTTATGCACTAGGCGACGCCTTACTCCAGGGAAGGGGAGGGCCCCGAAGAACGACCTATCGAATACGCCAGCCGCCTTCTCACGTCCGCGGAACGAAACTATTCAACAACTGAGCGAGAGGCCTCAGCTGTCCTTCAGGCCGTACAAAAGTTTAGAGGATATACAGAAAAAAACATGTGTCGTAGTGATTACGGACCATCAACCACTAAAAACTCATGTCATTCAAAGCACCAAGCAGCTACTCAGCAAGGTCCAAATAACAGCTCACTAGCAGTAATCAACCCAGTCACAGGAGCCATAAAATAGTTTAATCACGAAAACTCTCTTAAATGTAAAGAAAAAGTGAAACGATTAATAAAATCAAGATACAACATCATGAGACAAATGAACATTTCTGACACTCCATTGCAAGACGAATTAGATCTCGAAAAAGCAATATTTAAAAGCCCAACATTCAACAATGAATTGAATAAAAAAAATAGACGATTGGGAAAGAGAAATTAACATAGATATGAACACCCTGTCACTATATCCAAAAGACCCCAAAATCAAAGAAACAATAAAACCAGATTTTCTTTTCTCCAAACTTACAACCCTATTAACTAACCATCAATTATGCCCCAAGATGCAGAGGCGTAACTAAAATTTTAGCGTTCTTGGCAAATACATAGCTTGGTGCCCTTTTGCTTTCCAAAAAAAAGTCAGTATGAATTTTTCTCAAAAATAATAAAAATATAATTAATAAGGAGGAAATTTTTTCCAGTATTCATGTCAAATTTCTAATTATAATTTTTTATTCCTATAAAACAATACAATATAATTAGTATATTAGTTATTTATAATAATGCATAAGTAGAATAATATCTTTTAATTTAACTTTTTTTTTTTGGATCGAATACTTGTCCAAAGGTTATTTATTATTACCTAATAAAGACATGATAAATATGGCACGAGTTCTAAAGGAAGAACTTAATAATGACGACATTCGGCTGATACGAGAAGGGTAGGTTACGCATGTTTTTTAACCAAGTTATGTCCAAGTTATGAGTAGTTGCACTTATAAAACTTCCTTACGAAGTTATTCTATGTTTAGCACGGACAAGGAAGTACATTATATTACGAGAAATAAATAAAAAAATTAGTTTTACTAATTGTCAAAAAAAATTAAATAAAAAAATATCAAAGTTTACTAATTTTAAAAAATAAATTGAAATGAAATATGTAATAACTGTGTTTTACTTCTTAGTACCTACTATGTAAATAATATGTTAAATTCACTTTCTTCTTGATTTAATTCGTTTATATTTTTCCAGTTTTTTATTTTAACTTTCATTTTTACATAATTTTTTAAATACGCATTATATAAAAAAAATATTTTACAATAGTTTATAGAGTAACGTAGAAAAATTAAATAAACTAGCTGACATGTTTACTAATGCTAAACGTAAGCTAGCTCACATTTCTGTAATTGAAATGGTTGAAAGTTTAGAAAAAGTCATTTCGGCTATTGACAACAGACAAAGATACCAACGATACTTTGTATAGTCATCTTCGTGAACATATTCTCGCGAATCCGGATCGTTATCCTGAATGGCATGTCGATAACCGAGTTATATTTAAACTCGTTTCTCATCACGGTGAAATACCCGTAAATTTATCTGCTTGGAAATTAGTTGTACCGCGTTCTGAGGAACGGAATATTATCCGCCAGCATCACGATGAACCGACTGCTGCCCATTTAACTTTCATTTTTACATAATTTTTTAAATACGCATTATATAAAAAAAAAATTTACAATAGTTTATAGAGTAACGTGGAAAAATTAAATAAACTAGCTGACATTTTTAGATGGCAAAAGGTCAGAATAAAATTATTTCGTTCCATAAAAAAATTGTCTTTTATTTTCTAAAAAAATCCGCAATTACTTTAGTTGCCAACCCAGAATTTGGAGTTACATGTTCTAAATGTAGTGTTATTTTACAGAAAAAACTAATTGGACGTACGATAATACGATATTATTAATTAGAACCGTAAATAGTCACTATACAGAAATGTACCATCCAAAATATAAAAAACATATATGGATGAACGTAGTGAATGATTTAATAAGCATGAAACTCGTTGTAAATGATAAAATTTTCGTGTGTTTTGAGTAGAATTTAAATGAATCAAAAAATTTATTTTAGGTTACTGCTACAGCGTGCCACAAAAAGTGGCAAAATTTAATTCGTTCTTACAAAATCTGTAAAGATAATAAAAATAAAGCGGCAGAGGGCCAATTCATTTTAAAATTTTTGAAATGATGGACGAAATTTTAGGCGAAAAGCCAAATTTTTCAGAATCCACATACAATCGATGTACATAGCATTTCTAAAGCAACGGAACCAATAAATAAAAAAGAAACTCCTGTAAAATACGTAGTAAAAACTCGTAGTAAAATAAGTTTTACTGAATTTAGGAAGAAGGTAGTAGAAGGTTTGCTCAAAGCACAAGAAAATCTAGAAACATGCAACAAAAATAATTCTGGCAATGTTTCTTCTCGATTGCTTAGGAATCACATTATGAGAAAAAAAAAAACAAGGGAAAGCCAAAGAAACGCGGAAATATTGTCGTAAGTGTTATAAAAAAAAAGCAGAATAAAATCACAAAAAATATGGTGAAGAAAGTAAGTACATACTGTGCGGATTGTGTTGGCTATCCGCATATGTGCCTCGACCGTTTCAACCACAAGCATCATAAATAAACAATTTGTTTAGTTATTTTTAAGTTTCTATGTTAATTCAATCCCACAGAATTGTATTTTTAGTTCAATAAATTTTCTAAAACTATACGAAACTCATTGTCGACAATGTTATCATCCATGCTAATTGGTCGCTTAAGTAAAATATTTTTTTTAAACCCAATGTCAATTATACAATCTGTAGGACCAGAGCGGCCATGCAACAATACAAAATGCAAAGAAAGAGCGGTCACCATGGAAAGATCGCTCCGTAAAACGTAAATATGCGGGCATTATAACCACCAAAACCTGTGAAGCTTGTCTCTCGATCGGGCATTAATAAAAAACAACCATCTCCAGAAAATGATGAAGATTATAATGTTTGCATGACTTTGTACACAAAATTTAAAAAATTGCCACATAATGCAAAAAACAAAAATACAGAAAAAAAATTTTCAAATGTTCATAGTTTAAAAAGAGACGAGCAACTTGAAAAAATAATATTAAAATTGAAAAGTCAAAATGAAAAATTAGCAAATGCTGAAATAAAACTATTACATTTGATCAGGCCAAAAATTTTAAGAACTAATATAGCTATTGTGGAAACACATGAAAAATCTTTTGAAATTATGATAAAACTTGAAAAAGTAAATATTGGTTGGAAAAAATGTTTTGTTAAAGAAGATTTACATTTATTTAGATGTTATAATTGCTCTGGTTACAATCACAAAGCAGAAATTTGTAAAAATAAAATAGCATGTTCTAAATGCGGAGGTGATCACAAGAGATCTGAATGCCAAAATACCGTCCCGAATTGTGTTAATTGTTCAGTAATTAATGAAAAATTAAAGCTAAAACTGAACACATCTCATGAAGCTGGGAGTGAAAATTGTAGTGCTCATAAAAGAAAGATAGAAGAATGTAAAAAAGAGTGAATTACGTTGTAAATGAATAGCAACCACAGGAAACCCGGGTAACAAATAATAAATGCAATGAAATATTGTACTTAAATATTCAAAGTTTTTTAGCACATTAAGATGAAATACAGGAATTGATAGCGGAACATAATCCTTTAATAATTTGTTTGAGTGAAAGCAGAATAACAAATGAAAATGAAGACAATGAAATAAAAATATGTGATTACAGTGCCGTGCGTTGTAATTCTATTTCGAGACAAACAGGTGGTGTTTTAATGCTTATTAAAAATTATGTGGAATATGAAGTAATAGAAAATTATGTTTTAAATTTGGATTTGTGGTATTTAAACTTAAAAATATACGTCAAGAATGAACAAATCATTTTGTGCACATTATATAGATCTCCAAGTTCATCGCAAGCGGAATTTATAAACCATATTGAAGATTGGTTGGACAATTGTGATTTAAATAATAAAATAATTATTGTTGGTGATTTTAATATAGACTGGAAAAGTAGCTCTACGTATGAAAAAAAGTTGAAAACTGTTGTAAATCAATCGGGTATAAAACAACTAGTGACTAAAGAAACACGTATAACTGCAACTTCCAGAACTCTTATAGATTTAGTAATAAGTAATAATTTTAATTTAAATGTAAATGTATTAAGAACTCCAAAAATTACCGATCATGACATTTTAAAAATTGAACTTGACAATATAAAATTAGATTCTGATAAAAAAAATTAAGATTAAAAACATAAATTACAATGTATTAGAAAATAATTGATTAGGTAAAAATTGGTTATATAATTGCTGAGACGTAAATATATTATATAATAACTTTGTCAATAATGCTTTAAATTCATTGCATTCTGCAGTTACTGTAAAGTTTAAAGATAGAAAACATATGAATAAATCTTTTTTTTTTAAGCACTGCTATACTAATAATTATTAATGTAATAGATTTTATTTTTGAAAGAATTTAATAATAATAGAATTATTCTAAAATATTTTTTTTGTAGTAATATAAAAAATAAAAATATGTAGATTGTAACGTAGTTCCACCGCCCGCCACCTACGCACTTCGCTTACGCTAGTGTCGCTAGCCAACGTTGCACTGAAACCCTTACGCTAGTTCCACCGCCCGCCACCTACGCACTTCGCTTACGCTAGTGTCGCTAGCCAACGTTGCGCTGAAACCATTACGCGCACCCCCACTCAAGCACGCCAAAGTAACCGCCCTCGCCGAACAGGCATAAATTGGTCTGCTCCACCCCATTTTAACCAGAGTTCATCCGACTCTCAGCTCTGCCACGACTAGCAGGCATCCTGGATAGGTCCTAAAGGTCATTTAGAGTTGTGACAAGGAATAACAGTTCTCTTGTCTACCCTAGACGCAGCCCGGCATCCGAGGTGGTCCATTGGCTCGTCTGTGTTTAGATCACAAAAGAAACCTACGCTCTCAAAATTCTTAGCTGTGCCGCGAGTAGAATCAGTGACACGATCGAAACAGTGACGTGAGTGCCGCCCCTGTTACCGTGACTTTCCCCTATATTAAGACTATTTACGAACAATTGAACATTTGTTGCCCTTTTGTTGTGTGTTTTTACGTTGTCTATCTGTATTTAACTCGTGTAACTCTGTGTTGTATTTTGTTTTGTCTTATTTTGCTTTCGTTTAATAAAAACCTTTTTGTGTGACTAATAAACCTGTTACATAAGTGGCGCCCAACTAAAGAGCCGACATCACGGAGCTCAGATCGAGGACCAGAAAGACACGTGGTCGGGGAAGCAACAACATGGCCGTCCAAATGACGACAGACCAGTTCGAGCAACTGTTGGCAAGCATCAACAACAGATGCCCCAACAAATAAAAGCATCGCGGATTGTACCATCCGGTACGCTGGGGACAGAAATCATCAGAAGGTGGAGGAGTTCATCACCTCCACTACAATTTTCAAAACTGTCGGAAGCATCTCAGACCAAGATGCTCTAAACGGTACGCCATTACTCCTGCAAGGAACAGCGAACACCTGGTGGAGCGGCATAAAGAACGCAACGCTTTTGCTCCAAGAAAAACACCCTACAAGATTTATCAGGAAATCTTCGCCACACACCAAACCACAAAAATGGCTACAGATCTGTTCATAACAGAAAAAAGAAGTCTATTCTCGCAGCTTTCCGACACCATCTCCGAAACCATGCAAATAGACATGATCTACGGGCTCCTCCGCAAAGAACTTCGCGAAAAGATGACTCGCGAAACATTAACTACGTTCGATGAGGTCCTTAAAGCCGCCCGCCAAATCGAAGAAGACATAGCAGAGAGGGAGACGTCAACAAAACCACCAACGTCTCTTGGCAGACCCCGAGTCCGATGCGAATTCTGCAGGAACGTCGGACATACCATCGACGAATGCAGAAAGAAAAAGAACCAGGAGAAAGCAAGACACAATTTGTCTCACTCATCTACACCGGCGGAGACGCAACCTGAAAATCCCCTCAAATGCTACGGTTGCAACCGTCCCGGCGTCATACGACGAAATTGTCCAACGTGCCAAAGCACGTCCACCTCAGCCGCCAATCCCATCGGATTCTGCAGCATGGACTGGAAGACTCCGCAGTCTCGGGAACGACCAGCAGTCACCATTGAAGCCTAGGGAACATAGGGAACCGCTTTCTTGGACACTGGGTCTAGGATCAACGTCGCCAGTCCTAGCCTAGCAGCCCATCTAAAAGCACAAGGCGCCGTCTTTACCTCCATCCCTATGAATATCGCCATGGCAGATGGAAATCCACGCGACCTGCAAGTCTCGTGCACACAAACCACGATCCTGTTGGAAAACAAACCAGTCAACGTGTGCTTCATCGTGCTTCCAGACGCACTGACTTCATCGAAGATGCTAATATGACCATAAATTTCAACCTGAGAATATGACAGTTCAATTTAATAATAGCAATATAGAGTTAGTTACTAAGTACAAATATTTAGGTGTAATTTTAGATGATAAGTTAAGATTTGGAGATCATGCGGAATACCTTATTAAGAAAATAGGAAAAAAAGTGGGTTACTTCAGTAGAATTTCTTATAGATATAATTTGACAATATGTACACGTACGACCATATATAATACAATAATTCTACCGCATTTTACTTACTGTGCAACGTTTATTTATCTATTTAGGGAATCCTACAAAAGTAAGCTACAAATTTTGCAAAACAAAGTAATGCGGGTGATATTGTCTTGTAATAGATACACTAGTACACAGTTAATGTTGAGTGCTTTAAATTGGTTAGATATTAAAAATTATGCTGAGTTACGAACCTTAGTTTTTATTCACCAGATACAAACTGATAACTATCCGAAATACTTAAAATTAAATATTTCAGTAAATAAGGACATTCAAACACATAACACACGGAGTAAAGATAACATACATATTAAAGCTACAAATAAAATGGCTTCAAGGAATAACATATTCCATAAAAGCATTAGTTTATACAATAGTATTCCGCAGGAAATAAAAAATATTAAAAAAATTAATAAATTTAAGAATGAAATAAAAAATTTATTGTATCATACATAGGTATTAGATAAGATCAAATAGATATAGCCTGTTGTTTTTTTTTATTATTTTAGATTTTGTAGTAATCATTATATTTTTGTTTTTTATTTTTTTAATTAATATAAAATCTAAATGAAGACAACTTGTAAATTGGGACCGTTTTCCTTTTATATATTATTTTGAAATTTAAAAAAAAATACATTTTAGAAATTTTTCGTTATCAATTTCTGTTTATTCAAACATATTTGAAAGCGATAATAGTTGATTCAATAGTAAATACATGTTTTTTGAAAAAAAAATTAATTCAAAATAGACAGCTAAATTTTTGAAAATTATTTTATTACAAATGAATACAGTACAAACTCGGGCACACAGAATTTTTATATGAATACAAATGGTAAAAGTAAATTTGAAAAAGGACATAAAAGTGGACCAATTTCATCCGATATTTTTAAGCCAACTAGTTCACTTGTTGATCGAGAAGACAAGCTGCTTGAAATTGATAGTAAATTTCAAGAGAGTAATATCGTAATACTCTGTGAACAGACAGAAATTGGCAGGACTGAATTAGCTCGGTATTATATACAGAAACAAAAACAAGATTATAATATTTATAATCTTTTTTTCTATATTACAATTATTGTAATATAGTTTGGTTAAATACTGAAAATCAAAACGCATTAATTGAATCTTTTTGTAAATTCGCTTTGGAGTTGTATGTCTTTAACGCAAGCGAAACGAATCATTCCCGAATTATTAGTGAAGTTTATAGTATTTTCAAGAAATTCCGGTCTTGTTTATTTTTGATAATGTCCCGCACAAGCAAGCAGTCCGTGATTATTTGACAGTTGATGAATTTGAAGAAAACGCTAAAACTAATAAATTCAAAATTTTAATTACGTCACAAATGTCTGTTTGGGAAAATATAAATACAGTAAAAATAAGTCCACTTAATATCAATATAGACATCGAGCTATTATCCATATTACTAGGATCAAACTTTTCATCAATAAATAACAAAGCAGAATTAGAATTATTAGTTGAAGCATTATATTATGTTCCACTTGGATTGCAAATATCAGCTACTTATTTAAAGCAAAGATTAAATTCCAATAGCAATTTTTCAATAATAAATTATATAAAAAATACACGGAATTTCAATAATTTGTGTAAATTTGTGTAAATGCCAGTCCGATAGTTGTAATGCTAATTATAAGCAAATGTAAATAGTTAAATGTTGTTTAGCTCCGCTCGGCTAACCGTTGTTATTGTTATTATACAGTATTGTTATTTAGTGTTTAAGTTTTGTAAATAAATGCAAGTAAAATACAATCGCAAGTATGATGGTAATTATTTAATAATATTTCCAATACTGTTCAGAAAGCCCCGAGACGAATCGAATTCACGTTAGAATATTTAATTGTAATCTAACTATAACTTTTAATTGCCAGGTATCTTGCTACCGGGGAATTGTTTCACTCATTAACTCTTTTCGAATGAGTGTATCTACAGTATCTAAAATTGTTAAAGATACCTGAATAGTAATATGGAATGTACTAAAAAAATTACCTACCACAACCTACAAAAGAACATTGGCAAACGATTACGAATGGATTTTGGAACAAGTGGAATTTTCCTAACTGTATTGGGGCACTTGACGGAAAACATGTTGAAATAAAGTGCCCCGTCAAAAGTGGATCATTTTATTATAATTATAAATAACATTTCTTAATATTATTCTGACGCATGCTTGCAAAAAACATAACCTAAAAAATGTAACTAAAAAATGTAAGAAAAATATAATGACATTGTTATTTGTAAATTTTCAGGAGGCTTGATAATGGCTATATAGCCGAAATTAATCGCCAAATATAAAAATAATTTTTCAAAAAATATATTGGTTTTTTTTTTTCCAAATTTCATAATAAACTTAAGAAGACTTCGATAAACATCTGGAGGACCTCAAGCATATCTTTAACCGCATGCGGGAGTTTCATTTACGAATACAACGACGAAAGTGACATTTCGGTTGCATTCAAGTCAAGTTTCTTGGTCACCTTACTACATCAAAAGGAATAAGCACCAAACCCATCAAAGTGGCAGCCATCGTTCATTTACCAGCGCGCAAGAACCCAAAGAACGTTCAGTCGTTCCTGCAAACATGCAGCTTGTTTGTTTTCTGAAGTGGCACGCCCCTCTAGCAATCTGACCAAGAAGAACGCTCAGTAGTCATGAGGAAAAGCCCAGCAAGATGCTTTCTAAACGCTGAACACAGCAGTCACCACGGCACCTATACTACAGTAATACAGTAATAATTTATAAAAAGCCATACACCCTCCGGACTGACGGTAGCGCCTATACATTAGGCGACGCCTTACTCCAGGGAAGGGGAGGGGCCCGAAGAACGACCTATCGAATACGCCAGCCGCCTTCTCGCGTCCGCGGAACGAAACCATTCAACAACTGAGCGAGAAGCCTTAGCTGTCTTTCAGGCCGTACAAAAGTTTAGAGGATATATAGAAAAAAAACCTGTGTTGTAGTGATCACGAACCATCAACCACTAAAGACTCATGTTATTCAAAGCACCAAGCAGCTACTTAGCAAAGTCCAAATAACAGCTCACTAGCAGTGTAAAATTTTCCGCCGAAAATTCATGCGACAACCTCAGAAGAGGAAAGAGAAGCGAGCAAGGAGACGAAACTAGACAGGCGAAGCCAGTGACGAAGTAAACGCGCTAACGAAAGCATCGCCATTTTTATTATATCTAATATACAGACACTGTGAATTTATACTTTAATTTTCAATCATTATATTCTATTATTCTAAACTGGCGTGTTTATTATTTAACTAACGAACCTAACGCAATAATAACACAAGCAGTAATCAACCCAGTCAGAGGAGCCATAAAATAGTTTAATCACAAAAACTCTCTTAAAGGTGAAGAAAAAGTGAAACGATTAATGAAATCAAGATACATCATCATGAGACAAATGAACATTTCTGACACTCCATTGCACAACGAATAAATTAAATCTCGAAAAAGCAATATTTAAAATCCCAACATTCAACAATAAAATGAATAAAAGGATAGACGATTGGGAAAGAGAAATAGACATAGATATAAACACCTTGTCACTATATCCAAAAGACCACAAAATCCCAGAAACAATAAAACCAGATTTTCTTTTCTCCAAATATACAACCCTATTAACTTCTCATCAATTATGCCCCAAGATGAGCCAACACTTTGACCGATTCATTGTCTAGACCACCATGTCCCGAAGAATTACTGACAAACTGTCCAGTCAGCACTATTACTGTGGATATACCGGCAACTAGTCCAGTAATATTGCGCGCCCAACAACATAATACATAATACTAGCTAAGTTTTACGACTGAAACCTTCCAAGAAATTGAATATAAAAACTAAATGGAACAAGTAACATGCAGGTGAGAAATCGTATCATTACAATCCTGACTTCAAAAAAATAATCAACAGCCTGGAAACGGGGACTTTAGAGAACGCCGCCCAGTACACAGCCCGTGGATACCTGCCCTCCCAGGGACTACTATACCGTTACATGGCTGACGACGACAATGAGGAACTCCAACTCCTCGTACCCGTCAAAAAGAGACCCAGTGTAAAGAACAGACCGCATGCAAATTAATGTTTCTTTGTTAATACTTAACAGCGCGTAAGATGTGGCAAGAGATGCTTTTCTGACTGTAACGGAAGTCAGTCGTTGTAGAGTCGTTGTACAGTCATGTTGTAAGTGTGTTATAGAAAGGGCTTGCCTCATCTTATGTGCTGAATTATACGATATTTGTGTTAGAAATATACTATTGGAATGTTTTTTATGTTATTAAAATAAAGATCACTTCTCAAATGAACCAGATGTGTGTTTATTAGCGGGTAGTAATTCTCATACATCTCATGATACAACACCCAGTATTCTGAAGACTTATCACGATGACCTTACTGCCGGTCACTATGTAGTTGACACTACTAGCCCGGACTAAAACGAACGTAGGAGAATATATCAAGTCCTTCATTGCTTGTCAATAGTACAAGGATATCCAACTCTGGCTTGCAAAGCTTCCGGCAATTCGGTTTGCCACGTACAGCACGAGATATCAATCCACGAGCTATTCCGCCGCCTACTCCCGAAGACATCGCCAATGACGTACATCAAGTAATAGAAACTGATGCATTTGTCTCTAAAGCCTAACTCGCGCTCAAACCGGCAAGCTGCAAGCACGTACTAGCAGACGCCAGTTTTAGTTTCTTGGAAAAAAGTGGTTAAAGAGTATAGTAAAACATAGTTTCTTTGTTTAGTTTGGAATTTCCCATTCTATCTTGAAAAAAGTAGTTAAAGTGCATAGTAAAATCTCAAAAATTGGAATATAGTGATAATTAGTGTTAAACTAAGTGCTGTGAAAATTTGATGCAAATTAGTTACAAAACAAACAGTTTCTTTGTTTAGTTATGTGATAGAATAATCACTTTTGCAACCCGCGAGGTGTCATTTTCTGTTTTCGCTTAATTTAACCCAAATCCGTACAACTTTTGTTATTTTTTTTTACACTTTAAGGAAAATGCTGATAGTAACGTTAATATTTTGACACGTGGGAACCGGTCTACATGACTTTTGAATATTGCTAAGTAAGCGTTTTGCTCCTTGCTCACAATAATTTCACCCTCGAAAATCCAATGGTTGTCCGCGAGTTGAACTGGTCAAATAGCATGAACTCTGATAATTAGACGCTAGAAACATTATAATATATATATTCTATAATAAATACTTAAAAAAAAACACATAAATAATTCTTAACTAATAAATCCCTTAAATATTAATTTATAAACTATTACATAACAACATAAAAAAAAGAGTTTATAAGTTCTTATATGTTAGAATTTACTTAGTATCGATAAACAAAATAGGTAAACCTACTTAAGCGTTTCATTTAATAAATAATATATAAATGCTAATAATCAAGGATGGAGAGGAGGAAGATAGTACGAAGGAGTTGGCAGTCCTTAAAGGAACATTTCCGACGGATATTAAGCCAAAGGATGCACCTATACGGCTTTAACGCCGACGACATTCGGCTGATCCGAGAAGGGTAGGTTACGCATGTTTTTTAACCAAGTTATGTCCAAGTTATGTCCAAGTTATGAGTAGTTGCCCTTATAAAACTTCCTTACAAAGTTATTCTATGTTTAGCACGGACAAGGAAGTACATTAGATTACGAAAAATGAATAAAAAAATTAGTTTTACTAATTGTCAAAAAAAATTAAATAAACTAGCTGACATTTTTACAAATACTAAACGTAAGCTAGCTGACATTTCTGTAATTGAAATGTTTGAAAGTTTAGAAAATGTGATTTCGGCTATTGACAACAGACAAAGATACCAACGATACTTGGTATAGTCATCTTCGTGAACGTATTCTCGCGAATCCGAAACGTTATCCTGAATGGCGTGTCGATAACCGAGTTATATTTAAACTCGTTTCTCATCACGGTGAAATACCCGTAAATTTATCTGCTTGGAAAATAGTTGTACCGCGTTCTGAGGAACGGAATATTATCCGCCAGCATCACGATGAACCGACTGCTTCCCATTTAGGTACTTTTAAAACCATGCGACGTATCGCTGAGCGTTATTACTGGCCGCTCAATTCTATTATCCGTTACGTGCGTCGTTGTCAAACGTGTCTCGCGAACAAGGTCGAACAGCTACCGCCCGCCGGCCAAATGGGTAATGAAAAGAAAATTGATTTTCCGTGGCAAACCATTTCTATCGACTTGATGGGCCCCCTTCCTCCTACTACCCATCCAAATCGTTATCAGTATATTCTAGTGATCTCAGATTGGTTCAGTTAGAGGAACAGATTAATATATTAAAAAATGTTACTAAACTTGTATCAGACATGCGCGTCGATAAACATAAAACAATATTACCAGTGGCAGATTGTCCATAAGCACTGCAAACTGCAGCACCCCCAAACAAATTATATAAAAATACTGTTTACATTGAATATTATAAAATGACAATAATATTGACGGAGTTATAATAATATAATAAAATTGTTAAACATAATCAATTCAATTGATATATATAAGAGAATTATTTTAACCTTGCTTAGAATAAATTGAAATATGCAGTCTGGAACTGTCGTTTTCGCAGTGTCAGAATTCGGCGGGCTTCGTCTATCGCCGCTTAAGTTCGTGTACATATTAATATTTAATATTTGATTTAACTTCATAGTTGCCAACTAAAGAAATGTAAAAATCACTAAATGGAATTATTATTATTAAATCAAATTAATTAAAATTGATTAATAAATCATTAATATTGACATATTCCGAGAGCCCCAAATTTATCAATAAATAATAAATAAATTTACTACCAAAGCTTCCAAACTTGAAATTTTATTCCATCCAACTACCTAACCTAATTCTCATGTTATTTACCGGCAATAATTTCATTGCATGTGTCCGGAAAGTGTCCGCCGGTAAAAAATGGTTACATCATGCGTAGAGCTAATCTGTGCATGTAACAAGTGAATCTGGCACTGCGATATTGACAGTACCGGTGTTATATTTTTGTTCATTAGACAGCATTGTTTTTAAAAAAATATTTTTTAATTGTAAGGTTATCAATCTCTGTACAATTTAAGAAATATTTCGCCAGTTTTGTTAACGATAAGCAATAAAGTATTTTTCTTTTTTTTTAACTTTTAACCACTAATTTTATTTTACAGAAAACTAAAATAATTTGGGTTTTTATTATTATAAATAGATTTACGTAAAATATCATCATGGGAATCAGTGTAGAAAATCTTAAAAAAATTACACTTTCGCAACTGTCATTACACGAACAACTTGAAATAAAATAAAAAGGCCGATCAACACCAAATATCATTACTAGTAATACTGATCCTCAAGATAAAATTAGCGTAATTATACCGGCCGACGGCGAATTAGGTGTCGCGTCGGCCTCACCAGGGCCCCATTCGGCTATTGGGCCCGGCCAGTCACTAGCGGCTACTCGTAGCCGCCGTCGTTCGACGCACAATTCGAGGGCGTGTTGTAGGTCACCGGAAAAGCCGAAGAAAAGAAAATGTATTAAAAAAAAATAGTAAGATAATGTATTTTTTCTCTTTGAATAATTTATTTTTTCATTAATAATAATTGAGTTAAACGACCTTTGTTAACGGTAAGCAATAAAGTATTTTTCTTTTTTTTTAACTTTTAACCACTAATTTTATTTTACAGAAAACTAAAATAATTTGGGTTTTTATTATTATAAATAGATTTACGTAAAATATCATCATGGGAATCAGTGTAGAAAATCTTAAAAAAATTACACTTTCGCAACTGTCATTACACGAACAACTTGAAATAAAATATAAAGGCCGATCAACACCAAATATCATTACTAGTAATACTGATCCTCAAGATAAAATTAGCGTAATTATACCGGCCGACGGCGAATTAGGTGTCGCGTCGGCCTCACCAGGGCCCCATTCGGCTATTGGGCCCGGCCAGTCACTAGCGGCTACTCGTAGCCGCCGTCGTTCGACGCACAATTCGAGGGCGTGTTGTAGGTCACCGGAAAAGCCAAAGAAAAGAAAATGTATTAAAAAAAATAGTAAGATAATGTATTTTTTCTCTTTGAATAATTTATTTTTTCATTAATAATAATTGAGTTGAACGACCTTTGAATATATGAATTTAATTTCTTCTCAAACAGGGGTGTAGGTCACGTTTTTTTAAATAAAACTACTTGGATTTTATTTTGCATGCTACTAGTTTCGGTACTGAAGAAGGCACGCGGGATTAGTAATAACAAAAAATATATTACATCTTTTAATAGTGATTGGTATCAAAAAGTAAAATGTCAAATACATACATCCATACACATTCACGCCATGTACCCAAAAGAGTGTGGCACAAACAGTTTATTTTGTTTTCCGTGTTTACTTTTTGACGGCGAAACTATCTGGACAAAAACTGGATTTTCAAATATAAATCGAATTAGAGAAAAATGCGAAAAACATGAAAATTCACGAAAACACAAGGAAAATGTTGTTTCATTATAGTTTTTAGGAAAGCTTAATATTGCTGAGCAATTAAGCGAAGCATACAAAACAGCTACAATCAAATATAATAATGAGCAAGTAAAAAAAAAACGAGAAATTTTATCTCAAATAATTAATTGTATTAAATTTTGTGCTGGACTTTTTGCTTCACATTCAAAATCCCAAATTTCAGCGGAATGATCAGCACGGATTTCCCCCACGTCTCTCACATGGAAAACATTCCGATTGTTTTGTTATCATGACTATTTGGAGAAAAGCTTGCCGGCACACTTGTACACTTGTGATACTGTTTGGGATAAAATATCTATATGAAACATATTTAGGGCCTTTCGAAATAAATGAAATTAGTTACCTTCACTGGATATGCATAAACTTTATTATGAAAAGTTGCGAGATCCTTTAAAGTTAGTATAGAAGATTCATACGCCTTTCCATTTTTCAAATGCTTACATTTCAGCTTCGTCGGTATACCGGGAGCTTAGTACCTACACAACAATGTGAAAATAAAATAATCGTAATTTAAAAATAATAAGTTAAAATATTTAGATTATTTAATTAGTGTGTTTAGCTTTCTGCCTTCAGTTGATTTTTTTCCAAAGTTTCTCATTCGCCTTTCGTTTCCTTGGATTAATTGTATCACATTCAGGGTAACAATTCATCGTAAATTGAAAATCCTGGAGTTTTTAGGGGGCTAGTTAATTTTGTCGCTACTTTCGACACTACTTTACAAAAACATTTAAACAATAGTACGGTTTTTAGTGGGACATCAAAAATAATTCAAAATAAATTGTTACAAAACATTTTAGAAGTTTGTCAGAAACAAATAATTTTGGAGATTGGAGAATCATCTTTTGTAGCTGTCATGAGCGACGATACTACAGATGTTTCTGAAACAACACAAACAATTATCGTGTTCCGCTATGAATTAGACGGCATAATATATGAGCGATTTTGGGGATTTTTTAATCCAGAGAATGTCAATACAGAAGGTATCTCGTCATGCATACTAGAAGAAATTGATATAGTATTAAAAAATAATCCAAGTAAATTAATTGCCCAAATGTACGACGGGGCGAACGTTATGAAAAAAGAGAAAGGAGGTGTGCAGCATAAAAATCAACAACTTTAATGAAACACGTTAGTGCATCAATCAAATCTGCCCGATTGTTTTTGCCAATCTCTCTGGAATAGCAACTTTTTTTTCAAAATCTCCTCAAAGATTAGCAACTTTAGAAAAATTTGTTAACAAGCGTATCCCAAGATCGGCAAGTACACGTTGGAATTTCAATATAAGATGTGTTAACGCAGTTCTTGAAAATAAAGAAAACTTAATAGTGTTTTGAGGAACTGCGGTCCTTAAATACGACTGACAAAACTATACAAGCTTCAACAGGCTTATTAAGCTTAATGAAAAATGATACATTTTTATTTTGGTTGAAATTATTTCACAAAATAATGCCACATGTCGAAATATTATATAGCCAATTTCAAGCAAGAAATATTGATTCTTATAAAATAAAAGTTTCTAAATGACTTTTATAATGCAATTTCTACAATCCGCAATTCACCTTTTTGCGAATCTACTAGTTCATCCAGAAGTATGGAAAGCAAAGAAGTATGCGATCATATTTGCGAAGAAGCCAAACAGAAGTTCGCATTTACAAATCATTCAATAGCTGCTAAATTATTCTATAAGGAGCATTTAAATACTCAACTATAAATATTCAACTATTGTTCGAGAAAAATTAAATACAGAACTGCAAGTATTTTATTCCAGAACTGAATTCCACAATTTTAATGGATTACTGTCCCTGTTAAATTTGCTAAGGGATGATAATTTATCGGGAATTTTTAGCGAAACGATAAAACTCTTACAGATATTGATTACTGTTCCAATGACAACAAAAGAGAGGTGTTTTTCAATACTAAAACGAATTAAGTCATTCCTAAGGGATAATATGGGTCAAGACCACGGTACAAGACATAATAGGTAACCTAACTCGTCGTCACAATGTGTCCTCTGAAATGGTTATAGTTCACAGAAATGCCGCTAGGATCGGTTCCATCAGTAAGTCCTATTTTAAAACAGAGTTTAATGGATGTAGATACAAAATTTGCAAATTTTAACAACACCATCCATAAATTACATTTGACAATATATGATAGATGTACAAAATTTATTTTAAATTAATAATATATTAAAACATTGGTCAGGTATTTAGCTAATTGCATTATATATAATTAATATAGAGAACATAGAATTGTATCGAATCAGAGCCGTAGATAAAAAATAGTTAATATTAATTGAGATGTTACACAAACAATAACTCAAATTATATATTATCAAATTTACAGATGATATTAATGTACAATTTCCATATTTTTTATGAAAAGTAGTTTTAAATTAATAACTCATAACACGGTAATTCGTTTGTAATTATTTATGTTTCTGTCTAGTAAATGTTATAGTGAGGCTGAAAATACATACTATTAATGACAGGTAGATATAATTTTATCGAAATGCCTGGAAGATGTTTTGTACCCAATTGCAAGTCTGGTTATGACAGTTGCAAAGATGTTATAAATTTATAAAAAACATTCATTCAAAATGAAAATAGTAAAACATTGGAAAGCATTGAAAGTCAAGACCGACTAACTGCTTTGTCTATTTCCATCGAAAAAAACATGATTTCAAAAATCAAAAATTTTAATGAAAAAGTTTTAGAAAAATTTTGTGGAGCTAAAAATCGTAGAACGGATTTTATATATAAATGATACAAAAAATAAATTGAATATGTACATTATGTTTTTTATTTATTAATACAGCACCCCCATGTCGTAATGTCACGAGCCGCCACTGGCGATAATACATATAGATAATATTCCCCAAATTGATGACAAAAAAGAAGCAACTCGATGCAAGTTGTCATCATGCAAAGGACGAACACATTTTTAATGTGATAAATGCCATGTGCATTTGTGTTTAGTAAAAGAGAGTAACTGTTTTGTAAGATTTCACAGAAAATTATTATTATCATTATATATATATATATATATATATATATATATATATATATATATATATATGTTAATATTTAAACTTTGTGTGGTTGGCACTTGGTGAAACATGATTTAATAATTATTATAATAAATAATAATTATAAACATTCCAGGTAATCCATTTACAAAGACTTGTATATCTTGTAAATTATTTTGTGTTAAAACCACCTTAATTTATTTTAATATTAATTTTGTTACTCTGTAAAAATCCAGAACTTCCCCACCACTTTAGAAATGTATAAATAGGAACATTTATCAGTTTGAGTAAAGTTTTCCAAACTCTTGACAATAACCGAAAGGTTGAAACGATCGTCGAGTAAAATATACTTTTAGTGAAACAAACCAAGTGTTTTATTCCGGTTACCTCCGGTTCATACCTACGTTATATTATATATATATATATATATATATATATATATATATATATATATATATATATATATATATGTATAATACAAACAATTTTCTTAGTCAGCGTTTACAAACTCTAGAAGCAAAAATAAACACTACACAGAAGAAAGTAATATCATGTCAATCTCTCGCAATTATAACGACGCATTCTTCTTACCCGGCGATATTTTGACAATGGCAGATTTAGTCGAACACAAAATACCTACAAAATCCGAAAGACACATCAATGTCTAACCATACCGAACTCCTCAAAGTCAGCAAATTGAAATTGATAAACAAGTCAAAGAAATGCAAACTCAAGGTATCATAAAACCCTCCAATTCAGCATGGAATGCACGCCTTCGGTCAAATTAAATATTCGGAAATTAAATAACGTCACTGTAGGCGATGCATACCCACTATCGAATATTACAGACATCCTTGTTATGTTAGTTAGGTAATAGTAAATTCATTTTTTTTATCATCAAATTACAATGAGAAAAGACGCGCATAAAACAGCATTTAGCACAAATTTCGGACACTTTTTACCTAAAATTTATTGAGATCTCACCTCACTTCAGATAAACTCAAATCAACTCAGATAATTCTGATTTTTTTTTTTAACTTAACAGAGTTACGACAAACTGAGTTGGATACCTTTCCCCCTTGCCGATTCTGCTGCATCCGCAAAATAATCTCAAAATGAAGTGAGATACTCAGATAATACTCAGTTTAGTAGTAGAAGTTAAGTTTATATCATTCTTGCTGTTTTTAAGGTTAGCCACGAAAAATGTCATACGAAATTACTTATGAAACAGGTATTGTAATCAATTAATTCAAATTGAAAATTCTTTAAATGTTTATAATATTTTAGATTACAAATTTGAAGAAAGAGAAGTGCAAAATTCTGTACTTTCAGGAAATACATCAACATCTTGTGCAATAAATGGTATTTACTTTTATCTATTTGGAGTTACATGTTCTAAATGTAGGGTTATTTTACAGAAAAAACTAATTGGACGTACGATAATCCTGGCAAAAAGAAAATTATTGCTAAAAGAGGCTTGAAATATCCAGAATGGATCTGTAACGAATCAAAGACAAGCATATCGTTGATGTTTGCAGGTAGTGCTTCAGGACAGTTACCACCGCCTTATGTAGTATACCGTTCTAACTGCTTGTGGTCCACTTGGACCGAGAATGGCCCTAGCCATGCACGTTACAATAATAGTCCAAGTGGGCGGTTTGATAGTAGAACTTATTCCGATTGGTTTGACACCCATATGTTTCCAGCATTGAAGATACTGAATGGCACAAAAGTTATAATTTGTGATAACCTTTCGACACACATAACACCTGATGTTTTGGAACAGTGCTCAAACAATGATATTCGGTTTGTGTGCTTACCACCTAATAGTACCCATTTAACGCAACCATTGAATGTAGCGTTCTTCCATCCAGTTAAGGTTGCTTGCCGGCAAATTTTGACATCCCGGAAAGAAAGTGCTCGGGGTCAAAAGAACACAACATTACCAAAAGAGCAGTTTCCTGCATTTTAAATTACAAATTTGAACAAATAGAAGTGCAAAATTCTGTACTTTCAGGAAATACAAATGAAACTTGATACACAGCAACAATCACAAACAAAACACTTTGTAAGCAGAATGTTGTTGTCAGTAGCCACCAACATTTTTCTACTTGCACTTCACTGACTAATTTAAATGTCAAATTTGAATGCACATAAATTAACACACCACCAGTAAAACGTGACGAAGAATCACACCGAACTAAATTGTATTGTGGAACACATAATTCGATAACTTCAATGTCGGTTGTTGATCTTGTTTCTGTTAAACAAAAAAAATGAGTGGTATATCAACATCTTGTGCAATAAATGGTATTTACTTTTATCTATTTGGAGTTACATGTTCTAAATGTAGTGTTATTTTACAGAAAAAACTAATTGGACGTACGATAATACGATATTATTAATTAGAACCGTAAATAGTCATTATACAGAAATGTACCATCTAAAATATAAAAAGCATATATGGTTGAATGTAGTGAATGATTTAATAACCATGAAACTCGATGTAAATAATAAAATTTTCGTGTGTTTTGAGTAGAATTTAAATGAATCAAAAAAATTATTTTAGTTTACTGCTACAGCATGCCACAAATAGTGGCAAAATTTAATTCGATCATATAAAATTTGTAAAGATAATAAAAATAAAAGCGGCAAAGGACCAATTCGTTTCCAATTTTTTGAATTGATGGACGAAATTTTAGGCGAAAAACCAAATTTTTCAGAATCCACATACCATCGATGTACGTAGCATTTCTAAAGCAACGCAACCAATAAATGAAAAAGAAACTCCTGTAAAATCCGTAGTAAAAACTCGTAGTAAAATAAGTATAACTGAATTTAGGAAGAAGGTGGTAGAAGGTTTGCTCAAGGCACAAGAAGAAAATCTAGAAACAGGCAGCGAAAATAATTCTGGCAATGTTCCTACTCAACTGCTTAGGAAACACATTATGAGAAAAAAACAAGGGAAAGCCATAGAAACGCGGAAATATTGTCGTGAGTGGAAATTATTTTCCGAAATTACTTTAACTGGTGTAAATGTAGAATTTCCTAAGAAAATTCCAAGTGGCCCAATTTTTAGCGGGTTTTTCCACCACTCGGATTTCCTAACAATGGCGTCTTAGCAAAAGTTTCGTGAGTGTTTTGTTTGCAGACGACCCTGAGTTGATTAAAATTATTAAATCAGTTTATTTTAGCTTGTTTTAAAGTTCTCTTGTTTTTGGGGTTGCTGAATAATAAAAGGACAATGGCATCGGATACGGAGAAGCAAGTGAGAGAAATTCCGGATTATGGATTTGATGGATCCACCTCCTTTGAGGCAAGTTTTAAGGTCAGGAAAAAGTCAAATACGACAAAAAAATTAGTTTTTGTGGTTATAGAAAAAAGCAGAACAAAATCACAAAAAATATGGTAAAGAAAGTAACTACATACTGTGCGGATTGTGTTGCCTATCCGCGTATGTGCCTCGACTGTTTCAACCACAAGCATCATAAATAAACAATTTGTCTAGTTATTTGTAAGTTTCTATGTTAATTCAATCCCAAAGAATTGTATTTTTAGTTCAATAAATTTTCTAAAACTATACGAAACTCATTGTCGACAATGTTATCATCCATGCTAATTGGTCGCTTAAGTAAAATATTTTTTTTAAACCCAATGTCAATTATACAATCTGTAGGACCAGGAGCGGTCATGCAACAGCACAAAATGCAAAGAAAGAGCGGTCACCGTGGAAAGATCGCTCCGCAAAACGTAAATATGCCGGCGGGCATTATGACCGCAAAAACCTGTGGAGCTTGTCTCTCGTTCGGGCATTAATAAAAAAACAACCATCTCCACAAAATGATGAAGATTATAATGTTTGCATGACTTTGTACACAAAATTTAAAAAATTGCCACATAATGCAAAAAAAAAGTACAGAAAAAAAATTTTCAAATGTTTATAGTTTAAATTCAAACTGGAAAATTCCAATTGTGTATTTCCTCATCAACGGTATCGACGCTGACACGAATGCTCAAATCGTTGACACTGTTTTGCTGTGTGGATGTTGTTTTCCTGACATTAGATTATTCCCCCCAGCATTTCTCAATGATAAAGAAGCTAGAAGATAAATTTGACATCGACGATACGTTGCCATCTTTCAAACATCTGAGTTCTGAAGAACGAGTTTTACTGAACTATAACTGAAGTGATAATTTTATTTATTTAACATGACAATTGTCTTTTTTGTGGTCATATTTGATCCTTGCCATATACTTAATTTGATTCGAAACTGTTTAGAGAGCTATAGTTTTATACGATACAAATGGCAAGAACATCGAGTGGTCCTTCATAGAATCGTTAGCTAAACTGCAGGAAGAAGAAGGTTTGAAAGCAGGCAATCGACTGTCGAAAAGTCATGTTCAGTTCAAAATATGATTATGAAAGTATCACTTGCTGCTCAAACCTTCAGTAATAGTGTAGCCGACGCGATTATATTTTGCGATAAACAATTGCATCTCCCTCAGTTCAAAGACAGCTACATTTTTGAAAATTATTTTATTACAAATGAATACAGTACAAACTCGGGCACACAGAATTTTTATATGAATGCAAAATGCAAATGGTAAAAGTAAATTTGAAAAAGGACATACAAATGGACCAATTTCGTACAATATTTTTAAGCCAACTAGTTCACTTGTTGATCGAGAAGACAAGCTGCTTGAAATTGATAGTAAATTTGAAGAGAGTAATATTGTAATACTCTGTGAACAGACAGAAATTGGCAGGACTGAATTAGCTCGGTATTATATACAGAAACAAAAACAAGATTATAATAAATATAATCTTTTTTTCTATATTACAATTATTGTAATATATTAATTGAATCTTTTTGTAAATTCGCTTTGGAGTTGTATGTCTTTAACGCAAGCGAAACGAATCATTCCCGAATTATTAGTGAAGTTTATAAGTATTTTCAAGAAATTCCGGTCTTGTTTATTTTTGATAATGTCCCGCACAAGCAAGCAGTCCGTGATTATTTGACAGTTGATAAATTTGAAGAAAACGCTAAAACTAATAAATTCAAAATTTTAATTACGTCACAAATGTCTGTTTGGGAAAATATAAATACAGCAAAAATAAGTCCATTTAATATCAATATAGACATCGAGCTATTATCCATATTACTAGGATCAAACTTTTCATCAATAAATAACAAAGCAGAATTAGAATTATTAGTTGAAGCATTATATTATGTTCCACTTGGATTGCAAATATCAGCTACTTATTTAAAGCAAAGATTAAATTCCAATAGCAATTTTTCAATAATAAATTATATAAAAAATACACGGAATTTCAATAATTTGTGTAAATTTGTGTAAATGCCAGTCCGATAGTTGTAATGTTAATTATAAGCAAATGTAAATAGTTAAATGTTGTTTAGCTCCGCTCGGCTAACCGTTGTTATTGTTATTATACAGTATTGTTATTTAGTGTTTAAGTTTTGTACATAAATGCAAGTAACATACAATCGCAAGTATGATGATGATGATGATAATTATTTAATAATATTTCCAATACTGCTCAGAAAGCCCCGAGACGAATCGAATTCACGTTACAATATTTAATTGTAATCTAACTATAACTTTTAATTGCCAGGTATCTTGCTACCGGGGAATTGTTTCACTCATTAACTCTTTTCGAATTAGTGTATCTGCAGTATCTAAAATTGTTAAAGACCTTAATAGTAATATGGAATGTACTAAAAACAATTACCTACCACAACCTACAAAAGAACATTGGCAAACGATTTCGAATGGATTTTGGAATAAGTGGAATTTTCCTAACTGTATTGGGGCACTTGACGGAAAACATGTTGAAATAAAGTGCCTCGTCAAAAGTGGATCATTGTATTATAATTTCGGTTGCATTCAAGTCAAGTTTCTTGGTCACCTTACTACACCAAAAGGAATAAGCACCGAACCCATCAAAGTGGCAGCCATCGTTCATTTACCAGCGCGCAAGAACCCAAAGAACGTTTAATCGTTCCTGCAAACATGCAGCTTGTTTGTTTTCTGAAGTGGCACGCCCCTCTAGCAATCTGACCAAGAAGAACGCTCAGTAGTCATGAGGAAAAGCCCAGCAAGATGCTTTCTAAACGCTGAACACAGCAGTCACCACGGCACCTATACTACAGTAATACAGTAATAATTTATAAAAAACCATACACCCACCCTCCGGACTGACGCTAGCGCCTATACATTAGGCGACGCCTTACTCCAGCGAAGGGGCCCGAAGAACGACCTATCGAATACGCCAGCCGCCTTCTCACGTCCGCGGAACGAAACCATTCAACAACTGAGCGAGAAGCCTTAGCTGACTTTCAGGACGTACAAAAGTTTAGAGGATATATAGGAAAAAAACCTGTGTCGTAGTGATCACGAACCATCAACCACTAAAGACTCATGTCATTCAAAGCACCAAGCAGCTACTTAGCAAGGTCCAAATAACAGCTCACTAGCAGTGTGGAATTTCCCGCCGAAAATTCATGCGACAACCTCAGAAGAGGACAGAGAAGCGAGCAAGGAGACGAAACTAGACAGGCGAAGCCAGTGACGAAGTAAACGCGCTAACGATAGCATCGCCATTTTTATTATATCCAATATACAGACACTGTGAATTTATACTTTAATTTTCAATCATTATATTCTATTATTCTAAACTGGCGTGTTTATTATTTAACTAACGAACCTAACGCAATAATAACACAAGCAGTAATCAACCCAGCCAGAGAAGCCATAAAATAGTTTAATCACAAAAACTCTCTTAAAGGTGAAGAAAAAGAGAAACGATTAATAAAATCAAGATACATCATCATGAGACAAATGAACATTGCTGACACTCCATTGCACGACGAATTAACTCTCGAAAAAGCAATATTTAAAATCCCAACATTCAACAATAAAATGAATAAAAGGATAGACAATTGGGAAAGAGAAATAGACATAGATATGAACACCTTGTCACTATATCCAAAAGACCACAAAATCCCAGAAACAATAAAACCAGATTTTCTTTTCTCCAAATATACAACCCAAGATGAGCCAACACTTTGACCGATTCATTGTCTAGACCACCATGTCCCGAAGAATTACTGACAAACTGTCCAGTCAGCACTATTACTGTGGATATACCGGCAACTAGTCCAGTAATATTGCGCGCCCAACAACATAATACATAATACTAGCTAAGTTTTACGACTGAAACCTTCCAAGAAATTGAATATAAAAACTAAATGGAACAAGTAACATGCAGGTGAGAAATCGTATCATTACAATCCTGACTTCAAAAAAATAATCAACAGCCTGGAAACGGGGACTTTAGAGAACGCCGCCCAGTACACAGCCCGTGGATGCCTGCCCTCCCAGGGACTACTATACCGTTACATGGCTGAGCGACGACAATGAGGAACCCCAACTCCTCGTACCCGTCAAAAAGAGACCCAGTGTAAAGAACAGACCGCATGCAAATAAATGTTTCTTTGTTAATACTTGACAAAAGAGATGCTTTTCTGACTGTAACGGAAGTCAGTCGTTGTAGAGTCGTTGTACAGCCATGTTGTAAGTGTGTTATAGAAAGGGCTTCCTCATCTTATGTGCTGAATTATACGATATTTGTGTTAGAAATATACTATTGGAATGTTTTTTATGTTATTAAAATAAAGATTACTTCTCAAATGAACCAGATGTGTGTTTATTAGCGGGTAGCAATTCTCATACATCTCATGATACAACACCCAGTATTCTGAAAACTTATCACGATGACCTTACTGCCGGTCACTATGTAGTTGACCGTACAGTTTATAAAATCGCACAACGACACTACTAGCCCGGACTAAAACGAACGTAGGAGAATATATCAAGTACTTCATTGCTTGTCAATAGTACAAGGATATCCAACTCTGGCTTGCAAAGCTTCCGGCAATTCGGTTTGCCACGAACAGCACGAGATATCAATCCACAAGCTATTCCGCCGCCTACTCCCGAAGACATCGCCAATGACGTACATCAAGTAATAGAAACTGATGCATTTGTCTCCAAAGCCTAACTCGCGCTCAAACCGGCAAGCTGCAAGCACGTATTAGCAGACGTCAGTTTTAGTTTCTTGGAAAAAAGTGGTTAAAGAGTATAGTAAAACATAGTTTCTTTGTTTAGTTTGGAATTTCCCATTCTATCTCGAAAAAAGTAGTTAAAGTGCATAGTAAAATCTCACAAATTGGAATATAGTGATAATTAGTGTTAAACTAAGTGCTGTGAAAATTTGATGCAAATTAGTTACAAAACAAACAGTTTCTTTGTTTAGTTATGTGATAAAATCATCACTTTTGCAACCCGCGAGGTGTCATTTTCTGTTTTCGCTTAATTTAACCCAAATCCGTACAACTACACTTTGGTTATTATTTTTTTACATTTTAAGGAAAATGCTGCTAGTAACGTTAATATTTTGACACGTGGGAACCGGTCTACGTGACTTATGAATATCGCTAAGTAAGCGTTTTGCTCCTTGCTCACAATAATTTCACTCTCGAAAATCCAATGGTTGTCCGCGAGTTGAACTGGTCGCATAGCATGAACTCTGATAATTAGACGCTAGAAACATTATATTATATATATATATATATATATATATATATATATATATATATATATATTCTATAATAAATACTTAAAAAAAAACACATAAATAATTCTTAACTAATAAATCCCTTAAATATTAATTTATAAACTATTACATAACAACATAAAAAAAAGAGTTTATAAGTTCTTATATGTTAGAATTTACTTAGTATCGATAAACAAACTAGGTAAACCTACTTAAGCGTTTCATTTAATAAATAATATATAAATGCTAATAATCAAGGATGGAGAGAAGGAAGATAGTACGAAGGAGTTGGCAGTCCTTAAAGGAACATTTCCGACGGATATTAAGCCAAAGGATGCACCTATACGGCTTTAACGCCGACGACATTCGGCTGATCCGAGAAGGGTAGGTTACGCATGTTTTTTAACCAAGTTATGTCCAAGTTATGAGTAGTTGCACTTATAAAACTTCCTTACAAAGTTATTCTATGTTTAGCACGGACAAGGAAGTACATTAGATTACGAAAAATGAATAAAAAAATTAGTTTTACTAATTGTCAAAAAAAATTAAATAAACTAGCTGACATTTTTACAAATACTAAACGTAAGCTAGCTGACATTTCTGTAATTGAAATGTTTGAAAGTTTAGAAAATGTGATTTCGGCTATTGACAACAGACAAAGATACCAACGATACTTGGTATAGTCATCTTCGTGAACGTATTCTCGCGAATCCGAAACGTTATCCTGAATGGCGTGTCGATAACCGAGTTATATTTAAACTCATTTCTCATCACGGTGAAATACCCGTAAATTTATCTGCTTGGAAAATAGTTGTACCGCGTTCTGAGGAACGGAATATTATCCGCCAGCATCACGATGAACCGACTGCTGCCCATTTAAATTTCATTTTTACATAATTTTTTAAATACGCATTATATAAAAAAAAAATTACAATAGTTTATAGAGTAACGTGGAAAAATTAAATAAACTAGCTGACATTTTTACAAATACTAAACGTAAGCTAGCTGACATTTCTGTAATTGAAATGTTTGAAAGTTTAGAAAATGTGATTTCGGCTATTGACAACAGACAAAGATACCAACGATACTTGGTATAGTCATCTTCGTGAACGTATTCTCACGAATCCGGAACGTTATCCTGATTGGCGTGTCGATAACCGAGTTATATTTAAACTCGTTTCTCATCACGGTGAAATACCCGTAAATGTATCTGCTTGGAAAATAGTTGTACCGCGTTCTGAGGAACGGAATATTATCCGCCAGCATCACGATGAACCGACTGCTGCCCATTTAAATTTCATTTTTACATAATTTTTTAAATACGCATTATATAAAAAAAAAAATTACAATAGTTTATAGAGTAACGTGGAAAAATTAAATAAACTAGCTGACATTTTTACAAATACTAAACGTAAGCTAGCTGACATTTCTGTAATTGAAATGTTTGAAAGTTTAGAAAATGTGATTTCGGCTATTGACAACAGACAAAGATACCAACGATACTTGGTATAGTCATCTTCGTGAACGTATTCTCGCGAATCCGGAACGTTATCATGATTGGCGTGTCGATAACCGAGTTATATTTAAACTCGTTTCTCATCACGGTGAAATACCCGTAAATGTATCTGCTTGGAAAATAGTTGTACCGCGTTCTGAGGAACGGAATATTATCCGCCAGCATCACGATGAACCGACTGCTGCCCATTTAGGTACTTTTAAAACCATGCGACGTATCGCTGAGCGTTATTACTGGCCGCGTATGCTCAATTCTATTATCCGTTAGGTGCGTCGTTGTCAAACGTGTCTCGCGAACAAGGTCGAACA
Organism: Clivina fossor; assembly: GCA_963966155.1. Lineage (NCBI taxonomy): Eukaryota > Metazoa > Arthropoda > Insecta > Coleoptera > Carabidae > Clivina > Clivina fossor. The sequence continues at coordinate 39,102,595 of OZ014551.1, forward strand.
GCTACCGCCCGCCGCGCCGGCCAAATTCCGCAACCTGTAGGTATATATTAAAACAAAGACATAGGCGGTCGGAACTCAGAAACTATGCACTTTAGAGAAAAATGTCAAGACACCAAAGTTGCCGGGAATCAAAAATGAGGAACAATATATTACAATCATATTGCTTTCCTTGTCTTTTTGCATTACTTTCCTTGTCTCTTTGAATTACTTGATTTATGGATATGTAAATATACTTTTATTTGTATTTATTTGCTATATCTTCTGTTCGTGCCAGAAAATTGGCATTTTGGTGGCATATAAGACGGTTCTTAACTATTCTTTTCTCTTTACATTACTTTTTGTGTTCGTAACTAACCTAACTCTGATCTTTGTAGAATAGATATGTAAGTCATTTTTTTGTTTGTGATATTTTTTATTCGCTCCAGAATTTTATCAACTTGGAAGTATATCGGTTGATTCTTATCTCTCCCGCACTTAATCCTGCTATCCGTTTTTCCCTAACCCTACTGAAAATGTCCGCACCAATATTTGAGCATGTAATACCTAATAATTATTAATACATAATTAATTAATACATAATTAATTAATACATAATTAGAATTAAATTATACAAATTTTTAATAAAATATACCGTATTTAATGTAATTAGAAAACATTTAAAGAATAATTTTTACCGCATTAAATTTTTCAAAATTAAATAATTAATTATTAAATTTCGTAATATTTAAAACAAAAAATAAATAAATATATAATTAATTATGTACACAATTGTAATTTACTATAAATTTATTTTAAAAATAAATATTATTTTACTACTTTTTTTTAAATATGTAATGCAAATTCTTATTTTTATTTATTACACAATGATTACGTAAATGAACCAACAAAACATTACAATCTAATAAAATTCACACTTTAATTTTAATAAATGTATATTTTTAAAATAAACACATTTGAAATAAAATCAAATTTATAATATATATTTCAAATATTCACTTATAAATATTCTATTTTATTTTACATACTCCTTAATAAACATCAATTTTATTATATATTAATAATAATAATAACTAATACGCCGCATTTGAACAAGATGTTGCGCGATATAATTAATAAAAATTAGTAATACATCATTGTATAATTAAAATATTTGTAATAATATTAATTTTTGTTTATAGGCTGTTTCGCCTACTGTTTCGGCCCGTCCTGTGGTCTGCCCGCCCTGCGGTCTGCCCGACCTGCGGTCTGTCCGCCCTGCGGTCTGCCCGCCCTGCGATCTGCCCGCTATGCGGTCTACCCGCCCAGCGATTTACCTACTATGCGTTCTGCCTACTATGCGTTCTGCCTATTATGCGTTCTGCCACGCGTCACTAGTTGAAGAAGATTTTAATGAAAAATATGAAATAAAAGAAGTGTATTTGTCATTGCCGAGATTATCGTTTCCTGATGCTGATCCTCAAGATAAAATTAGGGTAATTATACCGGCCGACGGCGAATTAGGTGTCGCGTCGGCCTCACCGGGGCCCCATTCGGCTATTGGGCCCGGCCAGTCTCTTGCGGCTACTAGAAGTAGACGTCGTTCGACGCACACTAGGGTGTGTTGTACGTCACCGGAAAAGCCGAAGAAAAGAAAATGTATTAAGAAAAAATAGTAAGATAATGTATTTTTTCTCTTTGAATAATTTATTTTTTCATTAATAATAATTGAGTTGAACGACCTTTGAATATATGAATTTAATTTCTTCTCAAACAGGGGTGTAGGTCACGTTTTTTTAAATAAAACTACTTGGATTTTATTTTGCATGCTACTAGTGGGTAATGAAAAAAAAATTTATATTCCGTGGCAAACCATTTCTATCGACTTGATGGGCCCCCTTCCTCCTACTACCCATCCAAATCGTTATCAGTATATTCTAGTGATCTCGGATTGGTTCAGTTAGAGGAACAGGTTAATATATTAAAAAATGCTAGTAAACTTGTATCAAACATGCGCGTCGATAAACATAAAACAATATTACCAGTGGCGGCTTGTCTATAAGCACTACGACACTGCAGCACCCCCAAACAAATTATATAAAAATACTGTTTACATTGAATATTATAAAATGACTATAATATTGAAGGAGTTATAATAATATAATAAAATTGTTAAACATAATCAATTCAATTGATATATATAAGAGAATTATTTTAACCTTGCTTAGAATAAATTGAAATATGCAGTCTGGAACTGTCGTTTTCGCAGTGTCAGAATTCGGCGGGCTTCGTCTATCGCCGCTTAAGTTCGTGTACATATTAATATTTAATATTTGATTTAACTTCATAGTTGCCAACTAAAGAAATGTAAAAATCACTAAATGGAATTATTATTATTAAATCAAATTAATTAAAATTGATTAATAAATCATTAATATTGACATATTCTGAGAGCCCCAAATTTATCAATAAATAATAAATAAATTTACTACCAAAGCTTCCAAACTTGAAATTTTATTACATCCAACTACCTAACCTAATTCACATGTTATTCATCAGCAATCATTTCATTGCATGTGTCCGGAAAGTGTCCGCCGGTAAAAAATGGTTACACCATGCGTAGAGCTAATCTGTGCATGTAACAAGTGAATCTGGCACTGCGATATTGACAGTACCGGTGTTATATTTTTGTTCATTAGACAGCATTGTTTTTAAAAAAATATTTTTTAATTGTAAGATTATCAATCTCTGTACAATTTAAGAAATATTTCGCCAGTTTTGTTAACGGTAAGCAATAAAGTATTTTTCTTTTTTTTTAACTTTTAACCACTAATTTTATTTTACAGAAAACTAAAATAATTTGGGTTTTTATTATTATAAATAGATTTACGTAAAATATCATCATGGGAATCAGTGTAGAAAATCTTAAAAAAATTACACTTTCGCAACTGTCATTACACGAACAACTTGAAATAAAATATAAATATAATGTATTTTTTCTCTTTGAATAATTTATTTTTTCATTAATAATAATTGAGTTGAACGACCTTTGAATATATGAATTTAATTTCTTCTCAAACAGGGGTGTAGGTCACGTTTTTTTAAATAAAACTACTTGGATTTTATTTTGCATGCTACTAGTTTCGGTACTGAAGAAGGCACGCGGGATTAGTAATAACAAAAAATATATTACATCTTTTAATAGTGATTGGTATCAAAAAGTAAAATGGTTGTGTGGTTGTGATGTTGCAACCATACATACATCCATACACAATCACGCCATGTACCCAAAAGAGTGTGGCACAAACAGTTTATTTTGTTTTCCGTGTTTACTTTTTGACGGCGAAACTATCTGGACAAAAACTGGATTTTCAAATATAAATCGAATTAGAGAAAAATGCGAAAAACATGAAAATTCACGAAAACACAAGGAAAATGTTGTTTCATTATAGTTTTTAGGAAAGCTTAATATTGCTGAGCAATTAAGCGAAGCATACAAAACAGCTACAATCAAATATAATAATGAGCAAGTAAAAAAAAAACGAGAAATTTTATCTCAAATAATTAATTGTATTAAATTTTGTGCTGAACTTTTTGCTTCACATTCAAAATCCCAAATTTCAGCGGAATGATCAGCACGGATTTCCCCCACGTCTCTCACATGGAAAACATTCCGATTGTTTTGTTATCATGACTATTTGGAGAAAAGCTTGCCGGCACACTTGTACACTTGTGATACTGTTTGGGATAAAATATCTATATGAAACATATTTAGGGCCTTTCGAAATAAATGAAAGTAGTTACCTTCACTGGATATGCATAAACTTTATTATGAAAAGTTGCGAGATCCTTTAAAGTTAGTATAGAAGATTCATACGCCTTTCCATTTTTCAAATGCTTACATTTCAGCTTCGTCGGTATACCGGGAGCTTAGTACCTACACAACAATGTGAAAATAAAATAATCGTAATTTAAAAATAATAAGTTAAAATATTTAGATTATTTAATTAGTGTGTTTAGCTTTCTGCCTTCAGTTGATTTTTTTCCAAAGTTTCTCATTCGCCTTTCGTTTCCTTGGATTAATTGTATCACATTCAGGGTAACAATTCATCGTAAATTGAAAATCCTGGAGTTTTTAGGGGGCTAGTTAATTTTGTCGCTACTTTCGACACTACTTTACAAAAACATTTAAACAATAGTACGGTTTTTAGTGGGACATCAAAAATAATTCAAAATAAATTGTTACAAAACATTTTAGAAGTTTGTCAGAAACAAATAATTTTGGAGATTGGAGAATCATCTTTTGTAGCTGTCATGAGCGACGATACTACAGATGTTTCTGAAACAACACAAACAATTATCGTGTTCCGCTATGAATTAGACGGCATAATATATGAGCGATTTTGGGGATTTTTTAATCCAGAGAATGTCAATACAGAAGGTATCTCGTCATGCATACTAGAAGAAATTGATATAGTATTAAAAAATAATCCAAGTAAATTAATTGCCCAAATGTACGACGGGGCGAACGTTATGAAAAAAGAGAAAGGAGGTGTGCAGCATAAAAATCAACAACTTTAATGAAACACGTTAGTGCATCAATCAAATCTGCCCGATTGTTTTTGCCAATCTCTCTGGAATAGCAACTTTTTTTTCAAAATCTCCTCAAAGATTAGCAACTTTAGAAAAATTTGTTAACAAGCGTATCCCAAGATCGGCAAGTACACGTTGGAATTTCAATATAAGATGTGTTAACGCAGTTCTTGAAAATAAAGAAAACTTAATAGTGTTTTGAGGAACTGCGGTCCTTAAATACGACTGACAAAACTATACAAGCTTCAACAGGCTTATTAAGCTTAATGAAAAATGATACATTTTTATTTTGGTTGAAATTATTTCACAAAATAATGCCACATGTCGAAATATTATATAGCCAATTTCAAGCAAGAAATATTGATTCTTATAAAATAAAAGTTTCTAAATGACTTTTATAATGCAATTTCTACAATCCGCAATTCACCTTTTTGCGAATCTACTAGTTCATCCAGAAGTATGGAAAGCAAAGAAGTATGCGATCATATTTGCGAAGAAGCCAAACAGAAGTTCGCATTTACAAATCATTCAATAGCTGCTAAATTATTCTATAAGGAGCATTTAAATACTCAACTATAAATATTCAACTATTGTTCGAGAAAAATTAAATACAGAACTGCAAGTATTTTATTCCAGAACTGAATTCCACAATTTTAATGGATTACTGTCCCTGTTAAATTTGCTAAGGGATGATAATTTATCGGGAATTTTTAGCGAAACGATAAAACTCTTACAGATATTGATTACTGTTCCAATGACAACAAAAGAGAGGTGTTTTTCAATACTAAAACGAATTAAGTCATTCCTAAGGGATAATATGGGTCAAGACCACGGTACAAGACATAATAGGTAACCTAACTCGTCGTCACAATGTGTCCTCTGAAATGGTTATAGTTCACAGAAATGCCGCTAGGATCGGTTCCATCAGTAAGTCCTATTTTAAAACAGAGTTTAATGGATGTAGATACAAAATTTGCAAATTTTAACAACACCATCCATAAATTACATTTGACAATATATGATAGATGTACAAAATTTATTTTAAATTAATAATATATTAAAACATTGGTCAGGTATTTAGCTAATTGCATTATATATAATTAATATAGAGAACATAGAATTGTATCGAATCAGAGCCGTAGATAAAAAATAGTTAATATTAATTGAGATGTTACACAAACAATAACTCAAATTATATATTATCAAATTTACAGATGATATTAATGTTATATATATATATGTATATGTATATGTATATATATATATATATGTTATATCTGGCACAAATTCGCCACTTGAGGGTGAATCGAGCGGCGGCCTGGCGGATAATCGCCCAAAATTACAACAACTCTCCTTTGTTGAGAACAGGCAATAGAACTCCACATCAGTTGGAGATGGTAGTTTACCACATGCGTCGGAATCGCAGATATGACCATCTGTTTGCGCCTTTCAACAAGATATTTAAGGGAATAAAGTTTTTAAAAGAATTATTTAAAGTGTTGAGGGATCTTTACTTATTATTGCATAATGTCATTAGTAAAATGAAAAAGTCAGTAAGATTTAAACATCTTTTTGCAGCAAAAAAAAAACAAAAAAAGTTTTTAGGAATTACTCGTCTTTTATTCAACCTATTAGAATATGCTTAAACTTTTAATTGATATATTTTAGAAAATGCCGCGAAGGTATTTAAACCACGAAAAGGAAATGTTGGCCAGGTTATATCTGGCACAAATTCGCCACTTGAGGGTGAATCGAGCGGCGGCCTGGCGGATAATCGCCCAAAATTACAACAACTCTCCTTTGTTGAGAACAGGCAATAGAACTCCACATCAGTTGGAGATGGTAGTTTACAACATGCGTCGGAATCGCAGATATGACCATCTGTTTGCGCCTTTCACGCGCTAAATCACTCGTAGATCATTCAAATTTGGTAATCGAAGCTATGGACAATTTGCTTTGAATGACGCCATTCTTGTTTTTACTTTTGAGTTCAAACGTTGTTTCTTGTGCTTGTGTTTTCATTGTTATTCCTGCGTCATAACACGTGCAAAAATGGTAAGTTAAATATATATGTTTATATGATTTAAAATATTAAATAGTTTTTAAATGTTTCAGCCTTCGTGTATTCATCCGGGCTGTAATGGATCGGAGAGCGTACATTTTCATGTATTACCTCAGGGTGAAATTATGCGTGAACAATGGCTTCGTGCTATTTACTGGATAAAACCTATCCAGAACTTAAAAATTGCCACGTTTGCAGTGCTCATTTTGGTACATGGCAATATCGAAGTGCTACCAGTAAACTTTTAAATAGAAATGCTGTTCCAAATGCCAAAAAGTGCTCGCCGTCATTTAATTTATCAGAATATAACGTCAAAAAGTTACTACAGACAAATAATAGCGCATATCTATCTGGGGTTATTTTAAATAAAATATTTAAAAAATGTAAATGTTCGGTCTGTGTCGAATATTTATTAACTAAAAATTGCACGGACAAGCATGCACTTATTCAATTAAAAGACTACGGAATTCATAAGCAACTCCTTTTATATCCTTCTGAAGTTATTATTTCCCATATTCACATTATGCGCCTAAAAATATTTCTTCTTTTCCTAAAATATATTAATTCTCCTAATATTTCAAAAACAGTCCTTGAAAATATCCAATTTGTTATCCCCATTCCTTGCTTCACTCATTCCGTAGATCTTAATAAGGACATCAAACTTATTTTAATAGAAATTCTTTTATACGCTTTCATATCACTGGTCAACAAAAAAATTAATTTGGAAATGATAACGGTTCCGAAAATAATTGACGAATATCTTACTGTGGCATATCCACCATTAAAAAGTAAATTGAAACATTTTATGGAAAGAAAAAATAAAAAAAATGCATAATATTTAAGTTTAGAATTGTTTCTGTAGGTTAAAAAATATGTATATTATTTGCAATTGTAATTTTTTGTTTTTGTTTTAAATATATATTTAAATATAATTATAATATATATTATTAATTGTTATTATTATTTGTGTCCATTTTCTTTTAAATATGTACTTCACATTTATTTCAATTCATTTTATGTATTTTGATGTATTTATATGTTTGGTTCATTTATGTTCAATACATGAATTAATTGAACATATAAATAATATCAAAATACATAAAATAATTTGAAATAAATTTCTAATACAAAAAAGGTTTGAACTGAATAATTCGTAAGGGCCGCGCTAAACAAATGATTTAATCAGTGGTTTATAGATGGCTCTGTGAAATTTCCTAAACAGCCAAATACACAGCGTTGTCGCTTCTTCTGTATATATATATTACTTATTCTATGATCTCTTCGACGGGGATTAAGGACGGGTGCAATCGAAAAAAATTTAAACGGATTGTATATTATTGCTAATTTTATGGAGATTCATTTAAATCATATTAAAAATCAAAATAGATGGATTAATAAATTCTTTAAAATAGTGAATGCTTTACAACGGTTTCTATAATACGTTTGTACTAAATTATTATGTATAAAACATAAGGATATTATTGAAGGATTCGTGGATTATGGCAATGACAGGAGGCCGAGGTTTGCTGACCATGCATTGGTTTTTATGGTTAGCGGCATTATAAGAAAATTTAAACAGCCCGTGGCGTATGTATTTTGTGAAAGTGCCGTAAAAAGGCACACATTGGCTGTTTTAATAAAAACAATAATTGGCCACGTTCAGTCAATTGGTCTGACAGTTGTGGCGACAATTTCAGACCAAGCGACCAACAATGTGGGTGCAATTAAAATTCTTCGTGAAGAATCAATTGCTGCCCACACAAGAAGGGAAGAAGAATACAGGTCGCTGGGATATTTTGTAAATACAAAAGAAATCCTACATTTATATGACACGCCACATTTATTAAAAGGAATTAGAAATAATTTTTTAAAGTATGGCGTTGTCCATTTTGAAGAAAATGGAATTAAAAAAGTTGGGAAATGGTCACACCTTAGCAATTTATATGAGGCAGACAAAGGAGCCAGTGAGTTCCGGTTGTGCCCGAAACTGACAGAAACACACATAGCTCCGGAAGATAGAAAAAAAATGAAGGTTTCGTACGCAGCGCAAGTATTTAGTCAAAGGACTGCGGCTGCAATGAATTTTTTTTCTATGTCTTGCGGTAAGTTTAATAATGAATTATTAGATTTTTAAGTTTTAATTTTTTGCTTCTCATAGATTTTCAAAATTATTAATTATAAAAGTTTTAATGCGTTTCATTTTATTATTTAAATTTTATTTATGAGTAACATAATATTTTTTTAATTATTCTTAATAGCATATTTTAATACGAAATGATTGTTTTCAGATGATTCCGGACGCCCCTTAATGGAACGATCGGCAAAGGAAACAGCCGATTTCATCCTTTTTGTCGACAAATTGTTCGATAGCTGTAACGGGACATCTCTGTCATCACCTGGCAAACCTTTACGGAGTGCTTTGACAGAAGATTCACCACACGAAGAGTTTTGGTATGATGCCTTAAAAACGTTAAGGACGTTAGAATTTGTGTGTCCTAAAACTGGACGAAAATATGTTCCGCCGACGATCTCTAATTGGATCTTAAATTAAAAAAATTTTATATACTTGAAGCAGAAACTTCTGCAACAAGATGATGTATTTTTTTTAAATTTGAAGCAATTTAACCAGGATCCATTGGAGAATTTTTTCGACAACATACGGAGTCACGGATTTAGGAACACAAATCCTTCGTGCACGTCTTTTTCGGCATCATTCAAATCACTTCTTGTGACGAATTTTGCGTCAGCCCACTGCGAAAAGGCAAACTGCCTGGCTGATGATGGAGATGCCCTGGATACACTACGGAGTTTTGTCGACGTAGAAGTTGTCGAAGAGGATGAAGAAAATATTCTAGAAACGGCTACAACCATCGCTCCGCTGAATCCAGCTATTTCTAGTGGCCCAGTAGATAGCCACAGTATTAATTACATAGCTGGTTATATTTTAAAAAAACTTTTTAATAAATTTAAAAACAAAAGCTGCGAAAATTGTCAGCGTGACTTATTATCAAACGAAGCGGTTAACTTATTTTTACAACTGCGACAATACCAAAACAAAAAATTAATAAATTGTTCCGAAAAAATTATAATTATTTGCAACGACATACAAGTGTATTTCAATAAAAATATTGCAAATATTTGCTCTGAAAAAAATATATGTAATTATATTAAAAATAATATTAATCATACATCAGTTGATTTTATTTGTGATGTACATAATGTAAAGGAATATTTTATTAACTATTTTATACAATTTAATTTATTTATTTATGTAAAAAATGTAAACAAAATTTTAACTGGCAAGTTAAAAAATTGCAATAATGATAAACTGAAAGATTTAGCTTTAAGTATTTGTAAAAAAAGAAAAAATAAAAAATAAAATTTTAACTTTTTTTTATTAATCCTAAACAATTCGCTCCATCTTTTTTAATATTTTAAACATTTTATTCAAGAAACAAAATTAAAAATATCACGATTGATATTATTTTTTTTGTTTCTTAAATAAAATGTTTGAAAAAATAAATTTGAATTTCATATAAAGGTTTTAATACATTTCATATATCCCGGTATTTTTATGATTAGTTCGTACTCGATTCGCTATTGCGCATGCAAAATGTTTGAATGTCTAATATTAAAGTACGCCATCTATAGTATGTTTATTATCTATGGTTGGAGTTGAATAAAATCTGTCAATACATCAATCTCATGCAAAATATCTATCTCTAGCGTAAATCACTAATTGATTTTTTTTAAATTCTTTATTGTATTTTACTGAGTAAAGATATCAATATAAAGAATTTATGCAGAAAGAAAGAAAATGATCATTTGCACAGTATGCAGTGGACACTCTCGTCTCTCGTATAATATGAGCAAATTTTAAACAAATTATATAAACATATTACCGGCTGCATTTTTCTCCAAATCCATCAAAATTTATACAAATTTATAAAACATATTTTCCAAATTACTTATATTTTATTTATTTTTTTTATTTTTCTTTTTTTTTTTTGTTCTTTTTTTCATATTTTTTTATATTGTTTATTTTTTCCTTTATTTATTTATTATAAAATTAATAACAGTTTCAAGATAAAAAGATAAATATGTTTGTATATATACCGGGTGTCTACTTTTTTTTTGTTACATAGGGAATACAATGCTAAAATTTTCATTTGGTGATAAATTTTCCCCTAATTATTATAGAACAAAAGTACAAATACAAAAGTTGTTTAGAATTCAAAAATGCATCAAATGATGCCAAATTTATCAATATAGGATGTTCCGATCAAGAATTAGAAGCAAATTAAAATTTCCATTTTTGCGCTCTTTACATCAAAGTGCCATGGAAATTAAACAAATAATTTCATTTCTTCTGGAGTTTGAGTTTGACAGATCGTATTTATTTTATTGTTACGTTCTGTATTATTATCATTATTATTGAAAATAATGAATAAACTTAAGGTAAATGAAAAAGTTCAGTGCGTAAAATGGTATTTTACTGGAAATTCGATACGACGAGTAAGAGATTTATTCAGCGCTTTCTTTGAAAACCGTCCCATACCTTCCGCTATGACTATTCGTAGGATAATTAAACAATTCGAAGAAACTGGAAGTGTGTTAAAACGTTGTAAAAATTGTAGAAAAATCAACGCAGAAGATCAGGAGGAGAATTTAAATCAAAATGCAATTAAAGAAAATACATTGAATATACTTTTGTGTGTAACGGAAAACCCAAATGTTAGTGTGCGTCAACTTGGTGCTGAATTAAATTTGCATCCTTCAACAATACATAAGGTACTAAAAAATGAAAAATATCATTCTTATAAATATTCCACGCACCAAGAGATATTTGAAGCGGATAAAATGGCTAGAAGCGAATTTAGTAACATTATTATGGAAAAATCCAATTTAGACAGAAACTTCTTGAAATCTATTTGTTTTACTGACGAGTCTACGTTTACTTTACACGGCGAACCTAATACACAAAACTTTAGAATATGGAGCCAAACAAATCCTCATTTAATGGTAGCAACACGTACCCAATATCCAGAAAAAGTTAATGTATGGGCTGGAATTTTTGGCAGGTGTATAATTGGGCCATTTTTTATTGAAAATAATTTAAACAACGAAAAATATTTGGATATGTTGCAAAATCATATTGGTCCGCAGTTAGAAGAGTGTGCAACTCAAGATAATGTTGTCTGGTATCAACAAGACGGATGTCCGGCACATTACAGCTGCAACATTAAATTATATTTGGATCAATGTTTTCCAAATTCATGGATTGGTAGAGGTGGTCCAATTAATTGGCCAGCTAGATCGCCCGATTTAGCACCGTGCGATTTCTTTTTATGGCCATATTTGAAGGAGAAAATTTATAAACGACATATCAAAAATCTTGTTGATTTGAAAAATGCCATTGTTGAAGAGTGCAATAATATAACACAAACACAATTAAGCTCTGTACGTCACGAATTTTATAACAGATTAGGTTATTGTTTGGCAGTTAATGGCGATTTATTTGAACATTTAATTTAAATTGTTAGTTTCGTTTTTGTTCTCCTATATCTTGTATTCATGAATTTTTCTGTTTTATAGGTATATTGAATATTGTAATAAATAAAGAAAGTTTTACGGAGTTCAGCTATTTACTTTTTATTAAACTCTTATCCGACGTTTCACTGCACAACTTACAGCATCCTCAGGGATAAGTTTAAATTATTATAATAAATATATTAGGCATAATGCCAGTCATCTAATTCAAATGTATTGTTTTTATAACTTGAAGTTAATAAATAAATTAAACAATTACTTAAAATTATAATGGAGACATTCACAATTTAAAACCACAGCTAGTACGTAGTGTACAGCCGAGTAAAATACCCTTTCATTGTAATAAATAATAAATACTTAATACTTTTTATACTTAATAGCTTTTCATTTACATTAAGTTTATTCATTATTTTCAATAATAATAATAATAATAATAATAATAATAATAAAAAGAAACAGAAAAAATCCTGAAATATAAAAGCCTGCAAATAGAAATAGAGCGGATGTGGAAATTGAAAGCAAAAGTGATACCAATTATAATCGGCGCAACTGGAGCTGTCACAACAAACTTACCAAAGTACTTGGGAGCTATACCTGGCTGCAATGGTAAATTGATCCAGTCACTACAAAAAACAGCAATATTGGGCACTGCACACATTATTAGGAAGACCATTTAGTATCCTTAAGATCTAGGTCAGATCTCGGATACTAAATCAGTCCACCACAACCTCACTTTATCTCTGGGTTGTAAGAAATCCGTTACCCCGATCACCTGGGTAACTCAGCCAAGTTGAGGTGGTGTGAAAAAAAAAACGAATAATAATAATAATACAGAACGTAACAATAAAATAAATACGATCTGTCAAACTCAAACTCCAGAAGAAATGAAATTATTTGTTTAATTTCCGTGGCACTTTGATGTAAAGAGCGCAAAAATGGAAATTTTAATTTGCTTCTAATTCTTGATCAGAACATCCTATATTGATAAATTTGGCATCATTTGATGCATTTTTGAATTCTAAACAACTTTTGTATTTGTACTTTTGTTCTATAATAATTAGGGGAAAATTTATCACCAAATGAAAATTTTAGCATTTTATTCCCTATGTAACAAAAAAAAAGTAGACACCCGGTATATATAATACAAACAATTTTCTTAGTCAGCGTTTACAAACTCTAGAAGCAAAAATAAACACTACACATTTAAACTCGGAAGAAAGTAATAATATCATGTCAATCTTTCGCGATTATAACGACGCATTCTTCTTACCCGGCGATATTTTGACAATGGCAGATTTAGTCGAACACAAAATACCTACAAAATCCGAAAGACCCATCAATGTCTAACCATACCGAACTCCTCAAAATCAGCAAATTGAAATTGATAAACAAGTCAAAGAAATGCAAACTCAATGTATCATAAAACTATCCAATTCAGCATGGAATGCATGCCTTCTACAGCACGCCCAACCAAACAAGATAGTCGGAAAATATGCGAAATAAAAGAATTTTATTTAAAATATTTTAAGCGGCAAGATTTCAAGCATTCACATCGCACAGACGAATCTCGGTACACTCCCAAGAAAAGTATAAGCTGTCATACTTGTCATTGTCAAAGTCAAATTTGCAGTTGTTGTGTCGTTTGAGGTTGTGTCGTTGTATTTTCCTTGTTATTCTGCAGTACTCTACTTAAAATCTGTCTTTTTCAAGACAAAATTACTCGTTTTATTTGTGAATATAGGTATGTACAGATATTTTAACTAAATTCTAATATTTTTTTATATTGTTATAACTTAACCTCAAATTAAACACGTGTGTTTATTTGTCTTTTAGGTTTGAAATATGGCCTGTAATTCGAAGAAAAGTATTCATTCAGAAGCACGCAACATTATTAATCGTGTTATCGAATTCTTCGATAAACAGAAAGCTGCTGGTAAATGGAGTTTACCTGTGGAGAAGGCCACCGAACTTGCTGCTTTTGCAGTTGGTAAATCGGTAGCAACCATAATGAGAATTAGGAAAGAAGCACGGGTAACGGAAGATCAGTTATTAAAATCTCCTTCCAAAAAGAAACGAAGCGGAGGATCAAACAAATTAGTTTTGGACGATTGGGACCTGGGCATTTTAAAAAGAACAGTTAATGAAGTTTACACCGTTGACAAGAAAGTTCCAACAGTAAAAATCTTGGTTGATAAAATGAAGGACAAGGTTAATTACACTGGTGGGAAAGAAACTCTTCGAAAGCATTTATTAAATATAGGATTTACATTCAAAAAATGCCACAATAAAAGAAAATTATTGATGGAACGCTACGATATCGTTGCTTGGCGTTCTCGCTACTTGCGCAAGTTGCGAGAGAATAATGCTAGTGGTGAGCACAAAAAACCAATAACTTTTTTGGACGAAACCTACATCCATCCATCATATGGTGTTAGTAAATGTTGGCAATCTGAAGACCAGCCTGGAGTATACCGAACTGATAGATCAGGTCAACGATACATTATTGTACACGCAGGTGGTGCTTACGGATTTGTGAATAATGGCTTGTTAATATTCAAATCCAAAAGCAAATCAGGAGATTACCATGATGATATCAATCATCAAAATTTCATGCAGTGGGTTCAAAAACAATTAATTCCTAATTTACCACCTAATGGTATTGTCGTCATGGATAATGCACCATATCATAGTGTGCAAATCAATAAACCTCCAACCCAAGCAGCAAGAAAGCAAGATATTCGTGATTGGCTTGACAGCAATGGGGTTTCCACTACCAGTGAAATGCGTAAGGCTGAATTAATTGCACTAGTTAAAGAAAGACATCACACCAAGACTTATTATGTCGACGAATTGTTAAAGAAGCATGGCCACACTGTAGTACGTTTGCCACCATATCATTGCGACCTAAATCCCATCGAATTAATATGGAGTTTGGCAAAACATAAGGTGGCAATGAATAACGTTGGTCAAAGTGGCCTTGAAATAGAAAATTTAGTGCGAGCAGCGTTTGCTGATATAAGCCAATCAGATTGGGAAAAACATTGCACGCATGTTGATCATATAGCAGAAGAAATGTGGAAACTTGACGGATTAATGGATGAAACAGTTGAACAATTGGCGTTCACAGTTAATACTGGGCTATCTGGTGACGAAACAAGCTCCGACGAAGTCGTTTCGGATTCGGATAGTGATTAAATTCTTTTTAAATGTTTATAATCTTTGTTTTGTATTTTGTAATAACATGTGTATTTTATAATATGCTTATTTTGTAACTACAAGAGACCGGATTTATAGAAAATATGCTTACGCTTTTAATTGATAACATGAAAATTATGTTCCATAATCTGTACGAATTAACAAAAAATGAACCAATTAATATCTAAAAAAATATATCTGCTCTGATCACCCCAGGACTTTCTTATACTTTATACTTGTAAATAATTATTATCTGAAAAATTTATATCATTTATAAATATGAAATTATTATTACATGTAATTATTTAAATTAATAAGTTATTTATTTTATAAAATTCTGATATGCATTTGGAATCGATTATTATATCATGTTAGTAACAATGTGAAGCAATTTTTTTCTGTAATAACATGTGCATAATAAATAAATATACTTATTTTGCAATAATATTTTTAATTTTTTCATTTCCTAATTACACTTTAAATACTGCTAAAATGACAAATCCTCCTTTGTCAAATATTCAAATTGCCGCCGAAATACTTTTTAACCTGAATGTATCATGAAAACGACAGTGGCTCTTTGCCACGCCCCTCAACTATCTTCTTTGCTTGGGCGTGCTGTAGTTGTCCCAAAAAAAAAAACAGACGCGAACGGTCAAATTAAATGGCGCATAGTAGCAGATTTTCGGAAATTAAATAACGTCACTGTAGGCGATGCATACCCACTATCGAATATTACAGACATCCTTGTTATGTTAGTTAGGTAATAGTAAATTCTTTTTTTTATCATCAAATTACAATGAGAAAAGACGCGCATAAAACAGCATTTAGCACAAATTTCGGACACTTTTTACCTAAAATTTATTGAGATCTCAACTCACTTCAGATAAACTCAAATCAACTCAGATAATTCTGATTTTTTTTTTATCTTAACTGAGTTACGACAAACTGAGTTGGATACCTTTCCCCCTTGCCGATTCTGCTGCATCCGCAAAATAATCTCAAAATGAAGTGAGATACTCAGATAATAGTCAGTTTAGTAGTAGAGGCGTAGAGGTTAAGTTTATATCATTCTTGCTGTTTTTACGGTAAGCCACGAAAAATGTCATACGAAATTACTTATGAAACAGGTATTGTAATCAATTAATTCAAATTGAATATTCTTTAAATGTTTATAATATTTTAGATTACAAATTTAAAGAAAGAGAAGTGCAAAATTCTGTACTTTCAGGAAATACATCAACATCTTGTGCAATAAATGGTATTTACTTTTATCTATTTGGAGTTACATGTTCTAAATGTAGTGTTATTTTACAGATAAAACTAATTGGACGTACGATAATCCTGGCAAAAAAAAAATTATTGCTAAAAGAGGCTTGAAATATCCAGAACGGATCTGTAACGAATCAAAGACAAGCATATCGTTGATGTTTGCAAGTAGTGCTTCAGGACAGTTACTACCGCCTTATGTAGTATACCGTTCTAACTGCTTGTGGTTCACTTGGATCGAGAATGGCCCTAGCCATGCACGTTACAATAATAGTCCAAGTGGGCGGTTTGATAGTAGAACTTATTCCGATTGGTTTGACACCCGTATGTTTCCAGCATTGAAGAAACTGAATGGCACAAAAGTTATAATTTGTGATAACCTTTCGACACACATAACACCTGATGTTTTGGAACAGTGCTCAAACAATGATATTCGGTTTGTGTGCTTACCACCTAATAGTACCCATTTAACGCAACCATTGAATGTAGCGTTCTTCCATCCAGTTAAGGTTGCTTGGCGGCAAATTTTGACATCCCGGAAAGAAAGTGCTCGGGGTCAAAAAAACACAACATTACCAAAAGAGCAGTTTCCTGCATTTTAAATTACAAATTTGAACAAATAGAAGTGCAAAATTCTGTACTTTCAGGAAATACAAATGAAACTTGATACACAGCAACAATCACAAACAAAACCCTTTGTAAGCAGAATGTTGTTGTCAGTAGCCACCAACATTTTTCTACTTGCACTTCACTGACTAATTTAAATGTCAAATTTGAATGCACATAAATTAACACACCACCAGTAAAACGTGACGAAGAATCACACCGAACTAAATTGTATTGTGGAACACATAATTCGATAACTTCAATGTCGGTTGTTGATCTTGTTTCTGTTAAACAAAAAAAATGAGTGGTATATCAACATCTTGTGCAATAAATGGTATTTACTTTTATCTATTTGGAGTTACATGTTCTAAATGTAGTGTTATTTTACAGAAAAAACTAATTGGACGTACGATAATACGATATTATTAATTAGAACCGTAAATAGTCATTATACAGAAATGTACCATCCAAAATATAAAAAGCATATATGGTTGAATGTAGTGAATGATTTAATAACCATGAAACTCGATGTAAATAATAAAATTTTCGTGTATTTTGAGTAGAATTTAAAGGAATCAAAAAAATTATTTTAGTTTACTGCTACAGCATGCCACAAATAGTGGCAAAATTTAATTCGATCATATAAAATTTGTAAAGACAATAAAAATAAAAGCGGCAAAGGACCAATTCGATTTCAATTTTTTGATTTGATAGACGTAATAGAGTCGGTGTCGCAGTCGAATTCGGATCTGGAATAGGAGCGGAATGTTTTTTCTAATCCGCAGTACTGATTGTAACATTCGAAATCAGATCCATATTTTAATAATAGTAATGCCGCATCTTTATTGAAATTAAGCATAGCAATATGAGATGGTATTTCATAGTCTGCATCTTTTGCATTAACATTAGCGCTATTTTTTATTAGTAATTTGCACATTTCTGTGTTATTTGGCGCTGCCAAATGAAGCGGTGTATTAAATTTTTTATCCCGGCAATCAACATAGGCATGATTTTTGAAAAGAATTTTAAGAATTCGCGGCGAATTCTTTTTTACAGCTATATGCAGACCATAAGAACCATTTCGATCTTTCTTATTTATATCAGCTAGACTTTTCGACAGCAACAATTTAACAATTTCTTTATTATTAATATTGATTGCTAAATGACTTATGACTTTACTTATGACTTCTGACTTTACATCCACTGTTTATTAAGAATTTTGCAATTTCAATGTCTTTATATTTAATAGCTTTACACAGTAATTGATATCCTTTAGAAGCAAAACTAGGAACTGTAATCTTATGTGATCGTTTAAATGTGTAGTCGTATTAAATGCATAGACTTAATATTTTTATATATAATATTTATTTCGTATGACACATAAATATATATATATATATATATATATATATATATATATATATATATATATATATATATATATATATATATATACAGGATGTAACAGAATAACTATTCCTAATTTTCAGAAATGATAGAGTGCACTTAGAGAAACATTTTTTTATTAATAAACTAGTGTCCGAAAATTTCTCGGTGTCAAGATACACTAGATATCGTTAAAAACAATTTTAATTATTACAACGTCAAAGTGTAGTTAAGTTAAGGAACATTTTATTAGAAATAATAGTGCATTAAACTTTATAAAAATTGTTCGAAGTTACGACCACCATTTTCGATACACAAGTTTTAACGATGTACCATCGATGTAAGTAGCATTTCTAAAGCAACGGAACTAATAAATGAAAAAGAAACTCCTGTAAAATCCGTAGTAAAAACTCGTAGTAAAATAAGTTTTACTGAATTTAGGAAGAAGGTGGTAGAAGGTTTGCTCAAGGCAAGAGAAGAAAATCTAGAAACAGGCAGCGAAAATAATTCTGGCAATGTTCCTACTCAACTGCTTAGGAAACACATTATGAGAAAAAAAGAAAGGAAAGCCATAGAAACGCGGAAATATTGTCCTGAGTAGAAATTATTTTCCGAAATTACTTTATCTCTTGTAAATGTAGAATTTCCTAAGAAAATTCCAAGTGGCCCAATTTTTAGCGGGTTTTTCCACCACTCGGATTTCCTAACAATGGCGTCTTAGCAAAAGTTTCGTGAGTGTTTTGTTTGCAGACGACCCTGAGTTGATTAAAATTATTAAATCAGTTTATTTTAGCTTGTTTTAGAGTTCTCTTGTTTTTGGGGTTGCTGAATAATAAAAGGACAATGGCATCGGATACGGAGAAGCAAGTGAGAGAAATTCCGGATTATGGATTTGATGGATCCACCTCCTTTGAGGCAAGTTTTAAGGTCAGGAAAAAAGTCAAATACGACAAAAAAATTAGTTTTTGTGGTTATAGAAAAAAGCAGAACAAAATCACAAAAAATATGGTAAAGAAAGTAACTACATACTGTGCGGATTGTGTTGCCTATCCGCGTATGTGCCTCGACTGTTTCAACCACAAGCATCATAAATAAACTATTTGTCTAGTTATTTGTAAGTTTCTATGTTAATTCAATCCCAAAGAATTGTATTTTTAGTTCAATAAATTTTCTAAAACTATACGAATCTCATTGTCGACAATGTTATCATCCATGCTAATTGGTCGCTTAACCCTTTAGCGTGTTGTGGTTAATATATTAACCACCACTATTAAAGACCATGTCATAAGATATTTATACCGAAAAACGTTGGATACTGAACCTTAAGCACGCTATGACAACTGTTAAACGTGCTGTGGTAGAATCAGATACCACATTTAGAAGCAGTGTATTGATATGCTAAATGTGGTTCTTAATTTGACCACAGGGTACTTGCGCACCCAAGTCATTTGCAAGTTCAATCGCGTTTCTTATAATTTGTCAACATTATACGAGATGTAGTACCAGCACAGAGTTTAGCTTGCTATATTATATGTATTTAGTCTATAGGAAGCTATAGTTGACTTTATTCGGTATTTGTGCTAGTGAATTAGTGGAAAAAAATTTCAAAAGTGTTAAAAAAATTTTATATTTGTTGAGGTAAGTTCCTAAATATATTTTTTATACGGTTAAATAAAAAATTAATTCCAATAATTTTATATTAATTCTTTTCATAATTCCACGCTGATTAATAATGTTTTTAAATATTTTCCATTTTTATTTTCTCTAAGAAAATATATCATAAATTTTAGATTCCAATTGAAGCCCTTCAATTGTATTGATAAATATTTTCTGAATACCATGTATTCAATTGAATCAAAATATTTGCTTTTATTTTTGCATATCGTAAATAAACTAAAACAAATAATAAATTATTTCAGATGTCCAAAACGCAACTTATAGATTTGGAGAGCATAAACCATTTTTTGATAACTTATTTTGTTTCGCACCAATATTAGAAAATTTGAGGAAAACGAGAATCTGGGGTACAGGAACAAAAATCGTTTGGCAGAAGCTGAAACAATTCTGAAGACGGATAAGAAATTGAAGAAAAAAGGGCGGGGTTCATGTTCTGTTGCTTCAACAGAATCTGGGCACGCTACAATTACTAAATAGATAGATAATAGATTCGTTCATGTGGTATTTAATTGTGCTGGTGCACAACCACACAATATAACAAAACGGTGGAATAAAGTAAATAAATCTATTATAAAAATCGGCCGACCATTTTCAATACAAATGTGTAACAAAAATATAAGGGGAGCTGATCTATTAAATCAGTAACTTGATTTATATCAACTAAGAATATGTATGCATTCTAAATGCATAAATGCGTCATAAATGCATGGATTTTATATAGAACAAAAACTTAAAACAACAAGATTGATTTATTAGAATTTAAAGCGTCTTGGTCTGGTTTTAATAAATATTGGTACTCACAAGGAGAATGAAAGAGGAAGACCACGCTCTACTACACCACCCTCATTACTGAAAAAAAAAGAGAAAGAGAAAATATTATGCCGTTGCAGATGAAATAGGAAAGGATAATAGTGGACATTTAATCAGCAACTTTATGACAGTGCAAGCTAACTGTCTTGAGGATGACGATGCATCATTTACAAATTTAAAAGATTTTCTAACATCAGATGTATCAGTTTTGGAGGATCCGACAATTAACAAACCTAGTACTAGTTCTATGTCTATGTCAGTGGAAGATGTAGAACTTGACACAACTGACAGACTGCGGCACGTAGAACAAACTGCATATGTCGCAGGGTTTGTTGCATAAAAAGTTTTGCAAAAAACCACTGCAACGACTTGCGATATTTGCAAAAAGAATTTATTAACAACGGAAAATCTACCTGAACATTCTTTTATAAGACAGAAGACAGTTCAAGAAGAAATATGTTATCCCAAATTACCGAATACATATATACACTAATAGAATCATTAAATCAAATGATTAAATATTTACAAAACATTTCCAACCATCTTAACCATATTTCAAATCATCCGATTTGGCAATTATTTTTCGAAAATATCCCGAACCTATTTATAATGATAAGAAGCATAAACAGTATATTAAATTCATTACATAACAGTATAGTGTAGTGTTCGTGATGAACACTAACTCCAGCTAATTAAATTTAAATCGGGAGCCTATACAAAGCAGCTGGTTACGATGGAATTAGTATTATCTTCAGCTTGACAATGTCTCAACAAAATCCTATTTTCCGACACCTGTTCGACAGATATACCTGGTACAATATCAAATAATTGAAGCCAACCGTCTGGCAATCTTTCCTTAAACATATTTTCATAGTCTAATATAATCTGCGATGCCCAAATTCAATGTAATTGACTTTCAATTAGCGGAGGTACGCGTTCAAGAACAGCCCAATCCGTTGATGTTTTCAAAGGTTTTTTGTTACCGTAATATGTTTTCAAATCAGTTAAAGCCTCAAGTGCTGTATAATATTTTACCTCATCAAGAGTAAAGAACTCTTTTGGAAAACTCGAATAGATATGATCATCTACTTTGATAGAGCAATCAAATAGTCTCTGATTGGACAATTTTTTACATGGTCGTGACGTAACCTTTACTAAAAATTTTGACAAATTATGAGCTATCGTAAAAGCTATTAGTTGGGAGAAATGACAAAATTCAGACGGTAAATCTGGACTACTGTTTCCGCTGTCTGTACTAAAAGATAAACTTGTAGTAGGTGAAATATTAGATACTTTAACTACTGCTGATTTCATTCTGTATGTTTGAAACGGAAAAGGTGGAGTAAATGTCGTAGAATTTGTAAATAAGTTTGTAGTGCTTTGATGAGTTCTCATTTTTGGCCTATCAGCCATAACTGGTTGCGAAAATGTAGAAGTATGTATGAATACCTTCTGTCACTCACCATATTACTTGAAGAATTAGGCATCACTAGAATTTCTGATAATGATGATTGATTTGACGTAAATGATGACACAACCTCACTTACTTTCTGTGATGATAAAGATCTTGTTTTAGAATTTTTCGCAAATCCCAATCTACGAGATCCAGTGCACAAATCATCTTCTTGTATTGAAAAAAGTTGAACACTTTTATCAATTTTTTGTAATGAAAAAACTGAATAGTTTCTTGATTTATCAGCACTAGCTTGTTGTGCATATTTTGGAATTTTATTCTGCTTATCACATTTCTTTTATTCGACTGGTTCACAAACTTCTTCATAAACAAAAGATTGAGGCGCACTATATTTTGTATTATTTGTAGGTCGACGTTTTAATCTGTCATGTACACCAACACGTTTTTTAGTATCATCATCATACCACTCCTCTTCTTGTTCATAAACAAAGAATTGAGGTGCACTACATTTTGTATTATTTGTAGGTCGAGGTACTAACCTGTCATGTACATTAACACGTTTTTTAGTATCACCTTTTTCAGTTTTACCACAAAATCGCGGTATTTAATCTCTCATTAATTTTATTATTTTTAACTGGGCGTTGTTCAAACTTTGGCACAGTTTTCTTCAAATGCGGACCGCATTTCTTGATCTATATGGCGATGTAACTGGCAACTTACGCGAATTAGTAACAAAACCAATTTTCTTCTTTTTTCCTACTTTTTGTTTATTCACCAAACTCACAATATGTTTTACATTGTCTGTTGCAACAACATCAACTAAAACAGTTCCATTTGGTAACTTGCTAAAATAACTTCCTTTAACTTCCTTTAGTTGATATTAATGCTGAGCGCATATATGCCACAAGTTCATCCATTTTTGTATTAGCTGCACTTTTATAATGATTAAACACAAACAACACTTTTAATAGCGATGCACACACAGTTTTAAAATCAGCTGACACATACGTGTTGTAGAAATTCAAAGACAAATGTTTATGCTATTACTTATTTGTCTTTATTATGATAAGTTTCTAAATTTAAAGATGATGAAGCGAAAAACTGTGGAACAGAATAAAAGAGTAAAACGTTTCCGCATCGAGAAGGCTGCGAGGGCTGCAGAGGATCGCGATCCTGAAATAATGGTGAAAATCCTACAGCCTCTTAATCGTGCTGCCCAAACGTTTCTTCTTTCTCAAGTGCGTGAGGCTAGAAAAAGAAAACGAGGGCGACGTTTTACTCTGGACGAAAAAATCTTGGCAGTATCCATGGTAAAAAGCATGCGAGGATAATTATTTTTTTCAGTGTTATTGTATTTGTTTGGATTATGATTATGATTATTAACTTCAAATCAAGCATTTGATTTGCTTCAGTGCATAACGGACCAACATGCGGTGGATTCTGAATATGATGGAGACAGTGATGCAGACGATATTCATGCAGTAACAATACCAAAAAAGATAAACTTGTAGTAGGTGAAATATTAGATACTTTAACTACTGCTGATTTCATTCTGTATGTTTGAAACGGAAAAGGTGGAGTAAATGTCGTAGAATTTGTAAATAAGTTTGTAGTGCTTTGATGAGTTCTCATTTTTGGCCTATCAGCCATAACTGGTTGCGAAAATGTAGAAGTATGTATGAATACCTTCTGTCACTCACCATATTACTTGAAGAATTAGGCATCACTAGAATTTCTGATAATGATGATTGATTTGACGTAAATGATGACACAACCTCATTTACTTTCTGTGATGATAAAGATCTTGTTTTAGAATTTTTCGCAAATCCCAATCTACGAGATCCAGTGCACAAATCATCTTCTTGTATTGAAAAAAGTTGAACACTTTTATCAATTTTTTGTAATGAAAAAACTGAATAGTTTCTTGATTTATCAGCACTAGCTTGTTGTGCATATTTTGGAATTTTATTCTGCTTATCACATTTCTTTTATTCGACTGGTTCACAAACTTCTTCATAAACAAAAGATTGAGGCGCACTATATTTTGTATTATTTGTAGGTCGACGTTTTAATCTGTCATGTACACCAACACGTTTTTTAGTATCATCATCATACCACTCCTCTTCTTGTTCATAAACAAAGAATTGAGGTGCACTACATTTTGTATTATTTGTAGGTCGAGGTACTAACCTGTCATGTACATTAACACGTTTTTTAGTATCACCTTTTTCAGTTTTACCACAAAATCGCGGTATTTAATCTCTCATTAATTTTATTATTTTTAACTGGGCGTTGTTCAAACTTTGGCACAGTTTTCTTCAAATGCGGACCGCATTTCTTGATCTATATGGCGATGTAACTGGCAACTTACGCGAATTAGTAACAAAACCAATTTTCTTCTTTTTTCCTACTTTTTGTTTATTCACCAAACTCACAATATGTTTTACATTGTCTGTTGCAACAACATCAACTAAAACAGTTCCATTTGGTAACTTGCTAAAATAACTTCCTTTAACTTCCTTTAGTTGATATTAATGCTGAGCGCATATATGCCACAAGTTCATCCATTTTTGTATTAGCTGCACTTTTATAATGATTAAACACAAACAACACTTTTAATAGCGATGCACACACAGTTTTAAAATCAGCTGACACATACGTGTTGTAGAAATTCAAAGACAAATGTTTATGCTATTACTTATTTGTCTTTATTATGATAAGTTTCTAAATTTAAAGATGATGAAGCGAAAAACTGTGGAACAGAATAAAAGAGTAAAACGTTTCCGCATCGAGAAGGCTGCGAGGGCTGCAGAGGATCGCGATCCTGAAATAATGGTGAAAATCCTACAGCCTCTTAATCGTGCTGCCCAAACGTTTCTTCTTTCTCAAGTGCGTGAGGCTAGAAAAAGAAAACGAGGGCGACGTTTTACTCTGGACGAAAAAATCTTGGCAGTATCCATGGTAAAAAAGATGCGAGGATAATTATTTTTTTCAGTGTTATTGTATTTGTTTGGATTATGATTATGATTATTAACTTCAAATCAAGCATTTGATTTGCTTCAGTGCATAACGGACCAACATGCGGTGGATTCTGAATATGATGGAGACAGTGATGCAGACGATATTCATGCAGTAACAATACCAATTAGTAGAAATAAGCGAACAAGTGAACGTTCATCAAATCCTAATTTTACGACTTCTGTAAATCGACCATCAACTTCTAAGCAGACATGCGCACAAGTTTTTCAAGAAGAAAATGATGATGAAAATTTTGATAGCGACGATTCATTACAAGACCCAAATTACAATCCAAAATACAATGAAAGGGGTGAAATTCCGAACAACATAGTTTACACGTTCTCAGACAATGATTCCGAAGATGAAAACACTAATATTGAGTCATCTCAAATTGAAATGAATTCTGTTTATAAATTCAAAAGAGTGCCCTGTAAAACTAATACTTACAAACAAATGCAATATAAAGAAGTATATGGTCCGTCATTTATTGCGGATTGGGAAAGTCCTATTTCAATTTTTGAACATTTTATGGGCAATGATATAATGGAGCACATCGTTTTAGAATCCAATAAATACGCTACTCAACTTGGAACAGACCTGAATCTTAATGTACAAGAATTGAAAGCTTTTCTTGGAATTCTTATCATTATGGGTTTCCATCAATTACCATCTATAAGATTATACTGGTCTGCAAATGAAAATTTTCGTGTTACAAAAATAGTCAATATAATGACTCAAAAGAGGTTTTTGAAAATATTGCGATTTTTACACCTAAACGATAATTCAAAGGCCCCCGACCAAAACTCAGCTAATTATGATAAATTATACAAAGTGAGACCATTCATATCATATTTAGATAAAAAATTTCATCATTCGTTTAGGCCATCGAGGAGTATGGCAGTAGATGAGAGTATGATTGCCTTCAAGGGCAGAACTACTTTGAAGCAATATATGCCCATGAAGCCTATAAAACGAGGTTTCAAAGTTTGGGTACTGGCCTGCTCATCATCCGGATATATGCTAAACTTTCAGGTATATGAAGGAAAATGTAGGGAGCCTAAAGAAGGAACCTTAGGAGAAAGGGTAGTTTTAGATTTGGCAGAAAAATATATCGATGAAGGTTATTGCATCTACTTCGATAATTATTTCACATCCCTAAACCTTTTGTCGCAGTTACTGGATAAAAATACTTTCTCTTGTGGCACACTCCGAGAAAATAGAAAACATTACCCTAAGAAAAAAGACAAACAAATGAAAATTGGAGATTATGACTATGCCAGCAGCGGGGATATTTCGGTATGCAAGTGGAAAGATAGAGGTAAGAAAAGTGTGATAGTTGCTAGTTCATTTCACAACCCCGAGATAACCTCTGTTGTTAATCGAACTAACAAAAAAGGACAGAAACAACCCGTGAATTGTCCAAGCTCCATCTACGATTATAATCAATTCATGGGTGGCGTAGATAGATTCGATCAGCACATGTCTTA
The DNA here is from genome assembly GCA_963966155.1 of Clivina fossor. Lineage (NCBI taxonomy): Eukaryota > Metazoa > Arthropoda > Insecta > Coleoptera > Carabidae > Clivina > Clivina fossor. The sequence goes on from OZ014551.1 coordinate 39,129,635, forward strand.
CTATAATATTGCATGGAAGAGCCGTCGATGGTGGTTGAAATTATTTTATTATTTCACGGAAGCTGCAATAGTTAATAGTTATATTTGTCAAAATACAATAAAAAAATCTGTCGGAAAGAATTCAATGTCGCATCTACAGTTTCGCAATGTGTTAGCAGATGAATTGACGAAGAACTTTTGTACCCGCAAAAGACCTGGACCAAAACTTGTCATTACTAGTAAGAAAATGAAGAAACCAAGTGGACGCTCAGTTGGTGTGGATAATTCTGTAAGACAGCAAAATCTTGGAGCACATCTACCAATACAAGGAACTGCTCGACGCTGTGCAGGATGTAGTACGCGTGCTAAGCCTGTGCGATCAAAAATGATTTGCAAAGAGTGTGATCTAGCATTGTGTCTAGGTTATTTTGCGCCATTCCACGAGAAATAGTATAAAAAAATATTCAGACAATGTGCCTATGAACTGTTTACTTTCTGTTTTAGTTTTATTTTTCTTGTTTACTTCAATAATTTCTTTTTATACTTACATCGTATATAATTTTTTTTATTATTTTCAATAAATAAATATATATATAAAAAAGTGGTTATTTTATTAACCACTGCTACCTTGCATTTATCTTTGTCCTAAAAGTTATGTGGTTATTATATTAACCACGGTCTCTAGCTCTTATAAACAAAAAAAAAATTTTTTTAACATTTTTATCTAATTTAGTAACAAATCTATTCACTATTTAACAAATTAAATATAAAATTAAATTATTTTTTTTTTACCAAAATAGTTCTGCCCTATAAAGGGTTAACCCGTAACCACTGTTGATGGGTCAATTTGACCATACACATTATTAATATTTGAATTACCCGCGTATCTGTTGAATCAGCGCGGGCTTCGTTCAGTAGTGTGTCAAGTACTTATAGGTAAGTCGAGTGTAAAAGCAGCTGGAGTGCAGCTGTCAGTTTGACAAATTTATAAACATATTAATCTTTTTCTGGTCAATTTGACCCATATACAGTAAGTACGTTATTGGAATTTTTAGAATGTTATTATATAAATATGAAATTTTAGAAGATATAAAAATGGAAAGCCGTCCTAGCTGTTCGAAAACGGTCAAATATTCCGATGAAAACTTTGAGGCTACTATGCTAAAATGGTACAACGAGGCGGAAGATTATGAAGAAAGTGACAACGAATTTGAAAATTTTGAAGATATAGATAGCGATCACGATTCAAATTCTCTTGAAATTTAGAGGATGAGCTAAGTGAAAACGCAGATAATTACAATGCAACTTTTCATGGAAAGAATAACTTTGCTTGGTCAGCAGAACCAAAATCTAGATCAAAAACAAGGCAACATAATATTATTCAAGAGCGTCCGGGTTTACGAGGACCTGCACGTCTTTCAAAAGCTAGTCCAGAAGAGTTGTGGCAGCTACTTATTGACAACAATATATTATCCCAGATATTACGCTGGATAAATTTTCGAATTGACAAAGAAAAAACAAAATATAAAAATCAAAATCGGCCTGAATTGAAAACTCTAGATATAATAGAATTAAATGCATTTATAGGGATTCTTTTTTATACCGCAGTGTTCAAATCAAATCATGAAGACATCAATTTGATATTTGCAACTGACGGTAGTGGCAGAGATATTTTTAGGGCTGTTATGCCCAAGGAAAGATTTGCTTTCCTTCTAAGAGTTCTCAGATTTGACGATCCTGAAACAAGAATTGAACGAAAAAAAATAGATCAGGCAGCGCCAATTTCTTTGATTTTTGACACTTTTGTAAAAAATTGCCAACAATTATACAGTTTAGGATCTTGTGCAACTATCGATGAAATGCTGGTGAGCTTTCGTGGCAGACGTAAGTTTCGTGTATATATGCCTAACAAGCCTTGTAAATATGGTATAAAAATCATGGCAATAACAGACGCTAAAACGCATTATTTCCTAAATGGATATATCTATGTTGGAAAAGATTCTGATGGGCAAACTCTTTCCATGGGGGAACAAAACTTTTCTAAACCAACTCAGTCTGTTATACGACTCTCTAAGCCAATTTACAAAACTAATCGCAACATAACTGCGGATAATTGGTTTACGTCATTAGAACTTGTTCGCGAATTGAAAGCCAATGGGCTCACATATGTTGGTACTATAAGAAAAAACAAAAAAGATATTCCTAAAAAATTTCAACCCAATAAGAATCGGGCTGTTCAATCTACATTATATGGTTTTACTGACGAAATTAGTTTGGTATCTTACGTTCCAAAAAAAAATAAAGCAGTAATGCTAGTAAGTTCTATGCATCACACCAAATGTACTGATCCTCAGACAAAAAAACCCGAAGTTATTATTTATTATAACTCAACAAAGGGCAGTGTTGATGCTCTCGATGGGAAATGTGCCACTTTTTGTACAGGGCGTAGAACCAGGAGATGGCCTTTGGCAATATTTTATAGAATTTTAGATATAAGTGGAGTAAATGCGTATGTACTTCATAATGAATGTAAGGACAATCCAAAAATGGAAAGAAGTAATTTTTTAAAGTCTCTTGCTAAAGAACTTGTAACGCCTGAGATGAAACGTCGATTGGATGAAGCAAGAAATAAAAATTATGATTAGAAGGATTCTAAAAATTCAAGTAGAAGTTGAAGTTAATCCTACATTGAAACTTGAAAAGCGAAAAAATTGTTATATTTGCCCATATAAAAAGAGTAGAAAAGCATCTCATGCTTGCGTGAGTTGCAAAAATCCTGTGTGTTCACAATGCTCGCAATTAATTTGCAAAAATTGTGCTAATTAGAGTAATTTTTGTTATATGCGTTGTTTTGTTTTATTATACCGACAAAAAATTGTAATTGTTCATTAAATAAACTTATGTTCTTGTAATATGCGTTATTTTGTTTCATTATACCAACAACAATGGTTATTAAACAAAGATATTTAGATATGGTCAAATTGACCCACTAACAGTAACTATGTAACTAAAATAGGGTCACAGTGGTTACGGGTTAAGTAAAATATTTTTTTTTAACCCAATGTTAATTATACAATCTGTAGGACCAGAGCGGTCATGCAATAGCACAAAATGCAAAGAAAGAGCGGTCACCGTGGAAAGATCGCTCCGTAAAACGTAAATATACCAGCGGGCATTATGACCGCCAAAACCTGTGGAGCTTGTCTCTCGATCGGGCATTAATAAAAAAAACAACCATCTCCACAAAATGATGAAGATTATAATGTTTGCATGACTTTGTACACAAAATTTAAAAAATTGCCACATAATGCAAAAAACAGAAATACAGAAAAAAAAAATTTCAAATGTTTATAGTTTATATTCAAACTGGAAAATTCCAATCAACGGTATCAACGCTAACACGAATGCTCAAATCGTTGACACTGTTTTGCTGTGTGGATGTTGTTTCCCTGACATTAGATTATTCCCCCCCAGCATTTCTCAATAATATTTATTTAACAAGACAATTGTGTTTTTTGTGGTCATATTTGATCCTTGCCATATGCTTAAATTGATTCGAAACTGTTTAGAGAGCTATAAAGTTTTATACGATACAAATGGCAAGAAAATCGAGTGGTCCTTCATAGAATAGTTAGCTAAACTGCAGGAAGAAGAAGGTTTGAAAGCAGGCAATCGACTGTCGAAAAGTCATCTTCTGTTCAAAAATATGATTATGAAAGTATCACTTGCTGCTCAAACCTTCAGTAATAGTGTAGCCGACGGGATTATATTTTGCGATAAACAATTGCATCTCCCTCAGTTCAAAAACAGCTACAATTTTGAAAATTATTTTATTACAAATGAATACAGTACAAACTCGGGCACACAGAATTTTTATATGAATGCAAAATGCAAATGGTAAAAGTAAATTTGAAAAAAGACATACAAGTGGACCAATTTCGTACAATATTTTTAAGCCAACTGTGGCGTCGGCTGGACGACATCGAGAATGCTGGCGTCGAGGCTGCCGTTACAGGCCGGATTATTCACCACGTCGCGACGGCGCCACGCGATTCTCTATTAACGAACGAAGTTGCTGGCGCCGAAACAGCCATTAGAGCCCGCATGGCTGGCCGTGGCTGGGGCTTAAAAGGCCCGGGCGAGGCGGTAGGCAAGGAGTGAGTCGCGCCTATGTTTAGAGTGCGGTCGTGCCTACGCCCTGCAGATTGGTCTCTCTTTATTTTTATAAACTGTTCATAAATTATAGAGAGTAATATTGTAATACTCTGTGGTCAGGCAGAAATTGGCAAGACTGAATTAGCTCGGTATTATATACAGAAACGAAAACAAGATTATAATAATTATAATCTTTTTTTCTATATTACAATTATTGTAATATAGTTTGGTTAAATACTAAAAATCAAAACGCATTAATTGAATCTTTTTGTAAATTCGCTTTGAAGTTGTATGTCTTTAACGCAAGCGAAACGAATCATTCCCGAATTATTAGTGAAGTTTATAAGTCTTATCAAGAAATTCCGGTCTTGTTTATTTTTGATAATGTCCCGCACAAGCAGGCAGTCCGTGATTATTTGACAGTTAATAAATTTGAAGAAAACGCTAAAACTAATAAATTCAAAATTTTAATCAGGTCACAAATGTCTGTTTGGGAAAATATAAATACAGTAGAAATAAATCCACTAAATATCAATATAGCTTTCGAGCTATTATCCATATTACTAGGATCAAACTTTTGATCAATAAATAACAAAGCAGAATTAGAATTATTAGCTGAAGCATTATATTATGTTCCACTTGGATTGCAAATATCAGCTACTTATTTAAAGCAAAGATTAAATTCCAATAGCAATTTTTCAATAATAAATTATATAAAAAATACACGGAATTTCAATAATTTGTGTAAATTTGTGTAAATGCCAGTCCGATAGTTGTAATGTTAATTATAAGCAAATGTAAATAGTTAAATGTTGTTTAGCTCCGCTCGGCTAACCGTTGTTATTGTTATTATACAGTATTGTTATTTAGTGTTTAAGTTTTGTAAATAAATGCAAGTAAAATACAATCGCAAGTATGATGGTGATGATGGTAATTATTTAATAATATTTCCAATACTGCTCAGAAAGCCCCGAGACGAATCGAATTCACGTTACAATATTTAATTGTAATCTAACTATAACTTTTAATTGCCAGGTATCTTGCTACCGGGGAATTGTTTCACTCATTAACTCTTTTCGAATGAGTGTATCTACAGTATCTAAAATTGTTAAAGATACCTGAATAGTAATATGGAATGTACTAAAAACAATTACCTACCACAACCTACAAAAGAACATTGGCAAACGATTTCGAATGGATTTTGGAATAAGTGGAATTTTCCTAACTGTATTGGGGCACTTGACGGAAAACATGTTGAAATAAAGTGCCCCGTCAAAAGTGGATCATTGTATTATAACTATAAACAACATTTCTTAATATTATTCTGACGCATGTTTGCAAAAAACGTAACCTAAAAAATGTAAGAAAAATATAACGACATTGTTATTTGTAAATTTTCAGGAGGCTTGATAATGTCTATATAGCCGAAATTAATCGCCAAATATAAAAATAATTTTTCAAAAAATATATTGGTTTTTCTTTTTCCAAATTTCATAATAAACTTAAGAAGACTTCGATAAACATCTGGAGGACCTCAAGCATATCTTTAACCGCATGCGGGAGTTTCATTTACGAATACAACGACGAAAGTGCCATTTCGGTTGCATTCAAGTCAAGTTTCTTGGTCACCTTACTACACCAAAAGGAATAAGAACCGAACCCATCAAAGTAGCAGCCATCGTTCATTTACCAGCGCGCAAGAACCCAAAGAACTTTCAATCGTTCCTGCAAACATGCAGCTTGTTTGTTTTCTGAAGTGGCACGCCCCTCTAACAATCTGACCAAGAAGAACGCTCAGTAGTCATGAGGAAAAGCCCAGCAAGATGCTTTCTAAACGCTGAACACAGCAGTCACCACGGCACCTATACTACAGTAATACAGTAATAATTTATAAAAAACCATACACCCTCCGGACTGACGGTAGCGCCTATACATTAGGCGACGCCTTACTCCAGGGAAGGGGAGGGGCCCGAAGAACGACCTATCGAATACGCCAGCCGCCTTCTCACGTCCGCGGAACGAAACCATTCAACAACTGAGCGAGAAGCCTTAGCTGTCTTTCAGGCCGTACAAAAGTTTAGAGGATATATATCATGTCATTCAAAGCACCAAGCAGCTACTTAGCAAGGTCCAAATACCAGCTCACTAGCAGTGTGGAATTTCCCGCCGAAAATTCATGCGACAACCTCAGAAGAGGAAAGAGAAGCGAGCAAGGAGACGAAACTAGACAGGCGAAGCCAGTGACGAAGTAAACGCGCTAACGAAAGCATCGCCATTTTTATTATATCCAATATACAGACACTGTGAATTTATACTTTAATTTTCAATCATTATATTCTATTATTCTAAACTGGCGTGTTTATTATTTAACTAACGAACCTAACGCAATAATAACACAAGCAGTAATCAATCCAGTCACAGGAGCCATAAAATAGTTTAATCACAAAAACTCTCTTAAAGGTGAAGAAAAAGTGAAACGATTAGTAAAATCAAGATACATCATCATGAGACAAATGAACATTTCTGACACTCCATTGCACAACGAATTAAATATCGAAAAAGCAATATTTAAAATCCCAACATTCAACAATAAAATGAATAAAAGGATAGACGATTGGGAAAGAGAAATAGACATAGATATGAACACCTTGTCACTATATCCAAAAGACCACAAAATCCCAGAAACAATAAAACCAGATTTTCTTTTCTCCAAATATACAACCCTATTAACTAACCATCAATTATGCCCCAAGATGAGCCAACACTTTGACCGATTCATTGTCTAGACCACCATGTCCCGAAGAATTACTGACAAACTGTCCAGTCAGCACTATTACTGTGGATATACCGGCAACTAGTCCAGTAATATTGCGCGCCCAACAACATAATACATAATACTAGCTAAGTTTTACGACTGAAACCTTCCAAGAAATTGAATATAAAAACTAAATGGAACAAGTAACATGCAGGTGAGAAATCGTATCATTACAATCCTGACTTCAAAAAAATAATCAACTGCCTGGAAACGGGGACTTTAGAGAACGCCGCCCAGTACACAGCCCGTGGATACCTGCCCTCCCAGGGACTACTATACCGTTACATGGCTGACGACGACAATGAGGAACCCCAACTCCTCGTACCCGTCAAAAAGAGACCCAGTGTAAAGAACAGACCGCATGCAAATAAATGTTTCTTTGTTAATACTTGACAACAGCGCGTGAGATGTGGCAAGAGATGCTTTTCTGACTGTAACGGAAGTCAGTCGTTGTACAGCCATGTTGTAAGTGTGTTATAGAAAGGGCTTGCCTCATCTTATGTGCTGAATTATACGATATTTGTGTTAGAAATATACTATTGGAATGTTTTTTAGGTTATTAAAATAAAGATTACTTCTCAAATGAACCAGATGTGTGTTTATTAGCGGGTAGCAATTCTCATACATCTCATGATACAACACCCAGTATTCTGAAGACTTATCACAATGACCTTACTGCCGGTCACTATGTAGTTGACCGTACAGTTTATAAAATCGCACAACGACACTACTAGCCCGGACTAAAACGAACGTAGGAGAATATATCAAGTCCTTCATTGCTTGTCAATAGTACAAGGATATCCAACTCTGGCTTGCAAAGCTTCCGGCAATTCGGTTTGCCACGAACAGCACGAGATATCAATCCACGAGCTATTCCGCCGCCTACTCCCGAAGACATCGCCAATGACGTACATCAAGTAATAGAAACTGATGCATTTGTCTCCAAAGCCTAACTCGCGCTCAAACCGGCAAGCTGCAAGCACGTACTAGCAGACGCCAGTTTTAGTTTCTTGGAAAAAAGTGGTTAAAGAGTATAGTAAAACATAGTTTCTTTGTTTAGTTTGGAATTTCCCATTCTATCTTGAAAAAAGTAGTTAAAGTGCATAGTAAAATCTCACAAATTGAAATATAGTGATAATTAGTGTTAAACTAAGTGCTGTGAAAATTTGATGCAAATTCGTTAAAAAACAAACAGTTTCTTTGTTTAGTTATGTGATAAAATCATCACTTTTGCAACCCGCGAGGTGTCATTTTCTGTTTTCGCTTAATTTAACCAAAATCCGTACAACTACACTTTTGTTATTTTTTTTTTTTACACTTTAACGAAAATGCGGATAGTAACGTTAATATTTTGACACGTGGGAACCGGTCTACGTGACTTATGAATATTGCTAAGTAAGCGTTTTGCTCCTTGCTCACAATAATTTCACTCTCGAAAATCCAATGGTTGTCCGCGAGTTGAACTGGTCGCATAGCATGAACTCTGATAATTAGACGCTAGAAACATTATATTATATATATATATTCTATAATAAATACTTAAAAAAAAAACACATAAATAATTCTTAACTAATAAATCCCTTAAATATTAATTTATAAACTATTACATAACAACATAAAAAAAAAAGTTTATAAGTTCTTATATGTTAGAATTTACTTAGTATCGATAAACAAACTAGGTAAACCTACTTAAGCGTTTCATTTAATAAATAATATATAAATGCTAATAATCAAGGATGGAGAGGAGGAAGATAGTACGAAGGAGTTGGCAGTCCTTAAAGGAACATTTCCGACGGATATTAAGCCAAAGGATGCACCTATACGGCTTTAACGCCGACGACATTCGGCTGATCCGAGAAGGGTAGGTTACGCATGTTTTTTAACCAAGTTATGTCCAAGTTATGAGTAGTTGCACTTATAAAACTTCCTTACAAAGTTATTCTATGTTTAGCACGGACAAGGAAGTACATTAGATTACGAAAAATGAATAAAAAAAATAGTTTTACTAATTGTCAAAAAAAATTAAATAAACTAGCTGACATTTTTACAAATACTAAACGTAAGCTAGCTGACATTTCTGTAATTGAAATGTTTGAAAGTTTAGAAAATGTGATTTCGGCTATTGACAACAGACAAAGATACCAACGATACTTGGTATAGTCATCTTCGTGAACGTATTCTCGCGAATCCGAAACGTTATCCTGAATGGCGTGTCGATTTAGGTACTTTTAAAACCATGCGACCTATCGCTGAGCGTTATTACTGGCCGCGTATGCTCAATTCTATTATCCGTTACGTGCGTCGTTGTCAAACGTGTCTCGCGAACAAGGTCAAACAGCTACCGCCCGCCGGCCAAATGGGTAATGAGAAGAAAATTTATTTTCCGTGGCAAACCATTTCTATCGACTTGATGGGCCCCCTTCCTCCTACTACCCATCCAAATCGTTATCAGTATATTCTAGTGATCTCGGGTTGGTTCAGTTAGAGAAACAGATTAATATATTAAAAAATGTTACTAAACTTGTATCAAACATGCGCATCGATAAACATAAAACAATATTACCAGTGGCGGCTTGTCTATAAGCACTGCGACACTGCAGCACCCCCAAACAAATTATATAAAATTATAACAGTGCAAAATTAATATAGGATTTTTTATTAACTCTAATCAAATATCTTTATCAAATATTTGTTATTGATATGTTGTTCACTATGCGTTGTTGCGTATGAAAAATAATCAAAAAAAAAATTTATTTTTTGTTTACATTGAATATTATAAAATGACAATAATATTGACGGAGTTATAATAATATAATAAAATTGTTAAGGGGGTAGTACACTTTGAACGTCCAAAAAGTAAGGCATTTTCGTTAATTTTTTTAAGCAATAAAACACTAAGGGAGGGCAAATATGTTATAACCCATTTATTACTCATCCTTCGAACTACAATTTGTATTTTTTTGAACTCGATCGGCGGCCCCCCGTGGCCGGTGCACCAGGTCGCGCGGGCGTCCTCGCGCGGAAGTCGGAAAACGGCGTGGGAAAATACTCCTTCCCATGTGATTCTGGTACATAAATCGAACAAAATCTTGATTAGTAATGAAATTTGGGTTAGAAATACGTATTCCGATTTTTTTTAAATTGATTTTTTCAAAAGTTGTGGCCTTAGGAAAAAAAAGTCCATTTTTTCACCCTAAAAATCCTTACAAAATCGTGGATTAAAAATCCATTTTTGACAAAATCGAAAATGTGGATACGTATTTCTAAGCAGAATTTAATTCTAAACAAGAAAACCTAGGCGATATCCAAATTTGATGATAACTGGTTAGAGTTATTTCCCACGCAAGTTTGAAAAACTTCGTTTCGAGATAAACGGGGTTCATTTTTCTCGTGGAAAAGTATTTACCTTCAATCGGCTATGCCGGCTCCATACATTTTTTAGGAAATCGCTTCGTAAAGCGGTAAGGAATATTCTGGCGGACTTGGAGTCTTTTCTAAATTAAAGTATACATCCCAAGGAACATTTTAAGCCAAAAAAAAAAAAATGCATTTTTTTGAAAAGTCAAAGTGTACTCCCCCCTTAAACATAATCAATTCAATTGATATATATAAGAGAATTATTTTAACCTTGCTTAGAATAAATTGAAATATGCAGTCTGGAACTGTCGTTTTCGCAGTGTCAGAATTCGGCGGGCTTCGTCTATCGCCGCTTAAGTTCGTGTACATATTAATATTTAATATTTTATTTAACTTCATAGTTGCCAACTAAAGAAATGTAAAAATCACTAAATGGAATTATTATTATTAAATCAAATTAATTAAAATTGATTAATAAATCATTAATATTTATCATATAAATCATTAATATCATTTAGATTTACGTAAAATATCATCATGGGAATCAGTGTAGAAAATCTTAAAAAAATTACACTTTCGCAACTGTCATTACACGAAAAACTTGAAATAAAATATAAAGGCCGATCAACTCCAAATATCATTACTAGTAATACTGATCCTCAAGATAAAATTAGCGTAATTATACCGGCCGACGGCGAATTAGGTGTCGCGTCGGCCTCACCAGGGCCCCATTCGGCTATTGGGCCCGGCCAGTCACTAGCGGCTACTCGTAGCCGCCGTCGTTCGACGCACACTTCGAGGGCGTGTTGTAGGTCACCGGAAAAGCCGAAGAAAAGAAAACGTATTAAAAAAAAATAGTAAGATAATGTATTTTTCCTCTTTGAATAATTTATTTTTTCATTAATAATAATTGAGTTGAACGACCTTTGAATATATGAATTTAATTTCTTCTCAAACAGGGGTGTAGGTCACGTTTTTTTAAATAAAACTACTTGGATTTTATTTTGCATGCTACTAGTTTCGGTACTGAAGAAGGCACGCGGGATTAGTAATAACAAAAAATATATTACATCTTTTAATAGTGATTGGTATCAAAAAGTAAAATGGTTGTGTGGTTGTGATGTTGCAACCATACATACATCCATACACATTCACGCCATGTACCCAAAAGAGTGTGGCACAAACAGTTTATTTTGTTTTCCGTGTTTACTTTTTGACGGCGAAACTATCTGGACAAAAACTGGATTTTCAAATATAAATCGAATTAGAGAAAAATGCGAAAAACATGAAAATTCACGAAAACACATGGAAAATGTTGTTTCATTATCGTTTTTAGGAAAGCTTAATATTGCTGAGCAATTAAGCGAAGCATACAAAACAGCTACAATCAAATATAATAATGAGCAAGTAAAAAAAAAACGAGAAATTTTATCTCAAATAATTAATTGTATTAAATTTTGTGCTGGACTTTTTGCTTCACATTCAAAATCCCAAATTTCAGCGGAATGATCAGCACGGATTTCCCCCACGTCTCTCACATGGAAAACATTCCGATTGTTTTGTTATCATGACTATTTGGAGAAAAGCTTGCCGGCACACTTGTACACTTGTGATACTGTTTGGGATAAAATATCTATATGAAACATATTTAGGGCCTTTCGAAATAAATGAAATTAGTTACCTTCACTGGATATGCATAAACTTTATTATGAAAAGTTGCGAGATCCTTTAAAGTTAGTGTAGAAGATTCATACGTCTTTCCATTTTTCAAATGCTTACATTTCAGCTTCGTCGGTATACCGGGAGCTGAGTACCTCGTAATGGTTTGCATCAAGGCAATGCCGATGCTGCCGGCAGCAAATGGGTCTATTCACCTCCACCTTACTGGTCTGCGCGGGATTATATTCGGGCAGTGCAGCTCCGTTGCAATATGCTGCCCACGAGTGGTAATCCCAGTAATCCACCTGAACAACGCCGCTGTAGGAACGGCTGTGATAAAACCGAAAGTCTATCTCATGTTTTGCATGCCTGCCCCGCAACGCATTGGAGCCGTATCAATCGACACGACAGGGTCGTTAAAGTAATTGCAGATTCTGCTCAAAAAGCCGGATTCGGCGTGGAGGTAGAGCCAAGAATTAGATGCCTAGATGATGCTCTTAAAAAACCTGATTTAATTGTTCTCGGCCCTAATGATTCAATCATTGTCAGCGACGTTTATATATATTGGGAGGGGCCCAATTCTTTGGCCAGTCAATATGAGCAAAAGCTCCGCTACTATAGCACTGAACCATTTTTACAAGCTATAAGCAATAAATACGGTGACGACAAAACCATCACAGTTGCACCTTATATCTTAGGAGCAAGAGGCACATGCTGCCCACTTAACAAGACCTTAGTCTCGCTCATTAATATGAAACAACTGGTCAAAGAAACTACCATCACGGATGCTATGAAGGGAGGTTGGACAATCCATACTGATTTTTATAGGCGGACTTGGTCGCGCCAACATCAGCGTCCCCGAACTTCATAATATGCCCTTCCCAATAGGTCAAATCAGAGAGTCAGGTGGGAAAACAAGCTTTTTCTCTAAGTTTCTCCACACACAAACTTGTTTGTTTATTTATGTTATATGTAGCATAATTACCATTTATTGTTACGACCTGGTATAGTTATTTAAACTATACCAAAAAGATGTTTGTTTGTGTATATGCTTTTTAATTGCATTATTTATTTCCTGATCTGGCTATTGCCGCCGTTTTTCTCATATACTTAATTGACAAATTCTTAGGATGCATATGATTAGGATACTTATCCTATTTGATCCATTTGCAATGAATACCATTCCTTTTTTTTTTCTCTACTAGAACATACTTAATGTTCGTTTATAGTTTGGTGAAAATAAAATAATCGTAATTTAAAAATAATAAGTTAAAATATTTAGATTATTTAATTAGTGTGTTTAGCTTTCTGCCTTCAGTTGATTTTTTTCCAAAGTTTCTCATTCGCCTTTCGTTTCCTTGGATTAATTGTATCACATTCAGGGTAACAATTCATCGTAAATTGAAAATCCTGGAGTTTTTAGGGGGCTAGTTAATTTTGTCGCTACTTTCGACACTACTTTACAAAAACATTTAAACAATAGTACGGTATTTAGTGGGACATCAAAAATAATTCAAAATAAATTTTGGAGATTGGAGAATCATCTTTTGTAGCTGTCATGAGCGACGATACTACAGATGTTTCTGAAACAACACAAACAATTATCGTGTTCCGCTATGAATTAGACGGCATAATATATGAGCGATTTTGGGGATTTTTTAATCCAGAGAATGTCAATACAGAAGGTATCTAGATCTAGGTCATGCATACTAGAAGAAATTGATATAGTATTAAAAAATAATCCAAGTAAATTAATTGCCCAAATGTACGACGGGGCGAACGTTATGAAAAAAGAGAAAGGAGGTGTGCAGCATAAAAATCAACAACTTTAATGAAACACGTTAGTGCATCAATCAAATCTGCCCGATTGATTTTGCCAATCTCTCTGGAATAGCAGCTTTTTTTTCAAAATCTCCTCAAAGATTAGCAACTTTAGAAAAATTTGTTAACAAGCGTATTCCAAGATCGTCAAGTACACGTTGGAATTTCAATATAAGATGTGTTAACACAGTTCTTGAAAATAAAGAAAACTTAATAGTGTTTTGAGGAACTGCGGTCCTTAAATACGACTGACAAAACTATACAAGCTTCAACAGGCTTATTAAGCTTAATAAAAAATGATACATTTTTATTTTGGTTGAAATTATTTCACAAAATAATGCCACATGTCGAAATATTATATAGCCAATTTCAAGCAAGAAATATTGATTCTTATAAAATAAAAGTTTCTAAATGACTTTTATAATGCAATTTCTACAATCCGCAATTCACCTTTTTGCGAATCTACTAGTTCATCCAGAAGTATGGAAAGCAAAGATGTATGCGATCATATTTGCGAAGAAGCCAAACAGAAGTTCGCATTTACAAATCATTCAATAGCTGCTAAATTATTCTATAAGGAGCATTTAAATACTCAACTATAAATATTCAACTATTGTTCGAGAAAAATTAAATACAGAACTGCAAGTATTTTATTCCAGAACTGAATTCCACAATTTTAATGGATTACTGTCCCTGTTAAATTTGCTAAGGGATGATAATTTATCGGGAATTTTTAGCGAAACGATAAAACTCTTACAGATATTGATTACTGTTCCAATGACAACAACAGAGAGGTGTTTTTCAATACTAAAACGAATTAAGTCATTGCTAAGGGATAATATGGGTCAAGACCACGGTACAAGACATAATAGGTAACCTAACTCGTCGTCACAATGTGTCCTCTGAAATGGTTATAGTTCACAGAAATGCCGCTAGGAGCGGTTCCATCAGTAAGTCCTATTTTAAAACAGAGTTTAATGGATGTAGATACAAAATTTGCAAATTTTAACAACACCATCCATAAATTACATTTGACAATATATGTAAGACGTACAAAATTTATTTTAAATTAATAATATATTAAAACATTGGTCAGGTATTTAGCTAATTGCATTATATATAATTAATATAGAGAACATAGAATTGTATCGAATCAGAGCCGTAGATAAAAAATAGTTAATATTAATTGAGATGTTACACAAACAATAACTCAAATTATATATTATCAAATTTACAGATGATATTAATGTACAATTTCCATATTTTTTATGAAAAGTAGTTTTAAATTAATAACTCATAACACGGTAATTCGTTTGTAATTATTTATGTTTCTGTCTAGTAAATGTTATAGTGAGGCTGAAAATACATACAATGACAGGTAGATATAATTTTATCGAAATGCCGGGAAGATGTTTTGTACCCAATTGCAAGTCTGGTTATGACAGTTGCAAAGATGTTATAAATTTATAAAAAAACATTCATTCAAAATGAAAATAGTAAAACATTGGAAAGCATTGAAAGTCAAGACCGACTAACTGCTTTGTCTATGATTTCCATCGAAAAAAACATGATTTCAAAAATCAAAAATTTTAATGAAAAAGTTATAGAAAAATTTTGTGGAGCTAAAAATCGTAGAACGGATTATATATATATAAATGATACAAAAAATAAATTGAATATGTACATTATGTTTTTTATTTATTAATACAGCACCCCCATGTCATAATGTCACGAGCCGCCACTGGCGATAATACATATAGATAATATTCCCCAAATTGATGACAAAAAAGAAGCAACTCGATGCAAGTTGTCATCATGCAAAGGACGAACACATTTTTAATGTGATAAATGCCATGTGCATTTGTGTTTAGTAAAAGAGAGTAACTGTTTTGTAAGATTTCACAGAAAATTATTATTATCATTATATATATATATATATATATATATATATATATATATATATATATATATATATATATATATGTTAATATTTAAAGTTTGTGTATTTGGCACTTGGTGAAACATGATTTAATAATTATTATAATAAATAATAATTATAAACATTCCAGGTAATCCATTTACAAAGACTTGTATATCTTGTAAATTATTTTGTGTTAAAACCACCTTAATTTATTTTAATATTAATTTTGTTACTCTGTAAAAATCCAGAACTTCCCCACCACTTTAGAAATGTATAAATAGGAACATTTATCAGTTTGAGTAAAGTTTTCCAAACTCTTGACAATAACCGAAAGGTTGAAACGATCGTCGAGTAAAATATACTTTTAGTGAAACAAACCAAGTGTTTTATTCCGGTTACCTCCGGTTCATACCTACGTTATATTATATATATATATATATATATATATATATATATATATATATATATATATATATATATATATGTATAATACAAACAATTTTCTTAGTCAGCGTTTACAAACTCTAGAAGCAAAAATAAACACTACACGGAAGAAAGTAATATCATGTCAATCTCTCGCGATTATAACGACGCATTCTTCTTACCCGGCGATATTTTGACAATGGCAGATTTAGTCGAACACAAAATACCTACAAAATCCGAAAGACACATCAATGTCTAACCATACCGAACTCCTCAAAGTCAGCAAATTGAAATTGATAAACAAGTCAAAGAAATGCAAACTCAAGGTATCATAAAACCCTCCAATTCAGCATGGAATGCACGCCTTCTAGTTGTCCCAAAAAAAAAACAGACGCAAACGGTCAAATTAAATATTCGGAAATTAAATAACGTCACTGTAGGCGATGCATACCCACTATCGAATATTACAGACATCCTTGTTATGTTAGTTAGGTAATAGTAAATTCTTTTTTTTTATCATCAAATTACAATGAGAAAAGAACCGCATAAAACAGCATTTAGCACAAATTTCGGACACTTTTTACCTAAAATTTATTGAGATCTCACCTCACTTCAGATAAACTCAAATCAACTCAGATAATTCTGATTTTTTTTTATCTTAACTGAGTTACGACAAACTGAGTTGGATACCTTTCCCCCTTGCCGATTCTGCTGCATCCGCAAAATAATCTCAAAATGAAGTGAGATACTCAGATAATACTCAGTTTAGTAGTAGAGGTTAAGTTTATATCATTCTTGCTGTTTTTAAGGTTAGCCACGAAAAATGTCATACGAAATTACTTATGAAACAGGTATTGTAATCAATTAATTCAAATTGAATATTCTTTAAATGTTTATAATATTTTAGATTACAAATTTGAAGAAAGAGAAGTGCAAAATTCTGTACTTTCAGGAAATACATCAACATCTTGTGCAATAAATGGTATTTACTTTTATCTATTTGGAGTTAAATGTAGTGTTCTTTTACAGAAAAAACTAATTGGACGTACGATAATCCTGGCAAAAAGAAAATTATTGCTAAAAGAGGCTTGAAATATCCAGAATGGATCTGTAACGAATCAAAGACAAGCATATCGTTGATGTTTGCAGGTAGTGCTTCAGGACAGTTACCACCGCCTTATGTAGTATACCGTTCTAACTGCTTGTGGTCCACTCGGACCGAGAATGGCCCTAGACATGCACGTTACAATAATAGTCCAAGTGGGCGGTTTGATAGTAGAACTTATTCCGATTGGTTTGACACCCATATGTTTCCAGCATTGAAGAAACTGAATGGCACAAAAGTTATAATTTGTGATAACCTTTCGACACACATAACACCTGATGTTTTGGAACAGTGCTCAAACAATGATATTCGGTTTGCGTGCTTACCACCTAATAGTACCCATTTAATGCAACCATTGGATCCCGGAAAGAAAGTGCTCGGGGTTCAAAAAACATTACCAAAAGAGCAGTTTCCTGCATTTTAAATTACAAATTTGAACAAATAGAAGTGCAAAATTCTGTACTTTCAGGAAATACAAATGAAACTTGATACACAGCAACAATCACAAACAAAACCCTTTGTAAGCAGAATGTTGTTGTCAGTAGCCACCAACATTTTTCTACTTGCACTTCACTGACTAATTTAAATGTCAAATTTGAATGCACATAAATTAACACACCACCAGTAAAACGTGACGAAGAATCACACCGAACTAAATTGTATTGTGGAACACATAATTCGATAACTTCAATGTCGGTTGTTGATCTTGTTTCTGTTAAACAAAAAAAATGAGTGGTATATCAACATCTTGTGCAATAAATGGTATTTACTTTTATCTATTTGGAGTTACATGTTCTAAATGTAGTGTTATTTTACAGAAAAAACTAATTGGACGTACGATAATACGATATTATTAATTAGAACCGTAAATAGTCATTATACAGAAATGTACCATCCAAAATATAAAAAGCATATATGGTTGAATGTAGTGAATGATTTAATAACCATGAAACTCGATGTAAATAATAAAATTTTCGTGTATTTTGAGTAGAATTTAAAGGAATCAAAAAAATTATTTTAGTTTACTGCTACAGCATGCCACAAATAGTGGCAAAATTTAATTCGATCATATAAAATTTGTAAAGACAATAAAAATAAAAGCGGCAAAGGACCAATTCGTTTCCAATTTTTTGAAATGATGGACGAAATTTTAGGCGAAAAACCAAATTTTTCAGAATCCACATACCATCCATGTACGTAGCATTTCTAAAGCAACGCAACCAATAAATGAAAAAGAAACTCCTGTAAAATCCGTAGTAAAAACTCGTAGTAAAATAAGTATAACTGAATTTAGGAAGAAGGTGGTAGAAGGTTTGCTCAAGGCACATGAAGAAAATCTAGAAACAGGCAGCGAAAATAATTCTGGCAATGTTCCTACTCAACTGCTTAGGGAAACTCAACTGCTTATGAGAAAAAAAGAAGGGAAAGCCATAGAAACGCGGAAATATTGTCGTGAGTGGAAATTATTTTCCGAAATTACTTTATCTGGTGTAAATGTAGAATTTCCTAAGAAAATTCCCAGTGGCCCAATTTTTAGCGGGTTTTTCCACCACTCGGATTTCCTAACAATGGCGTCTTAGCAAAAGTTTCGTGAGTGTTTTGTTTGCAGACGACCCTGAGTTGATTAAAATTATTAAATCAGTTTATTTTAGCTTGTTTTAAAGTTCTCTTGTTTTTGGGGTTGCTGAATAATAAAAGGACAATGGCATCGGATACGGAGAAGCAAGTGAGAGAAATTCCGTATTATGGATTTGATGGATCCATCTCCTTTGAGGCAAGTTTTAAGGTCAGGAAAAAAGTCAAATACGACAAAAAAATTAGTTCTTGTGTTTATAGAAAAAAGCAGAACAAAATCACAAAAAATATGGTGAAGAAAGTAACTACATACTGTGCGGATTGTGTTGCCTATCCGCGTATGTGCCTCGACTGTTTCAACCACAAGCATCATAAATAAACAATTTGTCTAGTTATTTGTAAGTTTCTATGTTAATTCAATCGCAAAGAATTGTATTTTTAGTTCAATAAATTTTCTAAAACTATACGAATCTCATTGTCGACAATGTTATCATCCATGCTAATTGGTCGCTTAAGTAAAATATTTTTTTTTAAACCCAATGTTAATTATACAATCTGTAGGACCAGAGCGGTCATACAACAACACAAAATGCAAAGAAACAGCGGTCACCGTGGAAAGATCGCTCCGTAAAACGTAAATATGCCGGCGGGCATTATGACCGCCAAAACCTGTGGAGCTTGTCTCTCGATCGGGCATTAATAAAAAACAACCATCTCAAGAAAATGATGAAGATTATAATGTTTGCATGACTTTGTACACAAAATTTAAAAAATTGCCACATAAAATCAAAAAACAGGAATTTAGAAAAAAAAATACAGAAAAAAAAAATGTCTGTTTGGGAAAATATAAATACAGTAGAAATAAATTCACTAAATATCAATATAGCTTTCGAGCTATTATCCATATTACTAGGATCAAACTTTTGATCAATAAATAACAACGCAGAATTAGAATTATTAGTTGAAGCATTATATTATGTTCCACTTGGATTGAAAATATCAGCTATTTATTTAAAGCAAAGATTAAATTCCAATAGCAATTTTTCAATCATAAATTATAAAAAAGTATACGAGAAAATGACGATATACTAGATAAAGTATTCTCACCTGAAAGTAATAATCGTTATCAGAAATCCATTTATAAGGCCCTGAAATATACATTATATTGAACAGAAGAAATTAATAATAAAACCAGCCAATTATCGTTAAACATAATAAATACGTGCGCATATTTGCCGTTTTATTTTATAATTTTAAATGATTTCTTAATATTAGCAGTAAGTCGTATGATTTCATAGATAGAAAAACGTTGTTCAATAGCTTGGATAAATTTGGGACTGACAAGAAAACGCAAGAAAACTCTTACTACTGACACACAATCAAAAATTTCTGGAAAGATTTTTAGAACCATTTGAAATCAAGACAGGAGTGAGACAAAATGATTGATTATACCTATCGCTTTTTAATTGAAAAAAATAGTAATAGGGATACAGAAAGTCCAGATAGGAAGAAAGAAGAACGATCTGGAGTTCAATTGTTTTGCTTTTGCACATGATCTGGCAATTCTAAAAGTAAGTTACGAAAATGCAGTAAAACTGATTAATATCCAGCAACGGAAAGCCACCAAACAAAAAGATACTTAAATATATACAAATCATCATAACATTAGTATAAATAGAACAAAAAATAAATGGCGATAACAAAATAGGATAGTTAAAATTTTAAAACAAGCAACTTTTGTTTTCAGAATTTTTTTTATTTTATTATCCATGGCTCCTTTCTTGTATTTTCTTTTTTTGAATTTCATTGTCAACGTATCTGCAACAAACAAATAACAAGAAATCAAAAATATGAAAGACACTATTTGAATTTTATTATATAAATATGACAAACGTTTGAAATTAAATACAGAAAATTTGATATTTTTAACCTGTTAACCGGGGAATTCTCTTTTTATTTACGCAGCATATAACGGGCGCGAGCTCTTTCACTAGGACGTTTCAGTACGTCACGCCCGGAGAACGTAATTTCATATTATTATTATTATTTTTTATTTATGCTTAAAATAAATGAAAAGACTATGAAATATATACGTTTTCGTTCATTTATATATATATAGCACAAAGGAATATACAAAATTACGAACTAATAGAAAAGAATACCAACAAAAATATGGAAATATCGAATTAAGAATAAATTTTACAAACAGTTTACAAACAATTATAAAGAGTACGAAAAATATATATATTTTATTTAGAATTCTCGAACGTGGTTTCAACTCAGGATCATTATCAAAAAATTGGGCGGCGTACAAATTTGTTTGCTCTGTAATTAATTTGATAAGTTCCTCATCTAAAAACTTCTCAAAATAAAACAAAGGAACTTTTTTTGGAGGAGTATCGAAAGTTTTTCCAGAATGTGCAGTAAAGGGAAATGGTCCACCACTCTCAATAGCGAAATGATACTGATTTTCTCCGCGTCTTAAATTCACGTCGAAACATCGATGACTAATACCTCTGTTGTACGAAACTATACGTCCCACATGTTCCAGGGCGCAACATATATTTCAAGGACGTATTCATATGTCCTACCCGTTCACGCTATGGTTTACGTTTGACGTATTTATACGTCTCGCCCGGTTAACAGGTTAATATAATATAGTGCAATAGGGTTACGACAAAAAAAAAATATTTTTGCATAAAAACGTTAAGTTAATTAACGAATTAATTAGGCAACTAGATTATCAGTAAACCAATCAATCAACGAGACGTCAGTTGACAAAACTAATTTTACCCAATATTTGTGAAATTATATCGAATATTTTTTAATTTATATATATATATATATATATATATATATATATATATATATATATATATATATATATATAGATATATATATATATAGATATATATATATATATATATACCGGGTGTTCGTTCGTTAAGGGGAGGTACCACTTTGAATACTAAAAAAAAAGGCTATTTTCACGAATTAATTTTGGGCACAGGAATGTAAATAAATTACTACTTTTTTTTACATTGTATTTGGCACATATTCCTCTATATTTTCAAATAGTTCGAAGCCTTTTTGTAACCAATTGCGACCGCTACAACCTCCGAACCAAGACCATGTCCCAAAAAGACTGCTGCTGCGTTGACAGGCTGGAGCGCTCAATTCCCATTTGAAATCAATTTTCTTGTTTTTAAAATGTAAAGTAGATTGTAACTTAGGGATCAACTGGCCGGATTTCAAAAAAATACATTTTTCGCCAAGTTATACTCATTTGAAAAAAAAGTTTGAAAATTTCGTCCTTTTTTTGGGTCGCTAAAATCGAAAAAACTACATATCAAAAAAATGACCAGTTGATCCCTAAGTTGAAGTTTTGGCAACATTTTCCCCAAATTCCAAGCTGCTGAGCGCTCTCTATAAAATGCTTTGTTGCACATTTATTATTGCGATTTACGCTTCCATACTTTAAAACCTGATTCTAAAGGGTTCAAAAAACACATTTAAGTAAAAAAAAATCGATTTTTTGAAATTTTCAGAGTGGTACCTCCCCTTAAGTTCGTATAGGCGTTTAACATGCAAATTCGATAATTTGCGATATACTATTTTCTCGAGTTAAATTCGGAGAAATACTTAGAATACTTTTTGATAGACAATTAAAAGTTCTATAATTTGGTTTTAGTTTTAATTTGCTAGCATGTGCCGCTTGGGCGCTAGAATTTTTTTTTGATATTTTGGTTTTTATTTTTTTCTCAAAAACTATGAGGTCTAGGAAAATAAGCATGATATGGAAAAATGCGGAATAATGAGTACGATAATTGAGTGAAGAAACCATTATTCTACGATGCAAAAATAATCGGGTTTTTTTTTTCAATAATATTTCGAAATATTAAATAAATACAAAATGTAAAAATAATTTTTTATCCAACTAGATAATATAAAATAAAACTAACGAAATTTTCGGGCCATTAAATAAGATAATACTACTATTTATTAGGTTATAGTATTTTGTTTATGCTTAAATCGCCATTAATTTACTTGGATAAACCAATTAAGTCATTAGTTAATTTTTAACTGAAGAAAAATGCAATTTAATACATACATACATACATAATCACGCCATGTACCCAAAAGAATGTGGCACAAACTCTTTTCATCATTCCGAAATCAGTCGCCTCCAAACATTCCTATCCAGCACAAGCAACTTTCGCTTCATCCACATTCATAATTCGTCACTCATAGCATGCTCTTTTATTCCTACTACTTGGAAACTTTCGCTCACGCAAGCCACCCTCTCAATCATACACCACTCCAACTACTCATCGGACTAATCCACTGGGTATACCATCAAAATCATTCAAATAAATCTTTTTAACCAAACGTTCATTAGACGCATTCGCTCAACATGTCCGAACCATCTTAACTGACTAACACCAACTTTTGCTACAACAGTTTTTTCATACACTAATCTGTTTCGTAGCCAATTTCTACTATTTACACCATATACCCCACGTAAAAATCTCATTTCGTACAGCAGTCATTTTCCGTTTATGCTTTTGCAACCAAACCCAACATTCACTACCATACATCAACGTAGGCACCAAAACTGCATTATATTTACTCAAAAGGGCTTCTTTGGAAACATTTATAGAGAAAAATGCATTATTACCTTGTCGTTGTGACCTTGTGGCGCAGCAAACTCCGACAAGATCAATGCATTTTTCTTCATTTAAAAATTAACTAATAATTTAATTAGTTCATTAAAAAAAAAATTAATAGTGATTTAAACAAAAACGAAATACTATTACGTAATGTGTAATTAAGAATATAAAAAAATAATATTTAGTTTATTTGAATTATTTTTTCGATTTTTTCTTGCGTAAATTTTATCCAGTGTTTTTTCATTTGCCGTCAACTTATAAATACTATAAATAAAAATAAAATATTTCAGTAAAATTATAGGAGTATAATTTCTGTAGTCACCAAACAAACTTTTGTGAAATTTTGGTTAATTAAGAATAAATAATACAGCCATAATATTTTTTTTATTTTAGTATTTTCTTCGGAAAGTTGGCAATACTGTATTTTATGAAAATTATATAATTTATGTCGGCACTAAAAGAATCTTTTTCTGTGAACATTTGATCAATATCGGAAAAAATTGATGTAACCATTATAAATTTTTAAAAATTTTAGTAATAAATTTATTTCTCGGAAAGTTGGCAACTCTATATTTTACTAAAATTATATACAGAAATAATATTAACAGCAGATTGATTGGCTTCCATTAATTAAAAATCGATAAATTTTGTGATCTAGTTACTTATTTTGTTATCTAGTAACTTATTTCTATGTTCTGTTACTATTTACTGTAAATGTCATTTGTATTAGTTTTCCTGATAAAGATGGACGTTTAGTTCGTCGAAACGTCGACTATAAATAAATATTAATACAGAACTTTAACCTAAAGCAGTTTTATTTAATATATACAAATTACTATTTTCATATAAATTTAAAAATACAAATTCTTAAAAAAAATAGAAATTATTTAAAAAACGATATTCTAAATTAATTGTAATGCAATTATAAATAATTAAGATTTGGTATTTCTAACTTTTGATAAAATATGGATTAGTTAAAACAAGGAATAAATTTATTCTTAGTATAAATTTCGAAATAAATTAGAATATGTACATCTATCCTAAGATTAGAAATTTTACGATATTTTATATACATATATACATACATACATACACAATCACGCCATGTACCAAAAAGGGTGTGGCACAAACTCTTTTCATCATTCCGAAATCAATCACCTCCAAACATTCCTATCCAAACAAGCAACTTTCGCTTCATCCACATTCATAATTCCACTCTCTCATACATGCTCTTTTATTCCTACACTACTTTGCAAAATTTTAGTTATTAAAAATTGTCTAGTTTGATTCTTAGGGTCGGTTGCACAAAGCATTGTTAAAGGTTTTATAAGTTAATCAATTCGTTAATCTGACCAATCAAACAGCTGACAATAAAATTACCGAGTTATCTAACTGATTAAGTTAACAATGCATTGTGTAAATAAGCTATCAAATTTGACATTAGAATATTAATTTACGGATTTTATAGCTGACGATTTTAATCTGGGAATAAGAAACAAGAAATACGAAAATATGTTTAACCCGAAAGATAAAATTTATTGTAGAAATAAATATTAGGAGTATCTTTTATTATATTTTTTTATAATTTTATCACAAATTATTCAATGCTTTTGGGATGAAAGTGAGCTAATCTTTATATTAGTTTGGTAAAAATATATTTGGCGTTGCCGGGATGTGAACTCGAAACCTCGTTCTTTCGCAAAACGTGCTCTAACCAACTGAGCTACAAACACCATGACAATCCAATTCTAATTGCCATTCATGTTTTAATCTCATAATTAGGTCATCTAGTAAAAATTCCATTCAATTAATTCAATTCCCAATTCTTGCGTTTCTGTGACAAAATGTTTTTCTATTTTGCATTAAAATAAATTTTTACTTCTACTTCTTATCAAATATGAATAATATTTCTATTTTTGATATTTAGCTTTACGTATCTAATATTACAAAATTCAAATAAAATACCTAATTAAATTTGTTTAATAAGTAATTTTAAGTAAACACATCAAAAGTACTTTTGACAAAAATCACTTTTAAAAGTGAGGTGTTAATCAAAATCGATTTTGTGTGCATGTGTAAAATTTTCTTTGTACGATGTCAATAATTTGCAAATTAAAGTTCATAATTTGAATGTGGTGTCAGAAATACGTGTTACTAACACAATGAATAATTAGAGCCCTGAAGAAGGCATATAATGATTGCCGAAACGTTCGTTGTCTTAGTAGTTAATAAAAATACATATAAAAGACTCATTTCCGTCAATTACTAATTATTTATTTTATAAAATTTGTGTTTCTAATTTTATAAAAATGAAAACAAAACATTAATACATACCATTCCTTTTACAATAGATGAATCCAATGAAGAACTTATTTAGAAAATTAGCTGAGAAGATCGTTCTTGTTTTAGAAGTTTACAATTGAGTAGTTGGAGTGGGGTATGATTGAGAGAATGGCTTGCGTGAGCGAAAGTTGCCAAATTGCTTCACAAACAATCTCTGCATGCTTTTCGTGATCTGCGCTTTGATCTTCAAACGTATTTCCCAGCAAACAAATTTTCGTACAGTGGCCATTTCTTACGTTGGAAGTTATTACCACTTTCACTGCACACGGAAAAAGTGGTATAGCGTTTGGTACGGTGTCTGTAAAAAAAATTATATAATTTACCTGTAGCGAAAGCATATTAATGTTTTTTTTTTTTCATTATTAGTGAAATTAAAATAAAACATTTATAATAAAAACAAATTATGCAATTCAACTCTTGCTTTTGTCTCAAATGTCTTCCAATATTTCACAAACATAAACTGTTCTATTTCTATTTTATTTAGTAAAATTGTTATTCATCAAAATCCGAAGGGGAAACCACTTGTAAAATCTCGTTTACAAATTTATTAAAATCCCTTAAAAATCCTAGTAAAATCATTGTAAAATCTATTTAAAATATTCATGTATGAGAGGAATTATGAATGTGGATGAAGCAAAAGTTCCTTGTTTGGATAGGAGTGTTTGGAGGCGACTGATTTCGGAATGATGAAAGGAGTATGTGCTACACCCTTTTGGGTACATGGCGTGATTGTGTATGTATGTATGTATGTTAAAAATCTTATAAAATCTGAAAGAATGACTACAATCGCAACAATCATACATGAAATTTCTAAAATATAGTGTACAAAATTTGAAAAAGTGGTTTCCCCCTCAATAATTCCCCATCATATTAAGTAAAATGGTTTTAAAATTATACCAAACTTACTAAATATTTTACATTTATTTTTATTATAACGAAAATACATTGAGAATTCGCCAAAATTAACTTATAGAATTTACCTTTTCTTATTAATAATATGACTTCCACTTAAAGTTGATCACAGAATACATTTTGTTATTAATCTGTTAGCAAATATATATTGATTCATATCATCTTGCTTTCGGTTCAGAATTCATATTTCTTGCTTCATGATCAATTGTATCTTGTGTCTGCAGATAAACTGGATTCATCTAATAATACTTGAATTTTCCAGATGCTTTGTTAGATAGGAATGTTTGGAGGCGACTGATTTCGTAATGATGAAAAGAGTTTGTGCCACACCCTTTTGGGTACATGGCGTGCTTGTGTATGTATGTATTTGTTAACATAGTTCGATTCTGAAAACAAAAACAATTTTTCGTAAATAAATGACATTGTAAAATAGATTTAAGTATTAATACAGAAAAAAAACTGGATAATAAAGAAATACAAAATATTATGAATAAATTACTAATTAACTGGATAATTATATTTTATATTAACTTTATAATCTGATTATATGTATTTTGTAAATAAATTAGAAGAAAATAAAATTAAATTTGCATGGTAGAATAATTCTTTCTGTAAACTTATAATCTAAATTTTACCTACAAACCATATTAATGGTCTGTATTTCTAGGTATAATTACATAATTGTTTAAAAATACATATCAGAACTATTACAAATATTATGTAATATGTTATTACCAACAGAATGGAAAAGTACATATGTAAGTAATATTAGTTTTTTTAGTAACATTTGTTGTCAAGAAATTCTTTATAAATAGGTAAAATTTATTCAGTTGTATAATATTATTGTTGGTATAATTATACAAGTACATTTCTAAATTATTTTCTAATTATTTTGATAAATTATTACAGATATTAATATGCAAGCTGTAATTTTACATAATTTAATAAGTTATACAAACAATATATAATTCTACATTAAGTATGTGATGCAATTTGCTGCAAATAAGCAATTTTACATACGTTATTTTTACTTACTTTATGTTATTATATTATGAATTACGTACAAAATTACAGAATTTTGAGGTAGAAATACAGAATATTTATGGTAAAATAAAATTACAGACTTTTTATAGTAAAATTTTACTACTATTCTTCTGTAACTTCGCTATTTTTTACAGTGTAAATATAAAAGTTGCAACTTCAAAGATAAACGCACGTGATTTGGGAAATGAAACCAAACATAACCTAATTTGTTGGTTATAGTGTGAAGTAAACTAATGAATATTGTATTAAAAATATATGAATAAATCAAAATTGATGTTATAGGCTAATTTACATTTGTTTTAAATTTAAATGCATAATCAATATTGTTTTGTAATGTTTGTATAATTAATCCAATAGTTTGACAAAAATATTATGGATTTAGATATAAATAAATGTAACACAACTTTCAAGATTATTGTTTAAACATACATACAGATAAAAATAGTATAATTATATACTTTTTAAAAACAAATTAGGAATTAAAATATTTAAAAAAAAATTTGGACTACACACGTGAACGTCTTTTAGAAAATATTTTTCTGATATTACACAAACCACAATAATTACAAACAATATAAAATACAACAAAATAAAAACGATAACTTACGGTTTAAAATTGAAATTCTCTCAAGTAACGAAATTATTTTATTATCGCAAACATATTTGTCAATGTGAATATCACACACATATCATGCTTTATCTATCAACGCCATCATGGCCAATCATGGCATCCAGGGAGGACCTGATGGCATCTACCTGGCATCTACAAGATTACAACTTAACAAATCGTAATATCTCTAAAACGGCAATACTGCCAACTTATATATTTGTTTTACATTAATATAATATAATATTTATATTATAACAATATTATATTTTAAAAAGTTATAACAATAATTTAAAAACAAATATTGCTAAAAATAATTTGAAATTAATATTTAGATTTTTAGCAACAGCTGATAAACTAATATATAGTTTTAAAAAATTTCCATCAAAATAAAAATACTGTTTGATTTTTATTAAAATTCTCATAACTTATTTTGTGTATATGATATTTCTGTTTATATCTGAAATTTTTATTTCAAAATAAATAAACAGTGACAACAATAATTATTCTGGTCGAATTCATCTGTGAAATAATAACTCAAAAATTTAAATGATTACTGAGGACATTTATATTTACGATAAAATTTCATCTATAAGTTATGTAATGCAGAAGAAAATAAAAATATAAAACGTTATTTTAAAATAAAAAATTACAAGAATTTTCTTATATTTATTTTCTTTTAGTAAAATGAAAAATCATAAATAATTATTTTGTACATGTGTTTTAATATACCGTGTGTTGACTTGGACCGTCGTACATAGGGATTTAGCATGTAAAATCAGACATGTGCGATTTCCTGCTTCCCAAATTATTTTACAAAAAAAAAAACTTTGGGATAAATGTTTTAGGAAACACTTTTTTACATGTAAATCAATCAACAAATTTTTTTTTGGAACCATCTCAACGTCAGGAATTAGCCCTAAAGTCAAGAAATTGACTGAAAATGGCATTAGCCGTGAAATTGGAACAAAAATAAAACAAATGCTAGTTGAATGTCACAATGATTAATAACCATTCTTTAATTTATATTTTCTAATATTTTCTTTATTTACTATAAATGTTATTTGTATCTTTTTTCCTGATGAAGATGCACGTTCAGTTCGTCGAAACGTTGATTTATTAATAAATTATTACAGAATTAAAACTTAAAGCTGTTTTATTCAAATATAATGAGTTCTAAAAGATTTTTTAGTATCTTCTTTAAATTTCGAGTTATTGACGGTGGGAGTTTTTGAAAAATAAAATAAAACTGCTTTAGGTTCTGTACAAAATACTGTTGTATTGCTTTCTTGATAATATTTTTATCATAACCATTCATTAGAAATATATTTTCTAACATTTTATACTCATCTTGAAGTTTGTTTTTATAACAAACTAATGCAGATCTATTAAATAAACATTTCATAGTACCTAGTTTGTGTGCAGATAAATCTGTTATTACTCAACATGCGTTAGAATATCTTCATGATGTAAAATTCGAAGATACTGTAATAATTGCTAGACCAATCAATATTAACAGCAGATTGATAAGGGAAGCAATAGAAATTTATAAATTCAGTGTGAATAGTAACTGATTTAAATAAAATTTGGCTTTCATTAATTTAATATTTATAATTTTTTTATCTAGTTACTTATTTTGTTATCTAGTTACTTATTTTGTTATTTAGTAACTTGTTTCTATGTTATGTTTATTTACTGTAAATTGTCATTTGTATCAGTTTTACTATTTACTATTATAGTAGATAAAGGTAAGCCAGTACTGCGACACTTCGATGACCATTCTGTATATTAAATTACCATTCTTGTCTTCATGCGCAATATATATATATATATATATATATATATATATATATATATATATATATATATATATATATATATATATATATTAACGTGTATTTAGGTTTTCCCATATATATCATAACAATTTTATTTTGCGGTTTTGATAAAAAACATTTTTTTAACCAAACCGCATTACATATATTTTTTTAACCGCAATGTATATTTTCTAATCACATTTTTTTTATTTTGTACATGTTATTAGTAATTCTCTAGAATAATATATAATAATACTAGTTTTTCCGTCGCGCGTTGCTGGCCAAAAATTCGTATTTGAAAGATAGCTTTCCGTCACGCGTTGCTGCGCAACTGCAGTTTTCCCGTCGTGCGTCGCAGCGCAACTGCGCAAAAATTTCGTTTTCAAAAGATTATGAGGGCCCTGGGAACCCTCAGGCCCCCCAGAGCCTCAGAAATATTCGCGGGAGTGTACTCAACAACTTCTCAAAGTTTCATGGCGATCAGATGAATGGTATAGTAATGCATAAAGGACATAAAGACAAACAGACATACACTATTTTATATATATATATATATACAGGGTAATTTGTAAGTACAGTAGAACCTCGATTATCCGGGCCAGCCGGGACCGAGCCTTCGCCGGATAATCGAAAACACGGATAATCCAAAGACCTCATTTTTATTTTTTTTAATAAATTATTCAGACAAATACATGTGCCAAACGAATATCTGTTTACGTTTAACTAACGAGTCGGTCGGCTGTTGGCGAAAATAATAAGTAAACACATAAACGGAGGATTTCTCGAGCCGAACTCGGGTATTCCCCGAGGCGAACGCCTGCACGGTGCATTCAGCGTTCATGCGCCAACCTCTGGCCGTCAGCCACGGATAATCCGCGCACGGATGACATTTTAAAAATGCCGCACGAAGAATCCGCCGCCCGTATAATGCGCGCACGGATAATCGGGGTTCTACTGTAATTGGAAATATTTTAACTGGAGTATCCTGGGCTCAGAATATGAAGATTTGACCCAAAACACTTAGATAAAATGTGGCTCCTTACTGAGCCACAGGGTGTTTTATTTAAAAATTTAAAAACGATTTTTGCCCAGTACTTAAAAACTATTTGACGTATCCTTATCATACTTGGCAGAAAGTGTAGGTACCGTACACCATACTAAATTATGTTAAACAAAAGTTTCTGGCTAGTGCCAGTGGCGTACAACAGGGGCAAGTGAGAGGTTGATCCTTCCTAAATTCTACGCCACTGGCGGAATTGTCATTTTAGCACAATTTTTCGATTCTCCAATACTTTCTGTGTAAAAAACATACTCTTTCTTCGTAACGATAAAGTCACTATTTTTCGAGATATTTAAAGTTAAACATAAAGCTGCACACTTGGAATATTTTCAAAATTTGCTCAAAAAAATCTGAAAAAATTCAGTAAAATAGAGGTAAAAATTAGCTACATAATAACTAAGTAACTTTTTTCTCTAACTCATTCTGGTTTGGCAGGAAAAATTATTGAAAATTCATATTTTTTGCATTTTAATTTGTTAAACATATGAATTTTCAATAATTTTTCTTGCCAAACTAGAATGAGTTAGAAAAAAAGTTACTTAGTTATTATGTAGTTAATTTTTTTCTCTATTTTACTGAATTTTTTCAGATTTTTTTGAGCAAATTTTGAAAATATTCCAAGTGTGCAGCTTTATGTTTAACTTTAAATATCTCGAAAAATAGTGACTTTATCGTTACGAAGAAAGAGTATGTTTTTTACACAGAAAGTATTGGAGAATCGAAAAATTGTGCTAAAATGACAATTCCGCCAGTGGCGTAGAATTTAGGAAGGATCAACCTCTCACTTGCCCCTGTTGTACGCCACTGGCACTAGCCAGAAACTTTTGTTTAACATAATTTAGTATGGTGTACAGTACCTACACTTTCTGCCAAGTATGATAAGGATACGTCAAATAGTTTTTAAGTACTGGGCAAAAATCGTTTTTAAATTTTTAAATAAAACACCCTGTAGCTCAGTAAGGAGCCACATTTTATCTAAGTGTTTTGGATCAAATCTTCATATTCTGAGCCCAGGATACTCCAGTTAAAATATTTCCAATTACTTACAAATCACCCTGTATATATATATATATATATATATATATATATATATATATATATATATATATATATATACAGTGCAATATTTTTATCTCAGAACATATGAACTGAACTACATACAAATTTCTTATGTTCAATTTTAAAAAAAATACGTCAAACGCATGGAGACATCCCTGACAGTTATGCAACCAATCTTACGTAATATGATGTTTATTTGAATAAAAAATGAAATATTTAACAGAATATGGTCATTTATTGTAAATTGCTGAACACTTAAATTTATAAATAATTCTATACATTTTTAAACAGATTTCTTGAAATATTGCGAATAGTTTAATGCTTTCTAAATATTTTGTTGAAAGTAATTCATTTTTTCAAATAACTGTCACATTATGTAAGATTGGTTGCATAACTGTCAGGGATGTCTCCATGCGTTTAAATTGTTTTTTTTTTTAAATTGAACATAGGAAATTTATATGTAATTCAGTTCATATGTTCAGAAATAAAGATATCGCACTGTATATATATATATATATATATATATATATATATATATATATATATATAATATATATTGTTTATAAATTTTTGTGGTTAAAAAATACCAATTGCGTAAGAAAATATGGTTTTGACAAAATAAATTCACCCAACTTCAATGTCTGCATCACAAAAAAAAAACGATAAAACAATCTGTATTTAAACCCCCAATTTTTAAGAAAAAACATTCACTTTTGTTGCAAAACAATTTCTCTTCGCATTACCAGAAAGTACATCATTAAACAGTAAGTAAAACTTATAAGTAAGTTTATATTTTTAATTTTTAATAACTTTTTTTGAAATTATTTTAAATTTTTCAAATTTTTATATCTAAATTTTATTAAAAAATATTTGAAAATTATTTAAATTTTTTCAAAATTGTTTTAAATTTTTATATCTAAATTTTAATGATATTTTTATATCTAAAACCTATTAATTTTTCTATATATAGATAACATGGACTTAAATCTGCTAAATCAACTAGGTGCCGCACAACAACAACCTGCTATTAGCATTTCAAAGTTACAAGTTGGGCATAAATTCTTAATTAATGTTGCGAAAATCGTCAACACCTGTTTTGGACGAAAACTCTTAGTTACAAGTACTACTTTCAAGACGTTTTTCCCAAACCGATTTCGAGAAATTCATGGAGAAGAAGCGATAAATTTAAAAAGTCTGTTTTTTGTCTGTTAACATTGTTGATAGCACGCAGACCATTAATTTTTCAAAAAATTAAAAATATTTTTGTATAAATAACTAAAATATAAATTATTATAGTGTAGATAATAATGTAGTTTTAATGTCAATTAATTAATTTCTTATTTAAAAAGCACACATGCATATATATATTTAAAATATGTCAAAATAATTATAGAAATCTGATATTTTTATTAAAAAAATTAATAATAATATTGTTGCAAAAGAAACAAAAAATCAAACAATTTTATAAAAAAAATTATAAATCGCCAAGTAAATGGTGTATGTTTCTTTATAATAGTATTTAATTTAATAGTAACCAATTTATCATATATCTATATATTATTCGACGTTTCAACAAACTCAATGACATTTACAGCAAATAAACAGAACATAGAAACAAGTTACTAGCTAACAAAATAAGTAACTAGATCATAAAATTCATAAATTTTTAATTAAGAAAGTCAAATTTTATTTAAATCAGTGCCTGCACAATAATGATAAATTTCTATTGCTTCTCTTATATTTGCTGAAAAAATTAATATTAATAAAATATCTGGACAAAAATTTGAATTAAAAACAATTTTACATTACAATTTTGTCTGAGGACCGAGCGAGCGATCGAGCGAGCGAGCTGACGACGCACATCCATACACCCACATAAACTAAGTTCAGATTCGTCATCTACAGGCTATATGAAAGATTTCTATACAATTTTTTTTTTTTTTTGAAAATGTTACAGACACCGTACCAAACGCTATATTACTTTTTCCTTGCAGTCAAAGTAGTAAAAATGCATTGTTCAGGGTAGTCATGACGTAATGAGACACAAATGAAGTCAAGCTATACTTTACATTTCTGATGTAACATAAACATGCGCTTAGCATACATACACAATCAAGTCATGTACCCCAAAAAGGTGTGGCACAAACTCTTTCTACTATACCGAAATCAGAAATACATTTTAGTAAATCAATCAGCAAATTTTACAAGTAATTTATAAACTTATGGTTTATTTTCGCCCCCCAGAAAATTTGTCACTTATTTTTGATGATTGCAAATGTTTATAA
Organism: Clivina fossor; assembly: GCA_963966155.1. Lineage (NCBI taxonomy): Eukaryota > Metazoa > Arthropoda > Insecta > Coleoptera > Carabidae > Clivina > Clivina fossor. The sequence goes on from OZ014551.1 coordinate 39,164,242, forward strand.
TATATTTCTGTGTATGTATGTAAAAAAATTTGGAACCTACAACTAAATTTGTGGGAGTTATTGCCATTTTACTATTTTAATAGTAATGGCCGTTATAAGATCGGTTAAAATCAATGGCATTTTAAACTGCTTTGAAAATTAATATTTAGTAGAATATAAATTAAAAAAAAAAATGACAATCAAGCGACAATTTTAAGCATACATATCAGGTTTCCTGTGTATAGTTTTATCATTTGTCTTCCTGACTTTGTCAATATTTTTCAAATGATAGAATAACACAACAGATAATGCAATAAATCATTCATTTACAAAAATATTAATACATTTCATATATTACATAAATGAATTGTTACTAAACATCAACAGAACTGTATTGCTTGTATGTGAATAATTTCAATAAAGAAACGGTTTGCTGAAGAAATAAGTTTATTCTGTTCTAAACTAAATACTACGTTTTCTATTGGTAATGCAATTTATTATGATTAATTATTTTACAAATAATTATCAATATTTTCAAATATGTTACAGATATTTTCCGTGTATTATCGATTTCGTACGATATTATTGATTTTTTTTTCCACTTTTCACAGAAGTTGGATAATATATTACTATTTTTATAACAAGTAAGTAATTTTATTATTATTATTCTTACAGAATATTTGTACTACAATCTAGTCAATAATACTTCTTTTATTTGTTGTTAATTAAATTATAAATTTTTTTACAAATATTCAATCATTCATAAATATATATTAGAGATTGAAAAAAATTTTCGAATACATCGATAAAATAAAATAAAAACAAAAATTATCAATATAACGATATATGAGTATTATCGATATATCGACATAACAATAATATCGATATTTCGTTATATCGATATTTTCATATCTGAGCCAATTTAATATTGATGAAATTCTAATTTAAAGTTTTGATTTAAGGCTTGACAATAGTTTATAGCTATCTCGAAAGTTTTTAAGTTTTTATTTATTGTGTCATATTTTCCTGATGAAAACATACGTTGAGTTTGCCGAAACGTCGATTATTAATAAATATTAATACAGAACTACAACTTAAAGCAGTTTTATTTTACTTTATTAAACATAATAAAAAATCTTTCAGAACTTATTATATTAAAATAAAACGGCTTCAGGTTCTAGTTTTGTATTCATATTTATTTATATTCAACGTACTCGACGTACATTTTGTTTCGTCTAGTACTAGTTTCTATGTTCTGTTTATTTACTTTAAATGTCATTTGTATCATTTTTCTTAATAAAGATGTACGTTAAGTATGTCGATTATTAATAAATATTAATACAGAACTACAATCTAAAACCGTTTTATTTTAATTGTAACTAATATTTAAAGTGTCCTTAATTCCACAAATACTCTATTATATTCATTTTAATTTTTATTTTCAGACCTGCATACCATGTGTTCATTTTGGAAATTGACTATACTGATTTTTTTATATGATTTAATGGATCACGCAAGTAGCAGTTGTTTTCAAAATGGCAAATATTTAGTTTTACGTTATAAATTTAATTTTCCTGAATATAATTATCATGGTGATACCCTTTCATACAAATGTTATAACACAACTAGAGATCATTTTCAAAACGAAAGTAATGTGATCATTCAGAACAACTATGTAGGGAAACTAGAGGTATATAACATTAATTTGGGAGCACTTGACGAAACGTTATTTCATGCTAAAAATGGATATTTCTATATTTGGAATTTAACAATAAATAATTGTAATGTAACTTTAATTGAAAACAACACATTTAACAAGTTTGTATATTTATCATATTTGAATATGGCAAATAATAATTTGAAATCTTTTACGAGTGAAGTTATATTTCGTCTCAGTGATTTAAGAACATTAGATTTAACGAATAACAAATTAGAAGAATTTCAATGTGATTGCGATAATAATAAAAATTTGGAGATCTTAAATTTGAAAAATAATTCAATATTTGAATTGTTTCAAAATTCATTTCGAGGAATGCTTAATGTTCAATCGATCGATTTGAGTTTCTCGTCAATAAAAACGATCAATCCGGGTGCATTTAACGGTTTATATTCATTGAAAACACTAAATCTAGAATCAAACACAATAACAGTTCTTCAACGAGCGATCTTTAACCAAACATTCAAATTGGAATATATCAATTTAACAAATAATCCAATAACTGTCATTGAATCAGGGGCATTCGTTGGCTTAAATAGTATGGAAACTTTAGATCCATCGTATCTGTTTAAAAATATCAAAATCTTAAAACCAGGTTTATTTGAAGGTTTGTCCAATTTGAAACATCTTGATTTGTCTAGCAGTGAGATAACAATTATACAACCAGAAACATTTGACGATCTAAATTCGTTGATTTCACTAAATTTAACGAACAATAATATTACTGTAATAGCTTCAAATAGTTTTTCAAAACTAACGTATTTAACAAATTTAGCTCTATCTGAGAATAAAATTAATAGTTTCATAAATAATTCATTTCGTGGCTTAAACAATATGATTTATTTAAATTTAAGCAATAATGCAATTAAAATATTACCATGTAAATTATTTGATGAGAAAAATAATTTACAAGAACTATATCTAAGTTATAATCAAATTGAAGATGTTACAGTGTGCGCATTTCAATTTCTGATTAATTTGACAAGATTACACTTGAGTCATAATGATTTAAGCTATTTGAAAACAGGGACATTTTCAAATTTAAAAAAATTAGTTTATTTAGATTTGTCTTATAATAAATTTAATTCAATCGATGAGAAACTAATACATCCACTGATACAAATCAAACAAATTGATATTAGCGCCAATCGTTTTCAATTTTTGAATCCAATTGTACTGTTCAATCATTTGAATTCTTTGGAAAATATTGATCTCTCTGGAAATTTGTGGAATTGTAATAATCTTACATTAATATTAAAATATTTTCAAATGAGGAAAATAGTTTATTCTAGTAAAATTACAAGTTTTGATAATGAAAATATTGACGGTATACAATGTTATGATGATAGTAAAAATGAAACAAAGGATATAGTCAAAATTTTTGTGGAAAATGACAATGAACACAAAGAAAATTTATCAAAAATTATTCAGGAATTACAAACAATTAATAATACCGTTAATAATATTAATAAAAACAATAAAAATGAAACAGGAAATTTATTATATGATATGGAAATCAATAAAACTTTATCCAAAATTATTCAAGAACTACATAGTATTAACACTAATACCAATACTAATATTAATAATAATATAAATAATATTAATACTAATAATAATAATAATATGAAAAATATTACAAAAATATTAGAGAATCCGATTTTGTTATGGAATATTACCTTTTTGCTAATAATAAGTTTTGTTTGTTATAAACTAATATATTTTGGTTATAAATTCTATAAAAGTTATAATAATTCCACAAAAAATGCATCTAGTATTTGTAGAGAAACAGTTGAATTGTCAGCTGTAAATGAAAGTTTAGAAGCAAATTAAAAATTATTGTTACAGTAATTTAATTATATCTAATTTTGTACTCTAAGTATGAATTGTAATAATAGAATAATTTTTATTTTTATATAAATTAAATGTAAGTATCTGTAAATAAAGTCACTTTAGATTCACAACCCATTTCATAATAAATATTTTGTCGTTCCTGTTGCGTATATTTTTTGCAAAATTTATTGCCAGAACAAGAAGGTAATATGCGCTATTACTCATAGTTATTCTTGTAGGTATACGTATGACGTAATAGATGCAAATAAAATCAAACTATACTTTACATTTTTAATGTAATATAAATACATACATAATCAGGCCTTGTACCCAAAAGGGTGTGGCACAAATTCTTTCTACTATACCAAAATCAGAAACATATTTTAGTAAATCATTCAGCGAATTTTACAAGCCCCACAAATTCTCTCACTTATTTTTGATGATTGCAAATTGTTTATAATATATTTCTGTTTGTGTATGCAAAAATAATTGGCACCTACAACTAAATTTGTAGTAATTTTTGCAAGTTTACTATTTTAACAGTAATAGTCATTATAAGAAAGTGTTGCAATCTCTTTGTTGCTGGCCTCACGCCTGTTAAATCAATGGCATTTTAAACTGCTTTGAAAATTAATATTTGACAGAATATAAATTTAAAAATAAATGACAATAAATTTCAATTTCAAGTATATATCAGGTTTCCTGTATATAGTTTTATCATTTGTCTTGCTGACTTGGTAAATATTTTTCAAATGATAGAACAACACTTCAGATAACGCAGTAAATCATACATTTACAAAAATATTAATACATTTCATATGTTACATAAATAAATTGTTACTAAAGATCAACAGAACTGTATTGCTTGTATGTGAATAATTTCAATCAAGAAATGGTTTGCTGAAGAAATAAGTTTATTCTGTTTTAAACTAAATACTACGCTTTCTATTGGTAATGAAATTTATTCTGATTAATTATTTTACAAATAATTATCAATATTTTTAAATATGTTACAGATATTTTCTGTGTATTATCGATATCGTACGATATTATTGATTTTTTTTCCACTTCGCACAAAAGTTGGATAATATATTATTATTTTTATAACAAGTAAGTAATTTTATTATTATTATTCTTACAGAATATTTATACTACAATCTAGTCGATAATACTTGTTATATTTGTTGTTAATTAAATTATATAAATTTTTACAAATATTCAATCATACATAAATATATATTAGGGCTTGAAAAAATATTTTCGATACATCGATAAAATAAAATAAAAACAAAAATTATCAATATAACGATATATGAGTATTATCGATATATAGATATAACAATATTATTGATAATTCTTTATATCGATATTTTCATATCTAAAAAATTTGGATTTAAGGCTTGACAATAGTTTATAGCTATCTCAAAAGTTTTTAAGTTTTTATTTATTGTGTTATATTTTTCTGATGAGTACATTACATTGAGTTTGCCGAAACGTCGATTATTAATAAATATTAATACAGAACTACAACCTAAAGCATTTTTATTTTACTTTATTTAACATAGTAAAAAATCTTTTAGAACTCATTATATTAAAATGAAACGGCTTCAGATTCTAAGTTCTGTTTTCATATTTATTATAATCGACGTACTCAACGTACATTTTGTTCCGTCTAGTAACTAGTTTCTATGTTCTGTTTATTTACTTTAAATGTCATTTGTATCATTTTTCTTAATAAAAATGTACGTTAAGTATGTCGATTATTAATAAATATTAATATACAAAACTACAACCTGAAGGCCTCCTTAATTCCACAAATACTTTATATATTCATTTTAAGTTTTATTTTCAGACCTGTATACCATGTGTTCAATTTGGAAATTAACTATACTGATTTTTTTATATGTATTAATGGATTATGCAAGTGGCAGTTGTTTTCAAAATGGCCAGTATTTTGTTTCTACGAGTATTCATAATTATAAATATTATAAATATAATCGTAATACCCTTGCACACAAATGTCATAACACAACTAGAAATCACTTCCAAATCGAAAGTAACCTGATCATTCAGAATAATCATGTAGGAAAAATAGAGGTGTATAACATTAATTTGGGAGCACTTAACGAAACGTTATTTCATGCTAAAAATGGATATTTCTATATTTGCAATTTAACAATAAATAATTGTAATGTAACTTTAATTGAAAACAACACATTTAACAAGTTTGTATCTTTATCATATTTGCAAATGGCAAATAATAATTTAAAATCTTTTACGAGTAAAGTTATATTCCCTCTCAGATATTTAAGGACACTAGATTTAACGAATAATAAATTAGAAGAATTTCAATGTGATTGCGATAATAATGGAAATTTGGAGATCTTGTTATTAAATAATAATTCCTTTGTTACACTCTCGAAAAATACATTAGTAAACAAATCTTATTGTCAAAATAGAATTCAAATATATATCGCTCATTCAAAAATTGAAAAAATTGAAAAAGGCGCTTTGTATACACCATACATAAACGAGGTAGATTTACATAATAATAAAATTAAAAATTTTGATTTTTTAACTGACTATACCCTAACTGATTCTTTAAATTTAAGTCAGAACAATATAACAGTATTCAATTTAACAATAAGAAATAATTTACAAGAACTTTATGTAGACGGAAATCCATTTCGATCGCTTGAACCTAATTCATTTTCTTATCTAAATAAATTGAAAATATTAAATATTAATAAATCATTATTCGTAAAAAATGGTGTATTAAAAATGAATACGTTTAATTATTTAAACTCTCTTAGAGATTTAGAATTATCTAATGCTAATATAAGTAAAATTGAACCTAGAGCATTTGCTGGGTTAAATAACTTAGAAGTTTTACATCTGGAATATAATAATATTTCTAGTTTAGAACGTAATTCATTTTTAGGACTACAATTTGTAAACACATTAAACTTATCGGATAGTGGTATAATTTCATTGGAAACCGGTGTATTTATTGAAATGGAGAAGTTAGAATTCTTGTATTTAAATAAGAATAAAATAAAAGAAATATCTTCTTATCTTTTCGCTGATACTCATCATTTGAAATATTTGATTTTGTCCAATAATTTAATATGTAAAATTGATAAAACGGCATTTTTTCCTTTGCAATATCTGACATATATAAATTTGTCCGAAAACAATATTTCCTTATTAGAAATAGGATTATTTGTTCCACAAACGTCATTGGTTAAACTAGATTTATCTTTTAACAAAATAAGTAATGTGACAAATGTAAAAATAGAAAGCTCTGCTGAATTGGATCTGAGTCTTCAAAATAATTTCATATCTAATATTAATGCCAACGCATTTGCAGGTTTAACCACTTTAAAAGTTTTAAATATATCTTCTAATCTTATTAAAATAATCGAATCCAATGCGTTCGCCAATCTAAAAAACATTATCACTGTAAGTTTAACAAATAATTCTATACTTGAACTGTATCCAAATTCATTTCAAGGAATGCCTAATGTTCAGTCGATCGATTTGAGTTTCTCGTCAATAAAAACGATCAATCCGGGTGCGTTTAACGGATTAAACAAAACAATTAATTTAAATTTAAGTAATAATGCAATTAAAATAATACCATGTAAATTATTTGACGAGAAAAATAATTTACAAGAACTATATCTAAGTTATAATCAAATTGAAGATGTTTCAGTGTGCGCATTTCAATTTTTGATTAATTTGACAAGTTTACACTTGAGTCATAATTATTTAAGTTATTTGCAAATAGGAACATTTTCGCCTTTAAGAAATTTATTTCATTTAGATTTGTCTTATAATAAATTTAATACAATCGATGAGATACTAATACATCCACTGATACAAATCAAACAAATTGATATTAGCGCAAATCGTTTTCAATTTTTGAATCCAACTGTACTGTTCAATCATTTGAATTCTTTGGAAAATATTGATCTCTCTGGAAATTTGTGGAATTGTAATAATCTTACATTAATATTGAAATATTTTAAAACGAGGAAAATAGCTCATTCTAGTAAAATTACAAGTTATGATAATGAAAATATTGACGGTATACAATGTTATGATGATAGTAAAAATCAAACAAAGGATATAGTCAAAATTTTTGTGAAAGATGACAATGAACACAAAGAAAATTTAACTAAAATTATTCAGGAATTACAAACAATTAACCATACCGTTAATAATATTAATAATAACAATAAAAAAGAAACCAAAAATTTATTAGATGATATGGAAGTCAATAAAACTTTATCCAAAATTATTCAAGTACTACATAGTATTAACACTAATACCAATACTAATATGAATAATATTAATACTAATATTAATAATAATATGAATAATATTACAAAAATATTAAAAAATCCGATTTTGTTATGGAATATTACGTTTTTAATAATAATAAGTTCTGTTTATTATAAACTAATATGTTTTGGTTATAAATTGTATAAAAGTTATAATAATTCCATGAAAAATGCATCTAGTATTTGTAGAGAAACAGTTGAATTGTCAGCTGTAAATGAAAATTTAGAAACAAATAGTTTATTAGCAAATTAAATATTATTGTTACAGTAATTTAATTATATCTAATTTTCTACTCTAAGTATGAATTGTAATAATAGAATAATTTTTATTTTTATATAAAATAAATGTAAGTATCTGTAAATAAAGTTACTTTAGATTCACAACCCATTTCATAATAAATATTTTGTCGTTTTTGTTGCGTATATTTTTTGCAAAATGTATTGCCAGAACAAGAAGGTAATATGCGCTATTACTCATAGTTATTCTTGTAGGTATACGTATGACGTAATAGATGCAAATAAAATCAAACTATACTTTACATTTCTAATGTAATATAAATACATACATAATCAGGCCTTGTACCCAAAAGGGTGTGGCACAAACTCTTTCTACTATACCAAAATCAGAAACATATTTTAGTAAATCAATCAGCGAGTTTTACAAGTAATTTATAAGTGTATGGCATATTGCCGCCGCTAGCGTAAAGCTTGTAGCCATTTTTTGGTTATATCTATTTGTTTATGTTAAATTTGTTTATGTGTGTACAAAAATTGAAGAAGCGACAACTTAGTTTACTATAGTTTAAACATATTTTAGTAAATCAATCAGCGAATTTTACAAGCCCCACAAATTCTCTCACTTATTTTTGATGATTGCAAATTGTTTATAATATATTTCTATGTGTGTATGCAAAAATATTTGGAACCTACAACTAAATTTGTAGTAATAATACTCAAAAATATTGAGATTTTAAATTTTTCCCAAAATTTGTAGTAGTTTTTGCAATTTTACTGTTTTAACAGTAATGGCCGTTATAAGAAAGTGTTGCTATCTCAGTGTTGCTGGCCTCACGCCGGTTAAATCAATGGCATTTTAAACTGCTTTAAAAATTAATATTTGACAGAATATAAATTTAAAAATAAATGACAATAAAGCGACAATTTCAAGCATATATATCAGGTTTCCTGTATATAGTTTTATCATTTGTCTTGCTGACTTGGTAAATATTTTTCAAATGATAGAACAACACTTCAGATAACGCAATAAATCATACATTTACAAAAATATTAATACATTTCATATGTTACATAAATGAATTGTTACTAAAGATCAACAGAACTGTATTGCTTGTATGTGAATAATTTTAATCAAGAAATGGTTTGCTGAAGAAATAAGTTTATTCTGTTCTTAACTAAATACTACGCTTTCTATTGGTAATGAAATTTATTCTGATTAATTATTTTACAAATAATTATCAATATTTTCAAATATGTTACAGATATTTTCTGTGTATTATTGATATTGTACAATATTATTGATTTTTTTTCCACTTCGCACAAAAGTTGGATAATATATTATTATTTTTATAACAAGTAAGTAATTTTATTATTATAATTTTTACAAAATATTTTTACTACAATCTAGTCAATAATACTTCTTATATTTGTTGTTAATTAAATTATAAATTTTTTTACAAATATTCAATCATTCATAAATATATATTAGGGATTGAAAAAAAAATTTCTATACATCGATAAAATAAAATAAATATAAAAATTATCAATATCTCAATATATGAATATTATCGATATATTGATATTATCGATATATCGATATAACAATATTATTGATATTTCTATATCTAAGCCAATTTAATATTGATGAAATTCTAATTTAAAGTTTTGATTTAAGGCTTGACAATAGTTTATAGCTATCTCGAAGGTTTTTAAGATTTTATTGTGTCATATTTTCCTGATGAGTACATACATTGAGTTTGCCGAAACGTCGATTATTAATAAATATTAATACAGAACTACAACCTAAAGCAATTTTATTTTACATTATTTAACAAAGTAGAAAATCTTTCAGAACTCATTATATTAAAATAAAACGGCTTCAGGTTCTAGTTTTGTATTCATATTTATTAATAATCAACGTACTCAACGTTCATTTTGTTCCGTCTAGTAACTAGTTTCTATGTTCTGTTTATTTACTTTAAATTTCATTTGTATCATTTTTCTTAATAAAGATGTACGTTAAGTATGTAGATTATTAATAAATATTAATATACAGAACTACAACCTAAAGCCGTCCTTAATTCCACAAATACTTTATATATTCATTTTAAGTTTTATTTTCAGATCTGTATACCATGTGTTCAATTTGGAAATTAACTATACTGATTTTTTTATATGTATTGATGGATTATGCAAGTGGCAGTTGTTTTCAAAATGGCCAGTATTATGTTTCTATAAGTATTCATAATTATAAATATTATAAATATAATCGTAATACCCTTGCATACAAATGTCATAACACAACTAGAGATCACTTCCAATTCGAAAGTAACGTGATTATTCAGAATAATCATGTAGGAAAACTAGAGGTATATAACATTAATTTGGGAGCACTTAACGAAACGTTATTTCATGCTAAAAATGGATATGAATATATTTGCAATTTAACAATAAATAATTGTAATGTAACTTTAATTGAAAACAACACATTTAACAAGTTTGTATCTTTATCATATTTGCAAATGGCAAATAATAATTTAAAATCTTTTACGACTAAAGTTATATTCCCTCTCAGATATTTAAGCACACTAGATTTAACAAATAATAAATTAGAAGAATTTCAATGTGATTGCGATAATAATGCAAATTTGGAGATCTTGTTATTAAATAATAATTCCTTTGTTACACTCTCGAAAAATGCATTAGTAAACAAATATTATCGTCAAAAGAGAATTCAAATATATATCGCTCATTCTAAAATTGAAAAAATAGAAAAAGGCGCTTTGGAAAATGCATACCTAAGCAAAGTAGATTTACATAATAATAAAATTAAAAATTTTGATTTTTTAACTGAATATACCCGAATTGATTCTTTAAATTTAAGTCAAAACAATATAACAGTATTCAATTTAACAATAAGAAATAATTTAGAAGAACTATATGTAGGCGAAAATCCATTTCGATCGCTTGAACCTAATTCATTTTCTTATCTAAATAAATTGAAAATATTAAATATTAATAAGTCATTATTCGTAAAAAATGGTGTATTAAAAATTAATAAGTTTAACGATTTAAACTCTCTTAGACATTTAGAATTATCTAATGCTAATATAAGTAAAATTGAACCTAGAGCATTTGCTGGGTTAAATAACTTAGAAGATTTACATCTGGAATATAATAATATTTCTAGTTTACAACGTAATTCATTTTTAGGACTAAAATTTGTAAACACATTAAACTTATCGAATAGTGGTATAATTTCATTGGAAACCGGTGTATTTATTGAAATGGAGAAGTTAGAATTCTTGTATTTAAATAAGAATAAAATAGAAGAAATATCTTCTTATCTTTTCGCTGATACTCATCATTTGAAATATTTGATTTTGTCCAATAATTTAATACGTAAAATTGATAAAACGGCATTTTTTCCTTTGCAAAATCTGACATATATAAATTTGTCCGAAAACAATATTTCCTCATTAGAAATAGAATTATTTGTTCCACAAACGTCATTGGTTAAATTAGATTTATCTTTTAACAAAATAAGTAATGTGACAAATGTAAAAATAGAAAGCTCTGCTGAATTGGATCTGAGTCTTCAAAATAATTTCATATCTAATATTAATGCCAACGCATTTGCAGGTTTAAACACTTTAAAAGTTTTAAATATATCTTCTAATCTTATTAAAATAATCGAATCCAATGCGTTTGCCAATCTAAAAAACATTATCACTGTAAGTTTAACAAATAATTCTATACTTGAACTGTATTCAAATTCATTTCAAGGAATGCCTAATGTTCAGTCGATCGATTTGGGTTTCTCGTCAATAAAAACGATCAATCCGGGTGCATTTAACGGTTTATATTCAATAAAAACACTAAACAATATGAGTCACTTAAATTTAAGCAATAATGCAATTAAACTAATATTATGTAAATTATTTGACGAGAAAAATAATTTACAAGAACTATATCTAAGTTATAATCAAATTGAAGATGTTACAGTGTGCGCATTTCAATTTTTGATTAATTTGACAAGTTTACATTTGAGTCATAATGTGTTAAGCTATTTGAAAATAGGAACATTTTCGCCTTTAAAAAATTTATTTTATTTAGATTTGTCTTATAATAAATTTAATACAATCGATGAGAAACTAATACATCCACTGATACAAATCAAACAAATTGATATTAGCGCCAATCGTTTTCAATTTTTAAATCCAATTGTACTGTTCAATCATTTGAATTCTTTGGAAAATATTGATCTTTCTGGAAATTTGTGGAATTGTAATAATCTTACATTAATATTGAAATATTTTCAAACGAGGAAAATAGCTTATTCTAGTAAAATTACAAGTTTTGATAATGAAAATATTGACGGTATACAATGTTATGATGATAGTAAAAATGAAACAAAGGATATAGTCAAAATTTTTGTGAAAGATGACAATGAACACAAAGAAAATTTAACTAAAATTATTCAGGAATTACAAACAATTAACAATACCGTTAATAATATTAATAATAACAATAAAAAAGAAACCAAAAATTTATTAGATGATATGGAAATCAATAAAACTTTATCCAAAATTATTCTAGAACTACATAGTATTAACACTAATACCAATAATAATATGAATAATATTAATACTAATATTATTAATAATATGAATAATATTAATACTAATATTAATAATAATATAAATAATAATATCAATAATATTAATACTAATATTAATAATAATATGAATAATATTACAAAAATATTAGAGAATCCGATTTTGTTATGGAATATTACGTTTTTAATAATAATAAGTTTTGTTTGTTATAAACTAATATGTTTTGGTTATAAATTGTATAAAAGTTATAATAATTCCATGAAAAATGCATCTAGTATTTGTAGAGAAACAGTTGAATTGTCAGTTGTAAAGGAAAATTTAGAAGCAAAGAGTTTATTAGCAAATTAAAAATTATTGTTACAGTAATTTAATTATATCTAATTTTGTACTCTAAGTATGAATTGTAATAATAGAATAATTTTTATTTTTATATAAAATAAATGTAAGTGTCTGTAAATAAAGTTACTTTAAATTTACAACCCATTTCATAATAAATATTTTGTCGTAAAGATAAAAGATTTACTCAGAAGTATAATTTGTCATCTTAAGTTTCACAAAGATAGCAAATTGTTACATTAAGTTAAAAATTGCCGTTGGCATTCTTTCCATTTTTATTTTATTTTTAATAACTATTGGTAGAGTGTGTACATCATAATAATATAGAAAATGTCTATTATTCTATTTGTCAAATTTGCAGCACTAACAATTTGAAATTTGTCAGAAATGACAAGCTAATTCTTTTTATCAAACATAACCTATTGGACGTGTTTTTTAGTTAGTCCTGGTTAGTCCAATTAAATAATTTGTTTATTATATTAATTTATTTTTAATTTTATAAATATACATACATACACAATCACGCCATATACCCAAAAGGGTGTGGCACAAACTCTTTTCATCATTCCGAAATCAGTCGTCTCCAAACATTCTTATCCAAACAAGAGCAACTTTCGCTTCATCCACATTCATAATTTCTCTCATACATGCTCTTCTATTTCTACTACTTGGAAACTTTTGCTCACGCAAAACACTCTCAATCATACCACTCCAGTTACTCATCGGACGTCCACGCAAACAAATACCATCAAAATCATTTAAATATATCTTTTTAACCAAACGTTCACTAGACATTCGCTCAACATGGCCGAACCATCTTAACTGACTAACACCAAATTTATCGTTTCAAATTTATTATTATAAAACATTAACTAAACTAATATGACACTACTTCAAACATTAAGAAAAAAAAAATAATCATTTCACTAATAAAAAGAACAAATTAAAATTAACTAAAAAAACGTACTAAATTTGTTAGGTTATGTAAGAAATAATAACTTTTTGTTGCAACTATTTTCTTAAATATAAATAATCAAATAAATTGAACTATAACGAATGTAAAAGTAAATACAAAATAAAGATAAAATAATAATACATCTCATATGATACCAATTGGAATCATAATATTAAGAAAAAGTATTTTTAAAAATTGCAGTAAAAATATGTACAGTTCATTTTTTATGTGAAGTATCATTGTTTTAAGAAGTAATGTATAATTAATATAAATGATACAGCAAGTTTTACAAAAATTTATTTTGTAAAATGTTCAATGAGTGGAATAATTCCGTTATAAATTAATATTTAATTGTTGAGACTGTTTAATAATAATAATAATAATAATAATTTATGATAATAATAATAACAATAATAATAATAATTTAATTATCCAACAGTATACATTAGTAACATGACAAAATATATAAATAATAATATATATAAATTGCATAGATTGAACAAAACAAGAAAAATCAAATATACAAACATGACATATAATAATACAATTACTGAATAATATATATATATATACATTTAGCCCTAATATATTCTAGATCAGATTATAGACATATAATAGATCAAATTCTACAATCGGATTTTTTTTAGATCAAATCAGAAAATAATCGTTTTTCTTTTTGGATCATAAAGATCATTTCTTATATTTTTTAATTACGATAAATAAAATAAGTAACATGGTTCCAAAGTTTTCAGTTAATAAAAAATTGATAATTTTATTGTATTTTCATTTTATTAAAAAATATATTTATATTTGTTTCATTTTACAAAATCAAAAATGTAAAACAAATTATTTATTTACATAATTTACGTGATATTAATATCCAGCCAGTACAGGGGTCAAATATCAGTTTCCTGGGCTTGAATTTCAATTCATAATTCTCTTTAAAATAATAAGACCGCGTATTCTGCACAAGCTATTCGCTACTACAAAAAAAAATTCGGTTCAGTGTGGTCGGTATTCGGGTGTTACATTTTAACTCCGAATGTACGAATGGAACTGAAAGTATTTTTTATGTAAATCTTTTGGTTTCAAAAGAATAAATAGTAATTTTTTGTTATATATATTAATTTATTAAATTTTAATTCGTTACTTATTTTGTAATAGTTTTGTTATTTTTAAAAATCATAAAAATAAATTTGGAGTGATATGAATTATTTATCTTTATAAAAAATTTCTGTTTTTATTGTTTTCTATAATAACCCTTTCATTCCCACAGCGATTGTCCGAAAATTATTATACGTTTTTATCAATATTTAGTGTTCTTATTTTATTTAAACTTTTTGAATTTTATAATCCAATTTAAAAAATTTAAGTTTATAAAACTATACTTTATATTTGATTTGATTTTTTGCAATAATAACTCATTTTTATTCCCATTTTACGAATATAATCTTAGAAAAATTACGTAACATGTACAATTTTTATGTTATTGATATATAATAATAATAATAATGTCAACATACAAAAAATTTAAATACGTAATTCAAAGTTGTCGTATAGACGCCTTAGTTATAAACAAACAACATTACTCACGTCTAGTACAAGTTGCCTATAATATAGAAGTTTAAAAAAGGGATGAGGCTATTTATACATACGGTATGTATACGCAATTGCCTATTTATACATACTAAAAAAAAAACTTAAACCAACCTACTAACCTAACCTACCCTAAATAGCCAATTGCGTAAAAATACTGTATGTATAAATAGCCTATTGCGTATACATACCGTATGTATAAATAGCCACTTTCTTAAAAAAATTAAGAATAATATAAGTACCAATATGATTCATGTTCAAAAATCTTGTCGTCTAGTGTTATTAATAATTTTATGTATGCAATTTTTAAGTAAATATCTTGATAATTTATTACATGTAAATGTTTGTGAGATATTCAATCTGTATTGTCATACTGACATCAGAATGTAAATAATATATTATTTTATATAATAAAAACTTATATCCTAAATTAAAATACTTTATGAACAAATGTCTAAAGTAGGTTAGGTTATTTTTTTTTATTATATACAGGGTGTAACAGAATAACTATTCCTAATTTTCAGAAATGAGAGAGGGTACATACAGAAACATTTTTTATTAATAAACTAGTGTCCGGAAAAATTCTTTTTTTCTTTTTTTTTTTCGGCAGTCGATTGTACATCGTTACAACTTGTCTATCGAAAATGGTGATCGTAACTTCGAACAATTTTTATAAAGTTTAATGCACTATTATTTCTAATAAAATGTTTCTTAACCTAACTACTCTTTGACGTTGTAATAATTAAAATTGTTTTTAACAATATCGAGTGTATCTTGACACCGAGAAATTTCCGGACACTAGTTTATTAATAAAAAATGTTTCTCTAAGTGAACTCTATCATTTCTGAAAATTAGGAATAGATTTTCTGTTACACCCTGTATATATTTTGATTTCAAATAGTAAAATTAAAAATGGATGTAGATAGAGCATAATTTCGATGTCTCGAGAGGAATATTTGATCGATATGACTTGAATGAAAAGTGTTTGTGTCCACTATTATAAGTACATCGGGTATATATATATATATATATATATATATATATATATATATATATATATATATATATAAAGTATAAGTGAAAAATTAACATACTCATAAATCTTGCTTATCGACTTTACTGAATTATACGAGAAGCTATTGAGATCTTAAATACAAACATCACATGAATCAGTGTGAAATATTACACAATGCGTGAATACATAATTTTCTTTCACTGTAATACTATACAAAAAAAAGTTGAATAGGAAACAATTTAAATATATAAATAAAAATATTTAATCACACATACACTTGCGTACTTTATTGACAACTTGCACTAATGCATAATACATTAATGTAAATTAATACAAAAATATAATTAATTATAAAAATATTACAAAAGTGATACTCACATATAATATAAACTAATACTAAATAATATTCTATATAATAAAAATGTAATAGTATAGAAAAGACAAATAAATAATTATATATTTACCACTTCAACATTTCTTTCTAAATTACCTAAAACAATTTTTAGATAAAAAAAAATGAATGATTATAGTTTTGCATCTCTAATTCTAATATTATTTAGCAAATATTTATTTGCGCCAGGCCCTTTGATTATACAGTGCGAGTGTGAAGTCTGGAACTATCGCAATAAATCTTTTATTAAACGTTTTTGAAAAAAATTCTCGAACCTGTCAATTTTTATTTTAAATGAGACATATTTTACTGTAATCATCACTTAAAGATCGTCTTTTGTTTTTGAGTTGCGACGTAAGCGATAATTTTTTTTAAATAGAAACCTATATTTTTTGTTATTGATTTTGGTAGTACTTTTTAATCCGTTTCCAACCATATAAAATTTTAAATATGTTACATTTGAAAAAAAAATTGAGAAAAATAATGTTAAAGTTTAAATATTAAAAACTAATTAAATTGGCGAAATGAATCTAGTTATTAGTGTATAAAACAAAACAAATTAGCTACAACTGTGAGAATTATGCAATTTATAAATGTCACAATAAAATAAGTGTTATTATTTTGCTTTTTCCAAATTTGAAAAACTATTTTATTAATAAAAATTGTATAATTGAGCGAAAAATAGTTCAAAAGTTGGAGTGGTAGATGATTGAGAGGGTGGCTTGAGTGAGCGAAAGTTTCCAAGTAGTAGGAATAAAAGAGCATGTATGAGAGAGGAATTATGAATGTGGATAAAGCGAAAGTTGCTTGTTTGAATAGGAATGTTTAGAGGCGACTGATTTCGGGATGATAAAAAGAGTTTGTGCCACACCTTTTTGGGTACATGGCGTGATTGTGTATGCATGTATGTAAAACAAAAAAAAATGCATTTACCTTGAAATTATATTTTCTAGTTCTGTATCAATAATCGACGTTTCGACGACCACAACAGGACTTATAATACAAATTACATTTACAGTAAATAAACAGAACATGGAAGCAAGTTACTAGGTATAATAATAAGTAACTAGATCATGAAATTTATAAATTTTTAATAAAAGAAAGCAAAATTTATTTAAATCTGTGTCTTCACACTGATAAATGCTATATTTTCTTTTATCAATTTCTATTGTTTCTCTTATCAATCTGCTGATAATATTGATTGGTCTGGAAATTATTACAGTAACTTCGAATTTTACATCATGAAGATATTCAAAAGTATGTTTAGCAATAGCAGACTTATTATATCTTCTAATATATAAAATTTTTGGGTGGTGGTCAAAATCCCGACAATCAAAATCCCGACAATCAAAATCCCGACAACTCAAAATCCCGACTGGTCAAAATTCCGACAGGTCAATATCCCGACAGGTCAAAATCCCGACAATTAAAATCCTGACAGGTCAAAATCCCGACAATCAAAATTCCGACATAAATTACAAAATGCATAATTTAAATTGCGTTAATAAAATTAATGTTTTTCAAAAATTAATTGGATTTTCGTTTTGTATTTTGTTTTTTTTCTCATGTCTTAAAATAAAATATGTAAATTTTGCGACAATTTATCAATAATTTACATTTAATTAAATAATAAATATATTCATGAATTTTTGTAAATGTACAATTTTATAAATAATATATAATTTACAATTTTTTTTAATATTAGGTAACTGTTTATCAAAAATTACATTATATTATTAATTTAACGTTATACACAACCTATTAAATGCAAAATTCTACCTAGAAAACCATGTTTTAACTTGTCGGGATTATGACCTGTCGGGATTTTGATTGTCGGGATTTTGACCTGTCGGAATTTTAACGTGTCGGGATTTTAACCTGTCGGAATTTTGACTTGTCGGGATTTTGGTTGTCGGAATTTTGATTGTCGGGATTTTGACCCTAACCCAAAATTTTTGTGTCACAGTTTTAGTGTTTATACTCTTCCGAAACGACTAGACCGATTTTGATGAAATTTTATATGTATATTCAGTAGGTATGAGAATAGGTATATAACTAATTTTTATAACCCTAAGTGTTAAAGGTGGCTCACCCTAAAAAAAAATTTTTATTTTTTGGACAATTTTTTTTTGTTATTTTTTTATGATGTGCCATTAACAAAATACATATAGTCCTAAATTTTTACCTTTCTACCACCAACCCCTACTTTTTAATAGCATTTTATATTTTTTAACCCCGGTCGATAGCTGATCAATGGGGTTCCGTTTAACCAAACTCAATAAAATAAAAATAAATAAATAAATAAATAAATTTGTAACTTTGGAAAGTTGTTGAGTACACTCCCCCCGGGGGGGCAGAAACAATGTAGAAAAGTGTGAAAGAAATTGATTTCAAATAAATTGAAAATAATTATAATATGAGAAATGTAATTGATTTTTTTTTTGTAATACAAAAAAAATCATAAAAAATTTAATATACACATTAAAATAAAGGCAAGAAAACGTTTGCCGGGCCAGCTAGTATATATATATATATATATATATATATATATATATATATATATATATATAATGTATATATATATATATAATATATATATATATATATATATATATATATATATATATAATGTATATATATATATATATATATATATATATATATATATATATATATTATTTAATAACAATATTATTCTAGATTTGCTGGGATTATATTCAAATGTTTATATTGTTACTTTTTTATTAAAATTTTTATAATACAATTAAAAATCAATTAGAAAAAAATACAAATAATTTGTTGGAAAAATGTTTTGTTTTGTGCATTTCAATGTAATTTTATATTTTGTTTTAAATATATCTGAAATCGCAAAACAAAATATAAATGCATTTATTGTTCTATGTCCTTTGACAATATTAAACTAATGCACAATTTTGTACAACCTCGAATACAGTTAATGTATTTTCATAACAGTTTGATTTGAAGTTATTTTCTTGTTGCTATTTAGCAGATATGAAATATTACCTTATTATATTACTGGTTGTAATACCATATTTTGCTGATCTTTGTGAATCTAAACTAATTGTAAGTTTGTTACAAAAAAATTCGAAATTAAAATTTTTAAAAATTATATTTAATGTAGGGTATAGGTCAAACATTTACTACAGATATGCATTATGTGAGAGTTTGTAAAGAAAATAATGAAAATCTTCTCAATCTTAATACAAATTTTAAAAAATTTAATCGCACTCATTTTGGTTTCGACTTGAACATTACATTACCTGATTTATTCGATGAAAGTTATTCAGTAAGTAAAACATATTTATAATTTAAATATTGACTTTATCGCTTTTTTCCGTCACCTATAGTGAGGGAGCTATTGTAATCATACTTTTTAACTTTTTGAAATATTAAAATACAAATCAAGATTTTTATAGCTAGAATCAAATATTTTTAGCGTGATGTCAGTCTGTTTCTCGTCTCGTGGACGAATTTGATTGAACTGATTTATGGAAAAAAAATTAGAAAATGATCTACTGTGGCGAAATTTAAATAAAAATAATACTATAAAAAATCCCAAAACCACACCCAAATCAAAATAAAGCCAAATACGTATTTCGGAAGCTTTTTGTAGATTTTATTTGCTACTGAAGATGGAAGCTTAGCTTCCGAAATACGTATTTGGCTTTTTTTTTGATTTGGGTGTGGTTTTGGGATTTTTCATAGTATTATTTTTATTTGATTTATGGAAAATTTTATATATAAGCTTTTAGCATGAATATTTGAGTTTGATCAGTTTTTTTCTATACAGGCTGTAACAGAATAACTATTCCTAATTTTCAGAAATAATAGAGTGCACTTAGAGAAACATTTTTTAATTAATAAACTAGTGTCCGAAAATTTCTCGGTGTCAAGATACACTAGATATTGTTAAAAACAATTTTAGTTATTACAACGTCAGAGTAGTTAAGTTAAGGAACATTTTATTAGAAATAATAGTGCATTAAACTTTATAAAAATTGTTTGAAGTTAGGACCACCATTTTCGATACACAAGTTGTAACGATGTACAGGGTGGGCAAATTTGGACGTTTTCATAGGGGAAATCGGAAACTATAAGAGATATGGAAAAATGGACCGCGCATTCTCGATCGCTTTTTTTGAGAGAAACTCAATTATGAAAACAAAAATTAGCTATCGTCTTTTGTTTTCGAGTTATGGCGAAAAGTTCGCTTTTTCCGTATTTTGATAAATGGCGATATCTCGATGGTTTTTTAAATTAGATGAAAATAATTTTCACATTCTTAAGGCACTTTTTTGAGTAGAATGAAATGGTCCTAACGGATATTATAAATCTCCGTTAATTCTCGGGTTATAACATAAAGTTGTGTTTTTTTACAATCGACTGCCAAAAAAAAAAAAAAAAATTTCGGACTCTAGTTTATTAATAAAAAATGTTTCTTTATGTGTTCTCTATCATTTCTGAAAATAAGGAATAGTTATTCTGTTACACCCTGTAGATCCGTACACAAGAAGTGATAGTTTACTAATGTTACTTTTATGTGTTTGACTAAATTTCATAACAGAAAAATATTACGGAAAATTTTAATTAACACGAGTTGTTAGTAATTACTAACAACTTTTACTTGAGACATTTTTTGATATGATTTAGCAAGTTTATACAAGTTGGATTAAATTTAATTTATTTTAACAGAAATAAATTGAAATTAGCTTTCAGGTGAAATGCGCCTTTGGAGCGATGGTGGTTGGAAAAGAAATTTTTTAACTGTTAATTTAAAATATGCTTGTAAAGCACTACATCGATTACTTGGTTCTCATTGGACTAGTATATTAGATGCTGCAAACTGTACTCGAAAGTGTCCTACTCCTGCCGTAAGTTTTTCTCTTAGAATATTTTTATTTTATTTTATCATATAAAATGCGAATTTTGTTGGGGAAAAAATTGAACAATTTTTAAATTTAGGAAACAAATATATGTTGATTATGTTTTAGGGATTTTATGCTACAGAAAATTTTTATATAGATTATACTAAAGTACCCGTAATTATTACACCTGGAAGATTATTTATAACTGCAAGTGCTATTAAGAATAATCGAGTATATGCATGTCTTGAACATGAATTGGAAGTAAAATTAAATATATAAAAGCGTTACTATATAAACTTAAAAATTTTTTAGCCACATAAATATTTGTAACGCAATGAGGTTATCTCGTTTTTTCGACAAATTATTTACCTTTAAAAATATATTATAAAGATAAAAAATTATTATAAAACTTCTTTTACTTTCAGAAATAATAATTAGTAAAATATCAATGTTTTGCTTCATCAATCTTTCAACATTATAACGTGACAAATATTGTTTGGGTATTTCAGATAATCTAACCTACAAATTATGATATGTTTCGTGCCGAATTATTTGAATAATAATTTGCGAAATAATAAGAGAGTGCTTATTCTCGTACCAATAAATACAAATATTAGAAAAAAAATTATTTAGTGCCACTTGCGTACAAGTAAGGGTCGGGTCTAACCCAGGTAGTGAAGCTAGTTAGGCCGAGTGCCAGATGCGTACAGCGGTTTGGGAAGGGTCGAGTTGTGCTTATGGTCAAAATATAATATTTATAATATGCTATAATATCATAGCACATAATTTTTACAAATAATCAAGTCAGTATTTAATTTTAAAATTGACCAAGTTTATATTTATTAGTTTAAATTTGATTTGTGTAGATTAATATTTAATAAATTCATATATATTCAAATATATTCTTATTTGTACGCAAGTGGCACTAAATATAGTTTGTACGCAAGTGGCAATAATTTGAATTTATTGATCACTTTTAATATGTTTTTCTCTGTAATGAAACAAAATTGAAATATGTATTATATATTTTGATTACTTGAAACTTGAACTGTAAGAGAAAAAATAAAAACAATACTGTTTGAAAAAATGAGGAAAATCCCATTGTTATCTTTAGATGTAAAACTTGTCAATAATAAAACATGATTTTTGATGTTTAAAATCTACTTTTTTCTTTATCTCTATAGTTTTACTATCAGATATACACTTTATGCTTTAAGAAATATTTTGAAAAAATAGTAAAAGTAAATATTTGTTCACATAAATACAATGGGACATATAAACGGCACGCGGCCGTTGGGTTTTAATCTTTTACCGAAATTTTGCATAGCGAAACTGCACATAGGTTATTTCCAAATAGATTAAGGAATTAAGATTTCAACGTAAAACCAAAAAAGAATTGGACCACCGCGTGTCAATAATTTGTATATATTTATTATAATGTAAGTTATAGCTAACAATAAAACTATGTTCTCCATATATTTTTTCT
Organism: Clivina fossor; assembly: GCA_963966155.1. Lineage (NCBI taxonomy): Eukaryota > Metazoa > Arthropoda > Insecta > Coleoptera > Carabidae > Clivina > Clivina fossor. The sequence continues at coordinate 39,187,638 of OZ014551.1, forward strand.
TATATAATACACAATTTTATAAGGTCACTAGCTGGCCCGGCAAACGTTGTCTTGCCTTTATTTTAATGTGTATATTAAATTTTTTATGAATTTTTTTTGTATTACAAAAAAAATCTATTACATTTTTCATGTTATAATTATTTTCAATTGATTTGGAATCAATTTCTTTATATTTTTCCTTGGGGTGGGGGGGGAGGCAAAAAAAAATTTGTTTAAAAAATGAAAACAAAAAATTTAGGGTGAGCCACCCTTAACACTTAGGGGTATAAAAATTAGTTATAAACCTATTCTCATTCCTACTGAATATACATGTAAAATTTCATCAAAATCGATCAAGCCGTTTCGGAGGAGTATAAACACTAAAACTGTGACACAAGAATTTTATATATTAGATATAAGTATTTGGATATATTAATTTGTAATCTTGCGTATTATTGATAGGGTAGTACAATATTAAATAATTTAATTTGACATTTAAAATTGCTGTGTCAAATAATTTTAAAAATATGCTATAGAATAAACGAAAATATATTCCAAGATCCTTATAATCCGTTAATCCGCTGGGGTCGACTAACCGTTGAACCGACGCGCAGTTTTGTTATTCAAATTTGAGATTTTCGACCTCGGCGTGCAGTTTATATGCTCCGAATACAATAGTAACATATTGTGTAACAAGTGCGTAAAACTTAAGTTTATATTCAAGTATAAATTTTATACAAAAATAAATTAATTGTTTAAATAATAATTGTTTTAAACATATGGAATATAAAGACTAAGTAATGTCAACATTTTAGTTTCTAAAAAAGGTTTTGAAATAAATTTATATAATTTTCTGGGCTGATATGCCGTGATCGATCTACTCAGTCGTTTCGCCATACATCATAGGTGGCATCCTCATTGTCAGTGGTTGGTGACAGTCATCATGCATTGAAAATGTCATCAACAATGTGTGGCAAAAAGTCTTTATCACAGCATACCCCAGAACAGAAAATTCTGTAAATTTCGGTCGTAAAAGCCTAAAGATTACTAAAAGTTTTATATTTAGGTTTCTTACATAGCTTCTGTATCAGACAAAAAAAATTATTTATGCAACTTTAAAAATGTATGTATACATATGAAATATTATACATATATATATATATATATATATATATATATATATATTTAATTTTGAAAAATGTTACAGACATTACACCGAACACTGTACCAATTTTTCTTGCTGTATTTTCTGATAATTAATAATCACAAGTACAAATCATTATAACAATTTGCTTTAATCTTGTAGTTTTATTTATAATAACAACATATTTATAAGTATACAAAAAATTTAGGACTACAAAAACTAATATATTATATAAATGAAAATTATTTTTTCAAAACTCAACGAAAACAAATTTTGATAAATTAAGTTTTAGATAAGTTCCTGTGAATTTTTCATTATTTTTTTGATCGGTCTAGTCAAATTTGGTTTTTTGAATAACTATTTTAAATGTAAATACTTTTTTAAAACTCACAAAAACAATCCAGTATTAGCAAAGCATAACAAAAGTGAACAACCTATATAAATCATAAAAAAATTTATTAAATTAATATATAACAATTTTCTATTGTTTTTGGTTTAGTACGAGTTTGTATATTTGGTTTCTGTTTTTTTTGGTTTTTTTTTCCATTATTAAATATATCAGATGCTGAAAATATTTATGAGATTTAATATTAGTTTTAACACTAGAACTACCAACCGGTCAAAATGACCGGTTGCATCAGTTCATCACCACTTTTTGTTCATAATTACAAAAAATATTGTTTTTAGAATACTATGTATTTTTCTAAATTTATGAAATCTTTAATTTTACAAAATGTTAGATTCGTGCGATTTCATTTTACAGAGATAAATATGTGGTATACCTAAATATACCAACCGGTCATTCTGACCGTCATATAAAAACATTACCAGAGTTTAGGATTGCTTGTGCAAATGCAAAAAAAATTAAAACACGCGTTAGCAACACACTCTGTCAACATTGTAGCATACACAAAACATATTTTTTACTCTAAATACCCACGAATAAAAAGATTCTGTGCTTTGTTCATGGTTCACATTTCTGCGGCTAAGTAGTTTCATTTTCTAGTTGGTGCTTCTGGTGCGAGGTGAAATAAATATAAAAGGTGAACAATATTTTGGCAAATATTTTACCATTGTTGCTAATATTGTAAGTAAGTTGTGAACAAATTTTTTTATCATATACATAATATTCCATATATTTATTCAGTAACTACACATGCAACTACACATCAAACCGGTCATTTTGACCGGTTGGTAGAAATAGGTATAGAACAAATCCTGGTAGTTCTAGTGTTAAGAAAGGACATTTACGCGTCAAATGGTGTTTATTACGTTTACGTGTAAAAAAAAAACAACAACGTAAAGAGTGTATAATTTTTGTTCTTTATAATGCCACTAAGATAATTCTTGTTTCGCATTTGTCAAACTTTTTATGAAAAGGTACATAAATAACTCGTTTTTATGAGTATGAAGACTAAGTTCAAATGACGAAGTATCCAAAATCATTAAATTTTTTAAAACTTTATTATAATTTACTCAAACAAAGAAAAATTATACCCATTTGTTTAGGTTGCATAATAAGTAGTACAAATTTACTAATTATATATTTCTTTTATATTAGAAATGTGTTTCTTTTGTTCAATAATTGTATCCGTTTTTACATTTTATTTTTAATAATATTGTTTTCTAAATAAGTACCTATTTTGTTTTAATAACTTTTTTTTATTTTTGTTACACAGATGTATATGTAGGAATTTGATTAATATTATTCATTTATTTTATAAATTCCAAAAAATTTGTGAAGAAATTAAAATAATTTAATGCAAATAAATGTGATTAAAACATTAACAATTTTTTTTTACATATTATATAGGGTTTTCCAATAAGAGGTTTCATTTTGAATAGCCTACTATCTGGGCAGCTGTCACTTTTGAAGCTGTTATTTTTTGACATTTGACAAGTAAAAACTACGTCATTACTAAAAATGCACGATACATGCTTCAACAACTCATTGAAATTGTTAAAATTCACTACAGAAATGGTGAAAATTTTGCAGTCACAGTTCGCAAAACTAAAGCACTTTTGGATTGTCGTGAAGCACCTTCTCGGCCAGCAATAGTGAAACTGGTTAAAAAATTTGAGCTGTTGGGACAACTTAGTGATGTGAAGAATCGAAACCGTGTGCGTCGTTCAAGAAAAATTGAGAATATTGCTGCTGTAGCCCGTAGTGTTGACGAAAACCCAGGTTTGTCGATTCCTCGTCGATCTTTGGAATTAGGCATTCCACAAACGACATTACACCGTATTTTGCATAAAGACCTAAGTTTTAAGGCTTTTAAAGTTCAGTTAACACAAGAACTCAAGCCGGTGGATCACCAGCAACGTTGGTCGTGTTATTTCTCGAAGAGGTGATCACAATTGGCCCCGAGATCTTGTGATTTAACACCTTTAGACTTTTTTCTTTGGGGCCACGTGAAAGATATGGTCTATGCCAATGCTCCACAATTGATTAATGACCTTAAAGATGGAATTCGTAAAGTTATCGAGGACATACAGCCGCAAATGTATGAATTGGTCATGGAAAATTTCATGAAAAGGATATGGTTCTGCAACCGTAGCCGTGGCGGCCATTTGGCTGATATCGTTTTCCATCGTTAATGGCATACCTTTCTCTTTGCAATGAAATAAATATCCATTGATTTCTCTTAAAATATACTCGTTTTTTTTAAATATCAAAATGAAACCATCTATTAGAAAACCCTTTATATACATTTTTTACTTAAAGAATTCGTAAATTTGTTCAATGTATAAAACAGTTTTTTTCACTTAAAAAATGATGTATAATATATAAAGTATTATACCTATCCATCTTTGATCTGTTTTATATATTGAAAATCCACTTAGACGTTTATATAAATATGTTAATAAATTTTACATATAAATATAACTGTGAGTTTAAATAGTAAATATTTTAATAAAATTATAGTACATATAAATATAACAATTATTACTTGAAATCACATGTGTTTATAGAAAAATAACTTTTACTTTTTTAGATAAAAAGTTTATAATACTACTCATTTTCGTAAAATGAGTATTATTACAAACCTTTTATCTATCAAAGAGTTTCACAAAGTTAAACTGTCGACCATTAATTATTTTACTTTTTTGTTAATTTATTATATAGAAATCATTACTTAGCATAGATTATACAGTTATAACAATTTTGTATATTACAAAAGTAATATTCACTAATAAGGGAAAACTTTTAGGATATTAGTTAATTTACTAGATACAAGTGTACGTTAAATGAAAACATATTTCTGAATAAAAATGTCGCAAACGTCATATAAACATTCGCTTCGGGATATTTTAAAAATAAATCATGTAATAAATATAATACTTGGAATATACGTCTATGTTCCAGAAAATTATAAAAATATTGTTGCATATTTATGCATTTTACGAAACATATTTTTTATGTGTATAACTGCAGCAGCACTCTATCTTCAAATTAATTTCCATGTATTTTCAGATCCAGTTCGCTCATTTCTTTACACATTTGATGTAATAGAATGTGCAATAATAATATTTTGGATGTTATCATGGAAAGGAAACATTTATTATAAAAGAATACAAAAAATTATTTTCGAATTGGAACGTATTGATGAAATTTTCATAACATTTGACTATCAAATAAATTACAAATATATAAAAATATTGTTCAAATTATGCAGTTTTCTGATAAATTTTACAGCTTTACTTATTCATATTTATTTTTTGCAATATTATATCGAAACTCTTCCCATATGGATTCTTAATGTTCTAGTTACTACTATGATAATAAACTTAAAATTAGAATTTGCTGTTATAATGTTTATCGTGTTAAATAAGTTCACAATACTAAATAGAATTTTAGTGAAATTTGAACAAAACAATATTCAACATATACGATATGCATTGCCAGTGTACGATCATTTATTTAACATCAAATATGAATTAAATTCGGCATTTTCATTATTTTTCCTCACTGATACTATATACCTTTTTACTAAATTTATTTGTGGTGCATATGAAACAATTATGTATATATCAGACGAAGATATTTCAAATATTGATGTTTCCGTTAATTTTTCGTTGATGATTTGCTTACTATTTCTTTTCAATGTAAATACAATAATGTGTAACTTATTCCAGAGAAAGGTAATTTTATGTCTAACACACGCACCCAGTGTGACACATATCTCCTGTTAATATAGGTAATAAATACTAGACAGAGAAAGAAAGTATAGCAAAAGAAAGATATAAAAATATACAATTGAAATAATACAATTTAATTTTAAAGTATTTTCAGTATTAACTCAAATCGCAATTCTTAGGCAAAATATTTTAATTTTGTTGAAGTGAATAAGACAAATTATTTTCAACGGCACGAGATGCGTGTCACACTGTAAGTTACAATGATTTACATTTACAATCAATCTTATAATTTCGTCAATATTAAATTTATTATTTATAAAATTATATTATGTGTGTGTTGCAGGCAAACTGTTATTTCAAGAAAATAGCTATGGGCAAAGCTTGTGGGGCAAATATTTTTTTGTTTTAAAAATTTAACTCTAAACATTAAAAAACAAATCATTAGTAACTTTTTTGATTATTTTTTACCGATTTTCTCAAATTTACAAAAACAAATAATAATCCCAATAAACTTCAAAATTTGACTAGTTGAGATGTAATAAAAACTAGTGTGGCCATTGTTTATTTTTGTCAAATTTATTAACGTAACTGGCACTAAGTTCCACCGAAGTCTGGTTACAAATACAACATTACAAAATTTAATATATGCACACATGCACAACTGACAGTGTTGTGAATCTTGAATATTTTTTTATATAAAATAAAATTTAAAATTAATAAGTAAAAAAGTATTTCTACAATGATTAATTGTAAAATGTTGCTTAAGAAAAGTTTAATTTATAATTTTATATAAACATTTTTTTTAAAGAACTATTAGTTAGCCAAATTACATTCATACACTGTTCTTAATTTCTTCTATGATTTCAGCTCTTACTTGTTGAAACTTTAAATTCATTATTATATTATGTAAAAAATACTCGATTTTTTGTTTCAAAGGTATTTATTTTTGGTTACTAGTTTCGCTAACACAGTAGCTTCGTCAGACCAGGGTCTGACGAAGCTACTGTGTTAGCGAAACTAGTAACCAAAAATAAATACCTTTGAAACAAAAAACCGAGTATTTTTTACATAATATAATAACTGTTCTTAATATTTAAATAATATTTAGTCAATTTTAGGTTAAAATATTATTTATAGCATTTAATAAAAAATTAAAATAATTTTTTAAAACATAAAAGTCATGGAGTTAAAAAACAATATAATAAAAGTAAAATAAAGATTCTTTTAGAAACGGCATTTGTTTTGATAGTCGTGATACCAAAGCCACTAAATGACCTCGTAAATAATAAATGAACACAAATGATTATGTTTCATGTAATTTTTAAATATATCGCTATATTTATAAATATAATATGTTATTTTATATTAAATATATTCTAACGATAATTATGAAAATTTTAGAACGCAAATTTTACATATAATTTATATAATTTATACAATAAATATTATAAATTGCAATATAAACCTGGTTATAACTTCATAAAAATCCAGTATTTTAAATTTCTACATCAACGACAAAATTTTTCAGTGTACGGACTTTTTAACATTAATTTGAACCTATGTCATGTGGTAAGATAATATAAACAAATTTTGTTATTTTTGAATTGATATTTCTTTTTTATTATTTTAGCTTATTTCCACAACTATTAGTTATATTGTTGTCTTATATCAATTTAGAAAAATTGTTGGTCTGCATTGAATTTATACCTATATTACAGTTTGATTTGTATATGGAGAAGGTTTCTTGACCACCTCATTTGACTACAGTAGTTGTAATTTGACATTGTAATATGCGAGTGTGCTTAATTACTAAAGTTATTTTCAATATATAATTTTTCTTAAATAAACATATTGGTTTCTTTTAATTATTAATAAAACTATTTATGTCACTTAATGCAAAACTGTCAGAATGATTATTATATATGTATAAAGAAAAAATAAACATTAAAAATTCATTTGAATAAAAATATTTTATATTATTAATGTATTTATGGTTTCTGTTATTCATTTTAACACTATTGTTTGCACTTGTACTTGCACTTTTGTTTTTTTTTTTCTATTTTTATGAATAACTTATAACTTATAATGTTTATGTGTGACGCGTTTCGGCGACAGCCATCTTCAGACTGAGGGTTGTTGGAGTAGTTTAAGGGGTGTAAAGATTGTTTCTGATACACTGTTAAGTTGTCTGTTTATTATGTTTTTATGTTTTGTTTTTTCTTTATAAATTTCTGTGTTTTCTGTGATGTTTAAAATGTTGCTTTTTTGTGGTATTTGACTATTTCCATCTGGTCTATTGTTAAACAAGATTGTTAAACAAAATTTACACCAAAAGATAAAACAAAATTAGATGTATATGGGTAAACCCATATATAAACCACTTTGACATTATTTCTCGGAAAGTTGGCAACACTGTATTTTAATAATATTATAATTTATGTGGGCACTAGGAGATACTTTTCTGATAATTTGATCAAAATCGAATACATAATGTAGCCACAATAAATTTTTAAAAAATTTTGAGATTTTTTTCTCAATAAGTTGGCAGCCCTGTATTTTGTTAAAATTGCATAATTTATTTAGGCACTAGGAAAAACTTTTACGAAAATTTGATTAAAATCGGTTAAATAAAATGGTCATAATAAATTTTTAAAAATTTTACAAATTTTTTTCTCGGAAAGTTGGCAACACTGTATTTTGTTAAAATTACATAAATTATATGAATACTAGGAGAATATTTTGTGAAAATTTGAGTAAAATCGGTTGAATAACATGGCCATAATAAAAAAATTTAAACTTTAGTAATTTTTTTCTCGGAAAGTTGGCAACACTGAATATTAATAAAATTATGTAATTAATGGGACCATTAGGGAAATCTTTTCTGAAAATTTGATTAAAATCGGATAAATAACGTAGCCAATATGAATTTTTAAAAATTTTAGTAATTTTTTTCTCGGAAAGTTGGCATCACTGAAAAAAACACAAAATCTAATGACCATCTTGGGCACTAGACAAATTTAACCTGAAAATTTCATTAAAATCGGTTGAACCGTCTAGGAGGAGTTGCGATCACAAATTTTTTTCTGACGACCAAGCGAGCTGACGACGCACATCCATACACGCAATAAACTAAGTTCAGATTCGTCATCTACAGGCTATATGAAGAATTTCTATACAATTTTTTTTTTTTTTTTGAAAATGTTACAGACACCGTATCAAACGCTATACTACTTTTTCCTTGCAGTCAAAGTAGTAAAAAGTAACATACAAATTTGAGTTTCAAAGTTACAAAAACTATTCAAATTGTACAGGGTGGGCAAATTTGGACGTTTTCATAAGGGAACTCGGAAACTATAAGAGATATGGAAAAATGGACCGCGCATCCTCAATCGCTTTTTCTGAGAGAAACTCAATTATGAAAATAAAAATTAGCTATCGTCTTTTGTTTTCGAGTTATGACGAAAAGATCGCTTTTTTTCGTATTTTGATAAATGGCGATATCTCGATGGTTTTTTAAATTAGACGAAAATAATTTTCACAATCTTAAGGCACTTTTTTTAGTAGAATGAAATGGTCTTAACGGATATTATAAATCTCCGTTAATTCTCGGGTTATAACATAAAGTTTCCTGGATAAAGTTGACATTATGTGGAAAGCCTTTTTCTTTAGTTATATTATTCTGCATGCCAAGTATATCAACAGGGCCATACAAAATTAGCAAAAAAAGTTCGAAATAATTTATCATATTTCTTCTATATTTGATCATTTACATGTTTTTCTTTATCTGCTCTATAAATTAATTTTTACTGTACTTAATATACATTGATAATAAATTGAAATACATACTTACGATTGAGTTTTCTTGTTTTTGCACTGGAAAATTTCATATCGTAATATAATGATAGGTTAGGTTTTCAAGTTTATAAAAGTAAATTAAATTCTATTATATACTTTAAATAAATTTCTAAATACCAAAATCTGCAATATTTTAACAGTTTTCAATATTATCCTTGTTATAATGTCATATATTACATAAAAAAAATAAATTTAAGCGAAATAATTTAAGTGTAATAAGTTGAATTTTGACGTGTTTCGTCAATTTGTTGTCAGCTGGCAGTAGCTACTAAAGAGATTTATAAATATAAAAATAGAAAATATAAAAATCTTAAATTATCATTATTAATTAACAAAAAAAAATATAATATTATTTAATAATTATAAACCTTATATAAAAATTTCAGATTTTATTAACCAGTAATTTGAACAAGAGAAAATAAAATACGCCATTTCCTTGATAAATGTCAGGTTTCTCTTGATAAAATGCAATCGTTCTCTAATTTCCATCGTTCTTAAAAATTCAAAAAAATTTATATTATTCTGTATAACATTTCACATCCAATATATTTTTTCGAAACAAAAATAATGATATTTAAAGAAAATATGGCTTGTTAAAAAACATATTTACTTTTATTAATAATGGAATATTGATATTGAATTATTAATTATACATATGTTTTTAAATATTACAAATAATCAATTATAATAAATATGCTATACAAAATTAATAAAAAAATATTTATTGACTCGTCCTCTGCCCATATCGAGGTTGACTGTTCACCTTAAACAAATTCATATTCACTGGATTCTTCAAAATTACAATAAGAAAAACTGTAACTAGTGATATCATCAGTTATTATTTCAACAAGTAAGTTTTTTATATATATATGTATGTATGTTATTAAATCATTTTTAAATAATTGAGTAATGCTTTTAAATTTGTCAAATTGTGCAAATATTCAATAAATTATAGTTTACGTACTACGTACATATGGATGTAAATAACAGATATGCTTTTATGCGTGTATAATAATCAGTTATTTATTTTTAGCTAATAAGTAATAAAACAAAATATTTAAGCGTTGACGTAATTAATTAAATTATTTTCTCATAAAGTATCACTTATACAATATAGCTCAATTCGCTTATATAATAAAATTTATATTTATCGTTCTGAATGACACTATTGGCTAAAACGTCAGCTTGTCGCTTACATTCCGTGCTAATTTGCGTGTAGTTCTCAAACATAATACAAAAGTTTTCTTAGAATATCGTAAAACTAAAATAAACAGTTTAGAGCGAATTTATCGGAATTTCGAAATATTACGATTACGAAAATGGTGGCTATTTTAAAAAAGTATTCTCTTTTCAGTGTAACAAAAATATATCAGTAGTATGACTTCAGATAATTTAATTCTCCACAATTAGGTCTTAAAGCGAAGTAAATTGGTTGAAGGTTGAACAGTTTCCGAGATCTCGGCGAGACAAGGTGGAAAAATATGATTTTGAGAAAAACGCGTTTAAAGCTTGAAAAATTAATTTTTTACTGCCCGATCTGTATATTTTACCTGTTCTGAAACAACTCTATATTAGTCTCTGTAACTCCGCCAAAAGCTAGATTTTCGAAAAACCATTTTAAAACATTATTCTACAAACTATAAGCTTTCAGAAAATGCAAAGAAATTTGACTTTTTTTAAAAGTGTTAGAGTGGAGTTTCCCCTTAAAAGTGATTTTAGAAGGAGTTATACATTCGGACAAATATATTTAAATACAAATGATATCAAAATAAAACAAAATAAATTTTATTTCGGTACAATATTATTACATATACTGCCAAAAATTAATATAAATTTACATTGATAATCATAGTAATTTTACTAGAATTTTTATTGTAATTTTATATTTTTTAGGTAAATTTAGTATAACTTGTAAAAATTACAACATAAAACATCGTAAAATTATTATTATTTTAATTAATTAATGTATTGTTAATGGAAACATTAATTTTTTACGGTGTAGTGCGTGTGTTTTTAAATCTAAATACTAATTGAATTTATGCAATTTTGCGTCTGTTGTTTATTGTACATATAGTCCTAATAAAATTAAAATAATACAACATTTTGAGGTACTTAACATTCTCAAAACGAATATAATAACTAAATAATATAAATTTATGTTAGACATTTTCATATGGTTTATGTATAATCTGATCTTGTATTAGTTAGAAACATCAGAAAGGAAAATGAAGCACGCAAAACCTAAAAATTAGAATTATTGAATAGAATAAAATATATTACAATTAGGTAGAGTTACTTACTTGCCCAAAACTGATAATATTTAGATCTAATACGCCGCCAATCGAAATTACAAGTGATTTTTGACTTTGTATCATTATCTTTATTAAACTCTTTTGTACAACACCGTTATCTATATCATACCATATGCAATTGTATGCAGCATCACATACCTTTAATCCCTGAAAATGTATTATTTAGAAACAGAATTAATTTTGACTGATCTAGATCAGTAAGATCTTTGATCTGATCTAGATTATTTTATTTTTACAAATCTTGATCTTGATAAATGATCTATGATCTGTTTTTAAGATCCCAAGATATCCCCTAGAGAGATTTTCAAAAATTGAGTTTTTAATTTTTTTCTACTAAACGATGCATCTTAGAATAATGGTTTATTCACTAAATTATAGTACTCATTATTCCGCATTTTCCCATATCATGCTTAGTTTCGTACACCTCAAAGTTTTTGAGAAAAAAAATAAAAACCAAAAAATTAAAAAAATTCTAGCGCCCAAAAGGCACATGCTAGCAAATTAAAACAAAAACCAAATTATAGAACTTTTTATTGTCTATCAAAATTTAACTTCAGAAAGTAGTATATCGCAAATTATCGAAATTGCATGTTAAATACCGGTATATAAATAGGGTGCGGCAAAAGTATGGAAACGATCAAATATCCCGCGAAATACACATCAAATCAAAAAAACCAAAAATTCGTCTTTAATGCTTATAAAAAACAATCAAATGATACCACACTCGACTTTAAAATCATAAATAAGAACCCCTATTTTTTTTAATGCAGATTTGTATTCTATGGCTAAAAATAAGTAGGATTTGTCTGGAACATTTTTTTCTATTCATGATAGATAGCGCTGTTATCGACGAACACACAAACACATAAGCGCACATATACCGTGTGGTTTAGATCAGCCGTCCACCTTTTTTATAATGCTGGGGCTTGATATTTTTTAACAAAACAAAGAGTATTCTAACTGATGATGTTCTCTATCGAATGACTCAAATTTAAAGAATTGAAGACGTATTTTTTGTTTTTTTTTATTTTTTATTTGATGTGTATTCCTAAGGTATTTAACCGTTTCCATACTTTTGCCGCATCCTGTATATATATATATATATATATATATATATATATATATATATATATATATATATATATTAAAAATATATTTATTTATATATTGATGGTGCACGTTTAGACCAGATAGATAAATTTATGTATTTGGGTAGTTTGCTGTGAAATTGAAAAGAGAGTAAATGCTGGTTGTAAGGTTTTGAGTGCTTTGGGAACTTTTGCTAGGACTGTAAATGTTTCCAAAAAAGCCCGTTTGAGTATATACAATGCAGTTTTGGTGCCTACGTTGATCTATGTTAGTGAATGTTGGGTTTGGTTAAAAAAGCATACACGGAAAATGACTGCTGTGGAAATGAGATTTTCACGTGCGGTATGTGGTGTAAATAGGAGAGATCGGGTACGAAATAGATTAGTGTATGATGAGTGTGAAATTAAAAAAAATGTTGTAGCAAAAGTTGGTGTTAATCAGTTAAGATGGTTCGGAAATGTTGAGCGAATGTCTAATGATCGTTTGGTTAAAAAGATTTATTTGAATGATTTTGATAGTATACGTTTGCGTGGACGTCCGATGAGTAGTTGGAGTAGTATGATTGAGAGTGATTTGCGTGAGCAAAAGTTTCAAAGTAGTAGTTTCCAAGTAAAAGACCATGTATGAGAGGAATTATGAATGTGGATGAAGCAAAAGTTGCTTGTTTGGATAGGAATGCTTGGAGGCGACTGATTTCGGGATGATGAAAAGAGTTTGTGCCACACCCTTTTGGGTACATAGCGTGTTTTTGTATGTATGTATGTAAAAATATAATTAAAATGATAATTTACCTCATCTTGAATAAGCTGACCAGCAAAGCAATAAGCAAGTGTTTGTCCCAAACCAGCGGCCGTTACACACGCACATACAACTTTGCTATTGCTGTAATAATTGAAAATATTAAATTTATCTGGTAAATATAATATAAAACATATTACTTACAAATCTCCTTCTTCTACAAGTCCGTACAGTGACATACCCAGACCTATAAAACTTGTAACAAGTGTAGGTAAAAATAATTTTGAATAATTGCCTTCAAACGAGTTTAGAAACCTAAAGATAAAAATTAATAATTAATTAAGGTTTGAAAGCGTACGCCTCTAAATGCAAGACAAAATCTAGTAGTTAATATTATATTTCAAAATATTTTTATTTTTGTAGCGCCTACAGCGTGCCTTGGCGACGAAGCATGACAAACACACGACACACGACAAGGCACGGAGCACTTTCTTTACCCAGGCATGGACCAGTGCAGTTCATATGTACACAGTGTGAATTCTTACGGTAAATCGGGAGTACTGTGTTCCTTTGGTTTCGTGCAATTCGGTGAACCCACAATAAACAAATAACTTTATATATATATATATATATATATATATATATATATATATATATATAAGTGAGAAATAATGGTTGTAATGAAACAATATCAGAGTAAATCAAATATAAGCATAAAATAATTATTAAACTGAAAATGAAAAAACACATATCACCTCGACCTGGGATCGAACCAGGGACTCTTCACTTGCCGGGTGAACGCTTTACCACTGAGCTACCGAGTTGACAACAGATCTTAGTGACAGAATTTAATCATTTTAATTTCAGTTATCAGTACAATGCTTTTTTCATAATTTTACTGTATATATATATATTTGTTACATTTTGCTTTATAAATTACTGTTAATGTATTTTGACAATTTATTTAAAAAGATATAATACATACGTACCTCAATATTTTGACATGATGAACAACATTTACATAAACAATATTATTGTTTTCTTTATGATTGTTCTGCGGTCCAATTTTTAGTAAATTTATACAAATCATTTTAAATTGTATACAAACACTACATGTCAACACCATAAATAATCTATCAATAGAACTTAATAAACAAGGAACTGTTAGTATAACTAATATTGATTGAAAAGAAAATATTATTTCATAATATGGTGATATTTTTATATAATCTTTGAAGAATGGAATCCAGATTTGCATTAATAATGCATGATTTCCTTTTATACCGGCTCGTATTGCAAGAAACCAAGCTGCCATTGCAAATAACACATAATATATTCTGCTGACTGCATTAGCTATTTTATATAGCGACTGCATGTTTTGTTTTGATTTATTGTCTAATGTGTCAGTTAACCAAAACTCATTCCAGACTGTGTCTAACATATTAGACAGATCTTTTGCTTCTCTTATGATAAAATAATATTTTATAGTCATCTGAAATAATATTGTGCATAAACAAATTTTTAAAAAATGCTTAATATTAATACGTAATAACCAAAATAATATTCTCGCAAAGCGAGAATGGAGCTAGTCGAATGTGGTTTGATTTTATAAGCTATTTTTTCGACTAGCTAAAATACAAGATTAGAAGTATATGGGTAAATTCATACATAGACCACTTTGACATTATCACATAAATGATAAGAAATAAAAAAAAATTTTACCGAAAGTTGGCAACATTGTATTTTGCTAATATATAATATTATAGGCGCTAAGGGTATCTTCTGTAAAAATTTCATTAAAATCGGATAAATAATGCGGGCATAACAAATTTTTAGAAAATTATTAATTTTTTTTTCGGAAAGTTGGCAACATCGTATTTTAATAAAATTATAATTTATGTGGGCACTAGGAGAAACTTTTCTAAAAATTTGATAAAATCGGATAAATAATGTAGCCATAATGAATTTTTTTAAATTTTAGTAATTTTTTTCTCGATAAATTGGCAACACTGTATTTTGTTACAATTGCATAATTTATGCGGGCACCAGAAGAATCTTTAGTGAAAATTTGATTAAAATTGGTTAAATAACGTGGTCATAATAAATTTTTAAAAAAATCTTCTCAGAAAGTTGACAGCACTGTACTTTGTTGAAATTATCCAATTTATATGGATACCAGAAGAATCTTTTGTGAAAATTTGAACAAAATCGGTTAAACAACATGGCCGTAATAAATTTTTGAAAATTTTAGTAATTTTTTTCTCGGAAAGTTGGCAACACTGTATTTTATTAAAATTACGAAATTTATGTGGGCACTAGGAAAATCTTTCCTGAAAATTTGATTAAAATCGGATAAATAATTATTTTTGAAACTAAATGCACGACGAAATCCAATTATTAAGAGATACATACATTCACAATCACGCTATGTATTAGTTTTCTCCAAACATTCTTATCCAGACAAGCAACTCTAGCTTCATCCATATTTATTATATTCATCGTTTGTTCCTTCCACTGTCTCAATCGTACCACTCTAACTACTCATCGGACATCCACTTGTAAACATGTACCTTCAAAATCATTCACAAATATATTTTTTGACCAAACATTCATTAGACATTTGCTAAAAATTAACGAAACATCTGAACTGACTAACACCAACTATTGTAACAACATTTTTTTCAATTTCTCACTAATCTATTTCGTATCCGGTTCCTTCTAGTTACATCACACACACACCACGTAAAATCTCACAGCAGTCATTTTCCTTTTATGTTTCTGCAGCCAAACTCTACATTCACTATCATACATCAACGTAGGCAATAAAACAGCATTGTTTATACTCAAACGGGCTTCTTTAGAAACATTTACGTTTTTATTAAAATAAAACGCCTTTAGGTTTAACTTCTGTATTAATATGTGTTTATAACCGACGTATTCCACCTATGTTTTTATCAGGAAAAAGAAACATTTACAGTAAGTAACAGAACATACAAACAAGTTACTAGGTAACAAAATAATAACTAGATCATAAAATTTGGATTCCATTAATTAAAAATTAATAAATTTCATGATCTAGTTACTTATTTTGTTACCTAGTAACTTATTTCTAGGTTCCCTTATTTACTGTAAATGTCATTGTATTTTTTTTTTGATAAAGGGTATTTCGATTTATTAATAAATATTAATACAGAACTAATATAATGAGTTCTGAAAGATTTTTTTACTATGTTATTTGTGTTTCTAGCAAAGATACCCAAAGCACCTAAAACATTACAACGAGCATTAACTGTTTTTTCAATTTCACGATCAAAGCGATCATCCTTAGATAATAAACTACCCAAAGAGATAATTTGAAAGAAAAATGCTTAATATTTATTACCTGAATAGATGCAACAAATAAAATACCGTCGTCCATAATCATACTAAATGAGTCGTATGTGTTGAATAGAAAGTTTAAAATATTTAATACAACAAAAATAAACATCGATATCCCTAGGAAAGTACCAATTACATTTGCAGCTGAAGTACGAATTTTCGGATTGCATCCGACGTATGTCATTAATTTTATTATGTCTAGAGTTAGTTTTTTTATTGTAAGCTGAAAATTTTATATTTCATTATCAAAATCCACATTAATTAATGCACATTATACCTCTTCCTTTTGCGGCATTCTTTTTTTTTTAATATTAAAATGTTTCGAAAAATATTCCAAGTTTTATTTTTGTATCTAGAATTATTGAAAATTTTATGAATGTTTTAAAAATAATAATTAAGTTTTTCAAGAAATTTTAATTAATTTTTTTCAAATAAATTATAATTTTGTACTGCGTATGACTATAATGTTAGTTTTAGTTTGCATTGACAGGTACATACAGGGTGATATATAACAAGTGTACCAAACTTTAGCTGTTTGTTAGGGAGGTCATTTCTAGTAAAGAATGTCATATAAAAATAGGTCTTACTCTATCTAGTTGTGCAACTACAAGAAATTAAATTGCAGGATCTTACATCTCAAAAATGTTCAAATAAGTTATGTTTTTATATTTTCTTAT
This sequence comes from Clivina fossor, assembly GCA_963966155.1. Classification (NCBI taxonomy): domain Eukaryota; kingdom Metazoa; phylum Arthropoda; class Insecta; order Coleoptera; family Carabidae; genus Clivina; species Clivina fossor. Next base: position 39,204,950 of record OZ014551.1, read on the forward strand.
TCTATATCACTTAGAAATGATATTATAGAAAACAAGATGAATAATTGTAAAAATTACACATATAAAATCAAATATAATTTTTTATAATAATCAATTCGTTAATTTTTGCAAAACTTAGAGAGCAGTTTTAATTTTATGACTATTGCCGGTCACGGCCCAAAATTATGACGGCCCACAGGAGAAAGCCCGGCGCCTCGGTGGGCTAGCCCAACCCTGAGTATCTTCTAACATTTCATGAAGTCGATTCTTAAGAAAATTTGCAAATCCTTCATTGAATAGTTCACTATCAAGCAATTGTCCATCGAAAATACTAGCTCAATCAGGTCTAAACAGTTTATGCATAAATATCTATTATTTTATTTTGTTTTTCTATGGTAACTAATAACTATGTTATTTTAATTTCTTGTAGTTGTGCAGCTAGATAGAACAGGACCTATATTCATATGATATATTTCACTCGAAATACCCTAACTGACAAACTGCTAAAGTTTGGTTCATTCGTTATAAATAACTCTGTATAATATTTTATACACAAAAGAATGTTTTTTTTAATTTTATAATAAGATAGATATTATATATTTTTATAGTTTTAATATTTAAATGTTTTAATAAATATTCCAAATAAATTTAACTAATCATATATATTACAGATTATTAAAAATTTTATCAATTTTTTTAAATATTCTGATGTTTGCAATATACCAAAAACTGCTGTTTAACAAAGTCAAGACTTTATTTTAAGGTTTTTCTTTTTTCAAGTAGAACTATACTTTCGAACTACATGTACAACTTCAAACTGATTTTAAATTGAATCCAATAATGTTTTATAGAAGAATGATTAATTAAAATTTTATAATGACAAGTTAATTATAAGGAAGAAAATTTGAATTTTAATAAAAGATATAATAATATATGCATAAAAGAACGTTTGATCATAATATATTATTATATCACTCACAAGTTCTTCTTTTTCGTTAATTAAAAGTTTATTTAAAATTTTTGTAAGTTGAGAAATGTTTTATGCATTATTAAATATTTCATTTAATATTTATAGAAATCGATTATTTGTTAGCTACACAAAATATACTTCAAAAATGAGAAAAATATTTTAGTTTTGTATTTTATATAATGGTAGAGAGACACCGCTTATGAAAATCTCTAATAATAGTTCAAAATATTTAAATTTTGAATACTGAAATAAATAAATTGTCAAATATTTTATACAGAATGATTTATAACGAGTGTATCAAACATTAACAGTTTGTTAGGGAAGTCATTTCGAGCGAAGAATGTCATATGAATGTAGGTTCTATTCACTCTAGTTTTACAACCACAAAAAATTACAAAGGCATAATAAATTTACGGGTTTAACAACAAGTTACTGTAGAAAAACAAAATGAAACAATAGATAGTTATGCATAAACTCTTTAAACCTGATGTTTATTCTAGTTATTTATTTAATTGTTGTAGAACAATGGATCGTTTTACTGCAGCCGAATATGCCTGATTATTGAAGTTTTAAATGATGGTCCGAATTCTGAATGATATGTAAATTTTCTTAAGAATACGCTTCAAAAACGGTTAGAAGATACTCCACTTTATATTCGACAACATATCATGGTGTGGCCGCATAGCTAAATTTTAACTATCCAGATAGATGAATTGGACGTGAAGGTCCTTTATCTATCTATTATCTTTGGGGACATTTAAAGCAGCTTGTATACAGTCTGGAAATAAACGCTCGAGAAAAGTTGATGGAAAAAATTATGGTAGTATTAAATCATATTAGTTATAATATTGATAGACCTTGAACAAATAAATGTTCGTATTGTCATTGTGAAATTTAATATAATAATACTCAAGAATATTGAGATTTTATATTTTTCCCAAAATTTCACAATTTCGTTATCGCTTTGAAGTACTTGCTATAAGAGGCAGCCAGAATTAACATCGGTTATCAGTTGCCTTTCAGTAACTGATCAAAGCATCGTACTGATGAGGTCCTAAAGACCGAAACACGTGTCTACGGTTAAACTGGCCAGTCATTAATGCATAGCTTAACAACCGATTCAATGACTGAGTATCTTGTGAAATTTTGGGAAAAATATAAAATCTCAATATTCTTGAGTATTATTATATTAAATTTTACAATGACAATACGAACATTTATTTGTTCAAGGTCTATTACTATAATTGCTTATCGCATTATTGTATAGATGGCGTTGGTGGTATTTATTGCTACTCTTCGTTATCGCTTTGAAGTACTTGCTATAAAAGGCAGCCAGAATTAACATCGGTTATCAGTTGCCTTTCAGTAACTGATCAAAGCATCGTACTGATAAGGTCCTAAAGACCGAAACAAGTGTCTACGGTTAAACTGGTTAGTCATTAATGCATAGCTTAACAACCGATTCAATGACGGAGTATCTTGTGAAATTTTGGGAAAAATATAAAATCTCAATATTCTTGAGTATTATTATAATATTGATATGATTGGCGTGTACCGTTTTTTGGTTTTTCGGTGCCATGCGTGTATTCAAGTTCAACAAACACACTTTACATTTGTTGTAAAATATAAAATAATTTTACTTGCCCCTCTCGACTATTTTATTTTGTTTTTCTACGGTAACTTGCTATTTACCATGCAAATTTACAATGCCACTAATAAAACACTTTAATTTATTGAAGATCTATATTCATATGCCATTTTTCACAGGAAATGGTCGCCCTAACAAATTAATAAAGTTTATAAATTACCCAATGTAATAAAAATATTAACTCGTTCAGTATTACTGTTATTCTCTATTAAGTTTTATGTTTTAAACATATTTTACTTTATTTCAGCAAATATAAAATACATAAAATTAAAAATTATAATTAATCTTTCCATTTACATTATCGGAAAGCACTTAGAGGCCAGTTGTATAAAATATTATTAATTGAATCAATGAGTTAACTATGCAACTCTCTTTAAAGTACTATATTCATTTGTCAGTTGGCAACTTAACTAGATAATTAACTTGTAAAATGTTTAAAATTGTTTTATGCCACCGGCGGTTCAAAATATAATTTTTTTTATTAAATATTATCTGATTAACAATAGTTATATTATGTTACGAGAAGTAGAAAGCGATCTTTATTTTGTTGAGTCCAGTTACTTACGGCGAAATCAGAGCCGAGGTCAAGCAATTTGGGCAAAACACAGAAATAAATCATTCTATTCCGAGTGACATATAGAATTTTTTCTTCAAGCGTTTTAACCAAAACTAAACTAAATAAAAAATACATATCAAGATTACCCTAGTAACTGTACTAACAGTTGCAGAACAGTAAGTATACTTATATTATTGATATATGTTTCATGTTTTTTTGATCAAATATCTATTTTGTAACAAATCTGTGCCGTGTACATTGCATTTCCTGCACTTTTTATTTAAGCATAAATAAACAATGCAGGTGTCAATTAACATGATTTAATAATTTTTAATATGGTCGTCGGAAATGACAAATTAATTACATTTGACTATGTTTCTGACTAATCTGACGAAGTACATTGCAATTCTTTACACATTTTCAATGATAAAATTGTCAATTAACTTTACTTGACCTAATAATTTTTAATACTGCCGTCGGAGATACCAAATTAAATATACCAATGAATAATATAATACAATGTAAATCACTATTGCTCGGTTTCATAAACGATTTAGCACTCTTTTAAAATTTAACACTTTGTTAAAACCGGTTTTAAATACGTTTTTAACATTGTTATTTTATAACATTGTTGTTAAAATTTAACATTCCTTTATAAAACCCTGCATATATCAAACAAATATCTACATAGGACATTTGCGTAACAAAAATATAAAAAAACAGTTATTAAAACAATATACGATATATTTATACCTATACCATATATATTCAATAAAATAAAACAAAATAATTCGTTTTTCCATAATATTTATTATATATAGTGACGGTCGTTTCGTCCTTTCGAACATCATCAGACTGAATACAAAAAACTTTTCATTGTTATTTATATGTTTAATAACGGTGAATTTACCGCTCTCCTAATTTCAAAGTTTTTCAAACAGTTCATTTTTAATCCCTTATCTACAGTGTGTGAAACTTTAAATTCTCCATTAAATTTATGTTTATTTTTAATACATTGTTTTAAAAATCCTGTATTAGCAGTTTGCATCTTTACTGCATTTAAATGTTCTTTAACTCTTATTTTAATTGACCTGCCACTTTGCCCAATATATATGGCATCACAATCTTGACATTTAATTTGATAAATTCCAAGTAATTCTTTAATTTAAGATTTTTCTTTATTATTTACAAGTAAATTTCTAAGGTTGGTTTTATTCACTAATATAGTTTGTTTTCGTATTTATTTAAATTTTGAGCTATCTTATCTGTAGTTTTCGGTATGTAATTTAGAAGATACCAGCGGGGATTAAGTTTTATTTGTTTAGAATTACAATATATTTGTTCCATTATTAATTTTTTACATTTTTTTTTTTTAATTTTCTATAAATTTTAAACTCTAATTTATTATTATTAACACTGACTGTAAGATCTAAAAAGTAAATAGCTTTATTTTCTTTAATTTCCATTGTAAATTTAATTTTGTTTGATATTATTTATGAAATAGAAAAATTGATTTAATTGTCTTTCTGTACTGCTCCATATACAAAATACATCATTTAAATATCTACACCAAAATTTAATGCAACTGAAAAATTTTTAATTTTTGATAATACTTTGTTCTAAGTAATCCATATATGTATATTTCAGCTAATAATGGAGATAGCGGTGAACCCATAAGAATCCCTGAATTTATTCTATAAAATTTATTGTCATATTTAAAATAGTTTTTTTAAAACATAATTCAATAATTACAGGCATAATTTCTAGTTTGAATTTTTCTGTTAATTCTGTATTTTTACCACTTTGACTGCAAGGAAAAAGTGGTATAGCGTTTGGTACGGTGTCTGTAACATTTTCAAAATAAATAAAAAATTGTATAGAAATCCTTCATATAGCCTCTAGATGACGAGTCTGAACTTAGTTTATGTGGGTGTATGGATGTGCGTCGTCAGCTCCCTCGCTCGCTCGCTCGGTCGTAAGTCAAAATTTTGTGGCCGCAACTCCTCCTAGACGGTTCAACCGATTTTAATCAAATTTTCAGCATAAATTTGTCTAATGCTCAAGATGGTCATGAGGTTTTATTTTTTTTTCAGTGATGCCAACTTTCCGAGAAAAAAATTACTAAAGTTTTTAAAAATTCATATTGGCTACGTTATTTATCCGATTTTGATCAAATTTTCAGAAAAGATTTCCCTAATGCCCTCATTATTATATAACATATAACATATTCATATCAAAAAAAAATACGCAGAATTATATCCGAAAGCCATTTTATTTTAATGTACCATCTCGATTCATATATTGAAAAATGTTTTTAATATTAAAGAAATTTTCGATAATTTTAAAAATAAACTGAAATTACATCAATCAAATATAATTTTATTGACGAGAAAAAGAATTAAAGTGTCAGTTTATAAGACTTAATATTACAATTTGTTTTATTATATTATATATTTTTATCAATAAAGTAATCGTTGGAAACATTATGTGTGAGCTAAAACAAAATTATAATTGAATCACAAAATGCATCCATGCAAACATAATTTTATTTACACAATTTTTTATCGTTGTCAATCACAAAATTTTTATATTGAATTCAGAATTTTTAGCGGTTTTAATAAAATTAATGATGTCAAAACCATTAAAAGAGAAATGGCAGCCGGCAAAACTAGTTCGAAAATACGATAATTTAGTATCGTCGCCACAATTTAAAGATCTTAGACCGTTTATTCCTTCCTACGAACAGGTACTTAAATAATATTTGACATTAATCTAATCTAGTATCTAATTTGAGTAATATATTGTTTGAATGGACAAAAATATAAATATGAATTTTATTATGGGTTGGGAATATGGAAGAATCTGGATGACTGAACATAAAAAATGGGAATCTATCAATTATTCACGAACAGCTAACGATGATAGTGTGGAAGAAGGCTTGCTATTAAGACGATATGTTGTTAAACCTATGAAAAAACGAAGAATTTTAAAAAAATCTAAATAAATTCATTTTTTTTTTTCACTTTATAAATAGAATTATTGTATTAGGCGTCTTTTTTACAAATAAATTTTTGTAATTGATTTCTAGTTAAATATTTTACTTTATTTTGATATTAAATATTACATAGAGTTATCATATTATGTATATAAGACGATAAAGGTAGCTGATTATCTAAAAATTAAGGTCCTCATAGTGGTGTCGCGCCAGTTGCGTACAATCATTATTTAGTGCTATTTGCGTACAAATAAGAGTCGGGTCAAACCCAGGTAGTAAAGCTAGTTAGGCCGAGTGCCAGATGCGTACAGCTGTTTGGAAAGGGTCGAGTTGTGCTTATGGTCAAAATATAATATTTATAATACGTTAAATCAGTATTTAATTTTAAAATTGACCAAGTTTATATTTATTGGTTTAAATTTGATTTGTGTAGATTAATATTTAACAAATTCATATCGTTTACCAACTTCGTTACTTTTTACTATATTATGATAAATTATGCTTACATTCGTGATGTTAAATTTGTAATAATAATTACATAAACTTTTCCTCACACTTTTCCGTAATCATTTTGGAAATATGTAAATTAAAACACTCGGTTAAATTTTCACTATATAAAAAAATAAGAACAAATTTTGTTAAACTTTTTGTAGTATTACCTTCTGATAATGGCTTAACACTAGAACTACCGACGACGTCAATTTGACGTATTTAGAAATTCGATTTGTTGTTATTTCGTTAAAATGATACCGAAAAACTTTTCGTTTGGTGACTTTTCATCATTTTTTATGTACTTCAAGATGGCATACTCTTTTTTTGGATTGAATAATTATTTTTGCAATCAATGAATCATTTAATTGTCTACCTAGAACTACCGATACGTCAATTTGACGTAATTTCTTAGTTAAATGTTTTTACACATAATAATAATAGTTTATATTATATTATTTATAATAAAAAATTTAATATATATGCTTATCAATATACATTTTGATTGAAAATATTCTTATAACTTGAGTTGTTTCATTACAAAAATGTAATATGTAATATATTGTTTGAAAGGACAAAAATATAAATATGAATTTTATTATGGGTTGGGAATATGGCAGAATCTGGATGCGTGAACAGAAAAAATGGGAATCTTTTAATTATTCACGACCAGCTAACGATGATACTGTCGAAAAAGGGTTGTTATTTAGACGATATGTTATTAAATCTACGAAAAAACGAAGAATTTCTAACCAATCTAAATAAATTTAAAATCTAGTTGTTGCCAACTTTCCGAGAAAAAAATTACTAAAGTTTTAAAAATTTTATTATGGCCATGTCATTTAACCGATTTTACTCAAATTTTCACAAAAGATTCTCCTAATATTCATATAATTTATGTAATTTTAACAAATTGCAGTGTTGCCAACTTTCCGGAAAAAAAAAATACTAAAATTTTCAAAAATTCATTATGACCATTTTATTTAACCGATTTTAATCAAATATTCATAAAAGTTTTTCCTAGTGCTTAAATAAATTATGCAATTATTACAAAATACAGTGTTACCAACTTATCAAGAAAAAAATCACAAAATTTAAAAAAAATTCATTGTGGCTACATTATTTATTCGATTTTGATCAAATTTTCAGAAAAGTGTCTCCTAGTGCCCACATAAATTATAATATTATTAAAATACAGTGTCGCCAACTTTTCGAGAAATGTCAAAGTGGTCTATATATGGGTTTACCCATATACTTCCAATCTTGTTGTTTGAAGAAATTAATATGATTGAATACAATTTTTCCGTAGGTACAGATGTAGATAAATTACTTATATCAAACAAAACTAAATTATATCCTATATAAAGTTTATTAACTTATTAACGATATCTATAGAATTTTTTATTCCAAAATTTGAATTAAATTTAAGCATGTCAGGTAACAGCTTACTTAAATAAATTTTAAATTAATTTAATTTTAAATTAATAAATAAAACACTCGGTTATGTTTCAAAATAATTTTAATTCTTTCTCAATACGTATTTCAGCTGTTATGCCATCATCAGGAGAATTTACAATGATAAAAATAATACAAAGTGGTGTATTTATATTTAAACACAGACGGGGGTATTTTAGGAATTATGCATTTAGAATCTACGTTCACGGAACTTGTATAAGGGGTGATTTGTTAAATGTAGTTTGTTCATTCATAAGGGTTTTCTTAAGTTTAATAGTTTAATAGTGTTTAAATATAAATACACCACTTTGTATTATTTATTTGATGAACAACTGAGAAGAATGATTGATAGAATTAATGTTGTTGGTAAAGATATGAATCTTGTGTTGAATGTTGATACGTGCAAAGTTTTAGTTTTTGAGAAGGGTGACTTGATGACCGAATGTAATGTATATATTGATACGGTGCACGTTTAGAGCAGGTAGATGAATTTGTGTATTTGGGTAGTTTGCTGTCTAGAGATGGCCGTTTTCATCGTGAAATTGAAAGGAGAGTAAATGCTGGTTGTAAGGTGCTTCGGGTGCTTTGGGAACTTTTGCTAGGAATGTAAATGTTTCCAAAGAAGCCCGTTTGAGTATATATAATACAGTTTCGGTGACTACGTTAATGTATGGTAGTGAATGTTTGGTTTGGTTGCAAAAGCATAAACGGAAAATGACTGCTGTGGAAGTGAGATTTTTACGTGGGGTATGTGGTGTAAATAGGAGAGATCGAGTACGAATTACGATTAGTGTATGATGAGTGTGAAATTGAAAAAAATGTTTTAGGAAAAGTTGGTGTTAGTTAGTTAAGATGGTTCGGACATGTTGAGCGAATGTCTAATGAACGTCTGGTTAAAAAGATTTATTTGAATGATTTTGATGGTATACGTTTGCGTGGACGTCCGATGAGTAGTTGGAGTGGTATAATTGAGAGTGTTTTGCGTGAGCGAAAGTTTCCAAGTAGTAGGAATAAAAGAGCATGTATGAGTGAAGGATTATGAATGTTGATGAAGCGAAAGTTGCTTGTTTGGATAGGAATGTTTGGAGGCGACTGATTTGGAATGATAAAAAGAGTTTGTGCCACACCCTTTTGGGTACATGGCGTGAATGTTGTATGTTTGTATGTATGTATGAATTTGATATTCACATTATGTAAACATTTTCCTGTGACAGTTGCCACGGGTTTTTAATTAAAACTACCAATTTTTATTTACAGTACAGCTAAATAATTTATCAAAACTAATCCAATAACATAAAATTGATTTCCGCGTATCATTTTTAAAAATTTATTTATCAAGCATATTTTCTTTACAAATTGAAATTCGATATTATTTATAATTAATTTCAGATATATCACTTTTATACTGTGTTTGTATAGCAATGAGCTAAATAAAGTTTATATTATTATTATTAAAATCAGAATTACAATCATCAATATTATCAATATAATGAATTAATGTAAAATATTCAAAACAAAACCATTTAGTTATTTATGAAAACTAATTAAAAATTAATGTACAATAATAACCATATAACATTCCTTGCTTATTTATTATATGAGCATTGCGCATTACGCTTTGGTTGAAGTAAATTTCAAGAAAAATGCGCATCCAAATAGATAGGTACCTGAAATATGTACAACTATTTTTCAGGTTATGGATAGTAGGTCCTGAAACTTTTTCAGAAATGACATACTGTGTAATGCCACTTCTAACTATCGCAGGACAGAATGGTATGAGATACAAATATCCGAACAACAAGCCAAAAATGTATGCAGAAAACAGAAAAATAGTGAATTTACTCTATACGACAGGTAAAAGTTCTTATTAATTGCAAACCACACTCAATCATACCACTCCAACTACTCATCGGACGTCCACACAAATATGTATAGCTTCAAAATCATTCATATATTATTTCTTTTAACCAAACTTTCATAGACATTAACATCATACAGTAATTCCTCTTAGTTATACTACTTACCCCACGTAAAAATCACGTAGCCACATCAATCATTTTTACCACTTTGACTGCAAGGAAAAAGTGGTATAGCGTTTGGTACGGTGTCTGTAACATTTTCAAAAAAAAATTTGTGTATAAAAATCCTTCATATAGAATCTAGATCAGACGAATCTGAACTTAGTTTATGTCGGTGTATGGATGTGCGTCGTCAGCTCGCTCGCTCTGTCCTCAGACAAAATTTTGTGATTGCAACTCATCCTAGACGGTTCAACCGATTTTAATGAAATTTTCAGAATAAATTTGTCTAGTGCCCAAGATGGTCATGTGTTTTTGGTTTTTTCCAGTGATGCCAACTTTCCGAGAAAAAAATTACTAAAGTTTTAAAAATTTATTACGGCCATATTGTTTAACCGATTTTGTTCAAATTTTCATAAAAGAATCTTCTGATATCCATATAAATTAGATAATTACAACAAAGTACAGTGTCGCCAACTTTCCAATTTTGTTTCATTTCCAAGGCTAACCCGATTTTTGAGCTAATTTTTAATATTTTCATATTAATTTCTGCCGTTATAGGCCATGTGAAATTAATTCTGTTTATTGATTCTGATGTAGAATTTTATGCTCTACAACTCTTATTTGAAGCTTTTTTACCTAAAATAATTAGGGAAGCAGGAAATTAAAAAAGTATGATTTTACATGTTAAAGTCCTATGTTCCGGGGTCGCGGTCAACACACTGTATACTCAAACTGGCTTATTTGATAATATTTACAAACTTATTGTTAGCATAAGTGATACATGAATTAAATTAACACTTTGGAAATACATTGAATTCGCTATAATCTTTTCTATATTACTATTGAACAATCTACTTTCACAGGCGCAAATATTTTTATCGTTAGATTCGAAACTGTTAGTTCTATTTTATTTGAATTTATATTGTCATACGAATATGTCTCGGGTTTTTTTACTGTATGTATTTTAATATCACTTCGTAAATAATTATATTTATATTTATATTATATTTAAATTTATAAATGGTGTCGTGCCGGTTGCGTACGTGCCAGTTGCGTACAGTCACTAAATAGTGCCATTCGCGTACAAATAAAGGTCGGGTCAAACCCAGATAGTGAAGCTAGTTAGGCCGGGTGCCAGATGCGTACTGCGGTTTGGGAAGGGTCGAGTTGTGCTTATATGATCAAAATATAATATTTATAACACGCTATAATATCATCGCACATAATTTTTACAAATAATCAAGTCAGTATTTAATTTTAAAATTGACCAAGTTTATATTTATTGGTTTAAATTTGATTTGTGTAGATTAACATTTAATAAATTCATATCGTTTACCAACTTCGTTACTTTTTACTATCTTATGATAAATTATGCTTAAATTCGTTATGTTAAATTTGTAATAATAATTACATAAATTTTTCCTCACACTTTTCCCAGAAAGACTTTATCCTGTAATCATTTTGGAAATATGTAAATTAAAACACTCGGTTAAATTTTCACAATAACAATAAAAAATCCTTTATTGGCCAATTTCGGCTGTTAATACTAGAAATAGCGGCTTTTGCGTATTCCTAGAACTACCGAATACGTCAGTGTGACGTATCTTATATTTTCAAGTTATACAATACACTTTTGTATAATATTTTCATAATAATGATTATATACGAGTAATTAATGATTAATTAGTATTTGAAAGTTAATTTATTGAAATAAATGTAATAATAAATTTTATTAAATAATCAGAAGTAACATTTATTTTTATAATGTCTTATATCATATATTAGTTAAGAACATTTTTGTAATGAAACAACTCAAGTTATAACAATATTTTCAATCAAAATGTATATTGATAAGCATATATATTAAAATTTCTATTACAAATAATATAATATAAACTATTATTATTATGTGTAAAAACATTTAACTAAGAAATTACGTCAAATTGACGTATCGGTAGTTCTAGGTAGACAATTAAATGATTGCAAAAATATATATTCAATCCAAAAAAAAAGTATGCCATCTTGAAGTACATAAAAAATGATAAAAAGTTACCAAACGAAAAGTTTTTCGGTTTTTAAAATTAAATACTGACTTGATTATTTGTAAAAATTATGTGCGATGATATTATAACGTATTATAAATATTATATGTTGACCATATAAGCACAACTCGACCCTTCCCAAACCGCTGTACGCATCTGGCACTCGGCCTAACTAGCTTCACTACCTGGGTTTGACTCGACCCTTATTTGTACGCAAATGGCACTATTTAATGACTGTACGCAACTGGCACGTACGCAACTGGCATTATTTCTTTATAAATATCCACTTAATCGCAATAAACGAATATACAGGATGTTTACGGTCTTCCATATATCCTATCAGGCCGGTGAATATTGAAAAAATAATAAATAAATTTGTTACAGGTATATGTGCATTAATAGTATGGTTCCATTGGCTAAAATTTCTCACAATAAAAACAACAGATCAATTTTCATATTATGTGGAATTATTTGCATATGGTTCGAGTGGATTCACAGCAATATTAACAATCATTTTGTTCTCATTGCATCGAAAAGAAAACATTGACTTCGGATTTAACATGTTAGAAGATATCGATGAAACATTAAGAAAACTGAACATAAAAGTAACTTACCGTAAATGGAACAATATCGGATTAATACATACCGTATTTATAATAACAATAATGGGTTTGGTGATATTTTATATCCATAATGATATCTATAACGCAATACTAGATGTTGTGACTATATTAATTACAAATATGATACGGATAACAGGACTTACAATACTTTTCACATTAGCTGGCGTTGGAGAAGAACGCTATAAACAAATGTATAGAGTATTGAAAAAACTAGAAACTTACCAGTATCCGGAATACACTATCAGTGAAATTTGTCGTATTCATTTTAATACGTATCGAGGCATTAAAATGATAACGAAAAATTTTAGTACTTTTGGTGCAGCTACAATGCTAGTCAACACTGGCCAGTATATAATCATTTTTACTTATTTCTTTATCAGAAATATTGACGAAATCAACCCTTTTGTCGTCGGAATGCTGAGTTTATTTTACAATTACGTAACGCTTATATTATTCTATTACCACTATAAAGTACAGGAAGAGGTAAAAATAAATGTTTTCCGTATTAAAATAAAACGGCTTTAGGTTATAGTTCTGTAATAATATTTATTAGTGTATGATAAGTGTGAAATTAAAAGAAATGTTGTAGCAAAAGTTGGTGTTAGTCAGTTAAGATGGTTTGGTCATGTTGAGCGAATGTTTAATGAACGTTTGCTGTTAAAAAGATTTATTTGAATGATTTTGATAATATACGTTTGCCCAGTGGATCAGTCCGATGAGTAGTTGGAGTGGTATGATTGAGAGAGTGGCTTGCGTGAGCGAAAGTTTCCAAGTAGTAGAAATAAAAGAGCATGTATGAGAGAAATTATGTATGTGGATGAAGCAAAAGTTGCTTGTTTGGATAGGAGTGTTTGGAGGCGACTGATTTCGGGATGATGAAAAAAGTTTGTGCCACACCCTTTTGGGTACATAGCGTGATTGTGTATGTATGTATAATATTTATTAATAATCGACGTAATCTATGCATTCAACGTACATATTCATTAGGAAATAATTTTCTTAAATAAATAAAAAAATAATAATTTTAATATACTTACCACGTGTTTTTAACACGGACTAAAAAGTATAAAATAATTTTGTCGAGCTCCCCATACGGAAAAACGTGGAGTGCATGCAATAGAGAATAGATAATAGCAAGAAGTGTAGAGAGTAGCTGTCGTTGCCCCACGTTTTTCTCTATGGTACTCTAAATCTATATGGGGCCTGAAAATTTCATTAAAATCAGTTAAACCGTCTAGGAAGAATTGCGATTACAAAATTTTGACATACACCCACATAAACTAAGTTCGAATTCGCCTGATCTAGAGGCTATATGAAGGATTTCTATAAGAAAAATTCTTTTGAAAATGTTACAGACACCGGTACCAAACGCTATACCACTTTTCCTTGCAGTCAAAGTGTTAAAAAATAGTATTTTATTATTTTCAAAGCATAATGCGTTACTACTTCAAAAGAATATGGTCAAATCCCACCATTGGTTCTTGAAAATTCTTTATAATGTAAAATATATAGTGAAATTTTTATTCAAATAGGATTCCAAAGCTATGAGTCATTTACTACGGTTACATGATACCCTGTAAAAATTTTCACCTCACAAAATCGCACAAAATCTCAAAACTTTGACGGCTTTGACGTTTAGAAAAAAACCAAACATTATTTATTTTTTGTTTCGTTGCTAGAATATGAGTTTAGGATTGTCAGATATGGGGAAAAAAATAAAAGCACACTTACCATTTATATTGATTGACAGTTATAATTTTTTAAACGTTGGAAAACTATGCATAAACGTAGCACGTTGAAAGCAACAAGCTAGTTCGGTTGAATCAAGCCACGAAACACGTAATTTGTTTTCATCGTTCAAGAGAACGGATTAAAAGCAGTTTGTATGTAGAAACGTAAGTCAATTATTAAAAATTCCTAATTGGTTTTGGAATCCCATTTAAATAAAAATTTCACTATAGATATAAATTTATTGTAGAATTTTTCTTTTTTAGGAACGCAATCTAACAGCAAAATTGGGACTCATAATAATTTGCTATGAAAATAAACAGCTAGCAGAACTGGTAACAAAATTTACAATAATATATTCAATACCCATTTTTTTTATATTCTTTTTTTTCCTGTAGCGGAACTCACTGCTAATTCAAAGCTTAGATCATTCTCCACTACCAACAATTTATAATATAATTCCGGCAACACCGCAGCTTTTCTTAAAAGTATGAATATGTTTAATTTTATTATTGTCACATGATTTAAAAATTAATTTTTTTTTTCCAGCAAATAGACGTTTGTAAAACTATTATATTAATACTCTTGCAATATTACAAAACATAATAAATATGACTAACTTAAATATACTACCTTGCTATAATATGGTTGCAAAATGGAATATACTTTTTTATTATAGCTTTAACTTCTACTTGCATATAAATTGCACGGTAATGTTTTTAAAAAGCATTTGAATCACTGTTGCAGTTAAAAGATTTGCTTTTTGTCGATACTGCACCCATCCCCCCAGGTAGCACCGATGGGTGGCGGTCAAAATCCCGATAATGAAAATCCCGACAATCAAATTCCCGACAAATCAAAATCCCGACAGGACAAAATCCCGACAGGTCAATATCCCGACAGGTCAAAATCCCGACAATTAAAATCCCGACAGGTCAAAATCCCGACAGGAAAAAATCCCGACAGGTCAATATCCCGACAGCTCAAAATCCCGACAATTAAAATCCCGACATGTCAAAATCCCGACAGGTCAAAATCTCGACAATCACATTCCCGACATAAATTACAAAATGCACAATTTGAATTGCGTTAATAAAATTAATGTTTTTCAAGAATTAATTGAATTTTCGTTTTGTATTTGGTTTTTTTTGCTCATGTCTTAAAATGTAAATGTGTAAATTTTGCGACAATTTATCAATAATTTACATTTAATTAAATAATAAATATACTCATGAATTTTTGTAAATGTACAATTTTATAAATTATTCATAATTTACAATTTTTTTTAATATTAGGTAACTGTTTATCAAAAATTACATTATATTATTAATTTAACATTATACACAACCTATTAAATGCAAATTTCTACCTAGAAAACCATGTTTTAACTTGTCGGGATTATGACCTGTCGGGATTTTGATTGTCGGGATTTTGATTTGTCGGGATTTTGGTTGTCGGGATTTTGGTTGTCGGGATTTCGATTGTCGGGATTTTGACCATAACCCAGCACCGATAGGATAGAAGATAATCTCCAAAATAAAAAAAAAAAAACAAGAAAATAATTTCGTCAGAGAGCAAGGTCTTTTTACCAATCAAAACACTAAGTATGCTAAATTATATTCACTGATCTTTTCAGATCTTCCTTTTCAAGAAAAGGCAAATAAATAAAGAACTAAATATCGTATTTGGAAAGGATTCTGATGTCTGAAACATATACACCTAGACCTCGCTTTGCGTCGTTTCGTTTTGCGTTTTTTCGAAGTTGCGTCGCTGCTGAATTAGTACCAATTTTCACTGTGCGTCGTTAGATTTTCGAAGTTGCGTTGTTTTGGGTTCGAGTCTAATTTTTTTGCTATAGAAAATGCTATAGAAAATCATAATTCACTTTGCGTCGTTTCAATTTGCGTCGTGTTTTTCTGGAACGGAACCACGACGCAAAGTGAGGTCTAGGTGTATTACAAAATCTTTTACCACTATAATGTTATAATAAACTAGCTAGCCCGGCAAACGTTGTCTTGCCTTTATTTAATGTGTATATTAAATTTTTATGATTTTTTTGTATTACAAAAAAAAAATCAATTACATTTCTCATATTATAATTATTTTCAATTTATTTGGAATCAATTTCTTTCACACTTTTCTATATTTTTCCTGGGGTGGGGGGCTACGCTACCCAGGGTCCTAGAATCCTTTGCGGGAGTGTACTCAACAACTTCCCAAAGTTACAAATTTATTTACTTATTTTTATTTTATTGAGTTTGGCTAAACGGAACCCCATTGATCAGCTATCGACCGGGGTTAAAGAATATAAAATGCTATTAAAAAGTAGGGGTTAGTGGTAGGAGGGTAAAAATTTAGGACTAAATGTATTTTTTAATGGCACACCATAAAAAAATAACCAAAAAAAAAACGTATACCATCAAAATCATTTAAATAAATCTTTTTAACCAAACGTTCATTAGACATTCGCTCAACATGTTCGAACCATCTTAACTGACTAACACCAACTTTTGCTACAACATTTCTTTCAATTTCACACTCATCATACACTACTCTATTTCGTACCCGATCACTCCTATTTACACCCAGCTACCCCACGTAAAAATCTCATTTCCACAGCAGTCATTTTCCGTTTATGCTTTTGCAACCAAACCCAACATTCACTACCCTATACATCAACGTAGGCACCAAAACTGCGTTGCATATACTTAAACGGGCTTCTTTGGAAACATTTACATTCCTAGCAAAAGTTTCCAAAGCACCCAAAACCTTACAACCAGCATTTACTCTCCTTTCAATTTCTATTATAATAGTAATTATTGTTGTTAATAGAACGATGCTTTTTTTTCACACTTTTTTCACATTTCTAATCGTAAAATTATTTGTTAATAAAACAAAGCTTTATTATACACCATAATTGTTTTGCAATAACAATAACAATATGAGGTAATTTCAATTGACTTATTTACATTCAATTTAAATCAAATTTTCTATATTAATAAAAGAAAATAATATTAATTTTCTTATTAAATTTAATAGTAAATTATATTTTCTGCTTTAACATTTAACACATGTTAATAATTAATAAATATACATTACAGCGCATAATAAACATGTAGAAATTATACTTGAATTTAGATTTCTAGTACAAGTTGAAATTAAAGTTGAAGCTGATAACATTTATATCAATAATTTTTACCGATATAAATCAACATACATATATACATACATACATACACAATCACGCCATGTACCCAAAAGGGTGTGGCACAAACTCTTTTCATTATTCCGAAATCAGTCGCCTCCAAATATTCCTATCCAAACAAGCAATTATCGCTTCATCCACATTCATAATTCCTCTCATACATGCTCTTTTATTCCTACTACTTGGAAACTTTCGCTCACGCAAAACACTCTCAATCATTTTTTCATCCGGAACATTTTTTTGTCCGATGCACGATTTTAAAGTTATTGCAAGTGGCGGATTAAAATGGGACACCCAGTACATATATATATATATATTTAATCTGGCATTGTTTATTTTCGCTTGAATTTAAATTTTATTTTTGAAAATGTGTTAATAAGTACAAGAAATGCATTGTGCATCGCCATATTTGTTATAAACTACACAGTCAACCAAAAAAACACGAAAAGTGTATTTAATTTAACATCTCCGACGGCCATATTAAAAATTATTAAGTCAAGTAATAGTTGCGTTGATTTTATATTTTATGAAAATTTGAATAAATTTTGATCAATAGTACAGTCTCAATTAATTTTTAAAAAAAATAATTTTTTAAAAAAGAATAGCATGTGTGAGAGGTAACATAAATGTGGATAAAACTAAAGTTACTTGTCTGAATAGAAATGTTTAGCGAAAAATAATTTCGGCATATTGAAAAGAGTTTGTGCCACACACACACTTTTGGGTACATGGCGTGATTATGTAACTAAATTATTTATTGATAACAATAAAACAATATCAAAATTACAATCTGTATATCATTAGTACCATAATAATTTTTTGATTCATTTTCGATGTTATTTATATTTATAATCATAAATAGTAACCAAATTATTTATGATACTTTTGAAAAATATAAAGTCAAAAAGTTGTAAAATCAAAATAAAACGACTTAAATTATAGTTATGTATTAATAAATTTTACTTAAAGCCGTTTTATTTAAATATAATCAATTCTGAAAATCTTTTCTCTATGCAAAATCCAAGTTTTAAAACAGCGAATTCTGACTGTTATTAGGAACGAAAAGAAATTATATTTCTGTATTATTGAAATAAATAAATTAAACTTTAATACTGCATTTTTCAAGTCTTAGACAATTCCATTTAGTTTAACACAAATTATTAGAAATATTGTTATGTAAATAATGTTATGTAATTAGTTATGATTAGTTTAAAAAAAACGCATTACAAAATCATTAAGCAGTATATATTATTGAAAAACTAATCATAGTAATATAAAAATTATCAAAAAATAAATCGCTTTTGTAATCCGTTTTGTTAGAAGTATTAGTCTGTTGCTCTTGTGTAGTTCAATTTGAGTAATAAACAAAAAAATGCTTAACCGAATAATTAACTATTTAAAATATATAAAATTATATTTTAAGTTATGCATCGAAGGTCCGAAAACGTTTTCAGAATTGGGATATTGTTTTATTCCGATAATAACTCTTGCCGGATTCAATGTTATGAGATACGAATATCCGAATAACAGACCAAAAATGTATGCTGAACGAAGAAAAATAGTCAATTTACTATTTACAGCAAGTAAGAATTTCTTCTTTATTTTCTGTGTAAAAATTACAGTACGTGAATTTTTTATCTACGGCATTTTAACTAGTGATATGAAAAATATTCGATTGATCGATTAACCGGTTAAACGGTTAATCACAATTAATCGGTTAACCGTGAGTTAATCGGTTAACCGTGAGTTAATCGGTTACGTGCGATTAATTCAGAATTCAGAAATAAAATCAGATCAGATTTATTATTATTTTATTATTAATTGAGGGTAAAATAAATAATTCTACATAATTTATAAATACAGAACAAAATACAGAAAATGTTATATTAAAATAAGGTAATTAACAATTGCCAACACAGAGTATGATTATTATTACAATATGGCTCCAGTTTGAAAATAATTAATGACAGTTTTATTTTGTGTTTTGCGGTTGGTTTTTTGTTGTTATATTTATTTAAACAAATTAATTAAAATAATAAAATAGAATTTACAGTAAATTTAAGTATTAATAACAGTGATTAATAATCGTAAGTAGCAGTTTTATGTTATTGTAAATTATATATGTTCAGAAAACTTAACGTATTGATATAAGTACGTTTATAAAAATATTTTTGTTTATTTGCATAATTTGGAAATATAGATAAAAGTTAGTGTACGACAACTTGTAGATAAACTGGGTTTTATGACATTTGTATAAATTATAAAGTAATTATAAAGTAATTACTTAATTTTTGTTGTCCGGAAATATGGTATACATTTGCGAATAAAAATAAACTAAAACTAAAATTTAACATAAAAATTATATTATATAGGAGTACATTTTTTAACAAAATATAATTAAATACAAATAATTTTATTATAATATAAATTTAATTAAAATATGATTTTGCCCTTACGCTTCTTCAGACTATACATATTTTTGTTGTAACCTATTCTCTTTCATGTGCTGTAATAATTTTTCTACGATACCATGACGTTGTTCTTTGGTCAATTGTTTATATTTGGCATCTCTTCTTTTTAAGTTTAGCAATTTTTCTTCTGAATTTTCCATTTTCATATCACAGCGGTACTTATTTTAATTATCTTAAAAAAGCTGATCTTTGATCGTCAAGTTCTAACCCAACACGAACGCAACACCATTATGTATCACTTATAAAAACTAGTAACATTTTTTTTTTATTTGTAAAGATATAAAAACTTGAAAAATTCTAATATTTTCGCGGCCCCCCTATATACTGTCCGCAGTCCCCCTGTTAAGAATCCCTGGTCTAGGCGATGTCAACAATTAGTTGGCAATTTATTTTCATATTTTGAACAAGAAAAGAAAAATAATGGGCCATTAATGCCCCTGTCTGCTGTACGCGAGAAGCTCATAAAATCATAGTAGTGAGTGACGTTATTTGCCTAGTGACAAAAATTGATGACGTCCCTATCTTATTATCTTGTCGCCACTATATATGCAAATTCATCTACCTGCTTTAAACGTACACGATCAAAACATTACATTGAGTCATTAAATCATCATTCAGTTACCGATTTAAAATAAAATATAATTATTTTATTATAGGTATTGTTACATTGATAATATGGTTCCATTGGTTAAAGTTTCAAACCATAAAAACAACTGACCAGTTTTCGTACTATATGGAGGTATTTTTATATGGTTCAAGTGGATTTGCAGCCATATTATCAATAATTTTATTCTCAGTGCATCGAAAATCAAACATTGATTATGCATTTGACATGTTAGAAGATATCGATGAAACACTAAGAAAATGTCGAATTAAAGTTAGTTATAGAAAATGGACGATTCTTTGCGTATTACATACAGTATTTATGGCAATAATAATTGGTTTAACATTTTACATTAATGATGATTATTATAACGCAATATTAGATATTGTAACAATTGTATTTACAAATCTAATACGAATTGCAATAATAACAATTTTTTTATGTTATCTGGCATTGCGGTAGAACGCTATCAGCTAATATATAAAGTGTTAAAGGAAATCGAAACTTATGAATATCCGGCGTATACTATTAGTGAAATGTGTCGAATTAAATTAAATACATGTCGAGGCATTCAACTTGTAATGGATAATTTTAGCACTATCATAGCCGCTACTCTGCTTGTAAATACAGCTCAATATATAATTATGTTTACGTACTTTTTTGTTAGACATATTGAAGAAATCAATCCAATTATTGTGGGTACTCTGGCTATATTTTATAATTATATGTCATTATATTTATTTCATTATACCTACCAAGTAAAAGAAGAGGTAAATATAAATTATATCAATTTTTTTTTTCATGGAATTTGGAGTAGTATAATATTGCTCGGAGCAAAAGTAAAGTTGGAGCTGTGAAAATATTAACTGTTTTTACAGCTCCATTCTTATCAACACATGTTTTATGAAAAATAGAATCGTTTTTTTTTTTAATTTCACAATGAATTTTTAAACATAAAACAATTTTCTTAAATTTTGTCTATTTTTTGAGCGCTTCCTAAATTCTAGGTAGAATATCTTTGCCTTTATGACAGTTTTATCGTCTTAAAACCGATATTAGTTAAAACCGATTTTAAAACTGTACTTGTAGTATTATCCTTTATATTTTATATTTTGTACAACATAATTTCAAAGTACAGTACACTCTAAAACAAATTATGTATTTTTACCTACAAATTTTGACATAATTGTTTAAAAGTACACAATAACAGAACTATTACAAAGACTATGTAATATTATGATATTACCAACGGAAGGGAAAAGTACATATATATATATATATATATATATATATATATATATATATATATATGTATATATATATGTAGTATTACAGTTTTTTGAGTTAAGTCTTTTTTAGTAAAACCGAATTTCAGTAAATTTGCTGTCAAAAATTCTCCATAAATAGGTAAAATTTGTTTAATTCTGTAATATTATTGTTAATTACATTAATTACATTCATTTTTAAATTTACATAGAGGATGTATTTTAAAACGAATGAATTATACTTAAAATATTTTATTAGTATTATTACACGAAATATGTACTAAATCTCATTATTTTGATGAATTATTACAGGTATTAATATACAAGCTGTAATTTTACATAAGTTAAGAAATTATACCAACAATATGTAATTCTACATTAAATATGTGATGTAATTTGCAAAAAGTAAGCAATTTTACATACTTATTAGGTCATTTTTATTTACTTTATGTGATTTTTTATGAATTATGTAAAAATTACAAAATTTTGAGGTAGAAATACTGAATATTTGTAGGAAAATCAAATTACAGATTTTTTATAGTAAATTTTACTAAAATTTTTCTGTAAATTCGCAAATTTTGTTTTACAAAATCATATACAGTGAAACCTGGCATAACAAACATAATTCGTTCCGGAGTCTTACTCGTAATGCGAAACACTCGTTAAGCGAAACAATTTTTACCATATAAACTAATGTAAAATACGATAATGCGTTCCATGTCGAAAAAAATACTGAAATTTAAAAAAAAATACTCCAAAAAACGTTATCTGTAAAGTTTATTCAAAGAAAATTATGTACATATAAATATAAAATATAATAGCGTGATTTATTTTTATCTTTTTTTTCTATCGCAGAATGAACCATTTCATTTTCTACGGTGGCATTTTTACAAGGGTTATTAAACTTTGCACACACAAAATTACAAATAATGTCTGAACTCAAGTTTGGAATGGCGCGGAAAGTTTCATCGCACAATTCGGGGATTCCCCTATCCAAGTCACTCGTTATGCAAAACATCGCTCGTTAAGCAAATCGTTTTTCTACAATTTATTTTGCTCGTTATGCGAATTACTCGTTAAGCGAGGTTCCACTGTAATTCACTCTCAAATATCGTGTGTAATATTATGCATTTATTTAACATTTTTTTTTTTTTTTTTTTTAATTTCAGGAACATAACCTAACAGCAAAATTTGGGCTTGTTATAATTTACTATAAAAATAAGCAACTAGCTGAAATGGTAATAAAATTTCACAATTACAAATTTCGTATCAATTAATTAGAATTTATTTTGCAGAAGAATGCATTGCTAATTCAAAGCCTAAGTCATTGCCCAGAACCAAAAATATTTGGAGTAATGCCATTAAATCCGAAACTTTTTTTAAAAGTAATAATATTTTTTATTTCAATAATTCTAACTAGATTACAAATTTATATATTTTTTTTTTTTCAGCAAATAGACATTTGTACAACTGTTATATTATTAATATTGCAATTCTACAAAACATAATAATATTGTAAAATATGAATCAGTACACTCGTTTATTGATTTACTTAATTACACCAAACTTATAAAATATTTACATAATACATAAATTTACTTAAAACCATTTCAATTTTAAAAGTGACTTATGTCAAAAGTACTTTTAAAGTTTACTTATTAAGCAAATTTAATTAGTTTATTTAAATTTTATAATATTAGATATAAAAAAATATAACAAAAATAAAAATACTATTCATATTTGATAGGAGGTAGAAGTGAAAATTTATTTTAAAACCAAAAATAAAAACACCTTTGTTGCAATAATATATTTTGTTATTTTACAAGAATTATATTCACATTTTTATAAGTCTTTATTGAATCACATGTTGTTTTGTTACTGAATAATCAAAGATTAAATGACCGTGAGTGACCTCTATTGATGAAATTTGTTAATTTCGTTTAAAACTGGACGCGCAATAGTTGCAAAATTGAGAAAATCAGTTTTGCTATTAACATGTAGATTTTGAGTTAAATTTATATAAAATGATTCTAAGGTTAATCTTTTATGCCAATTATGCTCATAGTGTAAAATGCGCGGTTCATCAAATTTAAATTTGTGACCCGTTTCACATGAGTGTTTTGTTAAGTAGCTATGATGTTTATTCAACAGTCGACTGTGATAATCATGTTGGTATAATCTATTTTTCAGAATTTGTAAAGTTTCACCAATATAAGATAACTCACAACTACCACAACTTACTTCGTACACTAAGTTACTTTGTTGTTTTGAATCTGTTTTATCTTTTAGTGTAGTGTAAAGAGATTTTGTGTCATTTCTTAACTGTGTAACAATATTATAGTTATGTTGTGAGAGGAAATGTTTTATTGTAGGTGTAATGATTTTATTATATGGAATAGGAATGTAATGTGTATTGTCTATTGTACTACTCTGAATCATTTGATCTGCTTGGTTGCGGTTCTGCAATTTGACAAGTCTGTTATCTATGTGTGTGTTAATAAATTTAAGTGGATAACCATTCTTTATTAATAAATCTTTAACTTTAAAAATATTTTGTTTATGGTATTGTTTGTGTGATAGTAAATAAGCATGATCTAGTAATGAGTGGATGACATTAATTTTATTTTTTGTCTCAGAGTGTGAGTGAAAATGTAAATATCTTCCGGAACTGATTGGTTTTTGATACCAGTTAGTATTTATTTTACATATATACATACATACATACATACACAATCACGCCATGTACCCAAAAGGGTGTTGCACAAACTCTTTTCATCATTCCGAAATCAGTCGCCTCCAAACATTCCTATCCAAACAACATCTTTCGCTTCATCCACATTCATAATTCTTCTCATACATGCTGTTCTATTCCTACTACTTGGGAATTTTTACTCACGCAAAACACTCTCAATCATACCACTCCAGCTACTCATCGGACGTCCACGCAAACGAATACCATCAAAATCATTCAAATATATCTTTTTAACCAAACGTTCATTAGACATTCGCTCAACATGGCCGAACCATCTTAACTGACTAACACCAACTTTTACTACAACATTTTTTTCAATTTCACACTCATCATACACTAACCTATTTCGTATTTATTTTGTTATCAATTTTTTCTATTGTTACATCTAAATAATTAAGTTTATTTTCGTTTTGTAATTCTATAGTAAAATTTAATCTTTGGTGACATGAATTGAATTTATTTAAAATGTTATCAACCTGATCTTTGTGAGCTATTATAAATATATCATCCACAGAACGTCTGTAACATAAAATTTTTAAATTAACATCTGTCAAAGCAGTTTTTTCTAAATTTTGTAAAACAATATCTGCTAAAACACTACTTATGGACAGCCCCATAGGGGAACCGTCTATTTGTTCGTATGTATTATTTTTAAAAGTGAATGTGGCTGAATCAAATATGAGTTGTGAACCTATCTTAAAAGTTTCAAGGTCCATAGAAGTATATTGTATAACATCCCAATTTTCACTTACAGACTGCAAAACAAGTTGTTGAGGTATGCTAGGATACAGAGAAACCACATCTAAAGAGAAAACAGTATAATTTTCAGGAATTATTAAATTAGCAACTTGAGTGACGAAAACAAAAAATTTTTTCAAAATATAATTAAAATCAATAATATTTTTAAGGATATTACTATAGTGCTTTGCAATGCCATAGGTCGGAGTATTATCGTAGAAGTGATTTGTCTAAGTGGTATGTCAGGCTTGTGAATCTTAGGAAGCATATACATTTTTCCGAAATTTGCATTTTAACATATAGATCGTTCCGATCTATATCTATATCACTGCAGAACACTTTACATTTGTTATTAACAGCATTAATACTAGCATTTTTCTAGCATGGTTTCTTTTTAATTAAAAAATATTATTAACTCTTAAAAAAATTTGCAAATGGGCCGGCTTAAACCCTTGTCAGAACAATTCTACACAAGCTGAGCATATTTTAAACGCTGGACATATTAAAGACATTTAAAAGATGTTCCAAATGAAATCACAATGACAATTGACAGAAACGGTGCGATTAAGTCTGTAGTGTGTTCCTGCAAAATTGGTTTAGGTGAAAAGTATAATTATATTGTTATAGGTTAGTTGACACTTTGCACAACAGAACTTTAAATAAAACGCATATTCAAATCAGTAACATCTAGAATTTAAATATTTATTATATTATTTATTAGAAAATAGCGTTTTTTCTGCAAGCTGTGTTGTAGTTTCTCATTTCGCCACCAGAACATTTAGAACATTTTAGATCCCAATAGTTCAAGTTTTCTATTTCATATTCATTTGGTAAGTATGCATCGAAATTTACACGATTTTGTCCAATTCTAATTGTATACAAAGAAAATTGATACTAAAACAGTTAAAAAGACAGAAAAACACAGAGAATAATTGGATTAAGTTTGTATTTAAAGTAGCAACACAAATTTGAAATACAATTAGATTTGTATGCAATAAAAATAGACATAATTTGATATATAGAAAATACACAAATGTGTGTCTCCAATTAATTTTCTACATGTATTGATAACTAAATAAACAATATTACAAATAAATAAAATAGTGAATAATATATGCGTATCTCACATTTATTTGATATGTTTTAAATTCAAGTCTTTTTTGTTTCTTTGGTTAACTTACGGCGGCGGCGTCAAGCGCTTGTTGCTTCCATTGTATTAAAATTAAAAATTTAAAACTTAAAGTTTTGTATTATTTAGAAAATTGTCAGTTTCCTATGTCTCACATCCTACAGGAATATGTAAACAAAAAAAACAAAAGCATAAAATGTAATAGTGTGCACAGATATTTTTTTTAAATATAAATTATAAATAACAAATTTGAAAGAAAAAGATTAAATCAATCAGTGTGACTAGTAAGTGTTTTAAATTAATAATTTATAAATTTTATAATCTAGTTACATACTTGTATATTGTTATTATTTCTCCTGATGGCAAAACAAATAGAGTAAGTCGAAACGTTGAGTTTTAATTAACGATATATATATATATATATATATATATATATATATATATATATATAATATGATAAATTAATAAAGTTTTTAAAAATTTGTTTATAGAACATAAATATACTTGAAAATTTTAATATGATTCATTACTAGGTAGATTGAGTTAGAAGAATATTTTTTATTTGTTCAAAGATCAATACATCTGAAAATTTCAGCTGTGGTTATTGGAAGATAAGTCGAGTTAGAAGATTAGTTTAAAAAAAATTTTTTTTCCTATTAGAACGTCATTCACATAAATTTTTTGTCGTGAGAAATAATAATTTATCATGCATTTGCATTTCTTGTCGTGAGAAAAAATTTTGTTGTGCATTTGTATTTTTATGGTGAAAGATACTACTATTTTCCTGTCGCGAATTATACCAGTTTCATTGTGAATAATACCAGTCATGTGAAGAGAAATTTTTTTATCCATTTTATAGCAAATAAGATTTGAAACATCCAATAATACCAAAACTTACATGCATGAATTAAATAAAATAATATGTTTAATTATCTGAAATTATACAAAAGATTATTAAAATTAATAACTATATTTAATAAAAATAAAAGATTTTCATTTTAATAAATTTTTAATGTTTATTTTTCTTTTCATACATATATAATAATCGTTGTGACAGCTTTGCATTAAGTGGTTTAAATGGTTTTATTAAAAAATAAAAGAAACCAATATGTTTATTCAAGCAAAATTATATATTGAAAATAACTTTAGTGATTAAGCACACTCGTATATTACAGTGTCAAATTACAACTGTACTATAGTCAAATGAGGTGGACAAGAATCCATCTTCACATAAAAATCGAATTGTAATATATGTTATACCAATGTTAATTATCTAATAATTTATTATCTAGATATAGTTAAATTTTTTTTATCTATTATTACATCTAGATAATAAATAAATACTGTATTTTTGTCTTTATCTGTAAGCATATAAATCTTTTAAAAAAATAAAAATTTGCGTATTTTTAAGGTTTTTTTTAACGTTAACAATTTAATAATAATAATAATAATAATAATAATAATAATATTAGATACATGTAACATTGTGAGAAAGGTCCTGAATATAAAAGATTAATTAATTAATAACTTATCGAAAATCCGCATTACTATTTACGTGTTAACTATATATATATGTATGTATATATATTGATATTTATTGTATTCTTACTAACACTGTAAACTACTACCATATATTATATGTTCTTGCCCTAAACAGGCCGACTTGTAATAAAATACCCCTATATTTACCTTTCCCTTCTTCTTTTTACTGTTGGGAAGGGTGGGTGGTAGGGTGGTTCCTTCCCAATAATAATAATAATAATAATAATAAGAAGATATCCACAGACTTTATGTCAGTAGGAAAAAGGGAGGTAGAGGATTAATATCAATAGAAAGGGTACACGCCGAAGCAATCTATAGTTTAGGACACTACATAATAACCAAAGCTCCCACAGACGAAATAGTAAAAGCCATATTCAATTACGACACACAGCTGAAAAAACAAAAATCTCTATGCAATCGAACAAAAGCAATAGAAAAGAAATACCTATCAAACCTAGAAGAAGAAGAAACAACTATTTTAAATAACCCGGAAATAATTAAAAAAGCAACAAAACAAGAAACATACAAGACATGGTACGAAAAACCATTACATGGTGAACATATTAGAGAAATGAATGAAATTCAACACGACAAAAATATTTCATACAACTGGTTGAGATTTGGCGATTTGAAAGGAGAAACTGAGAGTTTAATTATGGCAGCTCAAGATAAAGCACTTAACACCAGATATCATCAATACAAAATTTTGAAAACGAGAAATGAAGGGAGCTGCAGATTATGTCAACATCAACCAGAGACAGTAGTTCATATAATGACAGGTTGCCCAACCCAACATTAGCCAAACAAGAATACATAACCCGACATAATCGAGTCTGCTCTTTAATACACTTCAACCTATGTAAATATTATAATTGTCACATAGAAAACTCGAACTGGTATGATAACACCCCCAGCTCAATAACTACAAACACGGATAATTCAGTAACAATTTTATATGATCTGGAAATCAAAATTGACAGATATATACCAGCAAACAAACCTGATATTATAATCAGGGAGAAAAACCTAATATACATAATTGAAATCTCCATTCCATCTGATAGCAATATAAATAAAAAGGAAATAGAAAAACAATTAAAATATAAAGACTTAATAATAGAATTAAAAAACATGTGGAATAAACAGGTGGTGATGATACCAATTATAGTAGGAGCAACAGGGTATGTAAGTCAACAGTACAAAAAATATGTCAAACAAATACCGGGAAAACACAATTTCGCCCTTATTCAAAGAACTGCCATTTTAGGCACTGCTTACATACTACGCAGGACTCTCATGTAAACTAAAAGATATAACAATCCTTTAGGTCACGGTGTGACCTCGGATGTTATATAATCCACACCAGTTAACACTGCGAAAGAGAACCGTAATAATAATAATAATAATAATAATAATAATATTTTATTTATTCTGTTGACCAAGATACATCGGTATAGAACAAGTCACAAATGTTTACATAATTAAATAATTACAAACAATTAAAAATTTAATAATTATAGCTCGATTTTTAAATTGGTAGTAACTGTAGGTAACCGGTAAATTAGCCGTTACCTACTGCGGTAATTAGCAGTGTAACGTTACTAGATATAAGTATTTTTAATAATATCTGCAGTTTTTTCTGCTAACATATAAATTGGCGAATTTAAATGTCCGGATGTTGAATTAGGCATAATACTACCATCGACAACTCTTAAATTATTAACTCCATAAACTTTCAAATTTTGATCAACTACTGCCGTAGAATCATCGGATGCTCCCATTTTACAAGTTCCACTTAAATGGAATAAAGAAGATCCTAAATAACGTATCGCACATCGGATGTAATCATCACTCATAAAAACGTAACTACTACAATTTGATATAGGATTATTTGGAACTCGGACATTGTATTTTTTCAATGCATTTGTGTTCAATAAAGCTAGCACATCCTTAATTCCTAACAGCATTGTTTCAACATCATCGAAACTATTAAAGAAATTCAAATCGATATTTGGATAATCATAAGGATTTGTTGATTTTAGCGTAATTTGTCCACGTGATTTTTCATGAAGTAAAACTACAACGTATCCTGTACTAAAATCTGTTCCACAGCCGTTGACTAAATACTCGTTGATTATTTCTGGTGTGTACCGAAATATTTCGCCGACAAGGACCTTGTCAGTGGTGCTAAGTGTAGCTGAAAATTCTTCTATATTAGGATATGTTGCAGATGTATCATTTGTATTGATAAAGCCTAAAGATTGGATATCGCCTGCTGTGGTAAAGAAGCCGGTACCAGATGTTAAATAACTTGTTAGTCCTAAGAGGCTGTTGAATGTTTCAGTGTAATTTGTACAAAGAGTTAAATAAAAGTAGGGATGATCCCATAGGTTTTTGCCAACACTGGCGTTTTGGATTACGGGTATACCTAAAATTCAATAATTTTCACATTAGTAAAAAATCTTTTAGAACTCATTATATTAAATTAAAACAATTTTAGGTTGTAGTTTTGTATTAATATTTAATAATAATCGATATTTTGACGAACTTAGTGTACGTCTTTATCAGAAAAATTATTTAAATAATAAAAAAAATTAATATACCACGTTTTTAAAACGGACTAAAAAGTAGAAAATAATTTCTCCAGCCCGTTATACAAATTTATAACTACATACAGATTCCTGACTCCATACAGATTGTCCTGAAAATATGTGATTGTAAATTTGTAATAGCTATGACAATACTTGTAAGATTTAAAACGAAAAATGTGGGGCGCATGAAGTGTAGTGGGTAGCTGTTTTGCGCCCCTTTGTTTTTTGCTTTAAATCTTATAAGTATTGTCATAGCTATTAAAAATTTACAATCACAAATTTTTAGGATAATCTGTATGGGATTATAAATCTGTATGGGGCTAGGAGAAATTATTTTATACTTTTTAATCTGTTTTAAAATCGTGGTATATTATCTTTTTTTATTTAAATAATTATTTTATGTTTTTTAGTTTTGTGTGTGTGTTCTGTGTTTTCTGTAGTTTTTGTATTTTGAAAGAAAATATTTACTGAATACACGAATGTACGGAATTCGCGAATATGGCATAATATAAAAATTAATAATTCTAATATTATTAATTAATTAATTAATATAGCACTGTCATTCCGTTCTGAGTAGGGCTGGGAAAAAATCTCTATATATCAATAATTTATCGATATATCGATATATCGAAAATTGATATTAAAAATAAAACTTATCGATATATCGAAATATCGATATATCGATTTATCGATATATCAATTTATCGATATATCAATTTATCGATATATCAATTTATCGATATATCGATATCGATAAATTGTTATATGGATATTTCGATATATCGATAAATTGATATATCAATTTTTCGATGTATCGATATTTTTTGAACATCAAATATTGATACTGAATTTCCAATATCGTCCAGCCTAGGGCTGGGAAAAAATCTCGATATATCAAAAATTTATCGATATATCGATAATTGATATTAAAAATAAAAACTATCGATATATCGATTTATCGATATATCGATAATTGATATTAAAAATAAAAACTATCGATATATTGATATATCGATATTATCGATATTTTTTGAATATCAAATATCGATACTGAAATTTCAATATAGCCCAGCCCTAGTTCTGAGCTATATTTAAAGTTTCAAGTTTCTAGCTTATTGGGAAGTTTGTGTAAAATTGATTTCAAAATTTGTACCGAACAGACAAGCAAACAAATAAACACACAAGAAAGTGTGTTAAAATTTATACAAAAAATTACATTTACGGTAAATAAACAGGACATAATTACTAGGTAACAGAATAGATAATAAAATTTATAATTTGTTTATATAATTATTTTTTTTAAAAGCATATTTATATTTTTGATTGGCAACATTATGATGATAATAACGACGTATGTTATGTTCATCAAAACGTCTATTATTAATAAATATTAATACAAAACTAGAATTTATAGACGTTTTGTTTTAATAGAATGAGTTCTATAAGATTTTTTAATATAGACTAATCAAATTTACAAAACTTATCCAAAATTATATACACGAACCTAAATTTTGTAAATCATTTTGTGGTCCAATTCCAGATAGCATTAAAATTTGTGGTGATCCAACTGACCCAGCTGACGAAATAACTTCTTTAGTTGCATAAGCTCGATAACATCCTAAACTTGTAGTATATTCCACACCAGTTGCATTCATAGTGACATTATCAATAATTATTTTCGTCACTAATGTCCCTGTTCTTATATTCAAATTCGTTCTGCTCCTTACAGGATCTACGTAGGATTTACTAGCACTAGCTCGTTGGCCTTGCTTGGTATTTAATTGCAAATGTCTGTAGCCCATTTGCAAAACACCATTGTAATCCAAAATCGTTCGATTTAATTCGACGGCTGCATCGAGAAGCATTTGTCCTGCAGGACTATCAAATCGAACTTCTTCGTCTGATAAGGGACCTGAGCAACCATGGTAGGATGAATCTAAAGGGCTATTCAGATAGGCGTTTTCGCTTTTAATGTAATATGGAAGGCAATTGTTGTAGCGCCAGGATGGAAAACCCCAATTGTCTTCATCATGCGCGTTACCACGAACGTACATCATGTAGTTTATTAGCGAGGATCCTCCAACACCTTTTCCACGGGGAATATTGCATTTTTGGTCTTGCATACCTGAAAAATTTGGAAAATGTGTGAAGTTACTCAATGGTATATTTATATGAGCTTTCGAATCAGAATTAAAATGTTTCACTATTATGCCACACTCTAAAAAAAAATTAGGTAATTTTACCAACCATAAGACAATATGATGCTCAGTATTTCTTGGTATAATTACTCAACTGTTGTAATTTTACATGATTGTTTAGAAATACATAATATCAGAACTATTACAAACATTATATGTAATATGATATTACCAATGGATTGAGAAAGTACTAATGTATGTTTATATTACAGTTTTTTTAGTAAAATCTTTTTTAGTAAATTTGCAGAACTTCAATAAATTTGTTGTCAGAAATTTTCCATAAATAGAAATTTGTAATTGTTGGTAAAATTGAAATGAAATATTTTATTAGTATTATTAGTATTATTACACAAAATATATATAAAATTCATTATTTTGATGAATTATAACAGATATTAATATGCAAGCTGTAATATTACATAATTTTAGAAGTTATACCAATAATATGTAATTCTACAATAAGTATGTGATGCGATTTGCAGAAAGTAAGCAATTTTACATACTTATTAGGTTGTGGCGACTTGTGCAGCGACAAACCGACGCCGATACCAGACGACAAGTTGGCGCCTTTACGACCGTTAAAACACGCCGATACCAGACGACAAGTTGGCGCCTTTACGACCGTTAAAACGCGCCGATACCAGACGACAAGTTGGCGCCTTTACGACCGTTAAAACGCCTTACTTGAAGCTGTTCCTGATTGGCTCCCCACCCTCTCTGGGGCTAAAAATGGATTTCAACATGTAATCCGAAAACGACAAAAGACAAACAGTTCGTTCTCGAGAGTCTTTCAGACAACATCGTATTATTTCGCTTTTTGTCAATAAATATCGATAATAGTAATAAAATATATTTATTTAATTATATGTGGACTTTAATTAATCAACCTTCTCCACAAGGTCATTTTTACTTACTTTATGTGATTATTATAAATTATGTAAAAATTGTAGAATTTTGAGGGAGAAATATAGAATACTTATGGTAAAAGGAAATAAAAAAAAAAACATTTTTGCAAAGTTTACTTGTAGATTATGACGTGCCACAAGCTAAGGACGATTCTTTCATATATTATTTATTTTATAAACGATATATCTATAAATTTATAATTTAGCTACTTCAAATATGTAAAATATAATAGAGTGCCCCGTTTGAAATGCAAAAGTTAATGCAATTTCCGGTAAAACATAAAACAATATTTTTTAAAAAATATATTATTTTGTGACTTTATATCTAGTTTATTGTTGTAAAATTATATTTGTTATAATAAAAGTTATACAGTAAAGTTTAATTCCGCGTACACTCAACATGTTATTAATTTTAGTTTAAACAATGTATACATTTTGTATGTCTTTGTAATATTTATTTTAACTTTATTTTATTTTTATAAAAAGAAAAACTAATAATTTTTGTTTATTTCATGTAAGTCTTCATATATTTTTTATTTGTAACCAATATTTTTTTGCAAATTGAGGTAAAGTACTTTTTTTTAATTATTCATGTTTTTATTATTCCGTACGTAATTTTCAAGAATTATATATTTATATAAAAATATTTTTTAATAATAAGATTTTATTCAAAACTGCATTAAAAGAAATGTATTGCAGTTTCGTTTTCAAAATGAAGTTTTGCTAAGCCTTTCAAAACAGAGCTTCGAACTGACACTGAACCGACAACCGAAAAATCGTTATTTTTGCTGGAACGAAAACCGAAATTGAACCGAAAAAAAAAATATCGATTTATTTCCGTTCGATAACATAATCTTAATTTCCACATCAGTTGTCTTTTTACCACTTTGACTGCAAGGAAAAAGTAGTATAGCGTTTGGTACGGTGTCTGTAATATTTACAAAAAAAAATTATATAGAAATCCTTCATATAGCCTCTAGATGACGAATCTGAACTTAGTTTATGTATCAATTATGTAGTATGTATCAATTTATGTAGTATGCTTATTATAAAAGTAGGAATAAAATGTTCCAAATTATGGTAGAAAATAAATTTTTGATTCATCATATAAAAACATTTAAAAAATTTAAAAATTAATCACTCGGAACTGAACCAAAAATTGAAAAAATCGTTATTTTTGCCGGAACTAAAACCGGAACTAAACCGATTATATATATATATATATATATATATATATATATATATATAACGAAAAATATAACGGTTCTAAACCTTGTTTCAAAAGGTCATTAATATTATTAATTAAATACATTTTAAAATGACATTACTTTTGTGACAATTTTTTAAAAAAAATATGGTATCATAAAAGTAAGTGAAAATTTTATTTTAAAAGTTTGATAACAAATAAATAACAGATTTGTTAAATTGAATAATAACTATAATTCTGTAACAAAATTGTTAAATTTTCACAAAGTTATTATCGACTATAATTAATATATATAATATATTATTATTATTGAATATTTGTTAGCAACGTTACTGCAACTAACAATTTTGTTACAAAATGATTGGTGATTATAATGTAATAATAAATACCTAGGCAGGATTTATTTTGTTTTGTCGATGTATAAGCCCAATTATTAACTGTAGACAATTGATGTAACGGTGCAGCTAGAGGCAGATCTGTTAGTGTTGTGTCAGATACAGTGCCAGCCTCCAATAATAGAACATTCCAGGAAGAATTTTCTGTTAATCGTCGAGCTAGTGTACAACCAGCTGTACCAGCGCCAATTATTATAAACTCAAATGTTCCTGCATCTATAATGATAAAAAAAATCAAAAAAAAAATATATTAGGTTATAGTATTTTGTTTTTGCGCTTAAATCGCCATCAATGTACTTTGATAAACTAATTAAATAATTAGTTAATTATTAATTAAAGAAAAATGCATTCACCTTGCCTGGGGTTTGAACCCGGGACCTTCTGTTTTGCGGCAACTAAGCCACAAGATCACAACAACGAGGTAATGCATTTTCTATATTTTGACTGTGATTATGATAAACTCATGAATTTAATCTAGTCAAGTACATCATATGACGTGTCTATAAATCTAACAACGTTAGTATATTTTATATTTTTACAAAAATATATAAATTGTCCAATTCTACCCGAAAGTGGAAAAGTTATGGTACAAGACAAAGTTGAGTTGTCTGAATAAACTACTATACTTTTTCTACGACCACAATTTATTTAATAAAACTATATTATTTATAAAAATATTCAGGCACGAGGCAATATATATTTGAAATAAAACGGCTTTAGGTTATAGTTCTATAGTAATATTTACTAATAATTGACGTTTCGATGAATTCAACGTACGTCTTCATCAGGATAAATGATGCAAATGACATTTGTTGAAAATAAACAGAACATAGAAACAAGTTACTAGGTAACAAAATATGTAACTATATCATAAAATTTATAATTAATGAAATCCGTATTTTATTTTGTTTGTTACCTAGTAACTTGTTTTTATGTTCTGTTTATTTACCAATAAATGTCATTTGTATCTTTTTTCCTAATGAAGACGTACGTTGAGTAGGTCGATTATTAATAAATATTAAAACAGAACTATAACTAAAGCTGTTTTATTTTAATATATTGAGTAGCTGGAGTGGTATGAATGAGAGTGTTTTGCGTGAGCGAAAGTTTCTAAGTAGTAGGAATAGAAGAGCATGTATGAGAGGAATTATGAATGTGGATGAAGCAAAAGTTGCTTGTTTGGATAGGAATGTTTGGAGGCGACTGATTTCGGAATGATGAAAAGAGTTTGTGACACACCCTTTTGGGTACATGGCGTGATTGTGTATGTATGTATGTATGAGTTTTGAAAGATTTTTTACTAATTTAATTAAACTAAATTTTTTATAAAAATATTTAGACATTAAGTAACATATATTTAAAATAAAAACGGCTTCAAATTATAGTTCTGTATTAATATTTACTAATAATCGACATTTTGATGAACTCAACGTACGTCTTCATTAGGAAAAACAATACCAATGACATTTAAAGTAAATAAACAGAACATAGAAACAAGTTACTAGGTAACAAATAAATAACTAAACTATAAAATTTATAAATTTTCAATTAAAGGAAGCCAAATTTTATTTAGTAACTTGTTTTTATGGAATGTTTATTTATTATAAATATCATTTGTATAATTTTTTTTCATCGATTATTAGTATTTTAATAGAATGTGTTTTAAAAGATTTTTTTTAAATTATAAATTATGAATAAATATTTTTGCATTAGAAAATTAATATAACTTTGTGTTTAAGTGTGTCTAATAGTGCTTTATCTAATTGTAATTAACTGATGTGGTAGTAGAAGTGGTATGATTTTTTTGCGTGAACGGAAGTTTTCAAGTAGTAAGAATAGAAGAGCATTATACAGGGTGATTCAGAACTAGTGTAAAAACTTTAACAGCTTATTCCTGAGGTCATTTTGAGCCAAAAATGTCATATGAACATAGGTCCTATTCCTTCTAGTTACCAAAATACAAGAGGTTGAAGTTCTATAAATAACACGAAATTTTCTAATTTTTGTAATCAAGATACTTTCGGAAAACAAGAGTTTTATTGAAAAGTCATGCCTTATTTGTCTTAATTAAAAATTGTTATACTTTTGATTGTATTTTTGTTTCATAATAGATGGTTATAGTACTGCTGAATATGTAGATATAATTTTTATTTATGGATTATGTAATGTAATGACAAATAAAGTATGACTTTTGCAATAAAACTCTTGTTTTCCGAAAGCATCTTGATTACAAAAATTTGAAAATTTCGTGTTATTTATAGAACTTCAAACTCTTGTATTTTGGTAACTAGAAGGAATGGAACCTATGTTCATATGACATTTTTGGCTCAAAATGACCTCAGGAATAATCTGTTAAAGTTTGTTACACTAGTGCTGAATCACCCTTTATAAGAAGAATTATGAATTCGGATGAAACTAAAGTTGTTTGTTTGGATAGGGATGTTTGGAGAAAACTGTTTTCTGGATGATGGAGAAAATTTGTGCCATATCCTTTTGGATACATGGCGTGATTGTGTACGTATGTAGAATAATTATAATTATAAAATTTACCCTGATAGCTTGTGCATGTAGTTTGAAAATCAGTAAAGCCATTTGGAAAAACGAAATTCAGAGCTGCATCATAAGCCGTATGATACTCATTTAGTAAGGAAGTATCTAAAATTTGTGCCGATAGGTAGGGTACAATTAGAACGAAAAATTTAAACAGTACAAGTATGAACTTCATTTTTAAAATTAAAAATTCGTATTTCATATGAGGAACGTGACACTGTTTATATAGTAAATGTAGTTTATTGCAATTATGATAAGTTTGAACTATTGAGATATTCAGAAGAAAAAGTTGGTTATTTATTAATTTTTTTATTTGGTTTGTTATTATCTTTACTATTATAATGTGCATTAGTTATTTTAGGTTTTTTTGTTAAGTTTTTCTAAAGATAAAATAGTAATTACGTATATTATTTAAAAAATTTCGGTAAAAGTAATTGCTGTAACATAAATTAATAACAAACATGATATATTAATAATTAGATAATTTTTTAACATTATATTTTTTGCTTTTACTATCTCTATGTTTGTTTAATATGTAAATATGTTTTAGATTATTATATATATATATATATATATATATATATATATATATATAAAATTTCGGTAAAAGTAATTGCTGTAACATAAATTAATAACAAATATGATATATTAATAATTAGATAATTTTTTAACATTATATTTTTTGCTTTTACTATCTCTATGTTTGTTTAATATGTAAATATGTTTTAGATTATTATTATTATATATATATATATATATATATATATATATATATATATATATGTGTGTGTGTGTGTGTGTGTGTGTGTGTGTTAATAAACAGAATGATTTAAAAACAAGATTAGAAGTTATGGGTAAACCCATATATAGACCACTTTGACATTTCTCGGAAAGTTGGCAACACTGTATTTTAATAATATTATAATTTATGTGAGCACTAGGAAAAACTTTTTTGAAAATTTGATCAAAATTGAATAAATATTGTAACCACAACGAATTTTTAAAAAATTTTGTGATATTTTTCTCGATAAGTTGGCAACACTGTATTTTGTTAAAATTGTATAATTTATTTAGGCACTAGGAGAATCTTTTATGAAAATTTTATTAAAATCGGTTAAAAAAGATTAGAAGTATATGGGTAAACCCATATATAGACCACTTTGACATTTCTCGGAAAGTTGGCAACACTGTATTTTAATAATATTATAATTTATGTGGGCACTAGGAGATACTTTTCTGAAAATTTGATCAAAATCGAATAAATAATGTAGCCACAATAAATTTTTAAAAAATTTTGTGATTTTTTTTTCGATAAGTTGGCAACACTGTATTTTGTTAAAATCGCATAATTTATTTAGGCACTAGGAAAAACTTTTATGAAAATTTGATTAAAATCGGTTAAATAAAATGGTCATAATAAATTTTTAAAAATTTTACTAATTCTTTTCTCGGAAAGTTGGCAACACTGTATTTTGTTAAAATTACATAAATTATATGAATACTAGGAGAATATTTTGTAAAAATTTAAGTAAAATTTAAATTTAAAAAAACTTTAGTAATTTTTTTTCGGAAAGTTGGTAACACTAAATATTAATAAAATTATATAATTAATGGGAGCATTAGGGAAATCTTTTCTGAAAATTTGATTAAAATCGGATAAATAACGTAGCCAATATGAATTTTTAAAAACTTTAGTAATTTTTTTCTCGGAAAGTTTTCATCACTGGAAAAAAATAAAACCACATGACCATCTTGGGTACTAGACAAACTTATCCTGAAAATTTCATTAAAATCGGTTGAACCGTCTAGGAGGAGTTGCGGCCACAAAATTTTGACTTACGACCGAGCGAGCGAGCGAGCTGACGACGCACATCCATACACCCACATAAACTAAGTTCAGATTCGTCATCTATGAAGGATTTCTATACAATTTTTTTTTTTTTTGAAAATTTTACAAACACCTTACCAAACGCTATACCACTTTTTCCTTGCAGTCAAAGTGGTAAAAATGTTCAGATTTAGACGGTATTTTTAACATTGCTTCATAGGACCACATGTTTACCAAAGTTGTCAATTTAACCGAAGTTATATTTTTTATAGTTTTTGGGATTCTGATTTGTAGAAGTAGAATTTGTATATATCTAATATATAAAATTCCTGTGTCACAGTTTTCGTAAAATATTCATAAAATATTCGATATAATATATAATCAGCCTTGTTTAATTTTTAATAAAATATCCATAATTATTGGTAATCAAATTTACATAAATATGTCCATATTTAATTTTATCTATATGTATGTTTTTTAAGTGACAAATAAAAATAATGTTTTTTTTTAGTATAATAAATAGTTCTTAAATGTTAAAAAATGTTATATATTATTATTATCAATAAAATTGTATATTAAAAATTATTACTTTCTATCATAAATGTTACACATTTTTTCTATTTCGATAATAAAATTTTTTATTTGTTCGTAATTTTCGTAAAAACAAAAAATGATAAACAAAATTTATGTAGTTTATATTCGTCTTACGATGTGATTACATTGTAGTTACAAAATGTAGTTGCAATGTAGTTACATTGCCTATAACTGTTTGTATCATTTATGTTTTTATGTAGTCTGTATTCGTCTAACAGGTTGAAACTGCAGTTACGAGAATAAGTTTTTAGTGATATAATAAAGTTATTTTTATTTATCTTATTTCCAAAATGTATCACAAAGTTACGGCTAATCAAGTTAAAAATTTATAGTTTGTCAAATATGTCTATGTATAAATAACAGA
The DNA here is from genome assembly GCA_963966155.1 of Clivina fossor. Lineage (NCBI taxonomy): Eukaryota > Metazoa > Arthropoda > Insecta > Coleoptera > Carabidae > Clivina > Clivina fossor. The sequence goes on from OZ014551.1 coordinate 39,245,794, forward strand.
ATTATAGAAAAACACGCAGGTTACAAAATATATTTGAATTAAAAAAAGAAAAATGTAGATTTTGTACAAAAGTTTTTTTTTTGTAAAGAGACCTGTTAATATATACGTATGTTTTAAATATTTACTTTTAAGATTTCACAATTTTGGTATTTATCTTAACCTATTTTAAATTTTCTGGAAAATTTGAAAAGAACTTTTAAAAATTGGAAAATGTCAATTTGTCTTTCTAATATTATTATATCTTTTCAAAATTTATTATAAATATCTTTACTAAATTACTTTAACAGTAAAAATCTTTCAGACCTCATTGTATTTAATTAAAACGGCTACAGGCTGTATTAATATTTATTAATAATCGACGTTTTGACGTATTTAACGTAGATCTTCATCATGAAAAAATGATACAAGTGACATTTATAGTAAATAAAGAGAACATAGAAACAAGTTATTATTATTATTATTCTTATAAGATCCTTTGAGGATCATAGGGCACCATTTGGTGTTTCTGTAGCATAAGCTTTAGATAGCCAGATTGCTAGCCTTACTATCTTTTCATTCTGAATATGTTATTTCCTTAATTGTATCTTTCCATTTTTGTTTATTTCTTGCTGTCCCTTTTAAATCGCTCCATTCTTTATGAATCTTCTTGTACTCTTCATATGTTTGTCTTTTCCAGGTTGTTGATGGTTTTCCTTTTCTTCTTTTCCCTTTAATTGTGTAGACAAGTGCTTGTTTCGTAATGTCGTCATTTTCTTTTCTTAACGTATGGCCTATCCAGTTCCATTTGCGTTTCATAATTGTAATTTCGATCGGTTCTTGGTCGCATTTCTTCCATAATTCTTCGTTATTTATTGTTTTTGTTCAATATATTTGTAAAATTTAATGTCTGTTTTCTTTGGTCACCATGATTCCGAGGCATATAACAATATAAAATTTCCAGATAATTTGTAGCATATTGAAAGACTCCCGTGCTTTGTAAATTCTCTTTTTTATATCTTCTCCACTATCTCCTTTTTCATCCATAATACTACCTAAGTAGCAGTATTTTCTCGTTTCCTTCATTATTTTATCTCCGATTTTAATCTCAATATTATTTCTCTTGTTTATTCTTAGTAATTTAGATTTTTTCACGTTTATTTGTAGTCCTATCTTTCCTAGAAACAAGTTATTAGGTAACAAATTAAGTAACTAGATCAAAAAATTTATAAATTTACGTAGGAACGTCGATTATTAATAAATATGAATACGGAACTACAACCTAAATCTGTTTTATTTTATTAAATTACTTTATTTCAAAATATTTTTTTCTGTTTTCCAGGCCTAAGTTTCACATAAAACGTTGTAAATCTTCATCAGTGAGTTAATTAGGTAGCTTGATTTTCAACTGTTTTTGAATTACCTTATTAATTGGTTAGTTGTTAACGAGATAGTTAAGCGTTTAACAATATTTCATGTAGAAAAATATGTTATTATACTACATATAGAGAAAAATTAGTAAATTATTAGTTATCAGAAATAATTGAAATCCAACTTATAAGTATTACAACTGACGGAATAAAACCTAATTTGGACAAAATTCAAGCAATAAAAAAATTTTCAATTCCTAAAACAGTAAAAGAAATCAAATCATTTTTAGGACTACTAGGTTATTATAAACGTTTCATAGACAGCTTTTCAAAATCACAAAACCCTTGTTTAAAAAAAGGTCACAAAATTGACCCAAAAAATAAAGATTACATAGCATGTTTCGAGAAATGCAAAACTCTCCTCTCTAACAATCCTATTCTCCAATACTCCGATTTTTCTAAAGATTTCATCCTTACAACAGATGCTAGTAATTACGCTATTGGCGCGGCGCTATCTCAAAAACACCAAAATAATAAAGACCTTCCTGTCGCCTACATATCTAGAACACTTAATAATCATGAAATAAATTACAGCACAATAGAAAAAGAACTTTTAGCTTTTGTATGGGCTACCAAACAATTTCGCTCGTATTTATTAGGTCGAAATTTCAAAATTGTAACAGATCATCGTCCACTAGTTTGACTAAATTCATTAAAAGAACCGAATCAAAAACTAATACTTTGGCGTTTGAAACTTGAAGAATTTAATTATACTATAGAATATAAAAAAGGCTGTCAAAATTTCGTAGCTGACGCTCTATCTCGGATCAAACCAGAATTCAAAATAGAATATAACAAGATTAGAAGTATATGGGTAAACCCATATATAAACTACTTTGACATTTCTCGGAAAGTTGGCAACACTGTATTTTAATAATATTATAATTTTTGTGGGCACTAGGAGATACTTTTCTGAAAATTTGATCAAAATCGAATAAATAATCTAGGCACAATAAATTTTTAAAAAATTTTGTGATTTTTCTTCTCGATAAGTTGGCAACACTGTATTTTGTTAAAATTGCATAATTTATTTAGGCACTAGGAAAAACTTTTATGAAAATTTGATTAAAATCGTTAAATAAAATGGTCATAATAATTTTTTTTAAATTTTACTAATTTTTTTCTCCGAAAGTTGGCAACACTCTATTTTGTTAAAATTGCATAAATTATATGAATACTAGAAGAATCTTTTGTGAAAATTTGAGTAAAATCGGTTGAATAACATAGCCATAATAAAAATTTTAAAACTTTATTAATTTTTTTCTCGGAAAGTTGGCAACACTGAATATTAATAAAATTATGTAATTAATGGGAGCATTAGGGAAATCTTTTCTGAAAATTTGATCAAAATCGGATAAATAACGTAGCCAATATGAATTTTTAAAAATTTTAGAAATTTTTTTCTCGGATAGTTGGCATCACTGGAAAAAATCAAAATCACATGACCATCTTGGACACTAGACAAATTTATCCTAAAAATTTCATTAAAATCAAATTCAAACAAAATATCCATGCTTAAATTACTACAATTTAAATAACAAAATTTTTATTCAAAAAAACCCAAAATTAGTTTGTCATTTAGTAACAAAAGAAACTTATTCTCATACACCAAAACTTAAAATTATAAAAATTTGTCTTGAAAAGCTGCTAAATTATTGTTTGCAAAATAAAATAAACGAATTAGACATGCCAAAAATTTGTTCCGGCTTAGATAAACAAAATTGGAATGAAATAGAAAATATAATTAAAGAAATATTTCAAAATTCTAATATTAAAATTAATGTTTATTTAGAACCAAATAATATAGAACTAAATTTAAATTCAGACACAGATTCAGTTATCGTAGAGGCAGGTAGCGAAATCGAAACAATCGATATTGTACATTCTGACGACGAGAGCCCAGTAAACAGTTTAACATATTCAGATATTGCTATAAACTCATGTAGAAATCAAATAGTAGTTAAAGAAACAATAGATAAAAATGAAATCAAAATTAACAAACTCTTCGACAACAAAGTATTACGAATTTACTTATATTTGAATAAAATCAATAGTAACAAATCTATTTTAAATTTTATCAAAACTTATTTGCAACCCGGAGTAACATAATATTGTCTAATACCAGAAATTTATAAATTAAATTTTAATGCTGTTTTACAAACTTATTTCAATCATAATAGCTATAAATTAGTAGCTTGCAAAACAATGAATAATGATATCGAAAATAAAGAAGAACAACAACTCACTATAAGAAACTAACATGAGAGTAAGACTAACCACAGGGGCATTACAGAAACTTATAATAAACTAAAAAAAACATACTATTGGGCCAATATGATAAAAGACATATAAAATTTTATAAATAAATGCAACGTTAGTCTCACTACTAAATACGAAAAAAATCCTATTCAAATTCCAAACATTAAAACACCAACGGCGGATACCCCTTTTGAAAAAGTGCATATCGATATCCTGTCACTTGAGCAAATTAAAATATTAACGATAGTAGATTCCTTTTAAAAATTTGCAATAGCATATATTTTAAAAGATAAAAACGCAATAACTATTTTAAACAAATTAATAAAATATTTCACACATTTTGTAGTACCAAAAATAAAAATAGTATCAGATAACGATGAAATAGTGAACTATATGGATAATTTTAAATTTAATAATTTATTATAATAATATTTATATTATTTTAATTAAAATTAGTCTAAAATTAAATTAATAAAAATACCTATAAAATATTTAAATTTAATAAACATGAATTGCTTTTCCTGTTTATTAATTAAAATTGTATTCTAAAAATATTGTTTGTTTACTAGTTATTTAAGAAACCGCTTATTTTTAATAAATATACAATTTCTTTTATATTAATTCTTTAAAAGTTTAATTAGTACACCATCAAATTTATTTACTAAATTAAAATGAAAATATATATATTATTACTATTTTAAATAATTTATATTTATTTATTTATATAATAAATATTAAAATAAAACAAAAACATTTTAAAATATTTTATTATTTGTATCTAGTACCTTTATTATATGGTTGGTAGTATCTTAGTGAATTTAGTATTCTTATGGTTGGCATTATCACTGACAGGCTTGTTTGAATTAGTTTACGATTTTTCAGTTGTTTTAGTGCTCGCACGTTCATTGTGTGAAAAGTATTTTAACGGTTTGATTCCACGTTATTTTTGTTAATAAATCTATTGGAAGATGGAAGATCAACTTGTTAATTTTACCAAAGGTAAATAATATAATAAATTACAAATAATGTAGTATATGATAATAAATGATTCAAATTTTTGTAGGAAAGAAATTCCTAGAAGACAGGAAATTTCTTCAGGAATGTATGGAAGGTGAGTTTCTTTTAATTTATATATATATTTCAAAATTAGCTAAATTTAAATTTTTCTTATAATGTTATAGCATTTGCACCTAAATCAATGAAAAAGACTGCATCAACCAAGAAAAAAGTTGTATATCGACCATTGAGAAGAGCAGAACTTGAGAAAGGTATGTGTAATAAATAATTTATATTATCGGTAATTTACACTAGAAATATTACTGTAACGAATTTTTTCGAGACATTTTTAACGATTTTTTTTTAAAAAAACTACACGATTTGAAACGTTGAAACATTTTTAATTAATGGTCGCATTCAGCAGACATGAACTTGTTTGTGGTTGTAAACTTATGTTTATCTCACAATCAAATTCATGTTTTGACTTTGACTATTTGTTTTTTTTTTGTTAATTTTATTATTATTTTATCAAATGAGAGGATATTTTCTGACACGTTGGTTTATTTTTCGTAAACTAATACTTTAAAATTTCGATTACGAAAGCTATTGGCTTTAATTTTTCAAAGTTTGTCATAGATAAGTAATAAAAAATTTCGAATTTCACAAATTAATTAAAATCCTTTAAAATTATGGTAAAATCTATAAAATCATGGCAAAATCCTAGTAAAATCATAGCTAACATCCGTAAAAATCATGAATAGTTCGTAAATATTTAGTGCATATTTACTGAAATATTTTTTGAAAAAGAATTAAAACACATTAAAAAATTCCTATACGATCTATAATTCATTAAAAATCTCAAGTAAAATTCGCTACAATTTAAAAATTTTCATATGAAATCGAGTAAAATCATGGTAAAATCTTTAGAATTTTACTTAAAATTTATAAAATTATGTAAAATCTTTACAATCTCGCTTCAAAATTATGCTAAAATCGCTTAAAATCAGAGCTGTGCACAAGTACAAGAAAAAAGGATTTAAATACAAGTACAAGTACTTTGTTGAAAAATGTACTTAAGTACAATTACTTTCATTTTAAAAGTATTTAAATACAAGTACAAGTACAGTACTTGTACTTGCAATTTCAGGTATAAGTACAAGTACATATAAAAATACGAAAATTGAAGAAAAAACATTTAGTTTATTTTTTTTTACTTACATTTAGTATAATTATTACTCCTATATTTTATTAGCTTTTAATAATACAAGTTTTTCAAAATTTTCGTCCGAGAAAGCGTGTCGTTTCGGGGTGTAAAACGTTTTATTTAAGAAAAAAATAACGACTAAGAAAAACAACTAATAGCATTGAATACAGCCGCTGTTTGTACTACACAGTTCCCAGAAAAGTCCATATTGTTCGGCTTATTGATACAACATTTTAATAATAAATCATATATTTAACTAACTTACCGTACCAATGAAATGATTTTATAACTAAAAAATACAGTGAATTGCTTAGTTCGAGAATACGAGACAAACTAGATCTGCGAAATTTTGCAGGTTGAAACCTGAAAAGCAAAAGTACTTGTCCATGTACTTGTAACACACAAGTACAATTCCAAAAATATTGGACTTAAGTACAAGTACAATTACACAATGAAAAATTGTACTTAAATACAAGTACAAGTACAATAAATATGTATTTAAGTACAATTTAAAGTACATGTACTTAAGTACATGCACAGCTCTGCTTAAAATCATGCTGAAATCGCTTACAATCTTCTTTAATATCGAGCTAAAATCCTAGGATTGTATAATCCGGTGTATAAAATTTAATGGAGTGGTTTCTTTCTCGAAAGCACAAATATATTCATTCACAAATATAGACAAAAGATTTATTTGAATGATTTTGATGGTATACGATTGCGTGGATGTCCGATGAGTAGTTGAAGTGGGGTATGATTGAGAGTGTTTTGCGTGAGCGAAAGTTTCCAAGTAGTGAGAATAAAAGAGCATGTATGAGTGAGGAATTATGAATGTTGATGAAGCGAAAGTTGATGTGCTGGATAGGAATGTTTGGAGGCGACTGATTTCGGGATGATGAAAAGAGTTTGTGCCACACCCTTTTGGGTACATGGCGTGATTGTGTATGTATGTATGTGTAATAAATAAAACATTTGTATATTTTTGTAGAATACGGTCCGCTGTGGAAATTACCAAAAGCAAAAAAACCACTTTGGCCGGATGAAAGGAGCAATAAACGGAAAAGCATTGTGAAGCCAGATCGACATAACGCCAGAGCTACAATCAGGACTTCGACTTCCACACAGCTACGAACAGCTACGACGAAGTCTAGCAGAACTCCTAGTCAAACAACAACCAAAAGTAGAATACCTAATTTGAATAGAAGAGCGTTATTCGATAAATCAGTTCCGTCTACGCTGAAAACAAAAACACCGTCTACAGGCGCAATTCCAAAAAATCAATCCACAATAGTTGAATCATTTGCGTCCCCATGCCTCGAAATAAAATCTACAAAACAGCCACCACAATCATCACACATGCCTACTATTCGAGAATCATCCGAATCGAATTGTTTAGTTTCGGAAATAAATGCTAAATCCGATGCTAAAACCACCCGTTACGAAAACAAAACGGAAAAATTATTAAGCACCATCTTAGAACGAATTGAATCCATGGAAATTGGTCAAAAAAATCTTCAAGCATCGTTGCAGAAAATTGAAGATAAATTTGACCAGTTTGTTGCTCGTTTCGAAAATAAACCGGAAACAGAACGAAATCGATCGAAGTGTGTGTGTGCTACTACTACAAATAAAAATACGACGAGGTTTTCGAATCTAATTTCATTTAACGATTCTGGCTGCTTGCCTCTACCGCTAACTCCGAATATAATAGTGCCTCCAGCATCTTCTCCCGATGGTTCAATTCCGCCTGAAAACGCAAATTTACCTTGCGAACAGAACGCAAGTCCACAACAACTCGTTAATTCTCTTGTAAAAGAAGATTCGTCCATCGACAAAAAAATGGACGATATTTCATCTTTGTCCGGAATAAGTACATATTCGTTTCGCAAAAAAACATCAGCAGCAATTCCAAAAGAACAAACCAAACATTTATCGAGTGAAAATAACACGAAATTGGACGATATTTCGTCGCAGAAATCAAATGATCCTATCTGCTCATTCTTACCCAAAACTACAGATGAATTTCGGGCTAAAGGAGCTATTCCAAAATACCGATCCCATTTCGTCAAAATTTCATCAACTGAAAATGCCAGGAAATCAGACGATGATATTGTGTCAGTAGTAGAATTAAATCGAGAAACTTCATCCGTCCGAAATGATCCACCACTCGTCTTCTCAAAAGGTGCTGCAATTCGAAAACAGGTCGTAAAAAATCCATCGAATACAAATACCGATTATAAATGCGACAATTTTGCTTCGTTGGAATTACGACTAGAAGAAAATGCCGAATATTCACCGGACTCGAGCGTGCTAGACGATTCTGCCTGCTCGCCTTTACCAGATTGCGCGAAATTAATTCGCGGAAATGTTTCAACGCCGCAGAGCACAACTTTAACGGAAGACGACAGATCAGCGAAAATCAAATCACAGTCGAATAAAGTAGTTGATGAAACAATGAAAGTTTACAACGATTTGCGTAAACGTGTTCCATTGTTGTGTACACCGAAAACAATCGAGACGAATCGGACAGCTTTCAGTCTTATGACGCCCAGTGTTAAAACCGATAATAAAAAATATATTTCGCGTCTTGTTCAAGAACAAATTTTAGCTTTAGAAAATGACGAATAGTATAGACGGTTTTATTTGTGTGTTCATAATTTTAATTTAATTTTATTTTTAATTTAATAATTTTACATTCGATTTATTCGTTTAATACTGCATATTTATGATAACTAGTTATTAGAAAAATTTGCTAATTTATCTACAATTAATAATTTAATAATCAGACAGAATTATCATGTAAAAAAAAAAATAATCAAATATTTAATTGTCAATATTTTTATTGTGTATTATTATTTCGATTTCCAAAAAATATATATGTTGTTATTTGTAATAAAGAGTAATCATGGTTTTTTTTTTTTTTCAAATAAAAAACATATGTGAAATAAGAGAAAATTGCATTTTTCAATGAAAATGATGAAAATTATTTTTTTACAAATAAACTACACATAAATAAATTCCGAAATTAATACATAATTACTATATTAACAATTAAAAACATATATATTTTTTGGAAATCAAAATAATAATAAAGAAAATATTTACAATTAAATATTTGTTTATTTTTTTTATATGCTAATTCTGTAAATATATAAAAATTGTTATTAAATTATTAATTGTACATAAATTAGCTAATTTCCCTAATATTTAGTTATCATAAATATGTAGTATTAAACGAATAAATCGAATGTAAAATTATTCTTTTTTGTATTCTCATCATTTTATAATATTTAAAAAATCGAACATGTTTTACAATATGCACTAGACAGTGATGTAATATCGCAAATTTTTCATATATTTATTTCATGTATTCACGATGTAAATAAAATAATGTACATATTAATATAATGTTAAATGTATCAGTATTTTTGTGTTAAATATTTAAATAATATTGAATTGTTGTATTTAATAAACAGATTTTATGAAAATGTATATTGTATAATCTCTTTTTAATATATGCTATATTTATATAAAATTCACAAATTGCTTAAAAATTTACCATATACTTCATTTTAAAAATTATATTTCATCGTAATTTAGATATTTATGGTAATTGAACTTATTCGAAAGTTCATTAACCTATTGACCTACTAAATTCATTTACGAAAAATCTAATAGATATTCGACCTTATATTGACGTTACATAGGGTTTAAAATGGTTCAAAATTACTTTGACCCAGTTAAATAGTGAATTATACAGTGGTCCAATTGTCTTGTTGAATTTATTACAATTTTATTAATAACATATTATATTCAATAAAATACTATAAAATTAGTCGGTCATCTAGTAAATAAATGTAAGTAAAATTATTCGAGATTTGATGTCAGAGTTCTTAATTTAATTCAGCTAAAAAATATGTTCTTTTGACATCTAGACCCATCTATTGACGACAATAAAAAAAAATTAGAGCTTATAACATTCACGCAATGCAACTATGTTAAAATGGTTGCCTATATATCAGTAATGAAACTAAATATAACAACAAAACTAATGAATAGCAAAAACAAATAAATAAAAGACTTTCTATTTAAATGAATTCAGGAAATTTAATAAAAATAAACAAAAAAAAATTGTTAAGAAAATAACAGAAAATATAAATAAATATATTCTTTAATCAACAATATTTTTTAAAAAGCATTATTCAGATTTAGAAAGAACTATAAGATCTAATTTATATAGATTTTTTTTACGAAAATAAAACAATTTTTTTAGTCAACTTCTTCAATATATATATATATATATATATTCATCTTTTATTTATACAAAAATACAGCTTTAAATTGTATTTATTATTACAAGTTTTATCATTCATCCTACATTTCAACGGTTTGGTACTTGCATGTCCAAAAATGAGCTATTTTCATATATTTTGCATATACGATTTTTAATTAATATAAAATACATAATATGCGACGTGCCATAGGAAAAGAGACTTTTAACTTTATTCAAGTCAATTTTGAGTTATTAGTATCACTGAAAAAAAAAAACACACACATATTGTCTCAATAGTTGCGTTGAAAATTTTATTAAAATATTTTCCAAAAACTATTCAACACTGTCTGAATTTACAAGTTTGAAAAAGTACGTTAAAGTTTTTGCATTTGATTTGTAACATATTTCGACGTCTTACTTCCTAAATATGAAAAAAAATCTAGCATTGAAAAAATTAAACTCAAATAGGTTTTAGTTTGCTTTGTGAAAATAAAGTCCCTTTTCTTGAGCCAGATCACATATGTGCAGAGAAGTGATTCTTTTTTTTTTAATTAAAAATTTTATCACATAAGACTTATTCGTCTTTTCTTCCTGTTCGTGAAAATGTATTTTTTTGATTATCATGTCGGTTTACGTATTTCACTGTTATTTTCATTTTTAAATTCAAAATTTTCTTTTACATGTCTTTCAGCTTGCAAACATCCATTTTCTGATTTTATCATACGTTCATCTATTTCACAATTCTTCAAATAAATATCACTGAATATTATTTCGCTTTTATTCTCATTTTCAAACTCATAATTTTCTTCCACTTTCACAAGATGTACGTTAATTTCGGAAACATTACTTTTTACCGCTACCTCGAAATCAGTTATCAGTTCTTCATTACTTTCGCTCTGTACAGATAGATTTCCTAATTTTATAATAGGTACATTGGTTTCATCCGAGTAAATATTTTCTATCGTTTTCACAAGATGTAAGTTAACTTCGGAAACATTACTTTTTAACGCTACTTCGGAAAAACCCGTTATCAGTTCTTCATTACTTTCGCTCTGTACAGATATATTTTCTAATTTTATAATAGGTTCATTGGTTTGATAATTTTCCGAGTAAATATTTTCTTTCGTTTTCGCAAAATCTAAATTAAATTCAATTGATTTGGAATCTAGATTAGAATCTATCAATTCTTCTTTAATTTTAATTAATTCGCATGATTCATTCAAATTCTCACGATCTATCTCCATATTGAATTTATTTTCAGGAGTATCAAAATTTTCGCTAATAAATTCTTCTTTTATTTCTGTACTCTTTTCCGATTTTAAATGCTGTAAATGCTGTTTTAAAAATTTGTCAGTCTCAAAGAATTTTTTTATAAAATCATAAGCATTATTTAATTTGGCAATGCATATTGTACATATGCCATTTGGTAATTCATTTTCTGATTCAAGCTGGAAAAAATTCAAAACAAAAACATATTAAAACTAAAACTTGTAAAAGTATCATATCAGTTGATTTAAGGTCAAGTTGTCGATGTACCTCCGCGATTTCGATGAAACTTTGTCTAAATATTCCTCTAACAATAACAATAACGGGGAAAATAATAATAATAAGTATAATAATAAATATTCAATAACTAACCTAACCTGACCGCCACTTATTATTATTTTTCTCGTTATTGTTATTGTTAGAGGAATATTTAGACAAACTTTCATCGAAATCGGAAGTGAAGAGTAGTTCATCGACAACTTGACCAAAAATATCAAGAATACAAAGTTCTGCTCATATAAAAACGGCTAGAATGCCTTAAATGGTTAAAAATCGCTCATTTAATAATATAGAAAAAATATTTAGGGTTTACTGTTTTTCTAAATGCATTTACTTGGATTTGATTTCGAAGTTAAACGCATTTTAATCCATTCTACTTACAATTTCTGTTCCGCAAATCGTATATAATTTATCTTTGAATGTATGATTTTCTGAATCCATATGCATTAATGTTGCTGATACATCTTTGGTGGTTGCACACAATCGACAATATTTCATAAAAATATCCATATCCATTGTTATTTCGTCAGGTTTTGGACTCATTGCTAAAATTATATAGAAAAAGACGTAAACACTATTAACTATTAAAATTATTTGTATTTTTAATTTAATTTATCGATTTATGTAAATGGTTTTACGATTTTCGAAAATAAGAGTATATTAATTATTTTTATGCTCTTATGAATATATATATATATATTTTTCTGTTTATAATTTACTAAATATTAAAAATAAAAAAAAATGTATATCATTATAGATTGCATTATCATTAAATATTATTTAATATATTTTGAATATTATTGTATTACTTAATTTCTTAATTTTAATATTTATTTTATGTTAGATGTATCTAGATAATTAGTCAATTGTTCAAATAAAATTTACTTTAGTCAAGAGAACTAATTAATTAAAATTGATCTAAATCATTGATTAATATCAAAAAAATAAAATGATTAAAATTATTGTGATTTAAATCAAATGTATTATTTATCACGTAAGTCAAACATGTATTGGTCACAAAAACAATTATGTACATTAATAAAGAATATAAATGCAATTTTTGAACTATAATTTAATAATATCTACAAAATTAAAAAAATTATATTATTTTTATTATAAGTCAACCAGCTAAATAATTATTGGCATAAAGTATAGATGGCAGCACTAACTACATCGTGATTATCGTATCTGGGGAAAATAAAATCACCCAGCTAAATACTGCGCAAACGTTTATTTTAAACATGTAATGTCAGGCACTAAATACTGTTTTAAAAATAATGGAGTATTTGTTTTAAATAAATATTCAAAATTTACAACATTCATTAGCAGATAATAATAATAATAATAATAATTATACATAATCAATATATGTTTGACTACTTGTAACAAACTGTCATTTCTTTGTTAACCTCAAAAGTCAAACTATTTTAAAAAAACAAATAGATATTTGTATACCTGTTTCCGATATTTGCAGTATTTGATCAATGTTTTCAGGTTGTTTTGTTTCATCTTGCAAAAAATTATCATTTTCCGTTGCAATACTTTGCAGCGCCGATGAAGATATTACATTCGCACTAGCAATTTTCTTTTGACGTATATTACACAGATTACGTCCTGTTTCCGATATTTGGTCGATGTTTTCAGGTTTTCTTGTTACATCTTGTAAAAAATTATCATCTTCCTTTGATATATTTTGCAGTGGCGATTCTAATATTTCAGTCGCAGTATCAATAATTGTCTTTCCCTTTCGACGTGCATTACGCATTCGTAGTTTCATAGATTTTCGCCTTTTTGACAGTGTTAGTTTCCTGCCGTTATTGCAATTTATCCCCATAATACATAAAACACTTAACTTTCACGTGATAAGAACACTGATTTAGGAGTATATAAGAGCCCTGTGTCATATAATGCCGTGACGTAAGCTACACTGCAAACTTTAAACACCTAACATCAGGGTTGGACTGGATAAAAATTGGCGCCCGGGAAAAGTTGCTGGATAGGCCAATTTTATATTTCAAAATTATTCAAATACGTTATGTTTTTATATATTTTTTATTCTAATAAACATGGCAATGATATTACAGAAAAATAAAGATGAATTGTAAAAATTACACAAATAAAATTGAAGGTGCTTTGGGAACTTTTGCTAGGAATGATGTAAATGTTTCCAAAGAAGCCCGTTTGAGTATATACAATGCAGTTTTGGTGCCTATGTTGATGTATAGAGTAGTGAATGTTGGGTTAGGTTGCAAAAGCATAAACGGAAAATGACTGCTGTGGATATGAGATTTTTACGTGGGGTATGTGGTGTAACTATAGGAGAGATCGGGTACGAAATACGATTAGTGTATGATGAGTTTGAAATTGAAAAAAAATGTTGTAACAAAAGTTGGTGTTTGTCAGTTAAGATGGTTCGGACATGTTTAGCGAATGCGTCTAATAAACGTTTGCTGTTAAAAAGATTTATTTGAATGATTTTGATGGTACATACGTTTGCCCAGTGGATCAGTCCGATGAGTAGTTGGAGTGGTATGATTGAGAGAGTGGCTTGAGTGAGCGAAAGTTTCAAAGCAGTAGAAATAAAAGAGCATGTATGAGAGGAGGAAATATGAATGTGGATGAAGCGAAAGTTGCTTGTGCTGGATAGGAATGTTTGGAGGAGACTGATTTCGGGATGATGAAAAGAGTTTGTGCCACACCCTTTTGGGTACATGGCATGATTGTGTATGTATGTATGTATGTAAAGTTATAATACATAAAAACCATATTTCCGATATTATGTTTATACTTGTGCTTTAAAAAAATATAATAATTTCAAATAAAAAAAAAACTTTTCCTTATTAGCAAAAATTTACTAATATACCTACATAGAAAATATCACGCCATATTATTCAATTGAATGGAGTTCTTATTCATTCTAAATTCAACTAGAAATTATTATACGCCAATTACACGCAAAACACTTTCTATCATACTAAATTCAATTGCTTATTAAACAATTGGATTGGAATTAACTGCACTATAATTTAGAATATATTCACTTTAATAAAGATCATATTCACTTTGATAGAAACATTCATAACAAATATATTGCGCAAAAAAATGCACTATAATTAAATTTATTCAACTTTTAAAAAAAATATTTTAACTTTGAGCAAAACATAATGCACAAAAAACAATATTATCACTTGTATTAATTACTTTTCACTATAAAAACGGATACTTTCCACTATAAAAATGGATACTTTCCACTTTGTGAGCTGTCAATCATTTACGCCAGTCTCGATACGTATTATTTGCGCTGATGAATAAGCACTTATATAGAATAATAACATAAACTAAACAACCTAAACCTAACCTAACATACCCCAAGCCAACAGTGGCGCAGATGATAGGATTTCCAGTAGCATTTATAGTGCAAATTATTCAAATTAAAGTTTAGGTTGTACCATGTGCAAAGTATCTAATTTATAGTGGAAAGTATCTAAACTAATCAAGTGCATTCTATTTTAATTCAAGTGCTTATATATTTCCCTTAAATAATTATTTATTTATATTTAAGATAAACTCAGTCCTATTCTGAGTCCTATTTTTACCACTTTGACTGCAAGGAAAAGTGGTATAGCGTTTGGTACGGTGTATGTAACATTTAAAAAAAAAAAATTGTATAGAAATCCTTCATATAGCCTCTAGATGACGAATTCGAACTTAGTTTATGTGGGTGTATGGATGTGCGTCGTCAGCTCCTTCGGTCGTAAGTCAAAATTTTGTAGCCGCAACTCCTCCTAGACGGTTTAACCGATTTTAATGAAATTTTCAGGATAAATTTGTCTAGCACCCAAGATGGTCATTTGGTTTTATTTTTTTCCAGTGATGCCAACTTTCCGAGAAAAAAATTACTAAAGTTTTCAAAAATTTATTATGGCCATGTTATTTAACCGATTTTACTCAAATTTTTACAAAAGAATAATGAGTACTATAATTTGGTGAACAAACAAATTTGGTGAACAAACCAGGGTACCCCCTTGAGAGATTTTCAAAAATTTAGTTTTTAATTTTTTTCTACTAAACGATGCAACCTAGAATAATGGTTTGTTCACCAAATTATAGTACTTATTATTTTTCATTTTTCCATGTCATGTTTATTTTCCTACACCTCATAGTTTTTGAGAAAAAAAATAAAAACCAAAAAATCAAAAAAAAATTCTAGAGCCCACACGGCACATGCTAGCAAATTAAAACTAAAACCAAATTATAGAACTTATTATGTCCTATCGAAAAGTATTCTAAGTATTTCTTCGAATTTTATTCGAGAAAGTAGTATATCGCTATTTCTCGAAATTACATGTTAAAGTCCTATGTTCCGGGGTCGCGGTCAACACACTATATATCATTGAAAAGAAAAAAAAATTCTCTATTTAACTAAGTCAGAGCCGACTATGATTTGTATTTAAACAAGATTAGAAGTATATGGGTAAACCCATATATAGACTACTTTGACATTTTTCAGACAGTTGGCAACACTGTATTTTAGTAATATTATAATTTATGTGGGCACTAGGAGATACTTTTCCGAAAATTTGATCAAAATCGAATAAATAATGTAGCCACAATAAATTTTTAAAAAATTTTGTGATTTTTTTTCTCGATAAGTTGGCATCACTGTATTTTGTTAAAATTGCATAATTTATTTAGGCACTAGGAAAAACTTTTTATGAAAATTTGATTAAAATCGGTTAAATAAAATGGTCATAATAAATTTTTAAAAATTTTACTAATTTTTTTCTCCGAAAGTTGGCAACACTGTATTTTGTTAAAATTACATAAATTATATGAATACTAGGAAAATATTTTGTGAAAATTTGAGTAAAATCGGTTGAATAACATGGCCATAATAAAATTTTTAAAACTTTAGTAATTTTTTTCTCGGAAAGTTGGCATCACTGAATATTAATAAAATTATGTAATTAATGGGAGCATTAAAGAAATCTTTTCTGAAAATTTGATCAAAATCGGATAAATCACGTAGCCAATATGAATTTTTAAAAACTTTAGTAATTTTTTTCTCGGAAAGTTGGCATCACTGGAAAAAACCAAAACCACATGACCATCTTGGGCACCAGACAAATTTATCCTGAAAATTTCATTAAAATCGGTTGAACCGTCTAGGAGGAGTTGCGGCCACAAAATTTTGACTTACGACCGAGCGAGCTGACGACGCACATCCATACACCCACATAAACTAAGTTCAGATTCGTCATCTAGAGGCTATATGAAGGATTTCTATACAATTTTTTTTTTTTTTTGAAAATGTTACAGACACCGTACCAAACGCTATACTACTTTTCCTTGCAGTCAAAGTAGTAAAAAACACAACTTTATGTTATAACCCGAGAATTAACGGAGATTTATAATATCCGTTAAGACCATTTCATTCTACTAAAAAAAGTGCCTTAAGAATGTGAAAATTATTTTCGTCTAATTTAAAAAACCATCGAGATATCTCCATTTATCAAAATACGGAAAAAGCGAACTTTTCGCCATAACTCAAAAACAAAAGACGATAGCTAATTTTTGTTTTCATAATTGAGTTTCTCTCAAAAAAAGAGATCGAGAATGAGCGGTTCATTTTTCCATATCTCTTATAGTTTCCGAGTTCCCCTATGAAAACGTCCAAATTTGCCCACCCTGTACCCAAAAGGATGTGGCACAACGCACAAACTCTTTTCATCATCCCGAAATCAGTCGCCTCCAAACATTCCTATCCAGCACAAGCAACTTTTGTTTCATCCACATTCATAATTTCTCTCATACATGCTCTTTTATTCCTACTACTTGGAAACTTTTGCTCACGCAAGCCACTCTTTCAATCATACCACTCCAACTACTCATCGGACGTCCACTTGCAAACGTATACCATCCAAATCATTCGAATACATCTTTTTAATCAAACGTTCATTAGACGCATTCGCTCAACATGTCCGAATCATCTTAACAGACTAACACCAACTTTTGCTACAAAAAAAATAAGTATTTTTATTTTTTTTTAACTCTAAAACTTTATATTGTTTATATTAATGTAATAATATCGAAATTACTAACTGAGTGATTTTAACATCTAAAAATAAAATCTTTCATTTGTTAGTAATTAAATCTATTTTATATTATAATATGTGCTTAAAAAAATTTTTTATTATTGAAAATGAGGGAATATGTAATTGCACGACAAAATTGGTATTGCAAACGACAAAAATGGTAAAATTCACGATAAATTTGATATTTCAAACGACATGTATAGCACGAGAAAAATAACAAATTACAAATATAGTTATGACAAATTATCAAACTATTTTTTTTTTATGGGTTTTAATTAATTGCATTTTAATTTAGAATATATTCACTTTAATTTAGATCATATTCACTTTGATAAAAACAATTTGCACTCATAACAAATATATTGCACGAAAAATAAATTATTACACTATAATTAAATTTATTCAACTTTTAAAAAAATATCTTAACTTTGAACAAAACATAATGCACACCAAAAAAATGTATTATTATTTGTATTAATTGCCTTTCACTATAAAAGGGACACTTTCCACTATAAAACGGATACTTTTCACTTTGGGGGCTGTCAATCATTTACGCCAGTCGATACCTATCATTTGCGCCGATGAGATAAACGATTATATTGAATAATAACATAACTAAACAACATAAACCTGACCTGACCTACCATAAGCTTATAGTAGCGCAGATGATAGGGTTTTGTAGCGTTTATAGTGGAATGTATCAAATTTATAGTGCAAATTATTCAAATTAAAGTTTAGGTTGTACAAGGTGCAAAGTATCTAATTTATAGTGGCAAGAATCCAAACTATAGTTCCATGTAGCAAGTACATTCTATTTAATAGGTAAATTTTTCATTTTTTTTTTTAGATATTTATACATCTGAAGTAAAAAAGTTTTTTTTTTTTGGCTATAAGAACTTTGTACACATACATTTTTGTCGTCAGAAAAAATATTTTGGCGTGCATTTACATGTTTTGTTGATAAGAAAATACATTTCGATGTGCATTGACATATTTTTGTCGTAAAAACTTATTTATCGTGCATTTTTTTTTTTTTTTGTGGTAAATTATACCAATTTCATTGTGAATATACCAATCCTGCGAATTCGCGTAAGTCGGAGTATTACTATATGTGACTTTACGTATTTTTTTACCACTTTGACTGCAAGGAAAAAGTGGTATAGCGTTTGGTACGGTGTCTGTAAAATTAAAAAAAAAATTGTGTATAGAAATTCTTCATATAGTCCCTAGATGACGAATCTGAACTTAGTTTATGCGGGTGTATGTGTGTGGGTCGTCAGCTCGCTCGCTCGGTCGTAAGTCAAAATTTTGTGGCCGCAACTCCTCCTAGACGGTTCAACCGATTTTAATAAAATTTTCAGGATAAATTTGTCTAGTGTCCAAGATTGTCATGTGGTTTTGGTTTTTTCCAGGGATGCCAACTTTTCCAGAAAAAAAATTACTAAATTTTTTAAAAATTTATATTGGCTACATTATTTATCCAATTTTGATCAAATTTTCAGAAAAGATTTCCATACTGCTCCCATTATTTATATAATTTTATTAATATCCAGTTTTCTCAACTTTCCGAGAAAAAAATACTAAAATTTTTAAAAATTTATTATGGCCATGTTATTTAATCGATTTTTCTCAAATTTTTACAAAAGATTCTCCTAGTATTCATATAATTTATGTAATTTTAACAAAACACAGTGTTCTCCTAGTGCTCAAATAAATTATGCAATTTTAACAAAATACAGTGTTGCCAATTTATCGAAAAAAAATCACAAAATTTTCTAAAAATTTATTGTGGCTACATTATTTATTCGATTTTGATAAAATTTTCAGAAAAATGTCTTCTAGTGCTCTTATAAATTATAATTTTAATAAAAAATTTTTTATTACCATCTGTCCGAGAAATGTCAAAGTGGTCTATATATGGGTTTACCCATATACTTTTAATCTTGTATATAAATAATAATTATTAAATTTCTGTATTTGCAGTATGTAAAAGGTACCGAGTACCATTTGTTCGGTGTAAAAAATTCTTTTGTTTATATTTTTTGTATACGAAAAAAGCTATTACAAAACATATATATTAATATTATTGATAGATTTATTATTTTTATTCTTAACACATTAAGTTTTTGCAATTCCAGTTCAATGATTCACAAAAATTTAAAAATTCATTGTGGCTGCATTATTTATTCGATTTTGATAAAATTTTCCGAAAAGTTTCTCCTAGTGCCCACATAAATTATAATTTTATTAAAGATATTGTGTTTCCAACTTTCCGACAAATGTCAAAGTGGTCTATTATATGGGTTTATCCATATACTTCTAATCTTGTTAATTACGATGTTTGTATGACGAGTTGTCATTTAAAATTTGTATTTACAAAACAATTAATGCATTCATCAGGATGAAGAGGGACGTGGAGTTTCGTCGAAACGTCGATTTTTAAATAAATTTTAATACAGAACTTGCACAATTTGCAGTTTTATTTTAATATAATGAGTTCTGAAAGATTTTTTACTATGTTTCAACTTTAGTTATTTACATAAAAAATTGATTTTCGTATTATTTCAATTTATTTTTCATTTGTTACCACTTTGACTGCAAGGAAAAGTGGTATAGCGATTGTTACGGTGTCTGTAACATTTTTAAAAAAAAAAAAATTGTGTATAGAAATCGTTCATTTAGTCCCTAGATGACGAATCTGAACTTAGTTTATGTGGGTGTATGTGTGTGCGTCGTCAGCTCGCTCGCTCGCTCGGTCGTAAGTCAAAATTTTGTGGCCGCAACTCCTCTTAGACGGTTGAACCGATATTAATGAAATTTTCAGGATAAATTTGTCTAGTACCCAAGATGGTCATGTGGTTTTATTTTTTCCTGTAATGCCAACTTTCTGAGAAAAAAATTACTAAATTTTTTAAAAATTTATATTGGCTACATTATTTATTCGATTTTTATCAAATTTTCAGAATAGATTTCTCTAATGCTCTCATTAATTATAAAATTTTATTTATTATGACCACTATTTAACCGATTTTAATCAAATTTTCATAAGAAAATTTTTTAGTGCCTAAATAAATTATGCAATTTTAACAAAATACAGTGTTGCCAACTTATCGAGAAAAAAAATCAGAATTTTTTTAAAAAAATTTATTGTGGCTACATTATTTATTCGATTTTAATCAAATTTTCAGGAAAGTTTCTCCTCGTGCCCACATAAATTATAATTTTATTAAAGATATTGCGTTGCCAACTTTCCGAGAAATGTTTACCCATATACTTCTAATCTTGTATTATATATTATTGTAAACAAAAATATAGGAAAAATATATAAGGAATATGAACACAATAAAACAATCTAGAAATTATTTTTAAAATCGTGTTTATTGTTATAAACGATTCAAAATTATTTTTTTCAAAAAACATAAGAAAATTTCCATATAATTTAATAATTTATTATAAATAAAATGTATCAACTATCAACTAAATAATACATACTACAAATATATACAAATATGTTCTATTATCACAGTCTAAGGGTTTATAAGTTCATGACCTGAATATATGAGACAGTGACAGTTTTTATCATATCTCACTTTCTATATTCTGGTCTGCAGGTTTATTTGTCAAACGTGTGACGTTAGCCATACTTCATTTTACTAACATATGAATGAAGTTAGCTCTGTAGACGAGAAATCAGTCTTATCAACATACACAAAAGCGTGTGGCACAAACTCTTTCTTACAAATATTATTATACATAGTACATCTGAATTTTCAATTATCTGGATTCTATACAAAACAAATAGTTTTAACAGAAATTAAAAACTGATTATCTATTGATCAAAGGCCATTTTTTTGTCCTTTTAATTATCTGGACTCATCTTAAACGCCAATTAATGGTTCTATTAAATTCACATCTGAAAGATTTTACAGAATGTTTTGTCTCTTTCTAGTAAATATAATTCGTCTATTAATAGAAAAAGACAAAATAGAGCCATTTAGTCAAAAAAAAAAAACAAAATTTAACAGTAAATGTACAATTGAATTATTTACAATTTTGAACAGATACTTGAAACAATATGGTCCATATTCTTATCTGACTTTTAAAAGTGATTTTTGTCAAAATTACTTTTTACGTTTACTTAAAATTTTATAATATTAAATATATATATATATATATATTAAAAATAGAATTTTGCAAAATAGAGATTATTTTCTCTTGCAAAACTTTCAGTAACTTGCAAATATTATGTTATTTTGATATTGCAATTATATTTTGTAGCTAAACTTTTAATCAGCACCGAAAAATTTAAAAATAATTTAAATGTATTTAAAGTTTATGAGTACAGATTATTTTTTTAAAAATCTATATTAAAAAAATATTGTTCTATGGCTTATTTTTATAAAAAAAAACTTTAATTTTGATAAATGACTGTTTTGCAATATTAAAATTACAACTTAAATTTTCTATCTTTACTATTCTCTAAATTATTTTTCAATAATTTGAATAAAAGAAACCTTTTGTTCCATAATATTAAATTCATTTAGTAATTAACTATTTTTGTTATTTCTTATTAAAAAGAAATTTTCAATTCTATTACTGATAAGCTACGAATTAAAAATAATATAAATACAAATCTAATTAATTAAAAGAAAAATTTTAATTTAATTTTTAAGATTTATTCATTTTAATTTTGAGATACTTTTAATTGTACTAATATTTCAAACACAAAAATTCGGTTTTAACTAATACCGCGGTTTTAAAACGATGCAATTTCCAGAAAAACTAGAATTGTATATTTTAATACAAAAAAAGTTTGACTAAATATTTTTCTAGAATTTTCTTCACTTAAATGTAAAGATTATCGTGCACTATTTCATTTTTCAAATCACGATTAATACAGCCGATGCATTTTGCATCATATTAACCATAAAAGTCTTTCAAAATTGCTTCACTCAAGTCCGAAGATCGTATGGCATATCGGCGTTATATCTTCATTTTTCAAACGATTATTAAAACTTTGCAGTTCAATAATTAGAATTTTACAATATCCTGGATTTCTTCATTTTCATTCCGAAGATTAGTGTAATTGTACAAATATTTTCACCGCATTCTTCTCATAGTTGTGATATTTCTTCATTTTTCAAATCACTATTAATATAACCGATGAATATTTGCATTATATTAACCAAAAAAAGTTTTCCAAAAATTGCTTCACTCAAATTCGAAGATCGTATGGCATAGCAGCGGTATTTCTTCATTTCTCAAACGACTATTAAAACTTTGCAATTCAATAACTAAAGTTTTACAACATCCAGGATTTCTTCATTTCCATTCTGAAGATTAGTAATTGTACTAATAATTTAATAGCATTCTTTTCACGTGTTTTTTCTTCATTTTTCAAATCACTATTAACCATAAAAGTTTTCTAAAAATTGCTTCACTCAAGTTCGAAGATAGCAATAGCACTATATTCCAATGGTGGTATTTCTTCATTTCTCAAACGATTATTAAAACTTTGCAATTCAATAATTAAAGTTTTACAACTTCCAGGATTTCTTCATTTTCATTCCGAAGATTAGTGTAATTGTACTAATATTTTACTAGCATTCGTTTCACAATCGTGGCATTTCTTCATTTTCCAAATCACTATTGCATTTTGCATCGTTGATTCCAAAATTGCTTACTAAAGTTCTACAACTTCCAGAGTTTCTTCATTTCCATTCTGAAGATTAGTGTAATTATACTAATATTTTAATCGCATTTGTTTTCCAGCCGTAATATTTCTTCATTTTTCAAACCACTATTAATATAGTTGCATATCTTGTTGCTTCCACAAATTGCTTCATTCAAGTCCGAATCTCGTGTGGCATAGCAATAGCACTATATTCAGGTGGTGGTATTTCTTCATTTCTCAAGCCATTATTAGCCACAGGCGCATTTTGTAGTACATTCGCATGTACAGGCACAACAAATACATCAATCCGATTTTTCTTCTCGCCGTAGACAACATCTTCATAGGGTGGAGGTGCGAACAGATCGTAAGCTGGTGGTAGGGTTTCGCATCGAGCACGAGTTTGATTTGTGGCTGGACAGACTTGATGTCTTCTTCGTTCTGCTTCCGCAGCTTGGCGTGCAACACGTTTCTTCAAACAACACCATTCCGAGCACGAGATGACAAGGAAGAACGCAATGAGACCGCCAAACGAACCAATGTACCAGACTATTGACCAAGGATCAAAGGTAGACGATGACTGATCTGGAAATTAAAGAAATGTTATTAATTTTTACGTAATTACTAATTTAATATTGAACTATATTAAAATCTGAAAATTATGTAATTAGATTTTACTATTAAAATTTTAAACATAACCCAATTAAATATTTGGTCAAGTTCTCGATGTACTCGTACTACTTCACTTCCGATTTCGATGAAACTTTGTCTAAATATTCCTCTAACGATAAGGACAACGGAAAAAATAATAATAAGTGGCGGTCAGGTTAGGTACTATATTAGGTTAGGTTAGTTTACGTTAGATTAGGTTACATTAGTTTAGTTTAGGTTAGTTATTGAATAATATAACCTAAACTAACCTAATCTAACCTGGTACCTAACCTGACTGTCACTTATTATTATTTTTCCCGTTATTGTTATTGTTAGAGGAATATTTTGATCAAGTTTCATCGAAATCGGAGGTGAAGTAGTACATCGACAACTTGATCTTGAACTATATTAAAATCTGAAATTTATGTAATTAGATTTTACTAAAATTTTAAACGTAACCCAATTAAATTAATATTTATTTTATATATTTAATTAACAAAAAAATTGTAAAGCACTATTTCGAAATAAAAATATTTTTTAACAAATATTTGAAGTAAATTTTTATTATACGTAAAAAATATCGAATAACACAATCGACGCAATTTACAAATATAAACAAATAAAGTTAAATAAATATCAACAATAACAACAACATATTTATAATTTACAATTATTTTGCGCGTGGAATAAATTTTAAATAAATTATATATATATATATATATATATATATATATATATATATATATATTTCATTCATAAACAGTATAAACAAAGAATTATATATATATATATATATATATATATATATACCTACATTAATATTTATGAATTTAAATACGTATATATTATAGTAAACAAATTAATCATAGTTTATTGTAAATATTGACCAAAAAAAATTAGTAATATATTTTATTTATCTTTAAAGAAATAAACGAAATTTTCTGTTGCCAAGTTGATAAAAAAGTATTATTTATATTTTTTTTATTATTTTTCTAGGTCACAAAACACGACAATATATTTATGATTTTTCTATAATTATAGTCAAGTATTTTTACGTAAAAATAATTTTATAAATTTAATTGTCGTTTGACAAGTAATCTATATTATGTATATTAAGTAGTGTTTCATGTAGTACTCAAAGATTGCAGCACTTATAATAAAACATTATTTAAAAAATATTTTAGTATTTTAATTATTTTGTTTATATTTTTCTTTTAACATATAAATATACTATTTATTTTTGTTTCTGTATATAATTGTTATTGTTCAACAAATATTTAATTAGAATTATTATTTTACAACTGTTTTTCTTTAATACAAAATTATTTTCAAATATTTTTCAAATAGTTCTGATGACAGCACTAATTAATAATGGCAAGATGGCAACAGCCGAAACGCGTTACTAGTGAAGTGAAGTGAAGTGAAAACTCATTATAAAAGGAAAAATAAATAAAAAAAAAAATTTTAATTAATAATCCTTTAAGAAAATATATATAAATATTTACCATCATCCTTATGATTCTTAAACTCTTCCTCGCTGGTATCTTTATCCTTATCTTGTCCTAGCAATTCCCCAATTGTCATGCCACGTGGCATATGCATGTGAGCAACATCTGATGGCACGCCATAATCCCGGATCTGACGATAGAAATTCTGTTCTCGCGATTGGATTAAGGTCTCTAAATCCGAATAGGTTAGATCTTCATCATTGTCGACAGTTTGAGATCTGTATTGTAGTTGTTGATTTAAATTACCTGTAAATTAAGAGGAAACTAAATCAGTTAATGATGAAAAAAATTATATTTATTAGAAATTTAAGGTTCAGTTGTCGATGTACTACTTTGCCTCTGCGATTTTGATGAAACTTTGTTTAAACATTCCTCTAACAATAACAATAATGGGAATAATAATAATAATAATAATAATAATAATAATAATAACAATAATAATAACATTAACAGGAAAAATAATAATAAGTGGCGGTCAGGTTAGGTTAGGGCAGGTTAGGTTAGGGTAGGTTAAGTTAGGTTAGGTTAGATTATTCAATAACCATTATTATTATTAATTCTTGAATTGTCGCACTATTTACTTTATAAAACTTCATAATTAGTTAGGGATAAATAATATACTTTGTGTTAAGTTTTATATTTATAAATATATATATTTATATATATTTATATTTATAAATATAAAACTTAACACAAAGTATATTATTTATCCCTAATTAATTATTATTATTGTTATTTTTTTTTAATTGCGCTGCTTAATTCAATTAAAGAAAAATAACAATAATAATAATAATAATAATAGTTATTGAATAATCTAACCTAACTTAACTTAACCTACCCAACCTGCCCTAACCTAACCTGACCGCCACTTATTATTATTCTTCCCGTTATTGTTATTGTTAGAGGAATATTTAGATAAAGTTTCATCGAAATCGCAGAGGCAAAGTAGTACATCGATGTCTTGACCATAAATTTTAACGTAAAGGTAGTAATTTTTATAATCATCTAAAGCTAAAATTACTTCGATCAGACTGTCAGTTTGATTGATAAGTGTACGGGGGGTTTTATGATTGAAGTTAGGAATGACAGTCTGATTTATCAGTCATTCCTGATTGACCGCGTAAGGCCCGCTTAAAACTTAAAAAACATTTGCTTTACATGATAAAATATTTGATTTGTCATGAAATACGCATAGCACTTACGTTAACAGAGTTATCTTGATAAAATGTTATTTAAACACACTTTTTTAATATTTCGTTTTTATTTCAGTGTATTCAAACAAACAAAAAACAAAATAAGCAAATGGTTATTTATACATACGGTATGTAGACGCAATTGGCTATTTATACATACAGTATTTTTACGTAATTGGCTATTTAGGGTAGGTTAGGTTAGTAGGTTGGTTTAGGTTTTTTTTTTAGTATGTATAAATAGCCAATTGCGTATACATACAGTATGTATAAATAGCCTCATCCACAAAATAAATCTATTCGAATTTTAGTTTGAACAAGTAGAAATTTGGATATACGCATTAGCCATAACAATATAAAATTAACATAATAAAAAATCTTTCAGAACTTATTATATTAAAATAAAACTGCTTTAGGTTTAAGTTCTGTATTAAAATTAATTTATAATCGACGCTTCGACGAACCTCAACGCTCGTCTTGTATACAGAACTAAAGTAGTTTTATTATTTTTAATATAAAATAAATTAGAATAATAAAAAATCCAATCAAATATTAATTTTAAAACATTGTGGTATTTCAGAAATTAAGAGAGAAATTAAATAAAACAAAATCTGAGTGACCTTGAAATGTTGAAATAGGCATAATAACAAAACAAATGACTGTGTAAACAGAGTTGTACCGTTTCTTTCTTATTTTCTCTCTGTCTTTTTGTTTTTCATTTGTTTTCGCATTTGTATAACTGTATAAATACACGTAGAAGAATATTGTTTGTGTGAATTTGCACACGGTTCGCCTTCAAAGTTCATATATTTTCTTAAAATTGTGTCATAAATAGTTTTTTTAGACAATAAAATTACAATTACAAAAACATATTTTATGAGAGTTTTTCTCATTCAATTTATTTTAGAATCTGAATGAAGCCACCTCGATCTTGGCCTCAAATTTAAAATTCATTTATGTTAATTAATTTTATGTAAAAAAATTATAAATTATGTACAAAATTGCAGAATTTTGAGATAGAAACACAAAATATTTATGGTAAAATAAAATTATAAATTTTTGTAGTAAAATTTTGCTATTATTTTTTTGTAATTTCGCTTGTTTTTTTACAGTGTTGTTTATATTAAAAGTGCTTTCGGTTTAAGTTCTGTATTAAAATTTATTTATAATCAACGTTTCGACGAAGCTCAACGTTCGTCTTTATCAGGAAAAACTGATACATATTATATTAGAGTAAATAACAAAATAATATTAGTTTTTCCTGAGTTGAGTTTCGTCGAAATATTGATTATGAAATAATTTTTGATGCAGAAAGATTTTTTTACTATGATAAAATTGTTTAATTTGCGAACAAATTGAATAAAAATCTTAAAGCAACCGTACAAATATCTGTACAAAACAAAACGAAAAAAAAAATGTAATCAACACATTTATTTTTCAGATCTATTTTTAGTCCAGTCACATAGGAAAAAGTCAAAGAACTCTAAATTACTATAATAATATATAATTGATTGTATGACTCATACGACCTAACGTATATCATTAAATATAAATTATTGGGGTTTTTAATAAACGAATTAAAATTTAACAATTATTTAGTTGTTTAAAATTGTGCAATAAAGTCTGTACTTCAAATCGGAATATCGATATTGTTTATTCTACATTGTAAATATTTAAAATATATATTTTGGCGAGCAGAAGGATCAATAAAACAATATTTTCTTAATTATGATTATATTTAAACATAATTTATTGGACGTTTCGGGTCAGAATCCGACCCATCTTCAGCGATCTAAAATTCAATACTGTTACAATTTTTATCTATTCAATATATAAATTTTTTACATTAATATGATGCAATATATTTGTTTTTACATACCATTTACATGTTCTGTTTTTTACAATAACATATTTTGTTATTTTACAAGAATTAAATTACATTTTTTATACGTCTTTGTTTGAATCACATGTTGTAGAGACTGTCTCTAAATATAATCATAATTAAGAAAATATTGTTTTATTGATCCTTCTGCTCGCCAAAATATATATTTTAAAAAATAAATACAGGATCCAGAACTTCAAGATACATTGTAAATAGTTTTTCTGCTAATTTTACAATAAAACTTATGGGTAACAAAGATTTTATGGATTATTATATAAAACTTAATTTTTAAGTCAAACTAATTTATTTTTTATGTAGAATATTTATATTTTTTAATGTATTATTACATAAAAGAAATATGTATTATTGTACATATATACTAAGATATTAATGTAAAATTACAAAAAATATGTAAAATTTGTGTAAAATTGAAAAACGTTTAAATGGTGCATTTAAATTTTTAATAATTTTTCGTGTACATTTTTATAAATATTATACAGAACTACAAAAATATAATTAATAATTGTAAAATATATATATATAACTATGTAAAATTACATAAAATTATAATTAACTTTTATTACATTATTTATTGTAAATTTTAATAAAACACTACGTAATTTTATGTAGCATGTAAAAATATAAGTAACAACTACAAAATCCATGCTTATTTTTACGAAATATTATGACATAAATGTCTGTATTTAACTTTTTTTTTTATTATTATTTTTAAATATAATTTTATAGTAATTTTTACTATAAAAATTTATGTAAATTTACAAAATTTGTTACAGTGTACTAAAAATAATTTAAAAAATCAATTTGTAAATGCAATTTTACTGTAATTTTTGTAATTGGGTGTTTCCTGTAAATTTGCAGTATAAATAAAGTATTATTATTATTAATATTAAATATTGTAATATTTGAGACTAACATATTGTTGCAATTAATTTTTTTATTTTATTTATGCAAAATATTGAAATAATTTAATAACCAAAAATAAATGTTTCCATAAAACAATTATTAATCTATAGTTATAAATTTATAATATTGAATAATCAACAAAAAAATAAACTTCTTTGTAAATAACTGGTTACTGATAACGCTTATCAACACACAAAAATGCAAATATACATTTTTATCAAGGTTTGTTTATGGATTATTTTTAAATCGTTTGTTTTACTAAAAATGAAAAAAGAAAAATTGCTCAATTTTTAATTGAATTTATACAACAATTATTAATTAAGATAATTTTTGGGGTAATAATTAATTTTTTAATTCGAAATAAAAACATGTTATGATAAAAAAATTCTTTTTATTCCTATTTAACCGCAAATAACACAGAAACGCTTAAATAAGAGTGGATTAAAAAAAGTACAAATATAATTTTGATAATATTGATAAATATTGACGCATGTAAAAACCACTTAAAAAAAAACTATAAAATTTTATCAAAAATCGTCGATTTTTTTGGAAAAGTTCTAAAATCTTGACATGTTAACATAGGTAGTAAAAAATCTTTCAGAACTCATTATATAAAATGAAACTACTTTTACGCTTAAATTCTGTATAAAATTAATTAAACGTTTCGACGAAACTCAACACGCCTATTTTCATCAGGAAAACTGATCAGTTTTCCTGATGCCAACGTGCGTTAGTGAGTTTCGTCGAAATGTTTTTTTATAAAAAAATTCATTTTATACAGAACTTGAACCTAAAGTAGTTTCATTTTGTAAAAACTATTAAATTAAATTCTGATAGCAACTTTAACACTGTTAGGAGTTTCATTGGAAATAGGAAAATGTCTGATATGATTTCCCGTTAAAATTGGAAACAATATTTTTTATTAAATTTATTTTTTTTGTTTAATTTATACTTCTGTATATTTTTATATATGTTTATTTATAAATATAGCCATGGTTCAGTGCACACACGGTATATAATCAAAAGATTATTTTTAGAAATATTTTCTTCATTTGTTTTTGAGACGTGTTTTGTTTCTTTGTAGATAAACAAACAACATATGATATATATACATGTAAATTAAAAATAAATGTTTTGAATTGAATACCGACAAATAATATTTAATAAAAATATACAAATTAAATTTTTTTTATTTTGAATTAAAAAAAGAGTTTACTGAACTTTGAGATCATTAAAAAAAATGTATTTCCGTATTTAGGGTTAATATACTCAAGCTTTATAAAAATAGATTTATTTGTATTTTTTTATTTATAAAATCTGCAAATTTTTTTATTATTCTTAATTTTACATTGCTATAGAATTTTGTTTTTGCTTAAATCGCAAATTAATTTATTTGATAAAAAAATTAATGGACATTAGAACCTCACTGGAAATATTACTTGAACCGTCTGTGTAAAAATTACACAGATCGTTTGTGTAAAACAGAGTTTTTCAAGGCAAAAAATTGATTTACAAAAAAATCTTTGTAATTTTGACATAGACAGTTTTTTTACAGTGCTGCTAAAGTTAGTTTATTATTTTTAAATATTTACGAAAAACCATTTTTTTTTGTAATTTATTAAGTCCAGAAACTGATTTTGAGTTAGTAGATTATCAATTTCTTTG
Organism: Clivina fossor; assembly: GCA_963966155.1. Classification (NCBI taxonomy): domain Eukaryota; kingdom Metazoa; phylum Arthropoda; class Insecta; order Coleoptera; family Carabidae; genus Clivina; species Clivina fossor. The sequence goes on from OZ014551.1 coordinate 39,277,063, forward strand.
AATTTTTCTCTATCGATAATTATTCAACATATTTTTCGCTAAAACTTCTAGTTTTTCCGATATTTACAAAAAAACCATTTTTTTTTTCAAAATTTATAAAGTCCAGAAACTGATTTTGTGCTAGCAGATAATCAGCATGGCCGCATGAAATAATAATTATAATTAATTTTCCATTGTTTGTAATTATTAAATGATTGGATTTGTATATTATTGTAATGAATTTCATATATGATTGTAAGAAAAATTACAAAAGATTGGTTAAAAAGAATTATTTGAATGATTTTGATGGTATACGTTTGGCCAGTGGATCAGTCCGATGAGTAGTTGGAGTGGTATGATTGAGAGAGTGGCTTGCGTGAGCAAAAGTTTTCAAGTAGTAGGAATAAAAGAGCATGTATGAGAGGAATTATGAATGTGGATTGCTTGTTTGGATAGGAATGTTTGGAGGCGACTGATTTCAGAATGATGAAAAGAGTTTGTCCCACACCCTTTTGGGTACATGGCGTGATTGTGTATGTATGTATGTATGTATGTAATTACAGAAAAAACTCACCATTTTGAGCAGTAACCATCATAGCAACCTCACCAATTTGAATCACAACAAATATTGTAACGAATAAACACAATGTCGACTGCATTATTAAAAGATTTTCTTTAATTAGCACACACACAGAAAAAACAACTAATTAATTATCAAAAACAGGTTTTGCAACTCGTAAAAATAGAGCAGGAACCACTAACGTAACGTTTCTAATATACTTCGATATAAAATGTTTGATATGTTGTTCTAGCGTGTTTTATTTATATATGTTCAGACGAGCGAACATATGTCTGTGCCCTGTGGAGTAAAACGTAGTGGGGGGGACAGCTGATTATTATTTCCCCTCCAAACACCTGTTGTGATGTTTTTACGCACGCGGTCCGAATGTCTCGGGCCACACACACAAGAGATAAGAATTATTGTTCTAGTATTATGTATGGTTGCTGAGTGCCGGAGTTTAGTTTTTTTTTTTTGTAAAAATTTGATAATTGAAAATCCACTTGAGTTGAAGTAGGTTTTCGGTTGGCAAGAGGAAATCAAAATATTGTTTATACGATTTGAAGTAATATTGTTTAAAATCTCTAGTAGTATTATCTGTCTGTTTGATATTATCACTGTAGAAAAAAGTTGTTATTCTAATAATAATAATAATTATAATAATTGCCTTTATTTAGCATTTGTTATACATTAATCTTACAGATAGAATTAAATTTTACATATATAAAATAAAATAAAATAAATAATCATATAAAAAAATAAAATATAAACATAAATAACGAAATAAATGAATAAATGAAAATATGTGGAATAAATGCACTACAAATACGAATAACGTACAATACATAAAATATAACAAGATTAGAAGTATATGGGTAAACCCATATATAGACCACTTTGACATTTCTCGGAAAGTTGGCAACACAATATCTTTAATAAAATTATAATTTATGTGGGCATTAGAAGAAACTTTCCTGAAAATTTGATGAAAATCGAATAAACAATGTAGCCACAACGAATTTTTAAAAAATTTTGTGATTTTTTTCTTGATAAGTTGGCAATACTGTATTTTGTTAAAATTGTATAATTTATTTAGGCACTAGGAGAATCATTTATGAAAATTTGATTAAAATCGGTTAAATAAAGTGGTCATAATAAATTTTTTTAAATTTTAGTAATTTTTTTCTCGTAAAGTTGGCAACACTGGATATTAATAAAATTATATAATTAATGGGAGCATTTGGGAAATCTTTCCTGAAAATTTGATCAAAATCGGATAAATAACGTAGCCAATATGAATTTTTAAAAACTTTAGTAATTTTTATCTCGGAAAGTTGGCATCACTGGAAAAAAAGAAAACCACATGACCATCTTGGGTACTAGAAAAATTTATCCTGAAAATTTCATTAAGATCGGTTGAACCGTCTAGGAGGAGTTGCATCCACAAAATTTTGACTTACGACCGAGCGAGCGACCTGACGACGCACATCCATACACCCACATAAACTAAGTTCGGATTCGTCATCTAGGGACTCTATGAAGAATTTCTATACACAATTTTTTTTTTTTTAAATGGTACAGACACCGTACCAAACGCTATACCACTTTTCCTTGCAGTCAAAGTGGTAAAAATAGAGATATATATGTAATATGAAATATATATAATATAAAATATATCAAGAGATTAATTTAACCTTAACTTAATTATTTGCACTGTAATATTCTTTAATTGATTTCTTAAACATATTTACATTTGTATTCTTTATATTTTCGGGTAAATGATTATATTTTGTAGCTGCCTTAAAAAATAATGTATTTTGTCTTTGTTTTTTACTACTTTGACTGCAAGGAAAAGTAGTAAAGCGTTTGGTACGGTGTCTGTAACATTTTCAAAAAAAAAAAAAAATTGTATAGAAATCCTTCATATAGCCTGTAGATGACGAATCTGAACTTAGTTTATGAGGGTGTATGTGTGTGCGTCGTCAGCTCGCTCGCTCACTCGCTCACTCGCTCGCTCGCTCGCTCGGTCGTAAGTCAAAATTTTGTGGCCGCAACTCCTCCTAGACGGTTCAACCGATTTTAATGAAATTTTCAGGATAAATTTGTCTAGTACCCAAGATGGTCATGTGGTTTTGTTTTTTTCCAGTGATGCCAACTTTCCGAGAAAAAAATTACTAAAGTTTTTAAAAATTCATATTGGCTACGTTATTTATCCGATTTTGATCAAATTTTCAGAAAAGATTTCCCTAATGCTCCCATTAATTACATAATTTTATTAATTTTCAGTGTTGCCAACTTTCCGAGAAAAAAATTACTAAAGTTTTAAAAATTTTATTATGGCCATGTTATTCAACCGATTTTACTCAAATTTTCACAAAAGATTCTCCTAGTATTCATGTAATTTATGTAATTTTAACAAAATACAGTGTTGCCAACTTTCCGAAAAAAAAATTAGTAAAATTTTAAAAAATTTATTTTGACCATTTTATTTAACCGATTTTAATCAAATATTTATAAAAGTTTTTCCTAGTGCCTAAATAAATTATGCAATTTTAACAAAATACAGTGTTGCCAACTTATCGAGAAAAAAAATCACAAAATTTTTAAAAAATTCATTGTGGCTACATTATTTATTCGATTTTGATCAAATTTTCAGAAAAGTATCTCCTATTGCCCACATAAATTATAATATTATTAAAATACAGTGTTGCCAACTTTCCGAGAAATGTCAAAGTAGTCTATATATGGGTTTACCCATATACTTCTAATCTTGTTATTTTTATGTTCTAAGCAAAAAATTTGTCTATTTCTTGTGTCATCTTGTATATCAGAGAATAAGTTAATTATTGTTCCCTCAAAGTAATTTTGTAGCAAATTTAGTCTATATTTGTGAATGCATATTTGCATTTATTTCAATGATGTCTGTTACTTTCAACCAATTTAATTTTTTTTAGCATTTCCTTTGTACATAATAGTTAACCTATTACATTTTAAAATAATTCGCATTGCCTTGTTTTGCAAAATTTGAAATTTTTCTATATTCTGTTTATTTACTGTAAATATCATTTGTGTTATATTTCCTGATGAAGATGTACCATTGAGTACGTAGATTATTAATAAATATTAATACAGAACTACAAATTAAAACCGTATTATTTTAATATAACGAGTGATAGATTTTTTTTTTACTATGTTACTGATTATTATGATAGAGTGAGTACCTGAGTGTCAATTGTTTTCATGATTATTAATCTCATTAAATGAACTTGAAACTCGATAGAAACACTTATTTAATTTCTCATCGTTTTTTCTTTATCAGACATACAAAGTTTTTCGACAAAAAAATGTTTTTGTTATTATTATAGTAACAAGTACAATGTACTTTGTATATTATCGTAGTTTTGTCTACACTGTTATATTACTAGGCGAGTTGTTTTATTATCATTTTTTCTTTAATACGTGTTTTTAAATGTATTAATAGATAAAAATTATATAAATACTCGTACAATTATTTTCTATATTAACTCCAGTCTGTTTGTTTTTCTGTTTGGTACAAATTTTGTGCAATTGATTTTTTAAACTAACTTTCCAATGAGCTAAAAACTTGAAACTTTCAACATAGCTCAGAACTAGATAATGCAATGCAATATTAACTATATAAGCCCGTTTGAGTATATACAATGCAGTTTTGGTGCCTACGTTGATGTATGGTAATGTTGGGTTTGGTTGCAAAAGCATAAACGGAAAATGACTGCTGCGGTAATGAGATTTTTACGTGGGGTATGTGGTGTAACTATAGGAGAGATCGAGTACGAAATAGATTAGTGTATGATGAGTGTGAAATTGAAAAAAATGTTGTAGCAAAAGTTAAGATGGTTTGAACATGTTGAGCGAATGCGTCTAATGAACGTTTGGTTAAAATTTTTTATTTGAATGATTTTGATGGTATAAGTTTGCGTGGATATCCGATGAGTAGTTGGAGTGGGGTATGATTGAGAAAGTGGCTTGCATGAGCGAAATTTTCCAAGTAGTAGGAATAAAAGAGCATGTACGATAGGAATTATGAATGTGGATGAAGTGAAAATTGCTTGTTTGCGGATAGGAATGTTTGGAGGCGATTGATTTCGGGATGATGAAAATAGTTTGTGCCACACCCTTTTGGGTACATGGCGTGATTGTGTATGTATGTATATTAATTTTGATCTTGTACCATATTCACGAATTCTGTACATTCCGCTATTTAGTTTAATTTTAATTTCTTCTAGCTCTATACTGATTCTTGATCTCATACAGATTGTCCTGAAAAACTAAACTAAACTAAAACAATTTTTATTTTAATACAATGGTTTCTGAAAAATATTTAACTATGTTAAGACAATATTATTTTGAAAATTTTTTATTTTGTTATTATTAATAAAAATGCAAAACATATTCATGAACTTATGTAGTGATAGTGGCATGATTTTTACATGAAAAACAACAAACCAATATTAGAGATAAAAATAAGTAATAAGTGACATCAGCTAAAAAATTTCTGTTGTAAGTGTGTTTTTGTTCACTTATTCTGTATATTATATATATATATATATAGAGTGTTCGTTTGCCAGGTTGATATAGGGCGATAACATGGGATACCGATAATATGCAGAATACTTCTTTCTGATGTAAAATTCGAAGAAATACTTAGAATACTTTTTGATAAAGAATAAAAAGTTCTATAATTTGGTTTTAGTTTTAATTTGCTAGCATGTGCCGCGTTTGGGCGCTAGAATTATTTTTAATTTTTTTTAGAATTTTCAATAATTTTTGCTTTTTTTAAATTGAATTTTGAATTTTTTTCAAATATAACTTTTTTCAAAATTTTGCTCAAACAAATTTGAAAAAATTTAGTAAAATAGAGAAAAAAATTAGCTACATAATGACAAAGTAATTTTTTTTCCCTAACTCGTACTGATTTAGCAGCAAAAATTATTGAAAATTCTAAAAAACATTTATAAATAAAACTCTAGCGCCCAAACGGCATTTGCTAGCGAATTAAAACTAAAACCAAATTATAAATTTTTTTATTCCCTATCGAAAACTATTCCAAGTATTTCTCTGAATTTTACTTCAGAAAGAAGTATTCTGCATATAATCGGTATCCCATGTTATTGCCCTATATCAACTTGGCAAACAAACATCCTATATATATATATATATATATATATATATATATATATATATATATATATATATAAACATTTAAAAAAAATTTGAAACGATCCTAAAACCTAAACTTGATAAAACTAAAGAAAACCAACCTCATTTTACGATTAATAAGGGATACGTGGTGCCCGGAAATGTGATTAAGATCGCAAAATGACGTTTTTCACGTATTTTATTCGGGTTTCACACTTTTTAACTTAAAATAACACGTTTCTGATGCAAGAATCGAAAAATTACTTGGTTTCTTTTGGGGGGGGGGGGCGTTAGAAAATAACAAAAAGTGATTAAATAGAAAACATATCTCTGTTAATAAGTTTTTGATTGCGCAAAACTGTTTTAAATTATTATGAGCGATTGAAGATGGGACAATAGTGATTGCCGAAACGTTGGCATAAAAGAGAATAAAAATATTTAACTGACTAAACTCCATCTATTACTTATTATTTATAAAAATTATACCAGTCGACTATTTCTCAATTTATTAAAAAAAAAAATTTCTATTTATATAAATTATTGCAAAATCATAAATGGAAAATGACTGTTGTGGCAATGAGATTTTTACGTGGGGTATGTGGTGTAAATAGGAGAGATCGGGTACGAAATACGATTAGTGTATGATGAGTTTGAAATTGAACAAAAATGTAGCAAAAGTTGCCGTGTTAGAGTCAGTTAAGATGGTTCGGACATGTTGAGCGAATGTTTAATGAACGTTTGGTTAAGAAGATTTATTTGAATGATTTTGATGGTATACGTTTGCGTGGACGTCCGATGAGTAGTTGGAGTGGTATGATTGAGAGAGTGGCTTGCGTGAGCAAAAGTTTCCAAGTTGTAGGAATAAAAGAACATACTATGAGTGAGGAATTATGAATATGGATCAAGCGAAAGTTGCTTGTGCTGGATAGGAATGTTTGGAGGCGACTGATTTCGCGATGATGAAAAGAGTTTGTGCCACACACTTTTGGATACATGGCGTGATTGTGTATGTATTAAAGAAAAAGTCGCTTGAATGACATTAATACGAAATATATGTACCTAAAATAAATATTTTGTTTTTTTTTTTTGGTAATATTTTGTTCACAATTAAATTTAGGTAATTTTTGTCACTACTAAAATAATCTTTGCATCAAGTTTACAGCACTGTGTAAATAAAAATCAAACTTATTCAAATTAATAATTTGAAATTAAAATATTAAATAACTTAATTTTTATCGACTATTATATCATATATGATAAATGCGATATGACATATCGAAATTTTGACAGATAAGCACGAATTAGGCTTCTAGTAACACGAATCAACTGTTTTTAGCGTGTTCGTCTGTGGACACGTGCAGAGCAAATTCGGCTGAACGGATTGTTTTGAAATTTGATATTTGAGCTTCGATTTTATCAAATTTTCGGTAAAGATCTGCCAACCGAAAGTGGTAATTTACAATGTCACTTTTACGAATATTTCGCAACCAGTTAAGGCATTTTTTCGAAATAATTTACTAAACAAAACTTGCTAAACAAGTTATAACTAAGAACTTTTATTTAAAACATTTTTAGATGCATGATTAGATAATATAGCACGTTTTTAAATTTTTTTTTGTTAAAATTGCATAATTTATTTAGGCATTAGGAGAATGTTTTATGAAAATTTGATTAAAATCGGTTAAATAAAGTGATCATAATAAATTTTTAAAAATTTTAGTACATTTTTTCTCGGAAAGTTGGCAATATTTTATTTTGTTAAAATTACATAAATTATATGAATACTAGTAGAATCTTTTGTGAAAATTTCAGTAAAATCGGTTAAATAACATGGGCATAATAAATTTTTTAAAACTTTAGTAATTTTTTCTTGGAAAGTTGCCAACACTGGAAAAAAACCACATGACAATTTCGGGTACTAGACAAATTTATCCTGAAAATTTCATTAAAATTGGTTGAACCGTCTAGTAGGAGTTGCGATCACAAAATTTCGACTGACGACCGAGCGAGCGAGCGAGCTGACGACGCACATCCATACACCCACATAAACTTAGTTCGGATTCGTCATTTAGAGGCTATATGAAGAACTTTTATACAATTTTTTTTTTTAAATGTTACAGACACCGTACCAAATGCTATATCACTTTTCATTGCAGTCAAAGTGGTAAAAAGGGAAATATAAAAATGCATTTGAATTAAAATAGAATGCACTTGATTAGTTTGGATACTTTTCACTATAAATTAGATATTTTGCACTTTGTACAACCTAAACTTTAATTTGTAAAATTTGCACTATAAATTTGGTACATTCCACTACAAACGCTACGAAACCCTATCATCTGCGCCACTGTTGGCTTAGGGTATGTTAGGTTAGATAAAAATAATATTATAAAAATCCCAAGACCACACTTAAATTAAAATAAAGCTAAATACGTATTTCGGAAGCTAAGTTTCCATTTTCAGTAGCTAAATAAATTTACAAAAATTTTATCTGTAAGATTTTTTTTGTAAATTTCATTTAGCCACTGAAGATGGAAGCTTAGCTTCCGAAATACGTATTTAACATTATTTTAATTTATATGTGGTTTTGGGATTTTTTATAATATTATTTTTGTTTAAATTTCGCCACAGTAGATCATTTTCTAATTTTATAGGTTAGGTTTATGTTGTTTAGTTATTTTAGTGTTCAATATAGGCGCTTATCTCATCGGCGCAAATGATAGGTATCGGACTGACGTAAATGATTAACAGCCCCCAAAGTGGAAAGTATCCGTTTTTATAGTGGAAAGTATCCGCTTTTATAGTGGAAAGTATCCTTTTTATAGTAATTAATACAAGTGATATTATTTTTTTTATGCATTATGTTTTTTCAAAGTTAATATATTTTTTAAAGTTGAATAAATTTAATTAGATTGGAATTATTTTTTTATATTCGTGCAAATTGTTTTTATCAAAGTGAATATGATCTAAATTAAAGTGAATATGTTCTAAATTATAATGCAGTTAATTTCAACCAAAAAAAATTGCTAAATACACGAATGAACAAAATTCGTGAATATAAATATTACTTAATTATTTAATTAATTAATTAGTTAATATTGCATTGTCATCTGCAGTTTCATCAGGAAAATTGCAAAATTTGTAGCGAACAGACAAACAAGAAAACGCGGTAATAAAAAAACGTATTTAAAAAGATTGCAATATCCAATAGTTTCGCTTCCTTGAGTCTTTTGGCAAGCATGATTATTTTAATTTCTTGTTGCGGCAAATTATGTCTCTTGAACTCTTCTCGAAATACTCAAGGTAATTCAGATATTTCGTATACTCTATATTAGAGCGCGTCTATTAAAATAATTTATCAGATAATTCGATTATAATAAGGAAAAAAAAAAACTAATTTTAATATTTTTGTACTAAAATTAAAATCAGCGAATTATCGCTAAGAGCCGAAAACTGATAACGGACATAAAAAAAAGTTGGAGACATATTTTAAAGAGATTTGTTGTTTATGCACGAAATGTCCTTGTTTTTTATTCATTTGTTTCTCGCGATTAAATTTCTTGTTTTTTTCTCGGATTTTCTAGACAAAACTGGAAAATTATATATATGATTAACAAAATATTTGTGATATAATTGTTTTTACCACTTTGACTGAAAGAAAAGGGGTTATAGTGTTCGGTACAGTGTCTGTAACATTGTCCAAAATTAAAGCTATATATATATATATATATATACAGGGTGTTTGTTCGCCAGGTTGATATAGGGCAATAACATGGGATACTGATAATATGCAAAATACTTCTTTCTCGAGTTAAATTCGGAGAAATACTTGAAATACTTTTTGATAGGGAATAAAAAATTCTATAATTTGGTTTTAGTTTAAATTTACTAACATGTGCTGTTCGGGAGCTAGAATATTTTTTAAAATGTTTTTTAGAATTTTCAACAATTTTTCCTGCTAAATTAGTATGAATTAGAGAAAAAAATTTACTTAGCTATTATGTAGCCAATTTATTTCTCTATTTTACTGAATTTTTTCGGGTTTTTTTGAGCAAGTTTTGAAAAAAGTCTTATTTTAAAATTTTTTAAAATATAACTTTTTTTCAAAAATTTTAACAAACTTATCGAGGAAAAAATTACTAAGATTTAAAAAAAATTACTGTGGCTACATTATTTATCCGATTTTATTTAAATTTTTAGAAATTTTTTTCTGGACCAGATAAATTAAAATTTTATTAAAAAAAAAAAATAAATAATTATCTAAAAATTTGTTATGCCCGCATTATTTATCCGATTTTAATCAAATTTTTACAGAAGATACCTTTAGCGCCTATAATATTATATAGTAGCAAAATACAATTTTGCCAATTTTCGCTGAAAATTTTTTTTATTCCTATTACTCATCATTTATGTGATAATGTTAAAGTGGTCTATACATGGGTTTATCCACATACTTCTAATCTTGTAAGTTATCTAGTAACTTGTTTCTATGTTCTGGTATTTACTGTAATATTATTTATATTATTTGTCCTGATGAAGACGGACGTTGATTATAAATAAATAATTAATACAGAACTAAAACGTAAACTAATTTCATTTTAATATAATTATGTTCTATTAGTGTATGATAAGTGTGAAATTGGAAAAAATCTTGTAGCAAAAGTTGGTGTTAGTCAGTTAAGATGGTTCGGATATGTTGAGCGAATGCGTCTAATGAACGTTTGGTTTAAAAGATTTATTTGAATGATTTTGATGGTATACGTTTGCGTGAACGTCCGATGAGGAGTTGGAGTGATATGATTGAGAGAGTGGCTTGCGTAAACGAAAGTTTCCAAGTAGTAGTAATAAAAGAGCATGCTATGAGAAGAAGAATTATGAATGTGGATGAAGCGAAAGTTGCTTGTTTGGATAGGAATGTTTGGAGGCGACTGATTTCGGGATGATGAAAAGAGTTTGTGCCACACCCTTTTGGGTACATGGCGTGATTGTGTATGTATGTATGTATGTATGTATGTATGTTCTATTAGTAAAAAAATTACTTTACTTCGAATTCTTATTGCAAATTTCACTACCAGATGAATATGACGCAATTGAATAAAAAATAAAATGAATGCTTTGCAATTAATAAAGGAAAAATACTTATTTACATTTTCAGTGAAACTGTATGTTACTAAATAATTCTATGTAATTTTAAAAACAGAAGATGATAAATTGAAATTAGTTGTAAACGTGTTTAGACACACGTAGATACAATGTTACCTCATTAATAATTGATTGACTATATATAATTATATATATTATATATAATTATATATATTATATATATTATATATATTATATATATATATATATATATATATATATATTATATATATATATATATATATATATATATATATATATATACAGGGTGTAACAGAATAACTATTCCTAATTTTAACTGGAGTATCATGGGCTCAGAATATGAAGATTTAATTCAAATCACTGAGATAAAATGTGGCTCCTTACTGAGCTACAGGGTGTTTTATATAAAAATTTAAAAACGATTTTTGCCCTGTACTTTAAAACTATTTGACGTATCCTTATCATACTTGGCAGGAAATGTAGGTACCGTACACCATACTAAATTATGTTAAATAAAAGTTTCTGGCTACTGCCAGTGGCGTACAACAGGGGCAAGTGAGAGGTTGATCCTTCCTAAATTCTACGCCACTGGCGGAATTGTCATTTTAGCACAATTTTTCGATTCTCCAGTACTTGCTGTGTAAAAAACATACTCTTCCTTTGTAACGATAAAGTCACTGTTTTTCGAGATATTTAAAGTTAAACATAAGCTGCACCCTTGGGATTTTTTCAAAATTTGCTCAAAAAAATCTGAAAAAATTCAGTAAAATAGAGGAACAAATTAGCTACATAATATCTAAGTAACTTTTTCTCTAACTCATTCTGGTTTGGATGGAAAAATTATTGAAAATTAATATTTTTTGCATTTTATTTTTTTTATTTTCAATAATTTTTACAGCCAAATCAGAATGAGTTAGAGAAAAAAGTTACTTATTTATTATGTAGCTAATTTTTTTCTCTATTTTACTGAATTTTTTCAGATTTTTTTGAGCAAATTTTGAAAAAATCAAAAGGGTGCAGCTTATGTTTAACTTTAAATATCTCGAAAAACAGTGACTTTATCGTTACAAAGGAAGAGTATGTTTTTTACACAGCAAGTATTGGAAAATCGAAAAATTGTGCTAAAATGACAATTCCGCCAGTGGCGTAGAATTTAGGAAGGATCAACCTCTCACTTGCCCCTGTTGTACGCCACTGGCAGTAGCCAGAAACTTTTATTTAACATAATTTAGTATTGTGTACGGTACCTACATTTCCTGCCAAGTATGATAAGGATACGTCAAATAGTTTTAAAGTACTGGGCAAAAATCGTTTTTAAATTTTTATATAAAACACCCTGTAGCTCAGTAAGGAGCCATATTTTATCTAAGTGATTTGCATTAAATCTTCATATTCTGAGCCCAGGATACTCCAGTTAAAATTAGGAATAGTTATTCTGTTACACCCTGTATATATATAATTATATACATATACGGATTTCCATATATTTTTTCATAAATATACAAATTAGAATAAAATATTTTAGTTTATCTAGAATAAACCCACGTTATATTTTATGTATGTTTTTGCAAAACATACGCATACAAACCTACTTTTATTACCACTTTGACTGTAAGGAAAAGTGGTATAGCGTTTGGTACGGTGCCTGTAACATTAAAAAAAAAAAATTTGTATAGAAATCCTTCTGGATTAGACGAATCCGAACTTAGTTTATGTGGGTGTATGGATGTGTGTCGTCAGCTCGCTCGGTCGTCAGTCAAAATTTTGTGATCGCAACTCCTCCTAGACGGTTTAAACGATTTTAATGAAATTTTTCGGATAAATTTGTCTAGTACCCAAGATTGTCATGTGGGTTTATTTTTTGTTCAGTAATCTAATCTAACCTAACCTAATCTTATTATTATTTTTCCCGTTATTGTTATTGTTAGAGGAATATTTAGACAAAGTTTCATCGAAATCGCGGAGGTGAAGTAGTACATCAACAATTTGACCGATTAAAATTTGACTAAACATCTATAATTCTTCTAATCTAGTTACTTATATATTACCTAGTAACTTGTTGTTATATACTTGTTATTTACTTAAATGTAATTGATAAATTTTTGATCTGACGAACACGAGAGTTCCGTTTCGTCGAAACGTCATTTTCATAAAATAATGAAATAGAATCTAATCCTAAAACAGATTTTATTTTTTTATTTTTTATTTTAGAAAAACACTAAATAGTTTATGGTGTTATTAATATATTTTTTAATATCTACTAAAAAATATAAATAAATACGACGTGTGTGTGTGTGTGTGTGTGTTGTGTGTGTGTGTTGTGTGTGTGTGTGTTGTGTGTGTGTGTCTGTGTGTTGTGTGTGTGTGTCTGTGTGTTGTGTGTGTGTGTCTGTGTGTTGTGTGTGTGTGTGTGTGTGTGTGTGATAAACAATTACCTTGATATTATTTAATGGGCGTGGGTCATATCTAATGACGTCACACTCTGTGCGTCATTGCTTTCACATGAAAAGTGCGACCGAGATTCAGATTACGGATAAATGTTAATCTATATACCTATACATATACATATATATATATATATATATATATATATATATATATATATATATATATATATATATATGTCTTGATTTTGTATATAGGTAATGTTGATTGTAAATTTGTGTTGCTCCAGGCAGTGGAAAGTACATTTGATTTTATACAGATTTGGTTTTTACGTTTATCTTAGATAGATTTACAATTTGTTGTTTTTTTGCTTATTACATGAATAAAATACTATAAAATATCGAACTTTGTATCTTATTGAAGATGAGAATTTCCAATTTTGTTTGTTTCTGTGTGTATTAAAGATATTCTAAAGACGTAAATTTCTTTTGAAAATAAAATTTATTGTAAAAAGAATTGCGCGTAATTATTTTATTTATTTACGATTGTACCTAATTCTTTTTTAGTATATATTTTTTTCCACTAATTCTTTTTTTCACTAATTTTTTAACCAAACTTAATCTATCTCTAACCTAACCTAACCCTGACCTAACCTAACCTAAACCGAATCTAACCAAACCCATGTGGAAAAAATTATTGGTGGAAGAAAAGTTTGGCGGAAGAAAATAGAGTAGAAAAAATGTCTCCCTATCTTTATTTACATATTCAGGGTGGTGCAGAATTATAAACAGTAATTGCTGGAGCTGATAGTACGTTCAAAAATAAGGGTATCTTTTTATATAGACTTTTTTGCCAAAACTCAATAATAAGGGAGATGCACAACCCTGTAAAAGAATGAAATAAAAACCATTTTTCAACACTTAACACTTTAATCAAACTTAATGAAAACTTACAACTTTCAAAAGAATCATACAATACCAGTGGCGTAGCCAGGGGAGTGTTGGGGGGGGGGGGGTTTGGATTCACCCCCCAAAACCTAAACGACCAAAAACATACGTATGTGAAATATGAAATATGTTATTTTACTTTCATTTTTATAAAAATAATTTTTATTGCTCTTTATTTTTAATACAAATTATAGTATTATTTTTATTGATTAAGATTATATCATTTCTTTGAAAAAAATGTTGTAGCAAAAGTTGGTGTTAGTCAGTTAAGATGGTTCGGACATGTTAAGCGAATGTCTAATAAATGTTTACTGATAAAAAGATTTATTTGAATGATTTTGATGGTATACATTTGCGTGGACGTCCGATGAGTAGTTAGAGTGGTATGATTGAGAGTGGCTTGCGTGAGCAAAAGTTTCCAAGTAGTAGGAATAAAAAAGCATGTATGAGAGGAATTATAAATGTGGATGAAGCGAAAGTTGCTTGTTTGCGGATAGGAATGTTTGGAGGCGACTGATTTCGAGATGATGAAAAGAATTTGTGCCACACCCTTTTGGGTACATGGCGTGATTGTGTATGTATGTATGTATGTATGTATTTCTTTAGTAATTTCCCCCCCCCCTTCATAACAAGTTTCTGGCTACGCCACTGTGCAATACTAATATTAATTAGTTACCAAAATAATGTTTTACAGCAGATTTTGAAAATGTCCACCATTTTGTTGTATACACAATCTAATTCTTTTATTTAGTGAACGCATTATTCCATTTAATGTTACTGCATTGTTTTGTAAGATATTAAAAAAAAATGGTTTTTATTTCTCCCCTTTATAGGGTTGTATCTCCTTTATTATTGAGTTTTGGAAAAAAGTGTATATAAAAAGGTACTTACCCTTATTTTTGAACGTACTATCAGCTCTAGCAATTCTGGACCATCCTGCATATACAAACATACATACACAATTACGCCATGTACCCGAAATGGTGTAGCCAAATTTTCTCTATTATCCCCGAAATTAATTTTCCCAAATTTTATTTAAATTAGTTACTAGTCATACTTTTTTTCTTTATAAATTTCTATTGTTCTTCTTAATCTGCTGTTAATATTGATGGATCTTGCAATTATTATAGTATTTTCAAATTTTACATCATGCAAATTTTTTAACGCATGTTGTACAATAGCAGATTTATCGGGATTGACCTCTCATATAGAAAGAATTCTACCTGTAAATAAATTTGACCGCAAGGAATTTTATATGTACCCGAAGCATGTAGACTGTAGAGGAATAATAACTTTTTTGCTCTTCAACATTACGTTTACTTTAATATTCTTTATTGATAAATTTGTCAATTATATCATTCCAACTACTCATCGGACGTCTACTGGCAAACGTATAGCTTCAAAATCATTCGTATAATTTTTTATCGAGAAACATTTTTCACAAAAGGCAAAGAAGCAAATCTTTAACAACTCGAGATCATCACGGTTGTATTGCTTTCTTGATAAAAATTTTATCATAACCGTTCATTAGAAATATATCTTCAAGCATTTTATGTTTATTTTGAAGTTTTCCTTTATGACAAATTGATGTTGCTTTATTAAAATTTAAATAAATTACAATATATTACACAACATAATATTTATTTATATAAAAAATATAATATAATGTTCTGGATTTTTTAGAATAAGCATATAATTATTTTTGTTTTTTTTTCTAAGAACTTCTAAGAATTTGTGAGCGAAGTTTCTATTGAAATAAATCCGAATTTCTTCGAAATATAAAAATATTTATAATTGCGATTCTAAAGTATGGAAATTACGTTAGTTTAATATAATTTTTGTCAGGATTTTCAATTGTTTTACTGGATTATTTATCGTACTTATAATTATTTAGTTATGACGACTAAATGTAATGTATTAGTTGATGGTGCATGTTTAGAGCAGCTAGATGAATTTGTGTATTTGGGTAGTTTATTATCTTAATACTGATTGTAAGGTTTTGGGTGCTTCGGGTATTTTTGCTAGGAATATAAATGTTTCTAAAGAAGTCATGTTTTGGTACCTTCGTTAATGTATGGTAGTGAATGTTCGGTTTGGCACAAAATAGAATTAATGTATGATGAGTGTGAAATTGAAAAAAAAATATTATAGCACAATTTAGTGTTAGTCAGTTAAGATAGTTTGGACATCTTTAGAAAATGTATAATGTCAGTTAAAAAAAATATATATATAAATGATTTAGAAGCTATACGTTTGCCAGTAGACGTCCGATGAGTAGTTGGAGTGGTATAATTGAGAAACTGGTTTAAGTGAGCAAAAGTTTTCAAGAAGTAGGAATAGAAGAGCATGTATCCGAAGAATTATAAATATGGATGAAGCGAAAGTTGCTTGTCTGGATAATAGAATATTTGGAGGAAACAGATTTCGTGATAGTGAAATGTGAGTTTGTGCCACATCCTTTTGGGTACACGGCGTGATTATGTATGTATGTATGTATAATTAATACATACGTAATGTTTGTCAAGAACAACCAGCAAATGGAAAATGTTTTCTGATAATAGTAATATAATTATATTTTTAATTACGCATGGTCAATTATATTAGGTTATTAGTATTTTGTTTTTGCTTAAATTACAAATAATTTATTTTGATAAACTTCTAAATTCATTAGTTAATTTACCAATGATTTAATTAGTTCATCAAAATAAATTAATAATGGCGCTTCAAGCAAAAAAAAATATACTACCTATAAACTAAGAAATATAATTATCTAATAATTTTTCATACAGAGAATAACAATATCGCGTACTTATAACAAATAAACAATGTTTTGTTTATGATTTTGATTTCTCGATGATTCTGTTGTTAGGTGGCTCAAATAAATTCATATCATAATTAATTACTAATTAATTAATTATCATCGATGTATTTTTAACTGTATTGATAAATCGATAAAATAACATAGTAATAATAATAATATTTTTCGATAGTATTCTATTGACTATAGTTGAATCTTGCGATTGACCTTGATAAACTTTAATTATTGTTCTCTTAGATAGTTAGTTTTTTTTTATATATATAAAATATAGTTCCGCATAAAATTGTTACTAAAAAAATTGTATTACTCATTGAGTGAGTCAAAGTACAAGTTTTATTGTCACTAAATTTTAATATTGTTGTTAAAAAATTACAACAAGATTAGAAGTATATGGGTAAACCCATATATAGACCAGTTTGACATTTCTCGGAAAATTGGCAACATTCTATTTTAATAATATTATAATTTATGTGGGCACTAGGAAATACTTTTCTGAAAATTTCATCAAAATCACTTAATTTTATTAATATTATTTTTGCATTGTACTTTACTCAAACGGAGGGGGGGATTAGGTTAGGTTAGGTTAGGTTAGGCCAAAACGATCATACTTAGATAATAAACTACCCAAATACACAAATTTATGTACCTGCTCTAAACGTGCACCATCAACAAATACATGACAGTCAGTATTCAAGTTGCCTTTTTCGAAAATCTGATTGTACCCCATTTTTACCACTTTGACTGCAAGGAAAAGTGGTATAGCGTTTGGTACGGTGTCTGTAACATTTTCAAAAAAAAATAATTGTATAGAAGTCCTTCATATAGCCTCTAGATCAGACGAATCTGAACTTAGTTTATGTGGGTGTATGGATGTGCGTCGTTAGCTCACTCGCTCGGTCGTAAGTCAAAATTTTGTGGCCGCAACTTTTCCTAGACGGTTCAACCGATTTTAATGAAATTTTCAGGATAAATTTATCTAGTACCCGAGATACTCATGTGGTTTTATTTTTTTCCAGTGATGCCAACTTTCCGAGAAAAAAAATTACTAAAGTTTTAAAAAATTCATATTGGCAACGTTATTTATCCGATTTTGATCAAATTTTCAAAAAAGTTTTTCCTAATACTCCCATTAATTATATAATTTTATTAATGTCCAGTGTTGCCAACTTTCCAAGAAAAAAATTACTAAAGTTTAAAAAAATTTATTATGGCTATGTTATTTAACCGATTTTACTCAAATTTTCACAAAAGATTCTTCTAGTATTTATATAATTTATGTAATTTTAACAAAATACAGTATTGCCAACTTTCCAATAAAAAAATTACCAAAATTCATTGCGGCTACATCATTTATTCGATTTTCATCAAATTTTCAGGAAAGTTTCTTCTAGTGTTCACATAAATTATAATTTTATTAAAGATATTGTGTTACCAACTTTCCGAGAAATGTTAAAGTGGTCTATATATGGGTTTACCCCTATACTTCTAATCTTGTTATGTTTATGTTTAATTACTATTTTCGACTTGAAACGTGGCCCTTTAAGAGTCAAGGGATTCTCTCGTTAATGTTTTATGCAACTAGCCCTAGGACATCACATCTAGTAAATTTCAGAGAAAAATTCAAAATACGCAAATAATTTAATAAAAGACAATTTATATTAAATATAATTTTCTTTTCAATTCCAACAAATAATATAATAATAATTAATAGATCATATTATTATCAAATCAATCACCAGGCGATAAGATATTGAAAATTTAATAATTATCATAATATTTTACCTATTAATTACCAGCCGAAAAAAACTCAAGGCTTTTTTGTTTACATTCAATTATTATTGTACTTAGTATATGGAGATTTTGTTCGTCCGTCATTTGTTCTCCTCGCGTTGTCAAGTGTTGTGTTGTTGTTTTGACGGGTTGCTATGGAGCCGAAATTGTTTTTTTCTCCTTCTCTAAAAACAAATTGAGCCTTACTCCCATAGGATCTGCCTTATAATTAGGTAATCTCAAGTTCTCAAAAAACTTAAGGCTTAGGTTTAATCAGATGACAATTTCTCGAATATTGTATTGATGTGTTATTAGATTTAAAAATACACTAGTTATTGAATAAAAAAAACTCTATATTTATTTCTTTTTAATAAAGTTAAATATTCTTTAATCCATTTTGGTCAAGATGTCGATGTACTACTTCACCTCCTATTTCGATGAAACTTTGTCTAAATATTCATCTAACAATAACAATAACGGAAAAATAATAATAAGTGGCGATCAGGTTAGGTTAGGTTAGGTATTAGGTACTAGATTAGGTTAACTTGACCACAATTGTATATACATACATACACATACATACACAATCACGCCATGTACCCAAAAGGGTGTGGCACAAATCAGTCACCTCCAAACATTCCTATACAAACAAGCAACTTTCGCTTCATCCACATTCATAATTCCTCTCATACATGCTTTTTTATTCCTACTACTTGGAAACTTTCGCTCACGCAAAACACTCTCAATCATACCACTCCAACTACTCATCGGACTGATCCAGTGGGCAAACGTATACCATCAAAATCATTCAAATAAATCTTTTTAACCAAACGTTTATTAGACAATCGCTCAACATGACCGAACCATCTTAACTGACTCTAGCACGGCAACTTTTGCTACAAAATTTCTTTCAATTTCACACTCATCATACACTAATCGTATTTCGTACCCGATCTCTCCTATTTACACCCAGCTACCCCACGTAAAAATCTCATTTCCACAGCAGTCATTTTTCCGTTTATGCTTTTGCAACCAAACCCAACATTCACTACCCATACATCAAAGTAGGCACCAAAACTGCATTGTATATACATATTATTATGGGTATTATAATTAGTGATGAAATAATGCAATCGATCATTTTATAAAAAAAAATTATTTGAAATATCTTAAATTAAATTAAAATCATTCAAATTACCAATGAAATCATTCGAATGATATAAACAAAAATTGGAAGATTTCCACAAAAATATACAAAAATAGATTAAAAAATTAAAAACCAACCTTAGATCTAATGTATTTTTAATTATTCTAAATCAGATAGCCAGTCAACCCAATGGCGTATAGCTAGGGTGGGTGTCACTCGGGGCAGAGGTAATAGTCTCACCCCTATACTTAGATGTAAATAAAAAATCTAAAATCACATAAATTAAGGAAAATTTAGAGAGTTATATAATAAGACAAGAAAACAAAAACAATAATACAACAAGATTAGAAGAGTATGGGTAAACTCATATATAGACCACTTTGACATTTCTCAGAAATTAAATCAAAATTTAATAAATAATCTAGTCACAATGAATTTTTAAAAAAAATTGTGATTTTTTTTTCTTGATAAGTTGGCAACACTGTATTTTGTTAAAATTGTATAATTTATTTAGGCACTAGGAATTTTTTTATGAAAATTGGATTATAATCGGTTAAAGTGATCATAATAAATTTTTTAAAATTGTAGTAAATTTTTTTCTCGAAACGTTAGTCTTTTGTTAAAATTACATAAATTATATGATTACTAGGAGAATCTTTTGTGAAAATTTGAGTAAAATCGGTTAAATAACATAGCCATAATATATTTTTTAAAATTTTAGTAATTTTTTTTTTGGAAAGTTGGCAACATTAGATATTAATAAAATTATATAATTAATGAAAGCATTAGGGATATCTTTCCTGAAAATTTGATCAAAATCGGATAAATAATGTAGCCGCAATAAATTTTGAAAAATTTTAGTAATTTTTTTCTCGGAAAGTTAGCATTACTGGAAAAAACCAAAACCAGATGACCATCTTGGGCACTGAACAAATTTATCCTAAAAATTTCATTAAAATCGGTTAAACCGTCTAGGAAGAGTTGTGGCCACAAAATTTTGACTTACGACCGAGCGAGCTGACGACGCACATCCATACACCCACATAAACTAAGTTCAGATTCGTCTGATCTAGAGACTATACGATGGATTTCCATACAATTTTTTGGTTTTTTTGAAAATGTTACAGACACCTTACCAAACGCTATACCACTTTTTTCTTGCAGTCAAAGTGGTAAAAATCAGAAATCCTATAAAGTAAGGTAAATTAAGAGAGTTATACAATAACGCAAGAAAACAAAAACAATAATACAATAAAGTAAATATATATAATGCGAGCTAAAATTACATATTATTGCTATCAGATAGTAAATATAAACTAAACAAAAAGAAATACGTTTCTGATTTTGAGAGTAAAAATTCAAATTGTTAAATGTGTTTAAATCACATATTCACTAAAATAATTCAGTTGGTGAAATGTGTCATACTTAAGGATTCCATCCGTCCCGTTTTGACCGGGACTGTCCCGTTTTTATGGATACTGTCCCAGTGTCCCCACAGGATGCACCGGAACATAAAAATGTCCCGTTTTACATAAAATTCTAATATCGTCTGTGAATAAACCTAATATTTTAGTAAATTCATTTACATTATACGAGTATCTTTCTATTATATTCAGTGTAACAATCAGTTTGAAACTTCATTCATTTAAATCTGTGTTCAATGTTTAATTTATTTAAATGTTTTGTGTATCGATATTTTTTTTTTATTAGAATTTAAGAATTTAGAATTTAGAATTATAGAAATACACACCCAAGAAAAAAAATTTGTTTTTAAATAAAATTTGAAGTGTCCCTTTTTTACATTTTATAATTATGGGATCCCTAGTCATACCGAGAATAGTGTCATCCCTTAAATAGTGTGTCACCTGGGGCGAACCGGCCCACTTGCCCCCACCCCCCCAGCTACGCCCCTGAGTCAACCAAACAAGTAGCAAATAATCATAGAACAGTTTGTCCAATAGCTGATGTACTTTAAGTGGGAAGGAAAACAAAAAAATGCGAACATTTGTAACATTTTTTAATTGTTTTGTATTAATGCTGAGTTTAGTACTCACATTTTAGCATTTAATGAGTTAAAAATGGTAAATCTTGATTACATAGTGGTAAAATAGAGAGAAATTGTTAGGCAACAAGCTTTGCACGAAAGTTTATGTGGTTGTCTTATGATTTTTTTTATAGGATATGAATTAACTGCACTGTAATTTAGAATATATTAACTTTAATTTAGATTATATTTACTTTGATAAAAATAATTTGCACTCATAACAAATATATTGCACGAAAAAAAATAATTCTACTATAATTAAATTTATTCAACTTTAAACTTTGAAAAAACATAATGCACAAAAACAATACAACGGATACTTTCCACTATAAAACGGATACTTTCTACTTTGGGACTGTCAATCATTTACGCCAATCCGATACCTATCATTTGCGCCGATCAGATAAGCACCTACATTGAATAATAACAAAACTAAACAACCTAAACCTAACTTAACCTACCCTAAACTAACAGTGGCGCAAATGATAGGGTTTCGTAGAGTTTATAGAAAAATGTATCAAATTTATAATGCAAGTTATTCCAATTAAAGTTTAGGTTGTACAAAGTGCAAATTATCTAATAAGATAATCTAATATTATAATCTAAAAGTGGTATAGCGTTTGGTACGGTGTTTGTAACATTTCCAAAATAAAAAAATTGTATAGAAATCCTTCATATAGCCTCTAGATGACGAATCTGAACTTAGTTTATGTGGGTGTATATGTGTGCGTCGTCAGCTCGTTCGCTCGGTCGTAAGTGAAAATTTTGTGGCCGCAACTCCTCCTAGACGGTTCAACCGATTTTAATGAAATTTTCAGGATAAATTTGTTTAGTACCCAAGATGGTCATGTGGTTTTATTTTTTTCCAGTAATGCCAACTTTATAAAAATTTATATTGGCTACATTATTTATTCGATCTTGATCAGATTTTCAGAAAAGATTTCCCTAATGCTCCCATTAAATATATAATTTTATTAATATCCAGTCTTGCCAACTTTCCGAGAAAAAATTACTAAAGTTTTTAAAATTTTATATTGGCTACATTATTTATCCGATTTTAATCAAATTTTCAGAAAAGATTTCCCTATTGCTCTCATTAATTATATAATTTTATTAATATCTAGTGTTGCCAACTTTCCAAGAAAAAAATTACTAAATTTTAGAAAATTCATTATGACCACTATGTAACCGATTTTAATCAAATTTTTATAAAAAATTCTCCTAGTGCCTAAATAAATTATGCAATTTTAACAAAATACAGTGTTGCCAACTTATCGAGAAAAAAAATCACATTTATTTGATTTTCATCAAATTTTCAGGAAAGTTTCTTCTAGTGCTCACATAAATTATAATTTTATGAAAGATATTGTGTTGCCAATACTTCTAATCTTGTTTATTTTAGTGTATAATATTTTGTTATATTACTAGTGTATTTCTGCAGACGTATTTTAGTATTTTAAAATTACAATAGCTCGTAATTTAAATTGCAGTAGTTGTAGAATATATAACAGCATTTGAATATAATATATCATGTGTTGATTTAGTTTTGACTGAAATTGGATTTCCGTTATTGTCTGTGATTGTGATTGGAGGTAAATTAATTAATGGGTTCCCGTTTTTCTGTTTTGACGGGAGAGTTCTGATGTTGCAATCGTCAAAGCTGGACCTGAAAATGTGGTTCGCAAAATTTAGTTATGGCCAAGAGGTGGTGACTTTAATTATTGTTCATTTGTTAAGTCGATATAGTGAATCTCTGCTTGTGTTGTTCTCGTAATTAACAAAAATACATACATACATACATACACAATCACGCCATGTACCCAAAAGGGTGTGGCACTAACATTTTTCATCATCCCGAAATCAGTCGCCTCCAAACATATTCCTATCCAGCACAAGCAACGTTCGCTTCATCCACATTTATAGTTCCTCTCTCACAGCATGCTCTTTTATTCCTACTACTTGGAAACTTTCGCTCACGCAAGCCACTTTCTCAATCATACCTCACTCCAACTACTCATCGGACGTCCACCTGCAAACGTATACCAACCAAATCATTCAAATAAATCTGTTTAACCAAACGTTCATTAGACGCATTCGCTCAACATGTCCGAACCGTCTTAACTGACTAACACCAACTTTTGCTACAACATTTTTTTTAATTTTACACTCATAATTCACTAATCTATTTCTAAATCGCGGTCGTAATTAATTCTCATTTTTAATTCTACTATTTTAAACATAAAAATCTTTCAGAACTCAATATCATTAAATAAAAAAATTTTATGATAAATTTTTGTATAAATTTTAATAGCAAATTGACGTTTCGATATCATAATGATGATGATTTGATGATGATGATATCGATTTTTAATTAAAATTCTTTTATTTTTATTTAATGTGGCAAATTTATTAATAATGCGATCTATTAATTTAGCTGTTTTTACCACTTTGACTGCAAGGAAAAAGTGGTATAGCGTTTGGTACGTGTCTGTATCATTAAAAAAAAAAAAAATTATGTATAGAAATCCTTCATATAGCTTCTAAATGAGGAATCTGAACTTAGTTTATGTGGGTGTTTGGATGTGCGTCGTCAGCTCGGTCGGTCGTAAGTCAAAATTTTGTGGCCGCAACTCCTCCTAAACGGTTCAACCGATTTTAATGAAATTTTCAGGATAAATTTGTCTAATGTTCAAGATGGTCATATGGTTTTGATTTTTTCCGGTAATGCCAACTTTCCGAGAAAAAAATTACTAAAGTTTTTAAAAATTCAAATTAGCTACATTATTTATCCGATTTTGATCAAATTTTCAGAAAACATATTCCCAATGATCCCATTAATTATATAATTTTATTAATATTTTGTGTTTTTAACTTTCCGAGAAAAAAATTACTAAAGTTTTTAAAAATATATTATGGCCATGTTATTTAACCGATTTTACTCAAATTTTCACAAAAGATTTTTTTAGTAATCATATAATTATGTAATTTTAACCAAATACACTTTATTTAACCGAATTTAATTAAATTTTTATAAAAGATTTTCCTAGTGCCTAAATAAATTATGCAATTTTAACAAAATACAGTGTTGCCAACTTATCGAGAAAAAAATCACAAATTTTTTTAAAAATTCATTGTGGCTACATTATTTATTCAATTTTGATTAAATTTTCAGTAAAGTTTCTCCTAGTGCCTACATAAATTATAATATTATTAAAACACAGTGTTACCAACTTTCCGAGAAATGTTAAAGTGGTCTATATATGGGTTTACCCATATACTTCTAATTTTGTTTTTTTCGTATATTAAAAATACTAATACTAAATACTGAAGTATTTTTTTCACATTCTTGTTCTTATATAATTTTCCATTATTTTTTTTTAAAATGATCTTTTATTGGATGCAGTACACACTCGTATAATACTGCAAATTTTTAATATATTATACAAGTACAGTCACACATAAAATTAAAAAAAAAATACGTTTAAAAGTTAAGCTGTTGCGCCTGATTGCATATGCAAGCTACACAGTTTTCCTGTAGAGCGTGTGAGTCTAATTAGACCCTCATCAGGCACTTTAGAAAATTGTACTGTCACCTTATCAGCATGTCAATTAATCAATTAATATATTTTGAAAACTAGCTACATAATTTATTAGATATTTTAGATTTGTATCATACTAATAAAAAAAATTACTCATTGAATTCATTTAACTATTAACTTTACCAAGGAAATGCGCACATAATTTTAATTAATAAAACTAATTAAAAAGTTTTAAACTAAAATAACTAATTTCAATATCACTGAAATACTTCAAGTTTTTGCTAAAACATTGATATTTCTTAAGTTAAAAGATGCATAAGTATAAAAGACTAAATTTAGTTTAGTTAAAGGAAACAGCCCAAATTTCTGAATCGAAAAAATCAATTTTTTGTTTTTCGCATAAAAATATTGCTATAAGTGTGTAGAATGTGTTGGCCGAATCTGTTTTTCCCACGACTGCCGTTAAATCTTTTTAAAGAATGGACATTTCTGTCGACTGTAAATATTCAAATTTTTGATATGTTTTACAGGGAAATTTTCGGTGAAAAAATGTTTTTTTTTTAAATTAAATTTCAAATTTAAAAAAGTCCTACGGTATATTTTTTATTTTGGTTTTATTATGTTTTAGAGCTGTCTGTAAGGGAGAGGGACGGGGCAAGTGGCCAGGTTTTTTTTGTCAGGGGGCTGACAAATCGGTGTCGTGCCACTTGCGTACAAACATTATTTAGTGTCACTTGCGTACAAATAAGGGACGGGTCAAACCCAGGTAGTGAAGCTAGTTAGGCCGAGTGTCAGATGCGTACTGCGGTTTGAAAACGGTCGAGTTGTGCTTATGGTCAATATATAATATTTATAATACGTTATAATATCATAGCGCATAATTTTTACAAATAATCAAGTCAGTATTTAATTTTAAAATTGACCAAGTTTATATTTATTGATTTAAATTTGATTTGTGTAGATTAATATATAATAAATTCATATCGTTTACCAACTTCCAACCTAACTTCCTAACCTAATCTAACCAAACCTTCCCAAACCGCTGTACGCATCTGACACTAGCTTCACTATAGTCGCGACAAGATAAAAAGATAGGTACGTCATAATCACGTGATAAAACTTAACAACATGAAACTCACTAATGAACAAAATTAATTTTATTCTATTTTACATATAATGAACTAAATCTTCTTGAAACTATTTACATATGTTATTTTAACCAATTAAAATGTAATATATACAAATATATCGTATATTATTGGATTTTTTTTATCGAAATTAACTTATTTATTTTTGATATATTTGGCAGCATTTATTTTCATTGTCAAAAGTCACAGTACGTTTATATTAGTTCATTTGACGTTATATTTTGAATGTGTATTTTTGTAATTTATTATGGCAAAAAGATGGTCTAGGCGATGTCAACAGTTAGTTGGCAATTTAATTTCATATTTTGAATAAAAAAAAGAAAATAATGGGCTATTAATGCCCCTGTCTGCTGTACGTGAGAAGCTCATATAAACATAGTAGTGAGTGACGTTATTTGCCTAGTGACAAAAATTGATGACGTCCCTATCTTTTTATCTTGTCGCCACTATACCTGGGTTTGACCCGACACTTATTTGTACGCAAGTGACACTAAATAATGTTTGTACGCAAGTGGCACTATCTCTGACAAATCTACGCGTGACGTCACAATTTGAACACAATTTCTTGACATATAAATCCGAAACCGTAATACAAATATATTTGTATTATATTATATCTCCATGAAAAATAAAATTATTTTATTTCTGCCTATTTTCAGAGTGCTCAGGATGGTGTTTTACTTTCCAAAAGAGAAACTTTTATGAAAAAAAGATAATAAAATATATTACGATGATAATTTATAGTTTGCCATATTATATTTATTAAATAAAGTAAAAATAACCTTACTGAAATGGGTTATCTCCACCCAGGATCTAAGTTTCGAGCAACAATTACTACGTTTAAAAGCCAATTTTTTAATTTTTACCACTTTGACTGCAAGGAAAAGTGGTATAGCGATTGGTACGGTGTCTGTAACATTTTCAAAAAAAAATTTTTTTGTGTAGAAATCCTTCATATAGCCTCTAGATGACGAATCTGAACTTAGTTTATGTGGGTGTATGGATGTGCGTCGTTAGCTCGCTCACTCTGCCGTCAGACAAAATTTTGTGGCCGCAACTCCTCCTAGACTATTCAACCGATTTTAACGAAATTTTCAGGATAAATTTGTGTGTCATGTAGGTTTGGTTTTTTCAGTGATGCCAACTTTTCGTGAAAAAAATTACAAATTTTTTAAAAATTTATTGAGGCTACATTATATATCCGATTTTGATCAAATTGTCTGAAAAATTTTCCAAGTGCCAACATAAATTTCGAAATTTTAATAAAATATGGTGTTGATAACTTTCCGAGAAAAAATTACTAAAATTTTTAAAAATTTATTACAGCCATGTTGTTAAACCGATTTTGTTCAAATTTTCACAAAAGATTCTCTTGGTATCCATATAAATTAGATAATTTCAACAAATTACAGTGTTTGCCAACTTTCTGAAAAAAAAATTATTAAAATTTATTAAAATTTATTATGACCACGTTATTTAACTGATTTTAATCAAATATTCACTAAAGCTTCTCCTGGTGCCCCCATAAATTATGCAATTTTAACCAAATACAGTGTTGCCAACTTATCAAGAAAAAATTACTAAAATTTAAAAAAATTTATTGTGGCTACATTATTTATCCGATTTTGATGAAATTTTCAGAAAAGTTTCTCCTAGTGCCCACATAAATTATAATTTGATTAAAATACGGTATTGCAAACTTTCCTAAATATGAATAATTTTCTAAAAATTTATTATGCAAGCATTATTTTTCCGATTTTAATCAAATTTTTACAGAAGCTACCCTTAGCGCCTATAATATTATATATTAGCCAAATTCAATGTTGCCAACTTTCGGTGAAAAAAAATTATTCCTATTTCTTTTCATTTATGTGATAATGTCAAAGTGGTCTATATATATATATATATATATATATATATATATATATATATATATATATATGGGTTTACCCATATACTTTTAATCTTGTTTAATATTCAGTTAGTAATTATAATTTCATGGTTATGTTAATTGTTACTTGGTTAAGTTGTCTGTCGCTGATATCAATTAATTAAAAAACAAATAATATAATTATATTATTATTATATATTTCTATGAAAATCTGTCACTTTCTTGTTTGTCCGTTTAAACGGCTATGACAAACTACTTCGTCCAAAGGCCACCACTATCAATTAAGCCAAGTTTCATACCATAGTTACAAATCCTATATATCATCAAAACTTATTTCTCCACTGTGATGTTTATCGTTATCAGCTTATTTCCATTCAAGTAGTGTTTGGAAATATTTTTGTCTTCTCTAAGTATGACTCTGTCGCGATGCATCGATTGCAGCACAGAATATTTTTAAATATTTATAGTTCAAAAATATTGAATAATTTTCGAAAATTTGCTCAAAAAAATCTGCAAAAATTTAGTAAAATAGAGAAAAAAATTAGCTACATAATAGCTAAGTAACTTTTCTCTCTAACTCGTATTGATTTAGCAGGAAAAATTATTGAAAATTCTAAAAAACATTTTTAGCAAATTAAAACTAAAACCAAATTATAGAACTTTTACGCCCTATCGAAAAGTATTCTAAGTATTTCTCCGAATTTTACTTCAGAAAGAAGTATTCTGCATATTATTGGTATCCCATATTATTGCCCTATATTAACGGTGGGCAAATGCGGCTCCGAGAGCCGCATGCGGGTCTTCACTGAGTCAAGTGCGGCTCCCATTAAAGTTTTAGAGGATGGGTGATATATTTACTACACATTAGTATATATATTTTTATGATATAGATTTCTGTTATATTTCAATTTTATTATATTTGAATTTTATTACTAAAATTTTGAAATAATTATTTTCTTTTTCATTGTTATATTTTTATGTTTATATGTTATAATGATATTTTTTTTATGTTTTTATATTGTAACTTGTGAGAATATGCAATTATATTAAATAAAAAAATTTAATTTGTGTATGGCTCTTTATAGAATTTTAAATCCGGATTGCGGCTCCCTTAGGCCTCATGTATGCCCACCTCTGCCCTATATCAACCTGGCGAACGAACATCCTGTATATTTCAAGTGTGTAATGATCTGTAATATTACATTCCTAATCTTAAAAATCATGTTTTGTGATATTACCATGGAAGGCTAAGATAGGTTATATATATATATATATATATATATATATATATATATATATATATACAACTACGTTATTTGTACAACTACGTTATTTTACAGAAATCGCTAGGTAATATATAGAATAACTAGTTAAAGTATCAAATAACTAAACTATTTTATAAATTAACTACCGAAGATCGAGTATTTTATGAAATAACTAGTTATTTTATGGAATACCGGAATTATATGCCAAAAAAATATCTCCGCTAAAAAGTCGGCAGCATATGGGGAAAATATTTATTATTTGGTTTTTGAAAATTATTATTAAGGTACTTCTTGGTACTTGACTAAAAAATAAAACTGCACTAGCCGGAAATACTAGTTACATTTTTGGTATTGGCCAAATTAAACGTTGATAAAAAATATTTCCCGTAAAACTTTTGAAAAATGCTATTTGAAAAAAGTTTTGATATAGTATTTTGGGCTTCTATATAAAATTTTAAAATGTATAGTCAACTTAAATAAATATTTTAAAAATTAGGTACATGTAAGTAAATTGAATGTTTCAAATTTGTACTAATACTAAAAAAATATCAATAAAATTTGGATAAATATGCATTACTTCTGCTTAAATAAGCGTTTTCTTTTTATGTGACATACATTTTTTATTGAATGTAATGAATTTAATAGCATTAAATTATAAGATAAATTTTAGAAACGTATAATTATTTCTACTTAGTTTATTGATTAAATTTACAATTTAATAATTGTGATTTGATAGACGTGATGACTAATCTTTACGCGGTTGAAGTTTATAACTTGTTACGATTTAGAGAGAGGATTCAGCGAAAGATTTAGCGAGTAAGCAAGTTAAGTAACTTAGTACTGTTATCTAACCTAATCTGCAAATACAAACGGAAAATATTCTACAGAAACATCTTATCAACAATAATTGAATACAATATGAATCATTTAGTTTAAAATAAATGATTCACATATACCTATATATGTTACCGTAAAAGCTCGAAAAACAGTAAATCCTAGATGTACGCGCTAAACTTAGGATTTACCAATTTCATGTGGTAAAACTACGAGAAAATGTATCATCAATATAATTTCGGACTTCTGCCACGACACTAACTAACTAACTAACTAACCTAACCTAACCTAACCTGACCTAACCTAACCTGACCACTTTCGTTTAGTAAAAGCCCAAAATTAAATAACTAACACCATTTTTTGTACATTTACTACATCTAATTGGTAAATGCTAGGTTTAAGGCGTCTATCTTAGGATCCACCAATTTTCGAGCTTTTACAGTGACATATATATATATATATATATATATATATATATATATATATATATATTAGGGTGGTCCTTATTTTGGTCTTATTAATGCAAATCCAAATTTTGAGGTTAATATCATCCGACAGGTCTGGGAAGTGTATGGAAATTTTTTTTAATTAATCGGAGTAATTTTTTGGGGCGGGAGCAACAAATTTCCAACTTTGCCAAAATAAGGACCACTCTAATATATATATATATATATATATATATAAAATAACTACATAATTACTTACCTTAATTAATTAGATTAGGTACATTACACACGTACTTTTTGAATAAATTATAAATTACGATTAAAAACAATTTGAAAAGACAAAATGTTTCGTATATTAAACTCAAAATTTCTATAACTCTCTCAAAATAACTTTTTTTTATTTTTTGCATAAAATTAATGCTATAAGTGTGTAGCATTTGTGGCCAAAACGATTTTCCCGAATTCGAAAAAATTACGAACTTTTAGCCAAATAAAGATTTACAAAACCCTTTAATTGTTGTTTCTTCAAAACGTACTGTTTTGTCATGGCTATCGAACAATAACCAAAATAAAACAACATTTTTTTTTCAAAACAATATAATTTTGTTAATTTTAAAAAAATCTGGATTTGAAACTCTTAATCTTCATGGAAATTTAGTGGAAATATTTTTTTCGGGCAACGCCATTTTGCGTGCACGCTGCAACAAAAAGAAAAAAATATATTTGCAATGTTATTTGATCGTTCGAATGACATAATACAGTGTTTTTTTTTCAAAATATTAACGCCCCTATGAATTTTGCCAGTTTGAAAATAACAGTTTTTTTAGTTCTAGAGAACAGACTTGAAGACTTTTTTACATACATAAATATTTCAATTCATTTAAAGAAAAATAATATTTACTTGAATTTTTCTCAGTTTTTAATTAATTTTGATGATTTTTACAATTAAATATTAGTAATAATCATATTTTTTCGATAGTTTGATTCTCGAAATTATTAATAAATTTTTTTTTATCTAATTATGGCATATTTTTAATCTTACAGATAAAAAAAATTATTAAATTATTAATGTAAATATATTAGGAAAGATTAGATAATATTTTTATATATAAATCAATGATTGTTAGAGATTGTTTCTAATTAGTTTTATTATTAAAATATGTGTTTTTAAAGTCTATGAATAAAAATGAAGGTTTTTACAGTTACCGCAATTATATGTGCAATTCAGGTATGTGGAATTGTTTCATAAATTACTCCTATTATTTAGTAATTTTCAATAAAATAACATGTATGAAAGCATCATAAATGTGGATGTAGCAAAAGTTGAATGGTAAAAATTGGTGCCACACCATATAGATTTATGACGTGATTGTGTATGTATGTATTTTAAGTAATTATATTTTTATACAGAAATTATAATAATATTAAAAGTTTTAAAAAAATTTACAAATATTTAATATATTTTTATTGAATATTATTTATTTTTAACATAGTAAAAATCTTTTATAATCCAATATATTTAAATAAAACTTTTTTAAGTTCTAGTTCTGTGCTAATATTTATTTAAACTCGACGTTTCGACGAAACTCAACGTCCGTCTCAATCAAAAATAATAATATAAATGACATTTACAGTAAATAACATAGAAACAAGTTACTAGACATAACAAAATAAGTACCATATCATAAGTATCATATTATAATTTATAGATTTTTAATTAATGAAAGCCAAATTTTATTTAATTCAGTGTCATTGCTTTTCTTATCAATCTGCGCTAATCAATATTAGCAGCAGATTGATAAGAGAATGAATAGAAATTTATAGAAAAAAAAAAAATAACATATAAAGGGGCACTGATTTAAATAAAATTTGGCTTCTATTAATTAAAAATTTCTAAAATTATATGATCTAGTTACATATTTGTTACCTAGTAACTTGTTTCTATGTTCTGTTAGTTACTGTATATGTCATTTATATCATTATATCATTTATATCAGTAAACAAAATTTAAGTGTAAAATTGGAGAATTTTCTAAAAAAAAAATTTGTTTCTTAATTTAACGTATTTTTGTATTTTTTTTTATATTTCGATTATATTTCTTGAATTTTTTTTGTGACACATGTAAACAAAGTTTACACATTTTCTTAACACATGAGTACAAAGTTCACTTAAGTGAAGAAAATTTAAGTGCAGAATTTTATTTTTCGATTTTGTGAATTTTTCCTTATTTATAATTAAAATTTTTAACTTAAATGTATACGTTTGAAAGTGTGGTGTGACTGAGAAAGTGGCTTGCATGAGCAAATGTTTTCAAGTGTAGTAGAAATAAAAAAATGATGAAGCGTATATTGAAATTTCTAAATAAAATATATACAAAATTGAATCCTAAAGCTTATTTTATTTTACTAAACCCATATATTCACTCGGCCAAAAAAACTCTATTTAAATTTCAACTTGTGTGGGGCACGGGTTAATATCAATATTTTTTGACAAAACATGGCTCAAAAATTTTCTAGTTTAGAGGATGCGTAAAAAAATAATAAAAAAATTATTGTTTTTTGAACCACCCTAATATATATATATAAAATTAAGTTGCTAGTCAACAAAATACAAGTAACTAGAATATAAAATTAATAAATTTCTAATTAAAAAAAGCCAATTTATACTAATTTAAAAAATAAAAACTTGTTGAAAATTTTTTTCAAGTCTACTTATAAATTTTGTTTACTTATCATGAACTTTGCTCCCAAGTGATGGAAAACAAAATTGGAACCATATGGGTCAACCCATATATAGATCACTTTGACAATATCAAAACTTTTTTTTATTTTAATATAATAAGTTCTGAAAGATTTTTTACTATGCAATCTATTTGGTATTTAAACAAATATCTAGTTATATAATTATTTTTTTTAAATTTAGTTTTAATCTACTCTTTTTTTTATCATTTAAGCTATTTATTTCCTTTTTGCATTAACTGATTTTGATAATAACAATAATTATTCATTATTACATATCTTAAAAAGTAATTGTGATATTAGATTAAAATTTTTGTGGAAACGGAAACGTTAATTTTAAATAAATATTAATACAGAACTTTAACCTAAGCAGTTTTATTCTAATATAACGGTTTATTTTTGTAGAAATTTTGAAATTTTTATTAATTCACCGATTCTAAACATATATCTCAGCGAAATTATAAAATTTTCTAGGCTGGTATACCGTGGTCGATCTATCCTCATCGCAAACGTTTTGCCATACATTGTAGACGAGATCTTCAATGCTTGGTCGACCAAGCACTGAGGATGCCATCTACGATGTATGGCGAAACGTCTGCGACGAGGATAGATCGTCCACGGCATATACCAGCTAAGAAAATTCTATAAATTCAATGGATATCTGTCGTAAAAGTCGGAAAATTACTAATATATCTCAGTTTTCATTATTTTTTAAAACTTATTTTTGTATATATAACATTTCTCTATCTCAACAAGTAATTTTCCACTCCGTTTTTTCCACTCTATTTTTTCTTCCGTACTTTTTTCCGCCAATAATTTTTTTCACCAAATTTTTTGGTTTGGTTAGGTTAGGTTAGAGTAGGGTTATGTAAAGTTTGGTAAGAAAATTAGTGAAAAAATGAATTGGTGCAAAAAATATATATAGTGAAAAAAAAATTGGTGGAAAAAATGTGTAGTGGAAAAAATTGGTGGAAGAAAAGTATTGGTCGAAATAATGGAGTGGAAAAAATGGGGTACAATCTATTAAAACAAAACTGTGTAGATATATGTTAACACTTTTATAATTTACGTCAGCAAATATTTCTAAATTTTTATTTCTAGTGGAATCCGAATTTTACCGGCTACAAATATATGTCTCAATTTTTATTAATTTTTATACATATTAAATATTATATATTTAGTTAAGATGGTTCGGACATCTTGAGCGAATATTTAAAGGTAGGTTCTCCTCTTCTGAATGAGTAAAAAGTACGCAAAGATTGGAAATTTTTTATTCGCAAATGAAAAAACAGAAGGAAACGGTTTTTCTGGATTTGAAAAACTTTTATTTTGGTCTTTATTTTCAAAAATTTTTGTTTGTTTATTTTAACTATTTTTTGTAAGGCCCTGAAGTGGAAAAAAAGGCCTAAAAGTCGACCTCAAAGTTATTTAAGTTATTTCCACGTACTTAGGTCTATACTCCAGTAAATTTAGTTTACTTTTTGCCATTGTTGTTCAGTTTTTGTTACAGATAAATCCAGAAACGCTGCAATACACGCAGTTTACATTTGGCTTTTTATAAAACGACAATTTTTTAAAATGCAGACCAAAATATAATAACATTTTTTCAAATCCTCAAACCGTTTCCTTCTATGTTTTTTCATTTGCGAATAATTTAGATGAGAACCTCCTCTTAATGAACGTTTGCTTAAAAAAATGTATATGAATGATTTTAAAGCTATACGTTTGCCAGTGTACGTTCGATGAGTAGTTGGAATGGTGTATGATTGAAAGAGTGGCTTGTGTAAGCGAAAGTTTTCAAGTAATAAGAAATATGTTAGGATGAATGTGGATGAAACTGATTTCGAGATAATAGAAAGAGTTTGAGTCACACCCTTTTGGATACATGGCGTGACTGATGTATGTATGTATGTTCCCATACATGCTAATTTATTCTTAATAATAATATATTTATTTTAATATTTACAGATATATTCAGTATTAGGTTTGCCAGTCAAAATTAACAAATATGGTAAGTATATATTTATATACAAAAATAAATCCATTTACTAGTTGCATCTGATGGGTGCATAGCGTGATTATAAATATATATATATATATATATATATATATATATATCACTGTAAAAGCTCGAAAATTGGTGAATCCTAGGATAGACGCGTTAAACCTAGGATTTACCAATTAGATCTAGTAAATGTACGAAAAATGGTTTTTTCTTACCAAGCCAAAGTGGTCAGGTTAGGTTAGTTAGTTAGTTAGTTAGTTAGTTAGTTCGTTAGTTAGTGGCGTGGCAGAAGTTCGAAATTATATTGATGATACATTTTTTCGTAGTTTTACCACATGAAATTGGTAAATCCTAAGTTTAGCGAGTACATTCTAGGATTTACTGTTTTTCGAGATTTTACGGTAACATATATATATATATATATATATATATATATATATATATATATATATAAATATATATATATATATATATATAAATATATATATATATATATATATATATATATATATATATATATATATACACCTAGACCTCACTTTGCGTCGTGGTTACGTTCCAGAAAAACACGACGCAAATTGAAACGACGCAAAGTGAATTATGATTTTCTATAGCATTTTCTATAGCAAAAAAAATAGACTCGAACCCAAAACAACGCAACTTCGAAAATCTAACGACGCACAGTGAAAATTGGTACTAATTCAGCAGCGACGCAACTTCGAAAAAACGCAAAACGAAACGACGCAAAGCGAGGTCTAGGTGTATATATAATATAACAAAAATTTCGTTGCTAGAAATCTTATGTAGTGAAAATTGATGGGAAAAGCAGCCAAGGTTGTTTATTTAAATTAAAGCCATTTCAAGGCAAAAAAAGGCTATATTCAAACAGGTGGTGGAAATCCAAAAATAAATAATTTTACATTCGATTAATTCGTTTAATACTTCATATTTATGGTAATTAATTATTAGAGAAATTAGCTAATTTATGTACAATTAATAATTTAATAACAATTTTTATATATTTACAGAATTAGCATATAAAAAAATAATCAAATATTTAATACATACGTACATACATACATACGTACATATATACATAGAAACTTTTGACAATTAGAGAGATTAAATTAGAAAAGGACATTTCAAGTTCCGTCACTGGAATTGTCGATAACTATAATTAGCTACAACTTCGGTTAAATGCGGTCTTAGCACCGCTGCTAAGACTGACATTACCAAATCATCCGACCTGGATATAAGATAATTTAATTATTATAATATTTGGATAATTTTGGATCCGGTTCTAAAATTATCCAAATTCGGTTCCTAGCTCTAATGTGGTCCTTAAAAAAATTTTGCCGACCGGGCAGAAAATAATTTTTTAGTATGAGAAAATTAGAATAAAACACATATAATATTTTTAAATTAATATTTACTGGTGCCTCAAACGGAATGCAGTTTTTAATAAAGTGTTATTTTTTGCCTAATTTAGGAAAATAATGACAATGTCGTTTCAGATGCTTGCAAATTTTTTTATTAACGAATCTGACATAGAAAATCGAACAAAATAATCATTTTAATATTTATTAAACTAAAATTAATATTAAACACTACGTTTAATACTGAAACGGTACGAGCAAAAATAAGCAGAAAATAGCAAAAAAATAATGGTTTTTAAAAACTTTTTTACATTTGAAGCAGTGGTAAACATTTTTTCATACCAAAAATATATATATATATATATATATATATATATATATATATACTGGGTGTTCGTTTGCCAGGTTGATATAAATAAGACGTTTGTCAAAATTTGCTCAAAAAAATCTGAAAAAATTCAGTAAAATAGAGAAAAAAATTAACTACATAATAGCTAAATAATTTAATTTTTTTTTGCCCTAGCTCATACTGATTTAGCAGGAAAAATTATTGAAAATTCTAAAAAACATTTTAAAAAAAATTCTAGCGACCAAACGGCACATGCCAGCAAATTAAAACTAAATCCAAATTATAGAACTTTTATTCCCTATCGAAAAGTATTCTAAGTATTTCTCCGAATTTTACTTCAGAAAGAAGTATTCTGCATATTATCGGTATCCCATGTTATTGCCCTATATCAATCTGACGAACAAACATTCTGTATATATATATATATATATAAAATAGGGTGTAACAAAACATTTTTTTTTCGTCGGCGAAATAAAAAAATTGAAATTTTAGATTCGAATCAGTGCGAGCGCTCGAAAATGCAATTTTTTGGACTTTTTTTTATATAATGGCTTATATATATATATATCAACATTTTATCTGACCGAGCCGTAATTTTGTGTTTTTATGCCAACATAGAAATGCGACATTATCATTTTTTTGCAATGTCTTGACGAACATCTTGTTCAAACGCTTATAACTAAACGTCAAATATTTGAATTTGAAAGAATGTTAGGAAAAAAGTGTCTTATTTTTTTGTGGGCATAAAAACACAAAGTTACGGCTTGGTCAGATAAAATTTTAATATATAAAAAAAGTCCAAAAAAAAATGGCATATTTGAACGCTCAGTACGATTTTTAGATCTTGTTTAGTATTCGAATTTTAAAAAATATAGACGCAATAATAAGTTTTTATTTATTTTTTCGTCATTTAAAAGTTATTTAGAAATAATATCTTATAATCTATATCTAAAATATTTATATGATTAAAAATTAAAGTGTTTTTTAATTTTTTTATCTCTAACATGTATTTTTGTTAACTGATAAAACTAATAATTTAATCAAATTTCGATATTGAATTTTATCACCGCGTATTAAAAATTTAAAGAAATGTATTTTTTTTATGAGTAATTTATTAATTAATTTAAAATGATCTGACATATTTTTAATGGGCTGGTCCTATAATTTTGTTTACATATATAATAAATTTGTACTTCAAACTAACTAATCTAAAATTATAACAATATTAATACAATTGCATAAATAACAATTATTATTATTGTAGAAAAACATTTTGTCCACTTTTTTTTTTACTTTTCTTCTGCCAATACCTTTTCCACCAATTTTTTTGGTTTGGTCAGGTTAGGTTAAGTTAGGTTAAGGTTAGGTTAGGTTAGATTTAAATTAAGTTTGGTAAGAAAATAAGTGAAAAAAGAGAATTGGTGGAAAAATATATAGTGAAAAAAGAATTAGTGGAAAAAATGTATAATGGAAAAAAGAATTGGTGGAAAAAAGTATTGGTGGAAATAGTAAAATGGAAAAAAATGGGGTATAATCATTATAATTATTATTATTATTACTATTTAACTTTACAAAGGCACTAAAACTGCATTGTATATACTTAAACTGGCTTCTTTGGAAACATTTTTTTAGTCCTAAATATCTTTAGTAATCTTAATTTTCATTATTTAGAAGCAATTGTACGTGCAGATGAATCGGAAAATTATCCGTTCTTGGCTCTGATTGGTGTATTAACAGATGTACCAGATGTACCGGAAAAAGTACCACCAGGATCAGAAGAAGGTGAAAGACAATTACAACTGAATATCAAAGCGAAAAAAATTCAAAATTATGTTCAAGGATCTTTATTATCAAATGGATATATTTTGACTTCTGTTGAAGCAATTGCCGGGTAAGAATTTCTATATTATCTTACTAGAATTAGAAAAGTATTTTAATAGTAAAAACATCCATGGTACATCAGTAGACTTCATATAATATTAGGAATAAAATATATAGTGGTGTAAAAAGTTATACTGTCAAATGGTAAAAATATGCCAATAAAGAATATTGCACGACTGTTTTTAACAAACATTGCAAAAAATTGTGAAATAAATTACACATTTAAATAACATACATACATACACAATCACGCCATGTACTCAAAAGAGTGTGGCACAAACTTTTTTTATCATCCCGAAATCAGTCGCCTCCAAACATTTCTATCCAGCACAAGCAACTTTTGCTTTATCCATATTCATAATTCCTCTCTCATAGCATTCTCTTTTATTCCTACTACTTTGAAACTTCCGCTCACGCAAGCCACTCTTTCAATCATACCACTCCAACTACTCATAGGATGTCCACGCAAACGTGTACCATCCAAATCATTCAAATAAATCTTTTTAACCAAACGTTCATTAGACATTCTCTCAACGAGTCCGAACTATCTTAACTGACTAACACCAACTTTTGCTACATTTTTTTTAATTTCACACTCATCATACACTAATCGTATTTCGTACCCGATCTCTCTTATATACACCACATAGCCCCCATACGTAAATATCTCATTTCCAGAGCAATCATTCTCCGTTTATGCTTTTGCAACCTAACCCAACATTCACTACTCTATATCAACGTAGGCACCAAAACTGCGTTGTATATACCCAAACGGGCTTTTTTGGAAACATTTACATTCCTGGCAAAAGTTTCCTAAGCACCCAAAACCTTACAACCAGCATTTACTCTCCTTTCAATTTCACGATCAAAACGGCCATCTCTGGACAACAAACTATCCAAATACAAACTATTCAAATACAAATTCATCTACCTGCTCTAAACGTGCACCATCATTACATTACATTCAGTCAAAAAAACACTGTCAAATTTTGATTGTTAAAAATGTGTGAATAAGAGCAAGAAATGCAATGTACACCATTCGTCAGAAATTTTATATTTGATCAAAGAAATATTGATTCTCGCAAATCACTAAATAATATATACTTATACATATTATTCTACAACTATTAGTAACTGGTTTAGGTTATTTGGCAAGTATTTTTATTTATTCTTAGTTTAGAACGCTTGAAGAAGAAAAAAAAACCGTATCTATCCGACCTGAAACAGAAAACTCTTTTTATATTTTTCCCAAATAGCTAAACCCGACAAAATAATGAATGCTTTCTACTCCTTGTAACATAATATATTGTTTTGTTTGTTTGTATATAAATTGCAAAATTCACGCTCTTACAGTTTGAAAGAAGATGTTCTTCTTGTGAAATTTACTGACTCAATAGTGGATGATAATGATCAAGGTGTTAAAGTACAAGAAATCATTAAAATTGACGGAATAAATATCGCTTTATTAAAATTACAAGAACCCAATAACCCAAGTAAGTGAAATAATTTCAAAATATTTTATACATTAAAAATGTAATAATAATTTTACATTGAAATGAATAGTAAGTATTTGCCTATTTGGTGAGGTTGACTGCCTCTCTGATTTTGAGTAATTAAAAATGAATTTTAGTTTTAAGATTGTTTCTCAATTTTATAATCTATTTTGAATATATCTTTATGGAAATCTGCCACTTTTCTATTTGTTTTTCATTCGAATGATTTAAATTTAATTCGAGATATTTTGAATAATATTTATAATCGAATTATCGATTATTTTTTATTTGAATTATTCCATCAATAATTTAAATATGATTATATAAAAATTATTTTTTACTTGAAAATC
This sequence comes from Clivina fossor, assembly GCA_963966155.1. Classification (NCBI taxonomy): domain Eukaryota; kingdom Metazoa; phylum Arthropoda; class Insecta; order Coleoptera; family Carabidae; genus Clivina; species Clivina fossor. The sequence goes on from OZ014551.1 coordinate 39,318,329, forward strand.
TTATAGAAAAAATAAAGCAAACCATATATTAATGAGTTTTGATATCGGGGCGGCATCTGTCGAGGTTTAGAAGGCAAAAATTACCCCCAAAATTTATAATTTTTTTCTCCATAATTATTTTTACCCTTTTTTTTAAGGGTTTAAAAGTAAAGTTACCCCTTTTGCGCCCCTAACATTTATTTTCATCTATAAATTTTGTTTCATATTAAGTTAGTCCAATTAAAAATAAAATTCACTTGTTTTTGATTTTTTTAATTATTTATTATTTTAAGGGGTCATCTACCCCTTATATAGACACTTGTCTTTATACTCATAAGTATGTTTAATTATTTATAATTTTTTAATTTATTTTTTATAAGAAATTCTCGAAAATATTTAAAAAGATTATTTATAAATTTTAATTCTTATCCATAACTCATCATTTTCTTATAGTTTTTATGTCGGGTGGTTAATTTAAGTGAAGACATCGAAATATTTCGACAAAATAAGCATCGTACGAAAAAATTTTCCAGACGGGGGCAGGAAGTAACTTTGGAAATTTTAAATTTGAATCCCCATTTAGGATTTTCAACTCTAAAATCTTAAATGGGAACAACCGAAATTCTATTGCAGATTAAGATTTTATATCATAAACTATGAAAGTTTTAATCGAAACATTTTTTTTAGAATTTTTAGGTTGCGTAGTTTTCGAGAGAGAAAAAATAAAAATAAATTTTACTCTAAATTTTGGAGGAGATTTTTACCCGATAAACCGACAAAAAATACGTGTTGTTACTTATACAATTATATTAATAAACTAAATTAGTAATTAATATTATAAAATATTATTTTTTAGTTACACAAAAACCAGTAAAACTGCCTGTTAAAAATGGAAAATTGGAAGCAATAGTACCGAATTCATTAATTATAACAGGATTTGATATAACAGGTATGTATTAAACATATTTAAAACTCTATTTTACATACATACATACACAATCACGCCATGTACCCGAAAGGGTGTGGCACAAACTCACTTTCCATTATCCCGGAACCAGTTTCCTCCAAACATTCCTATCCAGACAAGCAATTTTAGCTTCATCCACATTCATACTGACACCCTGTCATAGATACTCTTCTATTCCTACTACTTAAAGACATTCGCTCATGCAAGCCACTACCTAGAGGGTTAAACTGAAATATAATTAAATATATTTGATAGTGAAATAATAAATCTTTAACTTAAAATCACAATTAAAAATGAAAACTCTGGAAAGTTCTTTTAAAAAGCACAATTTACAAATGCTTATTATGTAATCTCTTGAAACATGTTATAAGGATTGCTCGTTCGGACAATTTTTCTGGAGGCTCTCAAAAAAGTGGGGGCCCTATGCTATAGCTTGTGTAGCTTATACATAAATCCTGTACTGCTTCAACTGCTCATCGGATGTCCACTGGCAAATGTATATCTTCAAAATCATTCATATACATTTTTTTAACCGAACGTTCATTAGACATTCGCTCAAGATGTCCGAACTATCTAAACTGATTAATACTAACTTTTGATACATTTTTTCATTTCATATTCATCATACAATAATCTACTTTGTACCCGATTCCTTCTAGTTACACCATTTACCCCAAGTAAAAATCATGTATGAAAAGTGGTTATGAATGTGGATGAAGCTAGAGTTGCTTTTCTGGATAGGAATGTTTGGAAATAACCAATTTCAGGATAGTGTTTGTGCCACATCTTGTTGGGTAGTTAGCGTATAAATATAACATTCATTTAATTATTTGAATTTTTATGTGATTCTTTATTTATATATATATATATATATATATATATATATATATATATATATATATATATAGTTAAGATAATTTTACCCATCATCTTCATCCAATTATATATATATATATATATATATATATATATATATATATATTAAATACTTCTTTGAATTTTCACAGCTGACAATCCAAGAAAACTTTTGCTGAAATCTTGCAAACTTGAAACAGAGTCAGAAACTGAAAATAAATTTGAAATTGCCGAATGTGAAGTAAGTAACCAAAAGTAAAAATTAGTAAAATCAATTTATATATATATATATATATATATATATATATATAAATTAAATTTTGCAGAAGAATTGTCAAATATATTAAAACTCTCAAATATTGAAAAAAAATTATAATTTTTGTTAATAATTGTAATATCTTTGCGAGAAAAATGGCAATTTTGTATCAATAATAATTGTCGAATCTTGTTAAAAATTGTAAAATTTTAACCAAAATTTTGCAATTATATTCAAAATTATATAATTTTATCAACAGTTGCCAATTTTTTTAAAAAATTGTTGAATTAAATAGAAAAGTTATTGTTTTTGAAATTGTTAAATATTGATTAAAATTTTTGCGTAATTTTTGTAAAAAATTATCACGATATTGGTCTTATTACTACTTTGACTGCAAGGAAAAAGTAGTATAGCGTTTGGTACGGTGTCTGTAACATTTTCAAAAAAAAAAAAAAATTGTATAGAAATTCTTCATATAGCCTGTAGATGACGAATCTGAACTTAGTTTATGTGGGTGTATGGATGTGCGTCGTCAGCTCGCTCGCTCGCTCGCTCACTCGCTCGATCACTCGCTCGCTCACTCGCTCGGTCGTCAGACAAAATTTTGTGATCGCAACTCCTCCTAGACGGTTCAACCAATTTTAATGAAATTTTCAGGATAAATTTGTCTAGTGCCCGAGATAGTCATGTGATTTTGTTTTTTTCCAGTGATGCCAGCTTTCCGAGAAAAAAATTACTAAAGTTTTTAAAAATTTATATTGGCTACGTTATTTATCCGATTTTGATCAAATTTTCAGAAAATATTTCCCTAATACTCTCATTAATTATATAATTTAATTAATATTCAGTGTTGCCAGCTTTCCGAGAAAAAAATTACTAAAGTTTTAAAAATTTTATTATGGCCATGTTATTCAACCGATTTTACTCAAATTTTCACAAAAGATTCTCCTAGTATTCATATAATTTATGTAATTTTAACAAAATACAGTGTTGCCAACTTTCCGAGAAAAAAATTAGTAAAATTTTAAAAAATTTATTATGACCATTTTATTTAACCGATTTTAATCAAATTTTTATAAAAGTTTTTCCTAGTGCCTAAATAAATTATGCAATTTTAACAAAATACAGTGTTGCCAACTTATCGAAAAAAAAATCACAAAATTTAAAAAAAATTCATTGTGGCTACATTATTTATTCGATTTTGATCAAATTTTCAGAAAAGTATGTCCTAGTGCCCACATAAATTATAATATTATTAAAATACAGTGTTGCCAACTTTCCAAAACATGTCAAAGTAGTCTATATATGGGTTTACCCATATACTTCTAATCTTGTTATTATTAATTTTTAGTCTACTCCATTAATAAAAACCGACCTAGGTAGTCCTATGATTGCAAATACCCAAGTTACTGATGAATACCTACAATATCAAGTACTATCTTTAGATGAAAATAAGCAACCGATTGGATTACCAATTGATCAATCGGTTATTGATTTTATCGGTGATACTATCGATCCAGCTGCCAAAATTGAAGAAACTCCTTGGCATGTCTATATTGAAGTAGGAAATACAGAAGGTGAAATCGTTGCTTATCTACAGGGTGCACTAATTCATACTAAATGGGTTTTAACTTCTGAAACGTAAGTGTATATACTTTCTAAATCTAGGTAACACTATTGAGATCTCGATAACTATAAAAACTGCAACTTCGGTTTAATGGAACTTATTGTGCATATTTACATGACCATCTCTAATGTACCATTACTTACCACTAAAAACTAAACATCACTTTTTAAGCCAAGTCCAACCAAATAAAGAAATAAAAAAAATACGCTGAACCTCCCCATTGGACCTTAGTGTTGTAGATTAAATCATATTATAGATAATTTTATCTTTCAGAACTGTAGATTTGCGATCTGATAATGTCATTGTTAAATATGGAAATAGTAAAATTAATAAAGCTCAAGAAGTTTTAGTAAAAAATGTAGAAAAATTTGAAAATTTAATATTATTAGAATTAGAAACAGATGTAAGAAGTTCTGAACCAATAGATTTTATTGGTAACAATATAATTTTACCTGATACAACAGTGAAAATAACAACATTTGAAGACACAGAATTCGGCACAAAACTAAGATCTTGTGAAGGAAAACTTGAAGATGTTAGAAATTCTGAATGCGTAAGATAATTTTTCTTTTTTCGAAATTTATAGTCTGTAAAGATTTTAAATTTTCGTTACACAAATATATTATGACTACTGTGGAAATGAAATTTTTATGTGGGGTATTTGGTGTAAATAGGAAAGATCGGGTACGAAATAGATTAGTGTATGATGAGTGTGAAATTCGAAAAAAATGCTGTAGCAAGAGTTGCCCCGTGTTAGAGTCAGTTAAGATGGTCCGGACATGTTGAGCGAATGCGTCTAATGAACGTTTGGTTAAAAAGATTTATTTGAATAATTTTGATGGTATACGTTTGCCCATTGTATCAGTCCGATGAGTAGGTGGAGTGGTATGATTGAGAGAGTGGCTTGCGTGAGCAAAAGTTTCCAAGTAGTAGGAATAAAAGAGCATGTATAGGTGAGGAATTATAAATGTGGATAAAGCGAAAGTTGCTTCTGCTGGATAGAAATGTTTGGAGGCGACTGATTTTGGGATGATGAAAAGAGTTTGTGCCACACCCTGACTTGGGTACATGGCGTGATTGTGTATGTATAAATAAATATATTATGTGAGTGATATTAAAGGTGGTACGTTTGGTTAGAAGAATATATATTACGTGATATTGAAGATGTATGTTTGCCTGGACGTCCGATGAGAAGTTGGGCGTGATTGTAATTGTGTTGGGAATAAACGTTTGCAAATAGTAAGTATAATACAGTGTATAAGTATAAGGAGTATTATAAATGTGGATAAAGTGAAAGTTGCCTGTCTGCTTGACTGAAAATTGTTAAATTTTCTTAAATTCATAATATTTACTAAAAAAAAATATGTCAAATAAGCAGAAAACACTTATGTAAATATATTCAAATTTTGTTTATATTTTTTGAGTATAAGTAATACAAATTTGAAATATTCAAAATAAAACTGTTTTAGGTTAAAGTTCTGTATTAATATTTATTTAAAAATTGACGTTTCGATGAAACTCAACTATGTTTAATTATTCAGTTTATCTATTTCTAAAAAAATGTTTATTTATGTTAGTTATAAAAACTAAAATTTTCTGTAGTGGCAAAAATAATATATTAAAACTAACAGTTTTAGTGCCTACGTTGATGTATGGTAGTGAATGTTGGGTTTGGTTGCAAAAGCATAAACGGAAAATTACTGCTGTGGAAATAAATTTTTACATGGGGTATGTGGTGTAACTATAGGAGAGATCGGGTACGAAATACCATTAGTGTATGATGAGTGTGAAATTGTTAAAAAAAAGTTGTAGCAAAAGTTGATGTTAGTCAGTTAAGATGGTTTGAACATGTTGAGCGAATGTCTAATAAACGTTTTGTTAAAAAGATTTATTTGAATGATTTTGATGGTATGCGTTTACGTGGACGTCCGATGAATAGTTGGAGTGGTATGATTGAGAGGGTGGCTTGCATGAGCAAAAGTTTCCGAGTAGTAGAAATAAAAGAACATGTATGAGTGAGGAATTATGAATGTGGATGAAGCGAAAGTTGCTTTTGCTGGATAGGAATGTTTGGTGGCGACTGATTTCGAAATGATGAAAAGAGTTTGTGCCACACCCTTTTGGGTACATGGCGTGATTGTATATGTATGTATAAATAATTTTTTTCGAAATTTTTACGAATAAAATAAGTTACATAAAAATATTTTTTATTATGGATTAATTAACTTTTTAGACTAGCACCAAAAACGCCCTAAATAATAATTTTCAAAAAACAAATGGTAAACAGTTTCTCATATGATGGATTCGTTTTTGGCGAACATATTGCATATAATAATTGTATACGCATTGTATACAATAGTTTTTAAAAATATATTTTACATAATTTTCTTAGAAACATCGTATATAATTGCTTTGTACACTGCATATCCGTGAAGTAATACAGCTTATGGAGAGAGAGAAAGAGAGAGAGAAAGAAAAAAGTACATAACTTATACACTATAATGGCGTAAAAAATTGTATTAAAAAAAAATAGATATTAATAATAAAATTTGTACTAATATCTGCTTACCTGTATGTATATAAAAGTTGATGATAATGAATTCAGATTATGTATAACTTAATTTTAGCAAATATCTAATAAAAGGTTGTTTAAAAATTATATTATATAAGTGACATTGAAGGTTGTACGTCTGTGTGAACGCCCGATGAGTAGATGTATGATTGTAAGTTTGGTGAAAACTATAAACGAGCATATATGATATGTATCATAAATATATTTGTAGCAAAACTTGCTTGTATTAATATCTGCTTGAATGAAAATAAAGTTTGTATCATGCACCTCATAGGCGCCTGGCGTAATTATGTATATAACTACAATAATATACTATATTTTTACAGGTTAAAACAGGAAGTCCTGTTGTAACATTAGTCAGTGATAAATTTAAACAAATAGGTCTTATTTTATTAACGGAAACAAATGACGAATTACATAGAACAAAGAAAATTTCAAATGAATTTATTCATCTAACACCTGATCATATTGAATGGTTAAATAAGAAAATTGATCCAAAAAATACCGACGCTTATAAATGGCACGTACGTATAGAAGATACTGAGAAAACTCAACTAACTCAAGGTTCTTTAATTGGCAAAAATTGGATACTAACTTCTGCTAAACATTTACCAAGGTATTTAAAATTAATAATATATAAATAATAAGTAGTAGGAATAAAAAAGCATGTATGTGAGGAATTATGAATGTAAATGAAGCGAAAGTTGCTTGTTTGGATAGGAATGTTTGGAAGCGACTGATTTCGGAATGATGAAAAGAGTTTGTGCCACACTCTTTTGGGTACATGGCGTGATTGTGTATGTATGTATGTATAAATTTTAATTCCGGGTGATTCATTAACAATATTAGAAGCATATGGATAAATCCATATACTTATATAATACTATTTTTGACATCAACTTAAAAATTTCAAAAAAATAAACACTGTGTTTTAGTAAAATTATATAATTTATGTAGTCACCAAGAAAATCCTTTATGAAAATTTCATTAAAATCGGATAAATAATGAAGTCATAATAAATTTTTTTTGAATTTAATATTCTTCCCAGAAAATTGCAGCACTGTATTTGACTAAAATTATATAATTTATCGGGTAAATAATGTAGCCACGATAAATTTTTTAAAATTTTAGTAATTTGTTTTTATCGGAAAGTTGGAAACACTGTAAAATTTTGGTTAATTTTGGATAAATAATATAGTTATAATAAATTGTTAAAGGATTTGGCATTTTTCTCGGAAAGTTGGCAACAGTATATTTCATTAAAATTATATAATTTGTGTAGGTACCTACTAGGAATATTTTTTTAATAAAAATTTGTTTAAAATTGGATAAATAATTGCAGTCAGAATAAATTTAAAAAATATTTACATTTTTTTGTAGGAAAGTTTGCAAAACTGTGTTTTATTAAAATTATACTACTATAATTTATGTGGGTACCAAAAGAATCTTTTGTGAAAATTTCAATAAAATCGGATAAATAATGTAGCCAGAAATTTGTAAAAATTTTAGTAATTTTTTCACGAAAAGTTGGCATCGCAAATGACTATTTTGCGCACTAAATAAACTTATCTTAAAAATTTCATTAAAACCATTTAACTCAGTGTTTTCACACTCAATCAAATTTGGCTTTCATTAATTAAAAAAAAATCTATAAATTATATTATGATCTAGTTACTTATTTTGCTACGTTTAGTAATTTGTTTCTATGTTCTGTTGTTATTTACCTGATAAAGACGGACATAGAGTTTGTCGAAACGTTGATTTTAAATAAATATCAATACAAATCTTTAACCTAAAGCAGTTTTTTTAAGATGTTCCAAATTAATTTTCTTTAAATTTCTCAATAATTTCGAAAGAATTTGGAATATTGTTTGTAAAATTTTGGTTTTTACTATTTCTTGTATCAATATTTCTAATTGTTAATGAATCACCTTTTATATGTGTGTGAAAAAAACACTAAATATAATAAAATAAAATATTTTTTTTAAATCACAAAATATTTTGTAGTTTAAGGGAAATTATTTTATATAAGCTGTGTTTTTTTTTTACCGAAAAATTCAGATCAGATCAGCAAATATCAGTAACTGTGTTCGAAGTGAGTGAGTTGCTTTCCCCCTTACTGGTACTGAGTTTGATATTTAGCTAGTGCTTAGCTGAGATTCAAGTGAGCGCACATGCGCAATTCAAATTTTCCTAGTTTCAGATTTGATAACGTGTTTGATACTGGTTGACATATTTATATTTGAATATTTTATTTTAAAATCAAACAATAGATATATCCGGGGCGATTTGCAATAAATTATCAACGCAAACAATCCGCAAATACATTTAATATTTTAGGTTATATCATACGTGGAACTTACGATTTTAAACGTCACTTTCAAATAAACTGTTTTATTTATCAATACAACTCACTCAGCTAAAAACTCAGCTCAGCTCAGCTAAAAACTCAGCTCAGCTCAGCTAAAAACTCAGCTCAGCTCAGCTAAAAACTCAGGTCAGCTCAGCTAAAAACTCAGCTCAGCTCAGCTAAAAACTCAGGTCAGCTCAGCTAAAAACTCAGCTCAGCTCAGCTAAAAACTCAGCTCAGCTCAGCTAAAAACTCAGCTCAGTTCTGCTAAAAACTCAGCTCAGCTCAGCTCATTTAAAAGATTTACTGATCTGAGTGGAATGTAAAAAAAAAACACAGTTATTATTAACTTATCGTCACAGTAAGATTAAATATTTTTATATTTATTTATTAACATGAAATATGTTACAGCCAAGACACAAGTAAATTGTTGATAACAATTGTTAATCAAGAATACGCTGCACAAGAAATTTTTAAAATTTCTGAAAACGGAATTGCTTTAATAAAATTACAAAAAAATGGTAAGGATATTAATTATATATACATAAAAAAATGGGGCACTTAACTGAATTAAAAATGAACTTTTATTTACTTTTTGATTTATTGACTTAAAAAACAAATATTTGCTTGAAAAATAATTTTGAATTTTTTTTAAATATAGCTGTCTTAGGTTCTAGTTCTGTATTAATATTTATTTAAAATTGAAGTTTCAACGAAACTCAACGTCTATCTTCAATAAGATAAATGATATAAATTTCATCTACAGTAAATAAACAGAACATAGAACAAGACCGTAAAATTTATAAATTTTTAATTAATAGAAGTTAAATTTTATTTAACTCAGTGCCATTTCACAGTGATTGTTATATAATTTTATATTTAAAATTCGGATCTCAATTTGACCAACTTTTGATAAAAATCTGCCAACCGGAATTGATAATTTACTGATATCACTTTTATGTATTTCATGAATATGTGCAACAAAAATATATTCTAAAAAATTTATTTAACAAAAGTTGCCAAACAAGCTATAGCTTATAACTTTTATTTGAAAGATATTTCGATACGGCTAAATAATTTTTTTATTTTTTTTTATAATTTTATAACGATTATGTATAATTTTCCAATTCCATAAATTTATTTAATAAATGACGGTCGGTTCTGTAGTGGCAACAGCAGATTTTTTTAATGTAAAATGATATAAAACAAATTAAAATTTTGTAAAATACCCATTACCCGTAAAACGTATGACACAGACTTTTTTTTATTTAAGCAAAAGTTAGTTTGCCCCAAATTTTCCAATTTAAAGAACTTTTGCTTTATCTCTGCTCATGATATCTCTCACACATTCTTATTCTTATCATTTGGAAGCATTTACCTGTAAATATTTTTAGTACCAGAAGTTCAACCAATTACTGTTAAATTTGGAAATGATAAATGGGCCGATAAAAACGTCGCAATGATAACATCAAGAAAATCTGGAACTGGTAATTTTTAGCTAAACAGTAAAAAAAGAAAATTATTTATTTTTTGAAAATTTTTCTTACGAAACTTTTTAGTGTTTGTCTAAAAACTAAAAATGCACTAGCCGGAAGTACTAATAACACTTTCGGTACAAATCAAATTAAACAATAATGAAAACAAATTTAATTTAACAGTTTATTTGTAAAAATTTCGGAAAAAATTATTTTTTTAAATAAGTTTTAGAATAAAATTTTAGACCCTTGTACAAAATTTTTGTTTGAATAGAAAAAAAAAAGATACAGACAAATTCTATGTATTTTTAGCTATAGAATCCGAAACTGTAATAAAAATTTGGGTTTCTATTTAAGATTTCAAAGTTGACCTTCTTGGGGTGGGGGTAGGGGGTTGAGTATAGTATCATTAGATAGATTTTTTTTTTTTAATATTGAAGATATATTTTTTTTTTTTTTTGATTTGATGTGTATTTCTCGAGATATTTGACCGTGTCAAGACTTTTGGGACACCTGTATAGGTAAACTAAATGTTTCAAAATTTGTTGCATTAATACTGAAAAAAAAGTGATTTTTAGTGTCGACAAGTACCAAACAGTTTCTTAATAATAATTTTCAAGAAACAAATAATACATTTTTTTCATAAATTGTAGATTTTTTTGCTGAACATAGAATTTATGTGGTAAAATTTTTTAAATTTTGTTTCAGATTATGTTTTGCAAGAATGTAATCAAAAATTAACACCTAAAAATGATTGTACAGATGTTGTCGAAACTTGTGCGAATTCAGAAAGTACATGCGTAAGTTTTAAAAAAATTGTATAATAAGCGCCAAGAAAACGCTTGTTGATAACTCCTAATTTGTGCAAAACAGAATTGCTATAATAGTGCAAAATTAAAACTTTTTTGTTTTCAATATTATAGAAATATAATATTTTTATTCTATAATATTTCAATTGACAATCAGTAATTACAATTTTTAAATTTAAACTGCAAATTTTAGATTTTTGATTTCATAATTTTCAATTTTCTTTGAAGAACCTCATTGTCTGTTCTAAAAATTTCAATGATTTATAAATTAATAGTACATACATACATACATACACAATCACGCCATGTACCCAAAAGGGTGTGGCACAAACTCTTTTCATTATCCCGAAATCAGTCGCCTCTAAATATTCCTATCCAGCACAAGCAACTTATGCTTCGTCCACATTCATAATTCCTCTCTTATAGCATGCTCTTTTATTCCTACTACTTGGAAACTTATGCTCACGCAAAACACTCTCTCAATCATACCACTCCAACAACTCATCGGACGTCCACCTGCAAACGTATACCATCAAAATCAGTCAAATAAATCTTTTAACCAGACGTTCATTAGACATTCGCTCAACATGTCCGAACCATCTTAACTGACTAACACCAACTTTTGCTAGAACATTTTTTTCAATTTCACACTCATCATACACTAATCGTATTTCGTACCCAATCTCTCTTATTTACACCACATACCCCACGTATAAATCTCATTTCCACAGCAGTCATTTTCTGTTTATGCTTTTGCAACCAAACCCAACATTCACTACCATACATCAACGTAGGCACCAAAACTGCATTGTATATACTCAAATTTAAACTTTGCAAATTTTAGATTTTTAATTTTTTAATTTTCTTTGATACAGAACATTCAATCAACGGACGTTGGTAGTCCATTACTTTTCGAAAATAAACAAATTGGAGTTATGCTAAATATTTTAACACAAAAACGTGATGGAACCAATAATTTTGAAATTGAATTTATTCAATTGACTACTGATGACATCGATTGGATTACCAGGGCTTTATCTGAGAAAGATGATGCTGATATCGAAAAGTATTCTTGGACTGTTTACATTGAAGCACAAACAAAGGACAACAAAGCTAATCCAGTGAATTTTCAAGGATCTCTAATTGATTCTAATTGGGTTTTAACTTTATCAAAAGCTATCAAAAAGTATATATTCGTAATTATCAATTAAATATCTAATTACTGCTAATAATATATATTTTTTAACAGTTATGAAAATATACAGACCAATGATGTAAACATTTTCTTGGGAAGTCAAGTCGTAGATGGTGACACCAGAAAAATTGCTGTAGAAGAAGTGAGAATCAACAATGAAATAGCTTTGCTTAAACTAGCAGAACCAGCCCAAGGTACATATCATTAAATTGAAGCAGAACTAGCCCAATTTTATTTTATACTGCTTTTCCGGATAATAGGAATGATTGTAATATAATTTCTGTATAAATGGAAAAGTGCTTGTGCTATTCACCGCACGGATGCTAGTTCTGCTTCAACCTACAACTATATTCAAATGCATATTTTTTTTTTAAATATGGTTTTTTATATATTAACTTACAATATTACAGGAACAAATATTGGAGTTATTCATTTCACTGGAAGTGACAAATTGTTAACAAATGAACAAGTGACAACTACATCGTTTGATGAATCATTTGACGGTTCAACTCGATTAAAATTATGTGTTCAAGAAATTACTGAATCTGATGAAGAATCTACTTCAGATAATCAATGTGTAAGATTTTACTAAATTAATATTTGAGGGCTTTAGAAATATTAAATAACATTCTAGAAACAATTTTGGAGCATAGTTTTTATACCTAAAAACAAATAAATCCGTAAAAACATAAATTAAAATTTCAATATCTTATTTAATTATTACATAAATACAATCATATATCTGAAATGGAAATAAGTCATATTTAAAAGAAATTGTGGTAACGTTTTCAATACCTCCAAATTTGGCCCAGTTTGTTCCTGAATCACTTATTTATCTTTGTGTAATAAATTAATATTAATTATTACCACTTTGACTGGAAGGAAAAGTGGTATAGCGTTTGGTACGGTGTCTGTAACATTTTCAAAAAAAAAAATTTGTGTATAGAAATCTTTCATATAGTCCCTAGATGACGAATATGAACTTAATTTATGTGGGTGTATGTGTGTGCGTCGTCAGCTCGCTCGCTCGCTTGCTCGGTCGTAAGTCAAAATTTTGTGGCCGCAACTCCTCCTAGACGGTTCAACCAATTTTAATAGGATAAATTTGTCTAGTACTCAAAATGGTCATGTGGTTTAATTTTTTTCCAGTGATGCCAACTTTCCGAGAAAAAAATTACTAAAATTTATAAAAATTCATATTGGCTACATTGTTTATTCGATTTTGATCAGATTTTTAGAAAAGATTTCCCTAATGCTCCCATTAATTACATAATTTTATTAATATCCAGTATTGCCAACTTTCCGAGAAATAAATTACTAAAGTTTTCAAAAATTCATATTGGCTACATTATTTATCCGATTTTGATCAAATTTTCAGAAAAGATTTCTTTAATGCTTCCATTAATTATATAATTTTATTAATATCCAGTGTTGCCAACTTTCCGAGAAATGGCAAAGTAGTCTATATATGAGTTTACCCATATACTTCTAATGTTGTATTTTTTTTTCTAGGCCAAATCAGCTGCTGATATAGGTAGTCCTGCTGTTACCAATGGCAAACAAATAGGATTGTTATCTTTTACCGAGGAATCTTCCAATAAAGCTGATTCTGTTGAAATTGAATTTATTCGTTTAACAACTGACGATATTGAATGGCTGAATAATCAACTGAATCCCACTGTAGATGCTGATTTTAAATATCATGCTCGTATTGAAATTATAGCTGATTCTAAAGTAGCTGGTCAAGGTTCTTTGATCGATAAAAACTGGGTTTTAACTTCGAGTAAATCTTTGGAAAGGTATTTATGATATGTAAATTTTAAATTATGTAAAATAGAACACTATACAGTATGTTTTAGCTGACTCTATTTGTATTGTAAAAATTATGTAACACATTACAGGATTTAGTATTTACAAATGATTCAATATGCCTAGTCAAAATAATATATAGTTAAATAGACGCCGATTGTCCCTATAATTTTCTTATTTCAAATTTCTTATCAAAATACAGATAGTGTAAGATTTTTGTAAAACACAATGTATATAATATCTTAGGCCCGTATATTCACTTCACTTTTTCGTGAAATAGTGCTTTTATCATTAATTTTAATATAACTTTTTTCTTCTGTTTTTGATCACATATGAGTAATTTTTTTTATTTTTGATCATTTTTATTATATTTGGTATTATAAAATGTAAACAAACTATTATAAAGTGCTTACAAAATAATTTTAAATAAAAGTTAAAAGCACTTTTAGCAAAAATCACTTTTATAAATGAGGTGAGAATACGAGCCTTAGTAATTAAAGAGAAAAATTAAATTGAAATATTTTGAATTTTTTTGATTTTGGCCGACTACGGCTGGACCACGTAAAATAACTTCTCCACACATACACACACACACACACACATATATATATATATATATATATATATATATATATATATATAGCATGTATGAGAATTATTATAAATATAGATTCAGCAAAAGTAGCATGTTTAGATAAGAATATTTGTATTTCTGCTTGAACGAAAACAATTTCCGCCATACACCTCATGGGTGTATGGCCTGATTGTGTATGTATGTTTATAATCAAAATAATAACGTAATTTTTATATTACAGTCAAACTGCAACAGAAATAGTGATAATAATTAATAAAGAAGAATACTCCGCTGAAAGAATTGTTTATGAAAATACAGATCATGATAAAGGCATTGCTTTGATAAAATTGAAAACAGCTGGTACGTAAAATATCTTTAAAATCTAAATTTTAAAATTATTATAGTAAATTATTTCGGAATATTAGTTGATATGTTTAGTCATGAGATCTTATTCAAGTTGCATTGTCTTTAAACCAGCTAATAGCACTAACCAATATTTTTTTTTATCAAGAGAATTCTCTAATTTGTAACTTTTTATAATTCTTCTTAATTAAATAATTCGCTTGTAATTACAATAATTATTTTTAGTGCCAGAAATAGTTAAACCAATTGTGCAGCATTCAGATAATACAAAAACAGACATGACAATGGTAACATCAAGAAAATCTGAAGGAGGTAGCTATATTTCCATTTATATTTGACTAAAATTTACAACAAAAAAACTAAAAAAATTAAATTTTGTTTTAGATTACGTTTTGCAAGCATGCCAACAAAAATTAACAATTAAAAATGATTGTCAAGGTGTAGCTGGAACTTGTGCAGAAACTGAAAGTACATGCGTAAGTTGGAACTACCATTAACAATCAGTTATATAAAACATTATTAACTTTATCAATAAGTGTTTTTTAAGCGCCACAATAAGATTGGTCAGTAGACAAGTTAATTACAATATGTTTAATCCGGTTCGAAGGACCAGTTTTTTTTGTCATTTGTTTTTGAACCATCTTATTGATTGATCGGTTAAGGAGTTACATACATGTATTCTGCCCTAAACTTTAA
This sequence comes from Clivina fossor, assembly GCA_963966155.1. Lineage (NCBI taxonomy): Eukaryota > Metazoa > Arthropoda > Insecta > Coleoptera > Carabidae > Clivina > Clivina fossor. The sequence goes on from OZ014551.1 coordinate 39,333,856, forward strand.
CGATGGATTAAAGATAAAGTTCTCATTAAATTGAAACGAGGTTTTTTTTATTAAAAAGATCAAATATTCAAGAATATAATACGTGGTCAAAAACGACCGCGTTCATCATGGCCATAGGGGAAACGGTCATGTTACTTGGTGGAGTTTGTTTGCGGTGGACATTAGAACTCGCTCAATTGTCAACTGATTTATATAAAATTTTATATGCATATTTTCAATAATATTACGCAACTTGTTACAATCCAACATTTTGTTTATAATAATTGGAAATAAAATGGCGGCAATTTGAAAAAAAAATAATTTTTAATCTGTGTTTTTCAAAGATTAACAATAAAATAAACAATAAAGGAATGCATTTTTTTAAAATGTCTAATTGTCACAAGTTGCGTTATATTATGGAAAATATGCATATAAAATTTTATATAAATCAGTTGACAATTGAACGAGTTTTGATGTCCACCGCAAACGAATTTTACGAAGAAACATGACCGTTTTCCCTATGACCACGTTGATCGCGGGCGTTCTTGACCATGTATTAAATTCTTGAATACTTGATCTTTTTAATTAAAAAAAAAACCTTGTTTCAATCTAATGAGAATTTTATCTTTAATTCATCGTCAAAGTTTAGGGCAGAATACACGTAGGTATGTAACCCCTTAAGCGGTAAACCGTTACCATGTATAAATTAGAGTTAACTAGACAATTGGATTGTCAACCTGTCGTTGAATTTCCTTATTGAGTAACCAGTTGGTAAGTGGGCAACAATGTTGATAAGTGCAAAATATTAGTTTTTGAGAAGGGTGACATTATATGTATCAACATTAGGCTACTAGTGTTGTCCTATGATGTTGTGATATGTTAGTTGGCATGTTAATTTTTAAATACAGTGGAACCTCGTTATATGACCTTAATCCGTTCCTAATGTTTGGACTCATACCAAATAGGACGTATACCAAACCAACCTTTCTCATAAGAAGTAATGTAAAATTGATTAATCCGTTCTCATGTAAAAAAAACTCCTTTTGATTTGGTATATTAATGGAGTTGTAAAATAATTTTTTAGTTTTCTGTTGTTTTTCATATGCCTTTTCGGAATTTTCGCATGATTAATAAAAGTAATAAAATTTTACTTAAAAATTAAAATTAGAAGAAATTTAACAAAGTTATAGACCGTGACACCGCGAAGATCTAGTCTGACCTAGTAGACCGAAAGAGCAGTACATACCCCACCAGAAATTACGTAGTTCCAAATCAAATCAAGTCAATATAAATTCGTGAATAGTGTAGATATCATAGTGCTACTTGTTCATAGATTGCGCGCATAATTAAATTAAGTCGTATACCGAACAAGAGTCGTAATCCGAGTAAAATTTGCTTCGCCCAAACAGGACGTATTCCGAATTGGACATACTCTAGAGCAGATGGATGTATACCGAGGTTTCACTGTATTATAAAAATCTTATGCAACCGGCTGGGAAGATCAGCTTCCGCTTGGCCCTGAAAATGTTTCCAAATAAACATAACACCGAATATATTTTTTTAATTTGTAACAGACTATTCAAGCAACAGATATCGGTAGTCCATTAATTTCGGACGATAAGCAAGTTGGCGTAATGCTTAATAAATTATCGCAAATTCGTCATGGAACGAATCAATTGGAAATCGATTTTATTCAATTGACTACTGATAATATCGATTGGATTACCAAAGTTTTATCTGAAAAAGACGATGCTGATATTGGAGATTATTCTTGGACTGTTTATATTGAAGCACAAACAAATGACAACAAGGCTGATTTAGTGCATTTCCAAGGATCTCTAATTGGTTCCGAATGGGTTTTAACTTTATCAAAAGCTATCGAAGAGTATGTATTCGTAATTATCAATTTAATATTTAATTACTGTTAATAATATATATTTTTTGACAGTTATGAAAATCTAGAGGCCAATGATGTAAAAATTTTTTTGGGAAGTCAAGTCGTAGATGGTGACACCAGAAAAATTGCTGTAGAAGAAGTGAGAATCAACAATAAAATAGCTTTGCTTAAACTAGCAGAACCAGCTCAAGGTACATATCATTAAATTGAAGCAGAACTAGCCCAATTTTATTTTATATTGCTTTTCCGTATAATATTAATGGTTGTAATATAATTTCTGTATAAATAGAAAAGTGCTTGTGCTATTCACCGCATGGATGCTAGTTCTGCTTCAACCTGCAACTATATTAAAATGCATATTTTTTTTTAAAATATTGTTTTTTTATATATTAACTAACAATATCACAGGAACAAATATTGGAGTTATTCATTTTACTGGAAGTGACAAATTGTTAACAAATGAACAAGTGACAACTACATCGTTTGATGAATCAATTGACGGTTCAATTCGATTAAAATTATGTGTTCAAGAAATTACTGAATCTGTTGGAAAATCTACTGCAGATAATCAATGTGTAAGATTTTACTAAATTAATATTTGAGGGCTTTAGAAATATTAGGTAACATTCTGGAAATATTTTGGATCATAATTTTTATACTTAAAAAAAATAAATCCGTAAAAACATAAACTAAAATTTTAATATCTTATTTCATTATTACATACATAAAATCATACATACAATCATACATACAATCATACAATCATACTATCATACAATCATTGTAGTAATGTTTTCAAAACCTCCATATTTGGCCCAGTTTGTTTCTGAATCTCTTATTTATCTTTGTGTAGTAAAATAATATTACTTATAATTTTTTTTTCTAGGCCAAATCAGCTGCTGATATAGGTAGTCCTGCTGTTACCAATGGCAAACAAATAGGATTGTTATCTTTTACTGAAGAATCTTCCAATGAAGCTGATTCTGTTGACATTGAATTTATTCGTTTAACAACTGACGATATTGAATGGTTGAATAATCAACTGAATCCCACTATAGATGCTAATTTTAAATATCATGCTCGTATTGAAATTATAGCTGGTTCTAAAGTAGCTGGTCAAGGTTCTTTGATCGATAAAAACTGGGTGTTAACTTCGAGTAAATCTTTGGGAAGGTATTTATGATATATAAATTTTAAAATATGTAGAATAGAACAATAGACAGTATGTTCTAGCTGACTCTATCTGTATTGTAAAAATTATGTAACACATTACAGGATTTAGTACTTACAAATGATTCGATATGCTTAGTCAAAATAATATATTATTAAATAGATGTCGATCGACCCTATAATATCCTTATTTCAAATGAATTATTTCATATTTGTTATCAAAATACAGATAGTGCAAGCTTTTCGTAAAACACAATGTATATAATAACTTAGGCCCGTATCTCAGCTCACTTTTTCGTGAAATAGTGCTTTTATCATTAAATTCAAAATAAGTTTTTGCTTCTGTTTTTGATCAAATATGAGTAATTTTTCCTATTTTTGATCATTTTTATTATATTTGGTATTATGAAATTTAAATAAACTATTATAAAGTGCTTAAAAAATAATTTTAAGTAGAAGTCAAAAGCACTTTTAGCAAAAATCGCTTTTATAAATGAGGTGAGAATACGAGCCTTAGTATTTAAGGAGAAAAATTAAATTAAAATATTTTGAATTTTTTTGATTTTGACCGACTATGGCTGGACCACGTAAAATAACTTCTCCATTCATACACATATATATATAGCATGTATGAGAATTATTATAAATATAGATGCAGCAAAAGTAGCATATGTCTAGATAAGAATATTTGTATTTCTGCTTGAACGAAAACAATTTCCGCTATACACCTCATGGGTGTATGGCCTGATTGTGTATGCATGTTTATAATCAATATAATAACGAAATTTTTATATTACAGTCAAACTGCAACAGACATAGTGATAATAATTGATAAAGAAGAATACTCCGCAGAAAGAATTGTTTATGAAAATACAAATCATGAAAAAGGCATTGCTTTGATAAAATTAAAAACAGCTGGTAGGTAAAATATCTTTATAATCTAAATTTTAAAATTAAGCCGATTATTTTGGAATATTAGTTGATGTGTTTAGTCCTGAGATATTATGCAAGTTGCATTGTCTTAAAACCACCAAATAATACTGGCCAATATTTTTTTTATCAAAAGAATTCTCTAATTTGTAACTTTTTATAATTCTTCTTAATTAAATAATTCGCTTGTAATTACAATAATTATTTTTAGTGCCAGAAACAGTTAAACCAATTGTGCTGCATTCAGATAATACGAAAACAGACATGACAATGGTAACATCAAGAAAATCTGAAAGAGGTAGCTATATTTCCATTTATATTTGACTAAAATTTACAACAAAAAAATTAAAAAATTAAATTTTGTTTTAGATTACGTTTTGCAAGCATGCCAACAAAAATTAACAATTAAAAATGATTGTCTAGGTGTAGCTGGAACTTGTGCAGAAACTGAAAGTACATGCGTAAGTTGGAACTACCATTAACAATCAGTTACCTATATAAAACATTATTAACTTTATCAATAAGTGTTTTTTAAGCGCCACAATGAGATTGGTCAGTAGACAAGTTAATTACAATATGTTTAATCCGGTTCGAAGGACCAGTTTTTACTGTCATTTGTTTTTTAAGCATCTTATTAATTGATCAGTTAAGGCTGGATTCCATACGTGTATTTTCTCCTAAACTTTGACGATGGATTAAAGAAAAAGTTCTCATTAGATTGAAACGAGGTTTTTTATTAAAACGATCAAGTATTCAAGAATGTAATTCGTGGTCATAGGGGAAATGGTCATGTTTCTTGGTGGAGTTTGTTTGCGGTGGACATTAGAATTGTTAACTGATTTATACAACTGATTTATACGCATATTTTTAATAATATTACGCAACTTGTTACAATCCAACATTTTGTTTATAATAATTAGAAATAAAATAGCGGCAATTTGAAAAAAATAATTTTTTACCCGTGTTTTTCAAAGATTAACAATGAAATAAACAATGAAGGAATGCATTTTTTTTGAAATGTCTGATCGTCAAAAGGTGCGTCATATTATGGAAAATATGCATATAAAATTTTACATAAATCAGTTGACAATTGAGCGAGTTCTGATGTCCACCGCAAACAAATTTCACGAAAGAACATGACCGTTTCCCCTGCCCTATGACCACGATGATTGCGACTGTTCTTGACCATGTATTATATTCTTGAATACTTGAACTTTTTAATCTAATGATAACTTTCTCTTTAATTCATCGTCAAAGTTTAGGGCAGAATACACGTAGGTATGTAACCCCTTAAGCGGTAAACCGTTACTTTATAAATTAGAGTTAACTAGACAATTAGATTGTCAACCTGTCTTTGAATTGCCTTATTGAGTAACCAGTTAGTAAGTGGGCAACAATGTTGATAAGTGCAAAATATTAGTTTTTGAGAAGGGTGACATTATATGTATCAACATTAAGCTACTAGTGTTGTTCTATGATGTTGTGATATGTTAGTTGGCATGTTAATTTTTAAACACAGTGGAACCTCGGTATATGACCTTAATCCGTTCCTAATGTTTGGACTCAAACCGAATAGGACGTATACCAAACCAACCTTTCTCATAAGAAGTAATGTAAAATTGATTAATCCGTTCTCATGTAAAAAAAAAACTCCTTTTGATTTGGTATATTAATGGAGTTGTAAAATAATTTTTTAGTTTTTTGTTGCTTTTCATATGCCTTTTCGCAATTTATGATTAATAAAAGTGATAAAATTTTACTTAAAAATTAAAATTAGAAGAAATTTAACAAAGTTATAGACTGTGACACCGCAAAGATCTAGTTTGACCTAGTAGACCGAAAGAGCAGTACATACCCCACCAGAAAAGACATAGTTCCTTCCAACCAAATCAAGTCAATATAAATTCGTGAATAGTGTAGACATCATAATGCTACTTGTTCATAGATTGCGCGCATAATTAAATTAAGTCGTATACCGAACAAGAGTCGTAATCCGAGTAAAATTTGCTTTGCCCAAACAGGACGTATTCCGAATTGGACATACTCTAGAGCAGATGGATGTATACGAGGTTTCACTGTATTATAAAAATCTTATGCAGCCGGCTTGGAAGATCAGCTTCCGCTTGGCCCTGAAAATGTTTCCAAATAAACATAACACCGAATATATTTTTTTAATTTGTAACAGACTATTCAAACAACAGATATCGGTAGTCCATTAATTTCGGACGATAAGCAAGTTGGCGTAATGCTTAATAAATTATCGCAAATGCGTCATGGAACAAATCAATTGGAAATCGATTTTATTCAATTGACTACTGATAATATCGATTGGGTTATCAAAGCTTTATCTGAAAAAGACGATGCTGATATTGAAGATTATTCTTGGACTGTTTATATTGAAGCACAAACAAAGGCCAACAAAGCTGATTCAGTGCATTTCCAAGGATCTCTAATTGGTTCCGAATGGGTTTTAACTTTATCAAAAGCTATCGAAGAGTATGTATTCGTAATTATCAATTAAATATCTAATTACTACTAATAATATATATTTTTGACAGTTATAAAAATCTAGAGACCAATGATGTAAACATTTTCTTGGGAAGTCAAGTCGTAGATGGTGACACCAGAAAAATTGCTGTAGAAGAAGTGAGAATCAACAATAAAATAGCTTTGCTTAAACTAGCAGAACCAGCTCAAGGTACATATCATTAAATTGAAGCAGAACTAGCCTAATTTTATTTTATTTTTTGGTCATCTTAAGCGAAAGTTGTTGTTAAAAGAATATACAATGAATGTCCTCTAAAAAGTCTGCTTTTTCTGGGTAATATTTTTATTGTTTCCCAGAAATTATTATTAGGGATTCAGTTGCTTCTTGTTTAAAAGTGCAGTAGCTGGAAGTTTTATTATCATTTCTGGTACAAATAAAATTCATTAATAATGAAAAAAATTTGGATAATTTTATTTGTTTAATTTTGAAAATAGATAATTGGAAGAAAGTTTTAGAATTTATATATTAAAATTTAAATGCTTTAAGTTAAAATTCTGTATTATTTTATTAAAATTCAATGTTTCAATTCATTTAACATAAATCATCGTCAGGAAATATATACAAAAGTAACTTAGAAATATGTAATTGTAGATTGTACTCTATTTTTTCTACTCCGTTATTTCCATCAATAGTTTTTTTCCACCAATTCTTTTTTCCACTATACAATTTTTCCACCAATTCTTTTTTCATTATATATTTTTGATACCAATTCTTTTTTTACTAATTTTCTTACCAAACTTAACCTGACCCTAATTTAACCTAACCTAACCTGACCAAACCAAAGAATTTGGTGGAAAAAAGTATTGGCGGAAGAAAAGTTTGGCGGAAGAAAAGTAAGAAATGAAGTGGAAAAATCGGAGTGGAAAAAATGTCTCCCTGCCGTAATTGTATATTTAATTTAGTAACTTTACACTGATTAATGATATTTTTTTTCTTTAATGGTTTCTATTGATTCTATAATGAATCTGTTATTATTATTTTTGGGTCTTGTGATTATCTATATTATATATTTATTCAAAATGTTAATTAAAGTAGGCCATGTGATCAAAAGTTTTCAATAGGAGATTAAAATGTTGGTTTAAAACATTTTTTTGAAATAACATTTTTCTGAAATTTTAATCAATTTCGGTTCTAATTTATTTAATTTGATTTCAATAAGAAAAAATATCAGTACTTTCGGCTATAGTGTATTTTAAGTACAACTACCAAACAGGTCCGTAATAATAATTCTCAAAATATTACTCTTAGAATTTTTTCCATTATGCTACAGACTATTTAACTCATATTGACAGTGTATGTTTGCGTGGACGCAAATAAGTGAATGTTTTCTAGTGGTCAGAATAAAAGTGCTGTATATGAAAACTAACATGAATGTGGATGAAGAAAAAATTTACTTGTCTAGAAATTTTTCTACTAATTCTTGCTTAACAGAAAATATGAAAATATGAGCGAGAAAATTTGAATGAAACAAGAGTTGCTTGTCTGATTAATAGAAATGATTGTACTATAATGGCTAGTTCTGTTTCAACCTATAACTATATTCAAATGCATATTTTTTTCTATAACTATTTTTGTCTAATATAAACTAAAAATATTACAGGGGACATTATTAAAAATGTTCATTTCACTGGAAGTGACAAATTGTTAACAAATGAACAAGTGACAACTACATCGTTTGATAAATCAATTGACGGTTCAGTTCGATTAAAATTATGTGTACAAGAAATTACTGAATCTGATGAAGAATCTACTGCAGATAATCAATGTGTAAGATTTTACTAAATTAATATTTGTTAGCTTTAGAAATATTAGGTAACTTTTTTTTTAAGTTTGTAGCAAACAGATATTAATAGTTTAAAAAAGTTATCAAATCCATAACAACATAAACTAAAATTTCAGTTTCTTATATAATTATTATTTACATATATACTTCTTTCTCGAGTTAAATTCGGAGAAATACTTAGAATACTTTTTGATAGACAATAAAAAGTTCTATAATTTGGTTTTAATTTTAATTTGCTAGCATGTGCCGTTTGGGCGCTAGAATTTTTTTGGATTTTTTTGTTATTATTTTTTTTCTCAAAAATTATGAGGTCTAGGAAAATAAGCTTGATATGGAAAAATGCGGAATAACGAGTACGATAATCGAGTGAAGAAACTATTATTCTACGATGCATCGTTTAGTAGAAAAAATTAAAAACCGAATTTTTCAAAATTTGACAAGGGGATTTTTTCAAAATAAGAATTTTTTCAAAATTTGCTCAAAAAATTTGGGAAAATTTAGTAAAATAGAGAAAAAACTTAGCTACATAATAGCTAAGTAACTTTTTTCTCTACCTCATTCTGGTTTGGCAGGAAAAATTATTGAAAATTCTAAAATGTTTTTTAGAATTATAGAACTTTTTATTGTCTATCATAAAGTATTCTAAGTATTTCTCCGAATTTAACTCGAAAAAGAAGTATATCGCAAATTATCGAATTTGCATGTTAAACGCCCATACGAACTTAACGAACGAACACCCGGTATATATATATATATATATATATATAAAATAAAAAAATACAAATATAGAAAATTTTTGTCGGCTTAAAAGCAGTCCGTTAGGGCTTTCGATAAATAAAACTCAATGAAATACTATTTAAGCTTTGGATATAAATTTATATCATCATCGGGAATAATTCTTAAAGACACTAGAATATAAATTTGTTTAATAAACAAAACATTTTAAAAGGTAATATTTTAATTTCAAAAAAATAAAATAAATTATAATTTTTGTTTCTAGGCCAAATCAGCTGCTGATATAGGTAGTCCTGCTGTTACCAATGACAAACAAATAGGATTGTTATCCTTTACCGAAAAATCTCTCAATAAAGCTGATTCTTTTGAAATTGAATTTGTTCGTCTAACAACTGACGATATTGAATGGCTGAACAATCAGCTGAATCCTACTGATCAGACTGATTTTAGATATCATGCTCGTATTGAAACTAAATTTGGTGCTAAAGTATTGGGTCAAGGTTCTTTAATTGATAAAAACTGGGTTTTAACTTCGATTAAATCTCTGGACAGGTATTTATGATATACATATCAATTTTAAAATTTCTGGAATAGTACAATATACAGTGTGTTTCAGCTACTGATATTTATTTATTAACTCGCTTACCTCTCTATCTGTTTGTTTGTTTAGCTGTTCGGTACAAATTTTTGCAATTGATTTTAAACTAACTTTCCGATGAGCTAGAAACTTGAAACTTTGAACATAGCTCAGAACTGAATGTGACATTGCAATATTAACATACATACACAACAAAATGGTGTATCCCAAATTCGTTATACTATTCCGCAAATAAACTAAAGACTTGAATCTCAAAACATAGCTCAGAACTCGATGACAATGTAATATTAACATACATACACAGCTACACCATGTACTCAAAAACTCTTTCCACTATCTTGTAAATGATTTTCTACAAACATTTTTATCCGACAAAAAACTTATACAGAAACTACAGAAAATACAAAACACACACACACGTTTTTCTACTTTTTAGTCCGTTTTAAAAAAGTGGTATATTATTTTTTTATTACAATATTGCACTATGATTAGTCAAAGTAATTATTACTGTGCTAAACAAGCCTTGACCTTACGTACCAAAATACTTATTTTGTGATATTTCACTTAGACATTTTTTCGAATCTGCAAGTCATTCTTTCGCGTCGAGCAGTGACGAGTTTCGAACAACTGCTGATGTTTTAAGACAAACAGTTGATCAAACTATCCGATTAGGTTTAACTAACGTCTGACATTGTGGCATTTTTTTTTAAATGTATGATGAACAGAAATGCCGGCGAGCAGATTCGAACCACCGAATCTAGTATTATATTCCCGCATATTTTTTTTATTTTGAATAGGTTATACCATAAATCAAACTGTTTTAGGTTTAAGTTCTGTATTAAAATTTATTTATAATCAACGTTTCGACGAAACTCAACGCTTATTTTCAGTTTTTCTGATGCAGACGAGCGTTGAATTTCGTCAAAACGTTGATTACAAATAAATTTTAATACAGAACTTAAATAGTAATTTCATTTTATTTAATGAGTTCTGATAGATTTTTTACTATCTTAGGTTAAATCATAATAATATATTATTTTTAGAAAGTGGCTATTTATACATACGGTATGTATACGCAATAGGCTATTTATACATACAGTATTTTTACGTAATTGGCTATTTAGGGTAGGTTAGATTACTAGGTTGGTTTAAGTTTAAGTTTTTTTTTTAGTATATATAAATAGCCAATTGCGTAAACATACCGTATGTATAAATAGCCTCATCCTTATTTTTAAAGTATAAATATGGTAAGCTCATCGTGAAATACATTGTATATAATAACATAGACCCATTTTCCCACCTTTTTTATTTATGAAAAAATGCTTTTATTTTTTGCTTCAAATTTTATTTTACTTCTACCTAATAACAATATATTATTTCTAACATTTTTTTATATCTAATATTATAAAATTCAAATAAACTATTTAAAATTACTTAATAAGTAATTTTGAACAAAAATTGCATAAAGTGAAAGTTCTATAAAGTTTATAATAAACACAATAACGTAATTTTTATGTTACAGTGAAATTGAAGCTAACTTATTGATAACAATTAATGATGTAATATACTTTGCAGAAAAAATTGTTTATAAATATACAGATCATGCAAAAAGCATTGCTTTGATAAAATTAACAAAAACTGGTAAGTAAAATATTATTATATCTGGATTTAAAAATCAAATAAAAACAATAGCTTAAGTACTACAGCTCGGTTATTTCAGTATATTAGTTCATATGTTAACTCGTTAGCTCTTATTTAAGTTGCATTTTTTTAAAACGAGCTTATAGTACCAGCCAATATTTTTTTTAATACGTTAATTATTAATTATTTTATATTAACATAATTTTATGTTTTTCTTCTCTGTCTGTTTGTCTGTTCAGTAATATTTTTTGTCAAACTACAGAAACTACAGAAAACAACTATAGAAAACAAAATATAGAACACACAAAACTAAAAAGCGGAAAATAATTATTTAAATAGTAAAAAGAAAAATTGAAAACAGATTAATACGTATAAAATAATTTCGTCTAGTCCCATACAGATTTATAACTTCCATTCAGATTGTCCGTGAAAATTTGTGATTGTGAATTTTTACTAACTATGACAATACTTGTAAGATTTAAAACGTAAAACGTTGGGCGCAACAACAGCTACTCCCTACACTTCTTATTATCTATTGCATGCGCCCCACGTATTTCGTTTAAAATCTTGCTTAATTATTGTCATAGCTATAAAAACAAATTTTCACGGACAATTTATTTTATACTTTTTAATCCGTTTTAAAAACGTGATATATTAATTTTTTTAATTAAATAATTTTTATATAAACAATTTTCTAATTTGTAACGTTTTATATTTCTTCCTAATTGAATAAAATAATTATAAAACAATTTTTCTTATAATTACAATGATTATTTTCAGTGCCAGTCACAGTTCTACCAATTGAGGTGCATTCAGATGATACAAAAACAGACATCACAATGGTGACATCAAGAGTATCTGGACAAGGTATCTATATATATATATATATATATATATATATATATATATATATATATCCATTTATTTTATTAAAATTTTGTACAAAAATAAATTAATAAATTTAATCTTGTTTTAGAGTATGTTTTGCAAGCATGCGAACAAAAATTAACAATCAAAAATAATTGTCAAGATGTTGCCGAAACTTGTGCAGAAGCTGAAACTACATGCGTAAGTTGAAACAACCATTAACACTTAGTTGTATAAAATATTGTTAACTAAATCAATAAGGGTCTTTAAAGTATCTCAATGAGATTGAGTAGCTGACAAGGTAGCCGATAGTTTACAATATGTTTAACAATTTTTTGTCCATCCGGCTCGAAGGACCAGTTTGCCTTGCAGCGTTATGAAATTCATCAATAATTTAACTAAAAGACAACTAGATTGTCAGCTGTTTTTTTAAATCGCCTTGTTAATTAATCAGTTAGCAAGTTAACCGTTAATTTACAATAAGTTTAACAATGTTTTGTCCATCCTGCTCGAAGAACCAGTTTGCCTTGCAGCGTTATGAAATTAATCAATAATTTAACTAGAAGACAAATAGATTGTCAGCTGTTATTAAAATTGCTTTATTGATTAATCACTTGTTAACTTACAATATACTCTAAAAAAAATTATGTAATTTTATCTACAAACCATGAGACATTATGATGCTAAATATTTCTAGGATTAATTACGCAATCGCTGTAATTTTACGTAATTGTTTAAAAATACATAATATCAGAACTATTACAAATAATATGTAATATGATATATTACCAACGGCATGGAAATGTACATATGTATGTAATATTACACTTTTTTTAGTAAAGTTTTTTTTTAATAAATTTACAAAAAATTTGTTTAGTTCTATTATTATTGTTGGTATAATTATACATTTCAAAATTTTCATAAAGAAAGTATTTTGCAATTATTACAGATATTAATATGCAAGCTGTAATTTTACATAATTTAAGAAGATATACCAAAAATATGTAATTCTACATTTAGTATCTGATGTAATTTGCAGAAATTTATATAAAGAATGTATTTTGAAATGAATGAAATACACTCAAAATATTTCATTATTATTATCAAATAAAATTTGTACTAAGTCTCATTATTTTGATGAATTACTACAGATATTAATACTCAAACTGTAATTTTACATAATTTATGAAGTTATACCAACATTTATGGGATGCAATTTGCAAAGAGTCAGAAATTTTATATACTTATTAGGTCATTTTCATTTACTTTATGTGATTATTGTAAATTATGTAAAAAATAACAGAATTTTGAATTAGAAATTCAGAATTTTCTTTTATCGTCAAATTTTACTATTATACATATATACATACATACACAATCACGCCATGTACCTAAAAGGGTGTGGCACAAACTTTTTTTATTATTCCGAAATCAGTCGCCTCCAAACACTCCTATTCAAACAAGCAACTTTCGCTTCATCATAATTAATCTCATACATGCTCTTTTATTCCTACTACTTGGAAACTTTCGTTCACGCAAAACACTCTCAATCATACCACTCCAACTACTCATCGGACGTCCACGCAAACGTATAATATCAAAATTATTCAAATAAATCTTTTTAACAGCAAACATTTATTAGACATTCGCTCAACATGTCCGAACCATCTTAACTGACTCTTAACACGGGGCAACTTTTGCTACAACATTTTTTTCAATTACACACTCATCATACACTAATCGTATTTCGTACCCGATCTCTCCTATTTACACCACATACCCCACGTAAAAATCTCATTTCCACAGCAGTCATTTTCCGTTTATGCTTTTGCAACTAAACCCAACATTCACTATTGTTTTTTTTTTTAATGTATATTTGACAAAGTTTCATGTAAGGTTCAGTTTCCACATTGCCCTAAAAATTATTCTAATTAAAAATTACTCTTAATATATTTTTTCTTTTTATCTGAAACAGACTATTCAAACAACAGATATTGGAAGTCCATTAATATTTGCTGATAAGCAAGTTGGCTTAATGCTTAACACATTATCGCAAATACGTCATGGAACAAATCAATTGGATATCGATTTTATTCAATTGACTATCGATGATATTAGCTGGATTGAATTTGTTTTGAATGAAAAATCGGATGCTAATATTGACGAGTATCCATGGACTGTTTATATTGAAGCAAGATTACCAGATACATTTGATGTAGTACATTTTCAGGGATCTTTAATTGGAACAAATTGGGTCCTAACTTTGAAGAAAGCTATTGATAGGTAATTTTATACATTGCCATTGACATTGTTATTATTAGATGTATATGGGTAAACCCATATATAGACCACTTTGACATTATCACATAAATGATAAGAAATAGGTATAAAAAATTTTCACCGAAAGTTGGCAACATTGTATTTTGATAATATATAGTATTCTAAGCGCTAAGGATATCTTCTGTAAAAATTTGATTAAAATCGGATAAATAATGCGGGCATAACAAATTTTTAGAAAATTATTAATTTTTTTTACGGAGTGGCAAAATACCGTACTTTAATAAAACTATAATTTATGTGGACACTAAGAGAAACTTTTCTGAAAATTTGATCAAAATTGGATAAATAATGTAGCCACAATGAATTTTTTTAAATTTTAGTAATTTTTTTCTCGATAAGTTGGCAAAACTGTATTTTGTTAAAATTGCATAATTTATTGCGGGAACCAGGACAATTTTTAGTGAAAATTTGATTAAAATCTGTTAAATAACGTAGTTTATTTTATTGAATTTTTTCAGATTTTTTGAGCAAATTTTGAAAAAAATTATATTTTGAAAAAATTTAAAATAAAACTTTTTTCAAAATTTGCTCAAAAAAATCTGAAAAATTAGGTAAAATAGTAAAAAAAATTAGCTACATATTAGCTAATAACGTTTTTCTCTAATTCATGCTGATTTAGCTGGAAAAATTATTGGAAATTCTAAAGAACAGTTTTAAAAAAATTCTAGCGCCCAAACAGCACATGATATCAAATTAAAAGTAAAACCAATTTATAGAACTTTTTATTCCCTATCGAAAAGTTTTCAAAGTGTTTCTCCGAATTTTACTTCAGGAAAAAGTATTCTGCATATTATCGATATCCCATATTATTGCCCTATATCAACCTGGCGAACGAACAGCCTATATATATATATATATACAGATTTTGAACAAGATAAATAATAAAATAAAAAATTATTGTAAAAACACCATACTATATTATTGTAATATATTTAATTGTTGACTCTAACGTAGATTTTTGTAGTATTTATACATTTATAAAATATGTGGCTTATTTTTGTGGAAGAGGCTATTTAAACATACGGTATGTATACGCAATTGGCTATTTATACATACTAAAAAAAAACCTAATCCAACCAACTAACCTAACCCACTTCAAATAGCCAATTACGTAAAAATACTGTATATATAAATAGTCAATTGCGTATACATACCGTATGTATAAATAGCCACTTTCTATTTTTGTAACATATTAATAAAAGTTGTTTTTTTTTTGTAGATATGTAGACCTTCCTGACCATGATGTTTATGTCAAAGTAGGCGATGTAACAACGCCAAAAATTCGTGTAAAAGATATAATAACATACAGCAATATAGCATTGTTAGAACTAGCAAAAGAAGTTACTATAGGTAAGGGTATACTAACTTATGCTAATATATTCTGTAGTATTTCTGTAAGCGCTGTAAGCGCTGTAAGTATTCTAAAATTGTTTGTTTTTTTTGTTAACATATGATATTTTCTAACAGAATAAAAGTTATTTCAGAACCCATAACGTTAAAATGAAAAAAAGCTTTAGATTAAAAATTATACAAATAACATTACTGAAATATCATTTTTATAATTTTTTCCGGATGATAATGTAAGTTGAGTACGTCGAAACGTCGATTACTAATAAATATTAATACAGAACTACAACGAAAAGTCGTTTCAGTTTTATGACATCTTCTATATGTTTATTGACAAGAAAAATATACGGTGTGGTGATAAAGTAAGGAACAAAATTCATAATTTTGTTATTCAATGTTTTCAAGAAAAACGCTCAGACACGTCGATTTTATTTTTTAATTAGCCACCTTATGGCGTAAAAATTTTACTTATGACGTCATGTATTATTTTTAAAATGGTTACCCCAATTTTTTTAGGCTAGTTTTTATAGATGGTCCCACTACTTAAATGATGGTGTAAAAAAATTGATACCGATAACTATTTGCTTTGAGAAATAATACACTTGAAAATTTGACAAAAATATGTATATATATATATATATATATATATATATATATATATATATATATATATATATATATATATATAAAAGATTGCTTTGAAAAAATGAATAATTATTTTTTTCGTTGAATTACTGAAAAAAAAATGTTAAAATTATGTATGAAAATAATGAAAATTTCTGTCGTACAACATTCCCGCAGTAAAATCTATAGATTTTCATCATTTCCATATATGATTTTGACATTTTTCTCAATATTTCATTGAAAAAAATATTTGTTCATTTTTTTTCAAAACAATCTATGTTTTATATATACATATTTTTTTAAAAAAATTTAAATGTATTATTTTCTCAAAAAAATAATTATCTAAGGTAGCAAATTTTGAAATGTATATATATATATATATATATATATATATATATATATATATATATATATTATAGATTGCTCTACTTTCGTAAATTTGACTAAAATTTCATATTGTTATAATAAATAAAATTTATTAGATTTGTTTTTGATACAAGTATTATTAATATAATAAAAAAAAGGTCCCATAAATTTACAGAAAATTTCTACACCGTAAAAAATTATATAAACTTTACATATTCTATAAATATATTTTTATAGAAAAAATATAATATTACGTGAATTATCACAGTACAAATTACAAAATTCTCCTGTTTTACTGTAAATAATTATTTAGAATTACATAAATATATATAACATATTTACAGTGTAGATTTTTATATCATAAATTTGATATTTAACAAATAATTTTGTAACTATCGCTAGAAGAATGTAATTTAAAAATGGGACACCTTAAATTGGAATCCTCAGAAAAGTAAACCATATATGAACCCTAATTTTTTTAATATACAATTTACAGGTGCAAACGTGCAAATTGTGTCATTTTGGGGAAGTGATAAAAATTTAGCTGCTACAGATGTTACAACTACATCATTTGATGATTCAACTCAATTAAAATACTGTAAACAAAAAATCACCGAAACTGGAACAGACACAACTGCAAATTATCAATGCGTAAGTAATTATTTACATGTATTCATACTCAATCACGCCTATACATATACAGGGTGTTTGCTAAGTTAATATAGCCGATTGACATCGAAAATTACCAATATTCAAAATACTTCTTACTCGAGTTAAATTTTGAGAAATTTTTATTAGGATCATTTAGATAACACATTTTTATTGTACAGTGAACTTTTTATCGTTCAATATACTAATTTGTTATGTAGAATACTTTATTGTTGTGCACTGTTTTTTTGTCACTCAATATATATTTCTGGTCGTGCAATATACTATTTTGTTGTTCAATATATTTGTTTAACGTGTAATATATTTTTGTTGTTGTTCAATATACTTGTTTGTCGTACAATGTCTATATTTTTAATCGTGTTTATTATTTAATTGTCGTGGTGTCAACCAATTTTGTCGTTATTTGATCTTATATTGTCGAACTAAAAAATTTTATACGTTTGAAAATATTCTATTTTTGTTATCCTTTTCAAGGCCAAATCAGCTGCTGATATGGGTAGTCCTGCTGTTAACACCGATCACATACAAATAGGAATATTATCCTTTAAGGAAGCATCAAACAATCGAGAAATTGAATTTGTTCGATTAACAATCGACCATATCGATTGGTTGAACTATCAAATTAATGTGGTTGAAAATAATAATTATAAATGGCATGCACATATCTTTGAAAAAAAATCAAATACTAATAACGTATTAGTTGGCCAAGGTGCCTTAGTGGCCAACCAATGGATACTAACAACAGCACAGTCGTTATCACAAGACAAATTGCAAGTTAAAATTGGTTCTAATCTATATGACGTCACCGAGAGTAAAATAAATAATGGAGTTACATTGTTGAAACTAAATGAAAATGGTTTGTATTTACAAATATATACAGGATGTTCGTTCGCCAGGTTGATATAGGGCAATAACATGGGATATCGATAATATGCAGAATACTTCTTTCTGAAGTTAAATTCGGAGAAATACGTAGAATACTTTTCGATAGGGCGTAAAAAGCTATATAATTTGGTTTTAGCTTTAAATTGCTAGCATATGCCGTTTGGGCGCTAGAATTTTTTTTAAAAATGTTTTTTAGAATTTTTAATAATTTTTCCTGCTAATCAGATTTTTTTGGAGCAAATTTTGAAAAAAGTTATATTTCAAAAAAATTTAAAATATGAGTTTTTTTAAAATTTCAATAAAATAGCGGAAAAAATAGCTACAAAATAGCTAAGTATCATTATTATATCTAACTCATACTAATTTAGCAGAAAAAATTATTGAATATTCTAAAAAACATTTTAAAAAAAATTCTAGAGCCAAATTCTAAAACCAAATTATATAACTTTTTATTTTCTATCAAAAAGTATTCTAAGTATTTCTACGAATTTAACCTCAGAAAAAGGTATTCTGCATATTATCGATATCCCATGTTATTGCCCTATATCAACCTGGCAAACGAACACATTAGGTTAGGTTAGGTTAGGTTAGGTTAGGTTAGGTTAGGTTAGGTTAGGTTAGGTTCTAACCAAATACTGTATATTAAATTATATATCGTCGACGTTTCGACGAAACTTATCGTTCATCTTACATATTAACAGCAGATTGATAAGAAAAGCAATAGAAATTTGTAAAGAAAAAAGATAACGTCAATTACTGTGAAGGCACTGAGTTAAATAGACTTTAGCTTCTATTAATTAAAAATCTATAAGATTTTACGATCTAGTTACTTATTTTGTTACGTCTAGTAACTTTTTTTTCTATGTTCTGTTGCTATTTACTGTAATTATTTATCCTGATAAAGATGCACGTTAAGTTTCGTCGAAACATCGATTTTAAATAAAAATTAACACAGAACTTTAACCTAAAACAGTTTTATATTTATTATTCTTTTGTTTCGTTTTTTAGTTTCCGAACCAACATTAATTGAATTAGCAGCTGATGACCAATGGACTGATAAAGAAATTCAAGTAATAACTGTTAGAACCAGAGATGGAGGTAAGTTGCTATTTATTATAACATACGTATATAAATAATCACGCCATACACCCATGAGGTATATATCCATTCAAGTAGAAATTAGTACATATATATTATGTATATCATTCAGACAAGGAAATTTCGCAATTAATACAAATATTAATTAATAGAAATTACGAAATTATTCTGCAAAATTTCGGAACTCCCTTTAAAAGTTTAATATAAAATTAAAATTGTTCTTAGACTCTCAGTTTTGTATTGTAAAACAAATAAATTATATAAATTTATATAAATTTATAAAAATTTTTGTACATTTATATGAACTAAATTATTATAATGTTTCAGAATATACATATGTTGTATATACAAAATTATTCTATAGAAAGACATTTTAAATAATATTATAATCGATAATTATATCTTCAAGATTGCACCCATACATACATACATACACAATCACGCCATGTAGCCAAAAGGGTGTGGCACAAACTCTTTTCATCATTCCGAAAACAGTCGCCTCCAAACATTCCTATCCAAACAAGCAACTTTCGCTTTATCCACATTCATAATTCCTTACTCATACATGCTCTTTTATTCCTACTAGTTGGAAACTTGCGCTCACGCAAGCCACTCTCAATCATACCACTCCAACTACTCATCGGACGTCCACGCAAACGTATACCATCAATGGAGATTAATCTTAGAATATTTATTTTAAAGAAAAATCAATTATACCTACTTATAATATTTTATTAATGATGACATACAAATAGGTGATTGTGTTGTACCTGCTTTAGCGTATGCTGATGTTTTGGCTGAATCTGAAGAGCAACTGAGAAGGATGATTGCGATAGAATTAATGTTGTTGGTAAAGGTATGAATCTTATGTTGAATATTGATAAGTGCAAAGTTTTAGTTTTTGTGAAAAGTGACTTGATGAGTGAATGTGATGTATATATTGATGGTGCACGTTTAGAGCAGGTAGATGAATTTGTGTATTTGGATAGTTTGCTGTCTAGAGATATGGCCGTTTTGATCGTGAAATTGAAAGGAGAGTAAATGCTGCTGTTGTAAGGTTTTGGGTGCTTTGGGAACTTTTGCTAGGAATGAAAATGTTTCCAAAGAAGCCTGTTTGAGTATATACAATGCAGTTTTGGTGTTTACGTTGATGTATAGGGTAGTGAATGTTGGGTTTGGTTGCAAAAGCATAAACGGAAAATGACTGTTGTGGAAACGAGATTTTTACGTGGGGTATGTAATGTAAATAGGAGAGATCAAGTATGAAATAAATTAGTATATGATGAGTGTGAAATTAAAAAAAACGTTGAAGCAAAAGTTGGTGTTAGTCAGTTAAAATGGTTCGGACATGTTGAGCGAATGTCTAATAAATGTTTGGTTAAATAGATTTATTTGAATGATTTTGATGGTATACGTTTGCGTAGACGTCCGATGAGTAGTTGGAGTAGTATGATTGAGAGAGTGGCTTGCGTGAGCAAAAGTTTCCAAGTAGTACAAATAAAAGAGCATGTATGAGAGGAATTATGAATGTGGATGAAGCGAAAGTTGCTTGTTTGGATAAGAATGTTTGGAGGCGACAGATTTCGGGATGATGAAAGGAGTTTGTGCCACACTCTTTTGGGTACATGGCGTGATTGTGTATGTATATATTTTATGAGTATTATTATACAAAATATGTACTAAGTTGCATTATTTTGATGCATTATTAATATGCAAACTCTAAGTTTGTATAATTTAAGAAATTATTACAACAATATGTAATTCTACATCTAGTATATATGATGCAATTTGCAGAAAGTAAGCAATTTTACATACTTTTTAGATAATTTTTCACTTACTTTATGCGGTTATTATGAATTATGTAAAAATTAGAGAATTTTGAGATAGAAATACAGAATATTTATAGTAAAATAAAATTACAGATTTTTTATTTATAGTAATACTATAATATTTTTTTCAGTTAACTTTGGTTTGGAATCATGTGCGCAAACGGTTACAGCAAAAACTACATGTAATGAAGAACATGCAACTTGCGCTGCAGCTGAAAGTGCCTGTGTAAGTTCATATAATAATAACAAATAATATAATTTTTATAACAAATAATAATTCTATATACCGCGTGTTCGTTCGTTAAGTTCGTATGGGCGTTTAACATGTAATTTCGATAAATTGCGATATACTACTTTCTCGAGTAAAATTCAAAGAAATACTTAGAATACTTTTCGGTAGGGCATAAAAGGTTCTATTATTTGGTTTTAGTTTTAATTTGCTAGCATGTGCCGTTTGGGCGCTAGAATTTTTTTTGGATTTTTTGGTTTTTATTTTTTTTCTCAAAAACTATAAGGTGCAATAAAATAAGCATGACATGGAAAAATGCGGAATAATGAGTACGATAATTGAGTATATGTATATATATATATATATATATATATATATATATATATATATATATATTGTGTTACATAATATTAAACACTAATTTATGTTGCACACATGTAACATCAATTAATTATATTCTGCTAGCCCAGAAGAAGGCAATAGTGATTGCCGAAACGTTGTCATAGAAGAGAATAAAAATATTTAACTGACTGAATTCCATTTATTACTTATAATTTATTAAATTTTACCAGTCAACTATTCTTCAATTTAATAATAATATTAATAATTTTATGCGTTTAAACAGAATATTGTAAAGGCAGACTCAGGCAGTCCAATAATCTTTAACGAGAAACAAGTTGGTTTAATGTTAGAAAGAACTGATCTAGCGAAAAGTGGCAGCACTCAAATCGACATAAGTTTTATTCAACTAACAAATGGTGTTATCGAATGGATTCAAGATAGTGTTAAAGAATCGGAACCGGAACCAGAACCAGAAATAACCGATTATCCATGGCATGTACTTATTATTACCGAAGATGAAAACAACAACATTGAATCATTTTTCCAAGGATCATTAATTGACGCGAAATGGATTTTAACTTCAGGAGAAGCCTTAGCAAAGTAAGTTAAAAATTATTTCTTATGTTCTTGCTTTTTTTCCTTTTAGGGCTAATTATGTCAAATATTGTTATATATGCACTAGTACGTTACACGTGGATTTCTAAAAAAAAAAACCCTGACCACTTGTTCCGTTCCCCGGGATGTTCTAAAATATAATGATCCTTAGGTACTTGATAACTAAAATAAAACTGCTTTAGGTTAAATTCTGTATTAATTTTTTTTCAAATAAACCCTTAACATTTTAATGCGTAGAATCTAAATCTGCCATAAAAAATATGGGTATCCATTTGAAATTTTAAAGTTGCCCCCTCTGCCCCCTATAAGGGTCGCAGGGGGGCTCAATTTTTTCACGATTCGATAGAGCACGTCAAAGTTACTAAGATTTCATAACCTTTCGTTTAAAAAAGTTCAGCCCCTAGATTATAAAAGGGTGGGACGGGTGGTCTGGGACACCCAGTATATACCTATATATATATATACCTATATATATATATATATATATATATATATATATATATATATATATATACCTATATAAAAAATATAAATAATCCTAACTAAAATAAATCATTTAAATATAAGTTTTTAACTATCTACAATTAATTCAGTACTTTAACCTAAAGCAGTTTTATTTTAATATAATGAGTTCTGAAAGATTTTTTACTATATTAGATAACTAAATCCTTAGATAACTAAAATAAAACATATCTATAATACCAAAGGCTTTTTTTTGAATTTCGAAAATTGCAAAAGATTTTTTTCTGTCCGCAAGTTTTATCTACTTCGATACAACACAATGTTGGTGCTTGTAATTCTGCAAAAAGTTCGAATTTTCAAAAACCGTTTTAAAATATTATTCTACACACTATAAGCTTGCAAAAAACCAATTTTTAAAAGTATTAGGATGGTGTTGTCCCCCCAACTTAATTTAATCTCGGTTAAATTTAGCAATTGTATTAAAAATAAAAGATTATATATGAAAGTTATCTATAATACAACCAACACAATCACGTTATATACCCATATAGATAAGGCATAAACTGACTTTCCTTTGAGGCAGAAATTCGTAAAAAGATTCTTATCCTCAGACTAGCAACTTTTGCTGCATCCACAAATCTATGATACCTTTTTTTATACATGCTCCTTTATAAACTTAACCAAATATTACTTAATAATATTGAATGTTAATTTCTTTGCAGAGTTGAAGACAAGGATTTGAAAGTTATCGTAGGAACAAGTACAGTTGATGAAGATGCTAAAAGATACAATATATCGGGCAGACTGTATAAGGATAATAATAACAAGAATGGTCTTGCTTTGTTAGAATTGGATTCTGCAGAAAAACGTACGTAGAAATATATATATATATATATATATATATAAGAGTATATCAAATATAAGCATAGAATAATTATTCAACTGAAAATGAAAAAACTTTTATCACCTTGACCTGGAAATGAGAATTAATGGTTAATGCTTATATTTGACATACTCTCATAATATATATATATATATATATATATATATATATATATATATATATATATATATGTGTGTACCAGGGTGGTCCAGAATTGTGTACCGTAATTGCTAGAGCTGATAGTACGTTCAAAAATAAGGGTACCTTTTTATATACACTTTTTTCCAAAACTCAATAATAAGGGAGATACAACCCTGTAAAGGGGTAAAGAACATTATGCCGTATTATTGACCAAAAAGGCACTTTTCCTAAATATAAAATAGTTTTTTTACATTTTTCATGGCCGCCTTGATTTTTAGAAAACTAAACATATGCTTAAAATTGTTTTCGGACAAAGCAGAGCGGAATCCCAAAACATTAAAATAAAATTCTTAAATTTTCTGCCGATTACACCTATAGTGAACTCAATCTGGGGACACACTGTATATATATTATAAATCCGAATCAAACTATCATTATGGCGTTGAGTTTCGTTGAGTTTCGTCGAAACGTTTATTATAAATATATAAATAAATTTTAATACAGAACTTAAATCTAAATTTCATTTTATATAATGAGTTCTGAAAGATTTGTTCCAAGATAAAAATTGTTACATATAACTTGTTTAGCAACTTTTGATAAATATTTTTTTTCCCGAAATATATCTCTATTGTGAAATATTCATAAAATAATGAAAAGTAAAGTTCTGGTTGGCAGATTTTTAGCAAATGTTTAATGTTTATCTCTGAAGCTTAACTATGAAATTTTATAACAATCTGCTCAGTTGATTCGCACTTATCTGGAAAAATCTTAATATGCCAAATTTAGTATGACTAAAATACCTATCTTATCATATGTGATATGACAATCGGTAAAAATGCTTAAACTATAAAACTAATTATATTTATTTTTAGTACCAGATGACGTAAAACCAATTGAATACAAACCTGCAGATCAATGGAAAGATAAAGAAATTACTGCGTCAACATTCAGTAAAAATCAAGGTAAGTAATAATAACACGTTTAGAGCAGGTAGATGAATTTGTGTATTTGGGTAGTTTATTATCTAAGGATGGTTGATTTGATCGTCAAATTAAAACAAGAGTTATTAATGCTTGTTGTAAGGTTTGAGTGCTTTGGGTATTTTTTCAGGAATTCTTCAATGGTGTTCCTTTGGTAATATATTAACCTAACCTAACCTAACCTAACACATGTTTTATGTTTTAAAATAATATGTACAAAATTTTTAGTGTATTTTTTATTAATAATATTTTGAATTTCCAAAAATGTTTTTAAATTTGGATTCTATTTATTTCTAACAATGTTTAACATAGCAAACTGATAATTTTATAATGTATTAAAATCCTCCAAACTTGATTTAATTGCTGATGATGACTTGTATCAAATTTAAAAATCGAAACGTCCAATATATTATTTAAATAATTAAGATTGTATCTTATTAATAAGTTCCTCATAAGCTCATCCAATAATATTTTTTCTAGGAATGTAAATGATTCAAAAAAAGCCCCTCGTTTGAGTGTGCCTACGTTGATGTATGGTAGTGAATGTATGATTTGGCAGCAACAGCATAAAAAAGAAAAATGACTGCTCTAGAAATGAAATTTTCACATAGGGAATGCGGTGTAACTAGGAGGAATCGGGGATACGAAATAGATTAGGTGTATGATAAGTGTAAAATTGAGAAAAAAAAATGGTGTAAATCAGTTAAGATGGTTCGGACATCTTGAGCGAATGCTTAATGAACGTTTGATTAAAAAGATTTATATGAATGAATATGAAGCTGTACGTTTGAGTGGATGTCTCCGATGAGTAGTTGGAATGGTAATGATTGAAAAAGTGGTTTGCGTGAGCAAAAGTTTCCAAGTATAAGAATAAAACAGCATGAATATGAAAAGAATTATGAATTTGGATGAAACTAAAGTTGCTTGTCTGGATAGGAATGTTTGGAAGAAACTGAATTCAAGATAGTTGAAAGAATTTGTGCCACACCCTTTTGGGTACATGGCGTGATTGTATATGACTGATATTATATTATGTAAACAAGGTAATATATAGTAATATTTTAATTTGTATGAAAGGTATTATAAATGTAAATAAAACAAAAATTTACTTGGAAAAGTAATTTGATTATATAATTTTTTTTTTATTATTATTTTTAGATGAATACAAATTGAAGATTTGTAAACAAACAGTGCTGCAAGAACTCGGAGAATGTGCAGTAAACAAAAGTACAGTTTGTACTCAAGTCGAAACCACATGCGTAAGTTGAAATTATAATAAATATCGAATTTCCATCAAATTTTAAACACAATAATTTTTTTATTTTGATACATTGTTTATAGTACTGTGTTCTTATTTTTGAGACATTTATATGAATGTGCATATACAGGTGTGCAACGAAAAGTGGAACATAAGAATTTAACATGAGATTTTAAAAATGTGCGGAAATTGGCTCTCCTGTACATTTTAGCGAAAAATTATAAGAATGAAAATTTGTTTAGAATTAATTTTTATTTTTATAAAGTCTAAATTTGATGCAATAGGATGTCTGTAGCACGAGAAATTTAGAAAATAAAGTATGACATTTTCGTCAAAAATCAGATAGCCGTGAAAATAAAAAACAAATGAAACAAAAAACCGTTCTGACAGTTCAGTTCATTGTTATTGATATTAATAAAAATAATAATATAAACCAAAAACTCAATTCAGTTCAGTATTATTAATCTTAATTGTTTTAATTATTGTGCCTACACTGTCATAATTCAAAATTCAATATTCAAATATTTTTGATTTTAATTCATATTTGTTTTATTTGTTTTTTATTTTCATGGCTATCTGATTTTTGACAAAAATGTCGTACTTTATTTTCTAAATATCTCGTGCTACAGACATCCTATTGCATCAAATTTAGACTTTATAAAAATGAAAATTAATTCTAAATAAATTTTCATTCTTGTAATTTTGCGCTAAAATGTACAGGAGAGCCAATTTCCCATGTTAAACTCCTATGTTCCACCTTTCGTTGCACACCCTGTATTAAAAAAACACCAAAACACCAAAAAACCAAAAAATTTATTTAAACTAATATATATATATATATATATATATATATATATATATATATATATACTGGATGTCCCATTTTAATCCGCCACTTACAATAATAAAAATCGGACAAAAAAATGTTCCAGATGAAAGTAAATGGTTTCGAGGGGGACATCTGATGCAGGAATCCTTGCCCACCCCGGACCCCCTGGGGGGCGGAAACGAGAGGCAACTTTAAAATCTTAAATAGAACCCTTTATTTTTATAGCAGATTCGAATAGACCATTAAAAAGTATGTAAATTTTATTTTGAGACTTTTTTTATCTTTTATAAATGGCGCTGCAAACAGCATTTTTTTTTCTCAATTTATCAGTCTTCAATTTAAAAAAAAAGTGTAACTAAGTACGATGTTTAAGTTCTTTTCAGTTCTGTGAAAAAAGGGGGGAGAGGGGACAAGGGTCAGTGAATCCATTAATTTAAAGTTATCCCTTTCGATACCATTAACTTAAAGTTAATGGTTTCGAAGGGGATATCTAATGCAGTGACCCTTTCCCCCCTCCTCCTTCCACAGAACTGAAAAGAACTTGAATATCGTACTTAGTTACACCTTTTTTTTTTCAAATTGAAGACTGATAAATTGAGAAAAAAAATGCTGTTTGCAGCGCCATTTATCTAAGATAAAAAAAGTCTCAAAATAAAATTTACATACTTTTTAATTGTCTATCCGAATCTGCAATAAAAAATGGAGGGTTCCATTTAAGATTTCAAAGTTTTCCTCCGTTCCCGCTCCCAGGAGGTCCGTTGGGGGCAAGGGTTTCTGCATCAGATGTCCCCTTCAAAACCATTTACTTTTTATACAGAACATTTTTTTGTCCGACGCACGATTTTAAAATTATTGCAAGTGGCGGATTAAAATGGGACACCCAGTATAAGGAATAAGAATAAGAAATAAGAATAAATATCACTGATTAAAATTGAAAATTAAATTACATCTTCTGTCACGTCTATCATCTGGAAATCGAACCAAGGATCTTCCAGTTTCCAGCTGGCTGCTCTAACTTCTGAGCTAACAATAACAGACAATTCTTGATAATTTTTAATGATTATTAAATAATCATACATTTTTCTTCGTATTTTCACCAGTACAATTCTACTCAAAATAAATAAAATAAAATTTTATCTACAGGATGAACCGATCGAATCTGACGTGGGCAGTCCGCTAGTATATTACGAGGACAAATCTGAACCTGGACAAAGTTCCAAAGCCGATAATGAGCCAACACCTATACAGATCGGTGTCCTAGCAACTGCATCTCAAACTATTCCCGCAAATCGGGCAACAATCGATATTGAACTAATCAAAATAACAACAGAAGATGTAGAATGGATAGAGGATGCTGTAGAAGGACCTACCCCGAAACCATCTACCACATCGGCTCCTACAACGGAAAAAACTACGCCACAGCCTACTACGACCGCAGAACCGGATAGCTCTAATTCTATCCGAGCTATAAGTTTCACTGTTTGTATTTCTCTATTCATTATTGTTATCGTACAAAAGTACATATTTTAAATATTAATTTTCTTTATTGGTTGTGTTTGTTTAACCAAAAATGTTTGGTACAAATGTACAATAGCCCTACCAGATGTTGCTACATTCACGGTAGTTAAAAAACCAGTGACTCTCAAAATGTGTGACAAAACAAAATGTGATTTTAAATGTGTTTTAACGGTCTATTAAACACAACTCCTACCTACAACCTACCTACCTAACCTAACCTACCCTAACCTAACCTAACCTAACCTAACGGACTTCTTAACATAACATAAGTCTTAACGGACAAAATTGATAAAATTCCTAATAAAACATTTTGAGGTTCACTGGTTCACACCAGGCATGCGCATTCCGATGTTCACGCATGCACAAATCAGGTTTTTTCAATATTTGTAAATACAGCAACATTTCTGGGTCATATTGTAAAGATCAGCCAAATACTTTACTTAAAAATTATTAAAAAGCTTTGGGTTGAAGTTTAGTTTTATTTTAGATTAAAATTCGATGTTTCGATATACTGCACGTATAATACATTTAAAAAAAATAGCGAAATTACAAAAAAATTGTAGTAAAATTTTATTATAAAAGATCTGTAATTTTATTTTACCATAAATATTCTAAATTTATACATCAAAATTCTGTAATTTTGTACGTAATTCATAATAATCGAACAAAGTAAGTAAAAATGACGTAATTAGTATGTAAAATTACTTACTTTCTGCAAATTACATCACATACACTTATTGTAAAATTACATATTGTTGGTATAACTTCTTAAATTATGTAATATTATAGCTTGCAAATTAATATCTGTAATAATTCATTGCAATTATAAGACTTAGTACATATTTTGTTTAATAATACTAATAAAATATTTTAAGTGTAATTAATTCATTTCATTTAAATTTAGAAATCTATCTAATTATACCAAGAATAATATTAACAGAACTAAACAAATTTTAACTAATTATGAAAAATTCCTGTCAGCAAATTTATTGATGGTCTGTAAATTTACTAAAAAAATTATATACATATATATATATATATATACGTATGTACTTTTGCATTCCGTTGGTAATATATCATATTACATAATATGTTTGTAATAGTTCTGATATTTTGTATATTTTAAACAATTACTTATGTTAAAATTACATCAGTTAAGTAATTATACATAAAAAAAATATTGAGCATCATAGTATCTCATGATTTGTAGGTAAAATTACAGAATTTTTTAGAGTATATATATATATATATATATATATATATATATATATATATATATATATATATATATATACAAGAAACAAGTTACTAGGTAACAAAGAAACTGGATTAAAATATTTATAATATATTAATTAAAGGAAGACTTCGCAATTAATTAATGTTAACTTTTTTTCTTTGTAAATTTCTATTGGTTCTTTTATCAGTCTACAAATTTAACAAATTTAACGCAATTTGTACAATAGCAGATTTATCAGGATGGTTTAGACGTTGAGTTTTAATATATAAAATTAAATAGAACTTAAACTTAAAACTTTTTAAATTTAATATAATGAAACCGAAAAATTTTTTTTCTATATTTTAATTAAAAATTTACGTAAAGTCGACCAAAAAAACAAATTTAGTTAAATAAGTCGACGAAAACCAAATTTAATGTAAGTAAGTTTTTTTTTTTTGTGAAATATTTGAAAAATTTTGAATTATTAATAAATATTGTGTGTGATACTGTAAACTGTAACAATAAAATGTACTATATACATATATATGAAAAATATTTGTTTTTATTATATTTTCAATTAATTAGCCATAAAGGTTTGTGTGACACAATGTGTTTTTATTTACTTCATATAGATGCTCTTTTATTAAAAAAAATATATTTAAACTTATATTAAAATTATTAAAAAATATTGTTGAGATTTTATATTTTTCCCCAAAAATTTCACAAGTTACTCAGTCATTGAATCGGCTTATTAGGCTATGCATCAATGACTTGCGCCAGTTTAACTGTAGACACGTGTTTCGACCTATAGGGTCTCATCAGTACGGTTGCTTTGATCAGTGTCGGGAAGACACTAATGCAGATGTTAGTTCTGGCTGGCTTTTATGCCAAGTACTTTGAAACGATAGCAAAGAGAAGTAATAAATACCACCAACACCATCTATACAATAATGCAATAAGCAATTATAGTAATTAACCTTGAACAAATAAATGTTTGTATTGTCATTGTAAAATTTTATATAATAATACTCAAGTATATTGAAATTTTATACTTTTAAAGAATCATTATTTTACGACGCGTCGTTTAGAAGAAAAAAATAAAAACTGTGTTCGAAATTTTCGCGAGGGGACTTTTTAGCCAAAATAGAATAAAATAATAAATAGAGAAAAAATTAGCTATATAAGTAAATATAAGTAAATATAAGTAAATTTTTTTGCTAACTCATGTGGTTTGGCAGGAAACGTTATTGAAAAATTTAAAATTAATTGTAATTCTCTGATACATAGGCAACTAGTTTAACATTGTTGCATTGCGTGAATGTTATAAGCTTTAATTTTTTTTATTATAAATTTTAAAATATATTTATTGGATTATTGATTATCTAATAATAGATTAATTAATTAATAATAGATCTTTCGATTATTAATTTTATTTAATTTTAGTATAGAAGAAATTTTGTAATTATTTTTCGAATTATTAGCGAAATAAACTAATTTTGTGGTTGCAAAAATCTCATATTTTCAAAATCAAAATTACTTTATTTACATTTTGGTAATTATTAAGTAATGAGTTAATTATTAAATTATTTAATTAAAGGAAGCCAAATTTCTTGTTAACTTAATCGTCGTAATTAAGATTGTTTCGGAAAACACATTTTATTCGATGAAATAATGCAAAACACAAAAACTGTTATTAAAATAATTTCTGATAGTTTTAAAAATACATATTTAATAACTTAATCACATCGTTAACTATACGATTAAGTTGTACAAAACACGTCGATTATTAATAAATAAGTGTATTAATACGAAAACTTAAAACCCTATGTTGAGTATAACACCATATAATATAAATACCTCATAACATACATACATACACAATCACGCCATGTACCCAAAACGATGTGGCACAAACTCTTTTCATCATCCCGAAATCAGTCGCCTGCAAACATTCCTATCCAAACAAGCAACTTTCGCTTTATCCACATTCATAATTTCTCCTGAGACATACAACAATTTTAAGTTAGCGCAATTGTTGTATGTCTCAGGTCAATAAACTAATAACTAATTATCATCAAAAAATTTCAATAATAGACTTGAGCACTTTTATTAATTTAAATTTTTTTGGTTGCTTTCTAAAATAATTTCAACTTAGTCTATAGTACTTAACAATTTTATTAATTGAATGACTGCATTTTATTATTTATTTATTTTAACATTTTTAGTATATTTATTTATTTATTTTTTTAACTACTGACTGTCTCACAACTTTATATTCAAATAACAATTTTAATTCTTTTATTATTAAAAAGTTTTTAATCAAACGTGTTAATTTTACATTGAAAGATGAAAATAAGAAAAATAAATCATTTCTAAACATTCAAATCACATACAATAGCATTTATATATTTCTAATCATACATGTAAGTTTTTTTTCTCATTAATAGTTCATATAAACTCAATAATTGTTTTATACATGATTGTAAAATTGTAAAATAAAAAAATTTTTTAGTGTTTCCCTGAAGAAGCCACAAATTGCTGGCGAAATATTGGACGGTTACAATAAATTGATAAATATTTAAATGCTTGCATTTTTATAATTTTTCCACTTCTAATACATACATACATACATACATACACAATCACGCCATATACCCAAAAGGGTGTGGCACAAACTCTTTTCATTATCCCGAAATCAGTCGCCTCCAAACACTCCTATCCAAACAAGCAACTTTCGCTTCATCCACATTCATAATTCCTCTCATACATGCTCTTCTATTCCTACTACTTGGAAACTTTCGCTCACGCAAAACACTCTCAATCATATCACTCCAACTACTCATTGGACGTCCACGCAAACGTAAACCATCAAAATCATTCAAATAAATCTTTTTAACCAAACGTTCATTAGACATTCGCTCAACATGTCCGAACCATCTTAGCTGACTAACACCAACTTTTGCTACAACATTTTTTTCAATTTCACACTCATCATACACTAGTCTATTTCGTACCCGATCTCTCCTAGTTACACCACATACCCCACGTAAAAATCTCATTTCCACAGCAGTCATTTTCCGTTTATGCTTTTGCAACCAAACCCAACATTCACTACCATACATCAACGTAGGCACCAAAACTGCATTGTATATACTTAAACGGGCTTCTTTTGAAACATTTACATTCCTAGCAAAAGTTCCCAAAGCACCCAAAGCACCTTACAACAGCAGCATTTACTCTCCTTTCAATTTCACGATCAAAACGGCCATCTCTAGACAGCAAACTACCCAAATACACAAATTCATCAACCTGCTCTAAACGCGCACCGTCAATATGTACATTATATTCAGTCATCAAATCACCTTTCTCAAAAACTAAAACTTTGCACTTATCAACATTCACTTCTAATACCGTATCCCGTTATATGAATTTTTACCTAGCATTTACGATACATAAATCTAAACCACCCTGGTATATATATATATATATATATATATATATATATATATATATATATATATATATATACAATACAAGGTGTTCGTTTACCAGGTTGATATAGGGCAATAACATGGGATACCGATAATATTCAGAATACTTCTTTCTGAAGTAAAATTCGGAGAAATACTTAGAATACTTTTTGATAAGGAATAAAAAGTTCTATAATTTGGTTTTAGTCTTAATTTGCTAACATGTGCCCTTTGGGCGCTAGAATTTTTTAAAATGTTTTTTAAAATTTTCAATAATTTTTCCTGCTAAAACGGTATGAGCTAGAGAAAAAAGTTACTTATCTATTATAAAAAAATCGAAGGTGCCTTTGATAAACAATTAAAATTGCTATTGGAATAGTTGATAAAATAAGTTTTTGGTGAATAACTTGTAAAATGTTAGGAATTTCCATAGGGTTGTAATTAGAAAAAATGTTTGTTTTTCAATTCCGCATCGAATGATATAAAAATATATAGGGGTTCCCATTTGAAATAAGAAAGATAAAGTGCTTTAAAGTTTGCGAAGTTTGACACTAGATTTTGATCACCCTGTATAATCTGGATCAATAAAAACTTGGTTAACGAGACTACTGGACTTTACTTAATGATTATGTCCTAAAATTTTATTAACCAGATACTATTTGCGTTTTTTATTAATTTTTAAAGCCAGTGGTGCAAAACCGACTTTTTTTGGTTTTTATTTTTTTTCGCTGACTTCAACGAACCGATTTCAACAGAATTTTAGGAATATGTAGGCAACCATAAAAGACACCCAAATAAGTAAAAAAAAGTATAGCATGTAATTTAAAAAGATATATCATCATGGCGTAACACTTTATTGGGACACCCTGTATAATCAAAAATATTTTCCTGAAATAGACTCGGAAGTACAGAGAAC
Organism: Clivina fossor; assembly: GCA_963966155.1. Taxonomy (NCBI): domain Eukaryota; kingdom Metazoa; phylum Arthropoda; class Insecta; order Coleoptera; family Carabidae; genus Clivina; species Clivina fossor. Next base: position 39,368,021 of record OZ014551.1, read on the forward strand.
GCCTGCAAAATATCAAAATCCTAACTTAATTAATAAATGAGCTACAGAAGACGGGAGGTGAGGTGCAGGACCCTGTATATATATATATATATATATATATATATATATATATATATATATATATATATATATGTATATATATATATATATATATATGTATATACCTATATATATATATATATATATATATATATATATATATATATATATATATTTATCTGACACGGCAGAATAACAATATATCTTATTAGCTGAATTTCTAATAATGCAACAATGCAGATATTATAGTAAAATTAACGAAGGGTATAGTATAATAAAATACCAATCAAAATTACGAAATGCAATACCAATTAAAAGAAAGTGATTTATCCTTAAATTTACAATAATTCAATGTATATGTGTTGGTTCTAAGAAAATTCACCGCCCACAATTTACCGCGGAAAGTTCACCGCCCACAATTCACCGCACACACAATTTACCGCACAAATAATTCACCGCACACACAATTCACCGCGGGGAAGATTATTCGTCATTTTTTGAAAGTAAAAATTCTGTACTGTAACAAAATAAATTTTTTTAAATATTTATTAATTAAATAAAAGTTCTACAATATGATATAATAATTAATTACAATTAATAGAAACAATTTCTTGCAAATATTAGTAGAGCATAAAAATAAAATTATTTAATTAGAAATATTATTAATTTTTTAACCTAGGTATATTAAATTAAATAAAAACTAAATTAACTTAATTAACCTAACCTAACCTAATATAATATAATAACGGTAAACTTTTCTCGGTGATTTGTGTACGCGATGAATTGTGTGTGCGGTGAATTGTGGGCGGTGAACTTTCCGGTTACGATATGTATTTCTTATCTATAATATAGTGATAAGTCTTTAATATCTAATAAATTCAAATTGATGGCGTTATCAGTAACTATACTCTTTTATATGAAAAACACCGCATCGCATTGTCAGTTGGCATAAAATTGGTAAGTTTTACAAAATAATTATTACGATGATGAATTAATAAAAAGTGGTAGATTTCTATAAAAATATATGCAAAATAGATTACAAAATTGAAAAACCAACTTTAAGGTTAAAATTTATTTTAATTATTTGAAATCAGTGCCACAATCAACTTAATCAAGTAGCAAATAATAGATGATGCATTTAAAGTGGGGAGAAGAAAAAAGATATAAATATATAACTTATAAATAATTATAAGTATAAGTTTCCAAAGAAGCCCGTTTAAGTATATACAATGCAGTTTTGGTGCCTACGTTAATGTATGGTAGTAAATGTTGGGTTTGGTTGCAAAAGCATAAACGCCACACCCTTTTGGGTACATGGCGTGATTGTGTATGTATGTATGTATGTATGTATGTAGTTACTTATTTTGTTACGTCTAGTAACTTGTTTCTATGTTCTGTTTCTTTAGTGTAAATGTCATTCGTATTATTTTTCCTGATGAAGACGGACGTTCCGTTTGGTCGAAAAGAAGATTTTAAATAAATATTAATACAGAACTTTACCTAAAGCAATTTTTATTTTAGTTGCAAACTATTTCCATAATTAGTGGGAATCAATCAAGTATAGCTATTAATAATAATAATCATAATCTATATTTAATTATATCTAATTAGAACATATTAATAATAATTAATGTAATTTGCAGATACTTAAACATGACCATGGAAATATTTTTAATAATTGGTACAGTTTTCGTTGGTCTAATTTTGTTATTGATCCCACGACGTTCTGAAGAGGTAAGTAAATTATGTTTTAATTTATTTTATAACATTAAAGAAGGTTCGATTTTTCAATATTTTCCCTCTTCTTAAGAATTAGAAATAACAAGATTAGAAGTATATAGGTAAACCCATATATAGACCACTTTGACATTTCTCGGAAAGTTGGCAACACTGCATTTTAATAATATTATAATTTATGTGGGCACTAGGAAAAACTTTTCTGAAAATTTGATCAAAATCGAATAAATAATGTAGCCACAACAAATTTTTAAATAATTTTGTGATTTTTTTTTCGATATACACTATATTTTGTTAAAATTGTATAATTTATTTAAGCACTAGGAGAATCTTTTATAAAAATTTGATTAAAATCGGTTAAATAAAGTGGTCATAATAAAATTTTTTAAATTTTAGTAATTTTTTTCTCGGAAACTTGGCAACATTGTATTTTGTTAAAATTACATAAATTATACGAATAATAGAAGAATCTTTTGTGAAAATTTGAGTTAAATCGGTTAAATAACATGGCCATAATAAATTTTAAAAAACTTTAATAATTTTTTTTTCAGAAAGTTGGCAACACTGGATATTATTAAAATTATATAATTAACGTTAGTACACACGGTTGTAAGTGCTATATTCAGACAGGTAGCTCAAATGCAAAACATGTTGAAGTTAATATTGAATTTATTCTTTTAATACAACTTATTTATTGTAACTGACTCTTCTGAAAATTACATAATGAATGTTGAATTAATAATTCAATAATAAATTTAATATTGTTAATTGATTTATATAAAATAAAAAAATAGTATATTTTCTAACTGGCTGTATTTTCTACAAAAACGATAATTAATGTACCGAAAAAATACCTGAGATATAATATCTTATGTAGAATAATATATATATTTTTTTTTGAATATTTTTTATTTTTGGAAAATAGAAAAAAAAAAATTTTTTTCCAAAAAAAACATATTTTTTGCTTTTTTTGACTAAATTATAAAACTTTCCGAGAAATGTCAAAGTGGTCTATATATGGGTTTACCCATATACTTCTAATCTTGTTAGAAACTAGAAATGAATATTTATTAGAGAAACAAAATTAGAAGTAGATAAAGTAATTTCTCTTAGCTTCATACATATTTATAACCCCATACGGATTGTCTTGACCCCATACAGAGATTTATAACCTCATAGAGATACCTGACTTCATACAGGTTGTCTTGAAAATTTGTGATTGTGAAGTTTTAACAGCTATGACAATAATTGTGTAAGATTTAAATAGATAATAGTAAGGAGTGTAGGGAGTAGCTGTAGTTGAACCCCACGTTTTTTTCGTTTTAAATCTTACGAGTATTGTCATAGCACAAATAAACATCTGTAGTCATAGCTATTAAATATTCACAATCACAAATTTTCAAAACAATCTGTATAGGTATCAGGAATCTGTATGGGGCTAGGAGAAATTATTTTATATTTTTCAGTTCGTTTAAAAAAAAATTTTTTGTTCACATAATTATTACAATATTTAATTTATTAATAATTATTTAAATTTAACATGTACTGTTACACTTAATTCAATTATGTAGTTGATTTTCAGTTATGTTACGGTAATATTTCCGGTATATTCGTAAATTACAAATAATGTAAGAGGGCAGTTTTGGGGTCATGTGGTTATTGTAACCTGATACATATTTCTGAAACGAAGTAATTTTTGTATAGTGCTGTTGTTCAAATTATTTGGAATTGACTTCGTTGACTATTTTACAGCATGCTATTAGAAAAGGGACGATTTACAACACTTTTAGAAAAACAAGCTTAAAATTACAGAGACGTATTTCGCATTTTTACATAAATATCTATTTCAAAACTCTTGAATACTTGGGACAAGAATTATCATAAAAGTTTGTTTCCATTTTTTGTATTTAAAAAGTGTTTTAACATTAAAAAATCAAATAAAAGTCAAAAATAATATAACTTTTCTCTACAAACACTTCAAGTTAAATGAGAGGGATTTTTTTTAGTACTACCCTTGAGCAACTGGCAAACGACTCCCTGCTGTGAAAGTTTATGATACCAATCTTTGCAGTCATGTCAATTCCAAATAAAGTGACTAGCACTATATCTGTTAGATTTGGCCTAGTGACAGATTTATGTATCGAAGGTTCGCGGTCAACCACAAAATATTTCTTGGAGATATTTTGAAGCTTAACAGCCGATTCAATGACTGAGTTACTTGTGAAATTTTGAGAAAATGTCTCAACTTTAGAATTAGAATATTAGTTTAGTTTAGTTCGTAGATTCGCCTATTTGTTTATTGGTTTATATTTGTAATTTATGTTTCTCTGTTTGTGTTTTTCTTGTATATTCGTACAATTTGTGTTTGGATTAAGTGAGTGTTATTAAAAATGAATAATCTACAAAAAAATATTGAAATTTCTTCATCACTACCTACCTTTTACGCGCGCTCCCTAAAGTTTAATAAATATACGCAAACAGCTTGCAAATGTTACAATAATTTAAACATCACTAATGCAAACTATGATAATAATTTATATACTAGGAAACCCGTGACCCTTAAAGGGTCACGTTTGAAGTCGAAAATAGTAATTAAACATATAAACATAATAAAAATAAATAAATAAACAAATAATAATGATAATAATATAATAATAATTCATTCATTCAAAATATATTTTATTTTATTTCTAGCAACGTTCGGTAGTTATTCATCATGGAAAAAGGAACATTATAGATCAGGTAAGAAATGATACATATATACATATATATATATATATATATATATATATATATATATATATATATAAGCATATATACAGGGTGTAACAGAATAACTATTCCTAATTTTCAGAAATGGTGGAGTGCACTTTGAGAAACATTCTTTATTAATAAACTAGTGTCCGGAAATTTCTCGGTGTCAAGATACACTAGATATCGTTAAACACAATCTTAATTATTACGACATCAAAGAGTAGTTAAGTTAAGGAACATTTTATTAGAAATAATAGTGCTTTAAACTTTATAAAAATTGTTCCAAGTTACGACCACTATTTTCGATACACAAGTTGTAACGATGTGCAATGTACGATGTACTAAAAAAAAAAGAAAAAAAAAATTTCCGGACACTAATTTATTAATAAAAAATGTTTCTTTATGTGCCCTTTATTATTTCTGAAAATTAGGAATAGTTATTCTGTTACACCCTGTATAAAATTTGTACAATTATAACTTGATATCAAGCAAAAGTACTTTTGGCCAAAAACTTTTTTAAAAATTATTCTTGCGGGACTTTTTCAGTGCTTGTCTAAAAACTAAAAATGCACTAGCCGGCAGTACTGATATAAGTTAAGGTATAGGTCATCTTAAATAATAAAGATAATAAAAAATTCATATAAAAATTTTTAAACCAGCTATCTGAAAAACAGTAAAAAATCTTTCAGTACTCATTGATAAGAGAAGCAATAGAAATTTATAAGGAAATCAGTCGCCTCCAAACAAGCAACTTTCGCTTTATCCACATTCATAATTCTTCTCATACATGCTCACGCAAGCCACTCTCTCAAACATACCACTCCAACCACTCATCGGACTGATCCACTGGACAAACATATACCATCAAAATCATTCAAATAAATCTTTTTAACGGCAAACGTTCATTAAACGCATTTGCTCAACATGTCCGAACCATCTTAACTGACTCTAAGGCTGCAACTTTTGTTACAACATTTTTTCCAATTTCACACTCATCATACACTAATCTATTTCGTACCCGATCTCTCCTATTTACACCACATATCCCACGTAAAAATCTCATTTCCACAGCAGTCATTCTCCGTTTATGCTTTTGCAACAAAACCCAACATTCACTACCATACATCAACGTAACGTACTAATTTATTATTTGTTATTAATTAAAAATTATCTAATGATTTTTATTAGTTTATCAAAATAAATTAATGGCGATATAAGCAAAAATCAAAAATACTATAACCGAATATATAATACGCCATGTGTAATTAAGAATATATAATATATACTAACATTGCTATATTAATAGACACATTATTTGATGTACTCGGCTGAATTAAAATTCATGGGTTTATTATGACTAGTCAAAAATATGGCACAGTTTGTTAGCACGAAAACCGAAGGTCTAGGGGTCAAACCCCGGCCAGGTCAATGCATTTTTTTTATTTTAAAAAACTGATGATTTAATTAGTTCATCAAAATAAATTAATGGCGATTTAATTAAAAAAAAAAACAAATAATATAATCTAATATACAGGATGGTCCAGAATTATGTACCGTAATTGCTAGAGCTGATAGTACGTTAAAAAATAAGGGTACCTTTTTATATAGATTTTTTTCCAAAACTCAATAATAAAAGAGATACAATCCTGTAAAGGGGTTGAAATAAAAACCATTTTTCAACACTTAACACTTTAATCAAAGTTAATGAAAACTTACAACTTTCAAAAGAATCATACAATACTAATATTAATTAGTCAGCAGAATAATATTTTACAGCAGATGTTCAAAATGTCCTCCATTTTGTTGTATACACAATCGAATTCTTTTATTTAGTGAACGCATTATTCCAGTTAATGTTACTGCATTGTTTTGTAAGTTTGTAAATTCTTGCTCGATTTTGTCTCTCAACTCATATAATATATTAATTGGAGTGTTATACACGTTTGATTTCAAATAACTCCATACTGTAAAATCCATTGAATTCAGATCACAAATCCGAGGAGGCCATTTAATTGGTGCATCTGCACCTCAACCAATCCAGTTATTAGGGAAGTGGTCATGCAACCACCTGCTACAAATTCTAGTGTTGAAAAATAGTTTTTATTTCACCTTTTTACAGGGTTGTATCTCCCTTATTATTGAGTTTTGGAAAAAAGTCTATATAAAAAGGTACCCTTATTTTTAAACGTACTATCAGCTCTAACAATTACGGTACATAATTTTGGACCACCCCCTGTATAATCCACGATGTATGTTCAAAAATACAAAATAATTCTAATTATAATTATTTATCTGCATATTTCAGTCCCACCAGTCAACAATTATTCAGGAGCAGCACATCCATCACAATTCAAAATCGGCAACCAATTATTACAAATCATCACCGATACGTTTTGGATTATCCGCCAATTTAGTACCATCGTTTCGTGGCCGCAACAATGAACTGAACGAATTAAATCGTCTATTCGAACGTTGGAAAATTATCGTCATCAGCGCACCAGCAGGTTATGGCAAAACCGAACTGAGCCGTTACTACATCAAACACCATAAGGCCAGCTATCGGAATATTGCCTGGCTTAAAGGCGACACGCGCAACATTGCGAAATCATTCGACGAACTAGTTGCGCATTTAAATATACCAAATAATGAGAATCGTATATCACTTACAAATCTAGTACAAGAAATCTATTCGCATTATGATCATTTCTTATTTGTGATAGATAACGCTGATAATTGGGATGGGATTTGTAAATTTCTACCGGTAAATGATCTACTTGATGATAAACAAATTCATGTACTAATTACATCGCGTTGTCGTGACTGGGAAGAAAGTATTGGAGTTTTATCTCTGAAAACTTTATCAATGGAAGCAGCTCTAGAAATATTCCAATTTAAACTGGGCGAAAATGTTCGTGAAAATAGAGAAGAATTAATTATCCTGGCAGAAGAATTTGAATGTATTCCGTTAGGACTACAAATAGCTGCAGCTAATATTAAACAAAGATTCAATCAATTCCCTATTCAAGCCTATATAAATGAAATAAGAAGTAACGATGATATTCTACAAACTGAATTGACAAATAATAATTACAAGAAGAGTATTTACGCATCGCTTAATATTACGTTAGAATTCATTAGAAAACAGGATAAAAACAATTTTGATATGGCATTAAACATCATGTCTATTTCTTCGTTTTTAAATGCTGATCAAATAACTAAATCCATATTGCAAGAAATCAATTGTTTAAAGGTTGAAAGAAAAAATTTTGATCGTGTACTATATTTATTGTGGAATAATGCACTTATTATAGAAATTACTAACAATGGCCAGATACGAATACATCGTTTGATTCAAAATTTCTTTAGAATCTATCAAAAAAACAAGCAAATTATTAAGTTTTATAAAGAAATTTTAATTTGTCCTAGTTTCAAAATGTGGTTCAAAAGCGCGCTGGAACACAAAATATATCTAAAATTGCTATTCAGTTTGTTTAAATCGAAAAGTGAAATTACAAATTTTATTACTACTCATAATTTATTAGTTGCTGCTGCAAAAGGAGGTTATTTTGACACATTGAAATATTTACTTTCATTATATTTAAATCAAAGTTTTAATGAGGAAGACATTGAAGAAGTTGAAAATGCATTTAAATCTATGTATATCGCCGATGGAAATCTAATTGACGAAATTCAAGAATGCATCAAGATTTTCCAAGTTCTAGATGTTAATATTAAAACAAAAACTGTAAATGGTGAAACACTAATACATCTAGCTGCAAAAAATCCATGTCTACCAATAATGAAAGTGCTTTTAAGTGTTCCGAATATAAATATTAATGAATCTAACAGTAATGGTAAGACCTCATTTCATTACCTTATTACACATTTAAATAAGAAACATAAAAATTCCTTTCAGGAGTACATAGATATATTTATGTTGCATAATACAAAAACGGATGACAAGCATCATCCAATTTTACATGAAGCAATACTAAACAAACATTTAGCTCTAGATTTAATAGAATATTTTCTAGAAAAATACGAATTTGATATTTTCGAACGAAATGATAAAGGCTATACAATACTGCATACAGCGATTAAACATAATTGGCCAGTATCGAATTTTGATAAAACAAAGTATTTTATCGAAATAATTGCGGCAGTATCGGAAATTAATCGAGATCTTGTTCACGAGATAGATAATAATGGTCAAACAATTTTGCATTATGCAGCATTAGAGCACAATGCTATATTAACGGAATATTTAATAAAGGAATGCAACATGAAGGTTTTTGAAACCGATGAATCTGATAGAACTCCCTTACATATGGCCGTAGCTAATATAAGATATACAAATAATGGTATGAAGAATAACTTATCACGGATAAAAGAGACAATTGACGTATTATGTGATAATTATGCAGATATTAATTGTAAAGATAAGAAAGGAAAAACAACTTTTCATTATGCCGTTAGACAATTTGATATTGTAAAATACCTAGTTGAAAAATACAAACATAACTCTACCTGTCTTCTTGAGAAAGATAAGAAAGGTTGTACAATTCTGCATTATGCAGCTAGTTTTTGTAATGCAGCATTAGTTGAATACTTAATAAAAGAATGCAATATGAATGTTTCTGAAACAGATAAATTTGGTAGGACTCCATTACATGCGACTGCAATTAATATATTACTAGAAGCTCTGTCAGCATTTAAAAGTAAAATTCCGTTAATGGCGACAATTAATGTTTTATTTAATAATAATTCCGACATTAACTGCAAAGATAATTCCGGTAAAACAATTTTACATTATTTTGTCAAAAAACAAAAAATTGATGTTACAAAATGTTTGATTGATAAATACCTGCTGAATAACAAAATTGATCAAAATCTTCTTCATGCAAAAGATAATAATGGATGTACAATATTACATTATGCAGCTCGTTTAGGCAATGCAACTTTAGTTGAATATTTGCTAAAGAAATGCAATATGATCATTTCTGAAACAGATAACTCTGGTAGAACTCCATTACATATGAGTGTAACTAAATCATTCCGTTCTAACTCTAAAACGATAATGGAAACAATTGAAGTGTTACTTGATAATAATGCAAATATTAACTGTAAAGATAATTCCGGTAAAACAATTTTGCATTATGCTGCTGAATCAATATGGTTCGATGTTGTTGAACTTTTAATTGACAAATTCAAAATGAACAAAACGCAATGCGATAATGAAAATAGAACACCGTTATATTTATTAATTTATAGGAATTGTTCTTATTGTTGTGCGCAAGAACGACAAGATTATTTTGAAAATTACCATAACCAATGTTCTAAAATAATCGATATATTAGTTCGAGATTCAAATTTAAATATAAAACTGACGAACGATTTATCAATATTAGAGCATGCTAGCAAAATTCAAAATGAAAAATTAACGCCTGCTTGTATTGCATCAGCAATATATTTACTTGAAAATTACAATAATTGATTGAACGTTATTTAATTATTAATATCACAATCAAATGAGGATAGGATTAGATATAGTACAATTAGAACGAACGATTAGCTATATTCTTTTTACCTAAAATTTACTGAGATCTCACCTCACTTCAGATAAACTCAGATAATTCTTATTCTTTTTATCTTAACTGAGCTACGACAAACTGAGTTGGATACCTTCCCCCCTTACCGATTCTGCTGCACCCGTGAAATAATCTCAAAATGATGATACTGAGTTTAGTAGTAGAGTTTCTAATTGTTATGTTCAGACAGGTAGCTCAAATGCAAAACATGTTGAAGTTAAAATTGAATTTATTCGTTTAATACAACTTATTTATTGTAACTGACTGTTCGGAAAATTACATAATCAAGTTGAATTAGTAATTTAATAATTAATTTAATATTATTAATTGATTTATATAAAATAAAAAATAGTATAATTTTTAACTGGCTCTATTTTCAACAAAAACGATTATTATTGTACCGAAAAAATACCTGAGATATAATATTCTATGTAGAATAATATATATTTTTTTGAATTTTTTCGTATTTATAATTTGGCTAAAAAAAGTTAAAAATGTGTTTTTTTTTTTAAAAAAAAAATTTTTTTTCTTTATTTTCCAAAATACAAAAAAATTAAAAAAAAAATGTATTATTCTACATAGGATATTATATTTCAGGTATTTTTTCGATACCTTTAAGATCGGCTCGATAGAAAATAGAGCCAGTTAAAAAGTATACTATTTTTTATTTTATATAAATCAATTAATAATATTAAATTAATTATTGAATTATTAATTCAACATTCATTATGTAATTTTCAGGACAGTCAGTTACAATAAATAAGTTGTATTAAACGAATAAATTCAATATTAACTTCAACATGTTTTGTATTTGAGCTACGTGTCTGAATATAGCAATCAGAACCGAGTGAATTGACGTTAATGGTGAGTGATTTTATATATTTTTATTCATATTCAAATATACATTTTAATATTTATTTTTTTTTATTTCAGCCACTTGTTTTTTATATAAGTTATATTAATTATTAGAGAAGTGTCGTTTTTAAAAATCGAGAATGATTACAAAATGCATATTATTTTCTTACAATGGCTACAATCATTTTACTATAGACAAAACTACTACTATAGACAAAACATAATTAGGCGAAGTGTAAGGTGAGATATTATGTAAGGTGATTTTATAAGTGAAATATATTTATCATATAACTTATATTATATTTTATATTTTTTATATTATCTATATATTATGTACTAAATAAATATTTTTTAGTATGACATATTTAATTTAACCCTATCTCAATAATCAATTTTAGAAGCATATTTTTTTTTATTTAAAAATTTATTATTAACAGTAAAATATAAACATTTTAGTTTTTTACATTAACAATTTTAATTATTCTAATACTAGATATATAATATAAATATTTTTCAATTTAGTTTTTTTTAAATAATTTTAATAATTTTTTACCATAACAATATTAATTTTTATAAATTTATTTCAGTACATATTTTTTTTAATTTGTATAATAATACAATTAATTTTTTTTATAATATAATAAAATATATTTTTTTTTAAATATTACAAAAAAAAACACATAAATGGTAGGTACAAATTAATATTTATTAATAAATCATTTAAATTTTTACAAAAATAATATTTTTTATATAAACATTTCATTTTTATACAATTGTTTACATAATTTTTTTTAATAATATTATAATATGAATATTTTAGTGTTTACAATAATAATTTTAATTATTTATAGAAATACGATTAGTGTATGATGAGTGTGAAATTGAAAAAAAATGTTGTAGCAAAAGTTGGTGTTAGTCAGTTAAGATAGTTCGGCCATGTTGAGCAAAAGTCTAATGAACGTTTGGATAAAAAGATTTATTTGAATGATTTTGATGGTATACGTTTGCGTGGACGTCCGATGAGTAGTTGGAGTGGTATGATTGAGAGAGTGGCTTGCGTGAGCGAAAGTTTCCAAGTAGTAGGAATAAAAGAGCATGTATGACGGAAATTATGAATGTGGATGAAGCAAAAGTTGCTTGTGCTGGATAGAAATGTTTGGAGGCGACTGATATCGGGATGATGAAAAGAATTTGTGCCACACCCTTTTGGGTACATAGCGTGATTGTGTATATATGTATACCAATTATTACTTTCCAACGTACATTTGCCAACGTACATTCTAAAAATTAATTTACAAAATTTTTTTGTCAAAAAGTATTTTAATTATTAATTAATTTCAAAATAACATTTTGCTTTTGTATTTCATCAAATAGAAATAATAGTTTTTTGATAACATTTATTCTATTTGATATTATAAAATTTAAATAAAGTATTAATCAATAATTTTTCAGTCAATATCAGAAGTACTTTTAGCCAAAAAATCACTTTTATAATTGAGGTGAGAATACGGACCTAGGTTTTTACAAATACCTCTATTAATAATATTTTATTATTTTCAAAATATTTCAACTAAATTTTTAAATGCAATTTATCGGAACAACATTTGCAAAACAACAGCTAACAAAACAACTAAGCTTGTTTGTTTGTCTGGTTCATTTCTTGTTGTTGTTGTAGGATTACTTGTTGTTGTTGTTGACGTTGTATGCGATTGGTTTCTGTACTATTTCTTCGATTCAATCAATTTGTTATTGATTTAATGGTAATGAAATCAATATCGATATTAAATTCGCTAACACGTTTAGCATGGATTACTACATTTAACATGACAGCGACTTATTGATCACCATTTAATATTGAACTGCGCCAGCATCGGTGTCTTCGATATTCTGTTTTTAAATATAGATTAATATTATTAGTATGCAATGTTCAGATATTGATATATATGCAAGGTTTCGATATATTTTAAATTTTTTCAAAATAATTTTTTTTTCTCGAAAATTTGCTCAAAAAAACCTGAAAAATTCAGTAAAATAGAGAAAAATATTAGCTACATAATAGCTAAGTAACTTTTTCCTCTAACTCATACTCTGATTTAGCAGGAAAAATAATTGAAAATTCTAAAAAAACATTTAAAAAAAATTCTAGCGCCCAAACGACAAATGCTAGCAAATTAAAACTAAAATTAAATTATATAACTTTTTATGCCCTATCGAAAAGTATTCTAAGTATTTCTCCGAATTTTACTTCAGAAATTAATTATACCTGAATTTTTACTTAAATGAATTAATATATATATATATATATATATATATATATATATATATATACAGTGTGTCCCAGGATTGATGTTACAAGAGGTGTAATGGACTAAAAATTTTTGAATTTCATTTCAAGATTCTGGAATTAAGCCCTGCTTGGCGTGAAACGAATTTTAAGAATTTTTTCGTTTTTTGAAAAACAAAATGGCCGTGACGGTGAAGCAAGAACTATTTTCTTTTTAGGTAAAGTACCCTTTTTGTTTAGGATACGACAAAATTTTATTAAGAAAAGTTGTTTATAATGACAAATCATGGCCGTATACCACACTTCAGGAAAAAAAAAAAATTTTTAATAAATTAATAGATACCTACAATTTATTTTGTTCAATCTAAAACAGACAGTTTAATGAAAGTAGGTAGATCGTCCTGAAGTTTGGTATACGGCCATGATTTGTCAATATAAACAACTTTTCTTAATAAAATTTTGTCGTATCCTAAACAAAAAGGGTACTTTACCTGAAAAGAAAATAGTTCTTGCTTCACCGTCACGGCCATTTTGTTTTTCAAAAAACGAAAAAATTCTTAAAATTCGTTTCACGCCAAGCAGGGCTTAATTCCAGAATCTTGAAATGAAATTCAAAAAATTTTAGTCCATTACACCTCTTGTAACATCAATCCTGGGACACACTGTATATATATATATTAGACTGTGCCAAAAAAAAATTTTTTTTTTATTTCTCGCTCTTCTTTTAGTATATGTTACAATACATAAAAAGATGGCAGTATGCCGGATTTGAGCCAAATCGGTTAACATTTAGAGGTCGCTCAAGTCGAAAACGTGTTATCGTTTTCGACAAATTATCGATTATGGAGACTTTTTAATATTTATTCACGTCTATTTATTATTTATGCAATAAATCATGTTTTAGTATTTGAAAACAGTATTAGAAAGATTGCTGAACGATTGAAGTCAACGTCGGTTGAGTATTACGGAAGTACCGTAACTATTTGCTTGGCTATCTGAGCTAAAATTTCAGTTTTTTTATAATAATAGCTGAAACAACTATACTTTCATGCATCCTTATCATTCATTTAATGTTTTTCAGTTTATACATGTTATATAAATTGTTTTTAATGTACATATTCTTAATTGAAACCAACATATATCTACCAAAAAATAATTATTTACATTACTTGAGAAATCGCACCTATGCTTTTCCGAAGTAAAACTAAAAATAATAATAATTAATTGTAAATTGATATTTAATTAGTTAATTAAACTTTATTACATACAGTGTAATATATGGTTTTTAAGCTTCCCGTATTCGACATGGGTATAATATACCCTTGTCTGTATTACGCGGTGCCGTTCGATGTCGGCTTGTCGAAGGTCGATAGTCGATAGTTCTAAATTATATTGAAAAAATCAGATGTTTTTGTTTATTTAATTAATATAATTAGTAATTTTAAAACATTTTAATGAGTTAATATGAAGTTTTATTTATTCAACATCTTTTGTTAATAGTCCATAATAATATTTACAAATTCGATTTAGCGGAACTTTGTTTCAGCCTTCTATGTTCGCTTACAATTTTTAGCAAATATTGCTTTTGTTCTTCATTTTTTGTGAGTGAAGAATTGAATTGTGTGAGTTGAAAATGAGCAAATTGCTCTTGCAGCTCTTAGGAAATTTGGAAACCATTTATGGTACCTTTCTGATGAAATCATTGGTCTAGCATTTTTCGATTCCAATGTACCCTCCAAAATAAAACAAAAAATGAATATTAATTTTAACGAACCAGTAAACCGAGTAGTGATAGATACGAGTTCGAATGCAATCTTAGATTATTGGAAGACACGTAATTTCGAAGAGTTAGTATCACAACATACACAAAAACTGTTCTAGAGATTTTAGATTAATTGTGATTTTCTTGACGATGATCCAGTATCATGGGAATCAAATGATAATTACAGAAAAGCTAAATATTTGTTTTCGCATTTGCGCGTTATCAACGATGCATCAGAAAGAGGAGTAGCATTGATCACACAATTCAATTCTTCACTCACAAAAAATGAAGTACAAAAGCAATATTTGCTAAAAATTGTAAGCGAACATAGAAAGCTGAAACCAAGTTCCGCTAAATCGAATTTGTAAATATTATTATGGACTATTAACAAAAAATGTTGAATAAATAAAACTTTATATTAGCTCATCAAAATGTTTTAAAATTACTAATTATATAAATTAAATAAACAAAAACATCTGATTCCTTCAATATAATTTAGAACTATCGACTTATGTTGCTTAGCCTTCGACAAGCCGACATCGAACGGGACCGCGTAATACAGACAAGGGTATATTATACAAATGTCGGATACGGGAAGCTTAAAAAGCATATATTACACTGTCTGTAATGAAGTTCAATTAACTAATTGAATATCAATTCACAATTAATTATTATTATTTTTAGTTTTACTTCGGAAAAGCATAAGTGCAATTTCTCATGTAATGTAAATAATTATTTTTTGGTAGATATATGTTGGTTTTAATTAAGAACATGTACATTAAAAACAATTTATATAACATGTATAAACTGAAAAACATTAAATGAATGATAAGGATGCATGAAAGTATAGTTGTTTCAGCTATTATTATAAAAAAACTGAAATTTTAGCTCAGATAGCCAAGCAAATAGTTACGGTACTTCCGTAATACTCAACCGACGTTGACTTCAATCGTTCAGCAATCTTTCTAATACTGTTTTCAAATACTAAAACATGATTTATTGCATAAATAATAAATAGACGTGAATAAATATTAAAAAGTCTCCATAATCGATAATTTGTCGAAAACGATAACACGTTTTCGACTTGAGCGACCTCTAAATGTTAACCGATTTGGCTCAAATCAGGCATACTGCCATGTTTTTATGTATTGTAACATATACTAAAAGAAGAGCGAGAAATAAAAAAATAATTTTTTTTTGGCACAGTCTAATATATATATATATATATATATATATATATATATATATATATATATATATACATATAGTATATATATATATATACATATAGTATATATATATATACATATAGTATATATATATATACATATAGTATATATATATATACATATAGTATATATATATATATATACATATAGTATATATATATATATATATACATATAGTATATATATATATATATATACATATAGTATATATATACATCATCGCCTCGTTCAAGTTTATGTAGTCTCACCGGTTTGTAAGGATGAATTTTATTTCGTGATAGAATTCTCTGTAAGTGGCTTTTACTGATAGGTAGATCAAGTGCCCTTTTTCGTAACGACTTCTTCGGGAAAGTTCTTACAGAATCAATAGCGATCAATGTTGCGGCATCATTTTCGTCAAGAATGTGCTTTTCCTTCTTCAAATCTGTTACAGTGCCTGTTCGATCAAACTTTCTTACTAACTCCCGAACACAATTTACAGAAACGTATACTCCCGGATATTTCCTATTAAAAAGTTCAATTGCATAGCGATATGATACTTCACCAATACCGTAACATTTCACTAAATAAATTCTATGCTCTAGAGACAACATTATTCAAACATTGACTGACAATTTTTTGACATGAAATTAGTCATTTGTCACAGTTGCATTTGTTTTTATTAGATAACTATGACAATCACATTGGCAAAATTAATAAGTACCTATTACTTGATAATCATAATAAAGGCAAAAAAATCAATTTTAAGATACAATGTTCAGATTAGATATTTGAGCTTGTATTGACGTTTCATATATCTTTTTCCAGCAGTTCTTTGACTTTCCTTTCAAATAAAAGGTACTTTACTCTTAACCAAATTTTACGTTTTATCGTTTTCTAACGACCCTGTATGTTATTTCGAAATTTTGATAGTGGATTGGAACTTGCTAGAAGAAGCAAAACTTTTTATGAAGTATGACTTTTCTTCCTAAAATGCGAAATAAGAAAGTTTGCAAGTATAGTTAGGTCCATCCGGGGACACACTGTATATACATATAGTTTGTCGTACACCTAATGCGTACATGACGTGATTATGTATGTAGTTAGGTATATATATATATATATATATATATATATATATATATATATATATATATATATATATATATATATATATATATATACCGTGTGTTGACTTGGACCGTCGTACATAAAGATTTAGCATGTAAAATCAGACATGTGTGATTTCCTGCTTCCCAAATTATTTTACAAAAAAAACTTTGCGATAAATGTTTTAGAAAACACTTTTTTACATGTAAATCAATCAACAACATTTTTTTTTGGAACCATCCCAACGTCAGGAATTAGCCCTAAAGTTGTCAAGAAATTGACTGAAAATGGCATTAGCCGTGAAATTGGAACAAAAATAAAACAAATGCTAAATGCTATATGCTATTTCACGACTACTGCCATTTTCCAGTCAATTTATTAACAACTTTAGACCCAATTCTTGACGTTAGAAAAGTTCAAAAAAAAATTTTAGTAATTGATTAACATGCAGAAAAGTATGCCCTAAACATTTATCATAAGGTTGTTTTTGTAAAATAATTTGGAAAGCAGGAAATCGCACATTTCTGATTTTACATGCTAAATCCCTATGTACGACGGTCCAAGTAAACACACGGTATATTTATATATATATATATATATATATATATACATATATATATTTATATATATATATATATATATACATATATATATATATATATATATATATATATATGAGAGGTATCACCAATTTGTTGAAGTGAATTTGTTTTGTGGTAAAAAACAACTAAATTTTATTTAAATATCTTCTATCAAAAGATGTATTACTTATATTTAAGTACATCTACAGTGATCTCGCTGTCACATTTCGTGTGAAATCTGTATTATAATGTTTTCGTTATTAAATAAAATGAAATTCGTGTAACATTCAATGTCACGACAAACGAACAAAGAAGAATAATCGGATTCATTTCAAACTTTGTAATTTTGTACAACTACTTGATAGAATATTTAAACCGATATTAAAAATTCGAATTAATTGTTTCCGGAATATATCGACTTGGCAATGTTTTAGCTAAACCAAAAACTGATGCATATCAAGTTTATTCATTTCAATCGAATTTCGCTTCCTTTAATTTAAAAATTTATTTTCAATTATTATTTATTTATTTATAAATCATTGTATAATCTAGTTACTTATATTTTGTTAACTAGTAACTTGTTTCTATGTTCTGTTTATTTACTGTAAATGTCATTTGTATCATTTTTTTTCTGATAAAGAGTGGAGTACGTCTATTATTAATACAGAACTATAACCTGAAGCCGTTTTATACTCATATAACTAGTTCCGAAAGATTTTTTACCACGTTAAAGTACAAATATTTTAATATTAAATAATCAGATAATAATTGCTGCATAGAATGGTACTTTTTTACAAGAATGGGAATTTAGATAAGTTATGTGCTTAAGTTCCACACAATTTTTTCCACGACTGTCTGCATTTAGAATTGACTTATATAAATATCTACTACTGTTAAATAAACTGTACTTTATTTGACTATATTTCGTGCGTAAAATATCTGTTTATGATACAGTGAAAAAATAAAAATAAGTAAAAAGCGTGTCGCAACGTGCTTAATTATTTCATCAATGAAAGAGACGGCATAGGAAAAAACAAACAAGTCTTGCAATTTCGGCATTGAAAATTCAAATTTATCTGATTTGTATTTTTAATATTTGCATAGGCTAATTATTTATTGCAGATAATCGCGGAAATAATTTCAATTTTCAAAATATTCAGTAATATAGTTTTACGTAAATTACACAAAACTTATATTCATATATATATATATATATATATATATATATATACTGTAACGAATTAATATAAACTTCAAGTTATATTGTCTGAATAAATTTTAATTTACGAAATAAACATATCGGAAATAAAAAATTGTAACATACCTGGTCCATATCGGACATTTCTTATTTCTTTATCACCATATCTCGTTCTACTTTTATACGTTTTTAATCATATTTCCTCAATTCCACTAGCACCAGCTGCTGTTGCTTTCATTTCATCCCTCCTATAATTGATTTTATCAATCATGGTTTCAGAAAAAAAATTTCATTGTCATTGTGAAAAATTTCTTGGTGTTCTGTAAACTTATAGCCAGAAATTGTAAATAACAAGTTTTCCGGCTTAAGATCTGCTATAAACAACGCCACACGAATGAAGAAAATTAACAGCTGAAACCAATTTAGTTTCAGCTGTTAATTTTCTTCATTCGTGTGGCGTTGTTTATAGCAGATCTTAAGCCGGAAAACTTGATATTTACCTCGGATGGATGATGCTAATGCCGATATTAAAATTGTCGATTTTGGTTTCGCAAAATTGTAACAGGAAAACGAAAACTTTGCAGTATGCTGCACCTGAAGTTCTCGATTGCGATCCAGACAGTTACGAAGAAAATTGTGATTTATGGAGTTATTTTCTATATAATGGTTATGTGGAAGTATTCCATTCCGTGACACATCCAGTGATGATAATAATGGTGCCTATCTAGAGCATCTGCTGCGTCTAAATCTTCTTCTGATTGACTAAAAACATGTAACTATAATTGATAATGAAAACAATGTATTTTAATATTAGATAATTTAAACCTAACCTGAAATCGTGTACATCTTCATGTCTCGTTTTTGCGGCGTCCGGATAAGGTGCATTATTAAGACACTTCTTTCAAGTAAATTTGGAATCAATTTTTTCCGTAGGCATTTAGAAAAATTCTTAAAATTCATATCATCGTGATAATCCTCAGTTTTAGATTGAAAGTTGATTCAGTGATTGGAACATTGCACAACAGAGTCGCTGCAACGACCAAATACAGGTAATCCCTATGCAAAAAAATTATTGTATTCAGAGATTGAAAAAAAAAACGACATAACAGTGCAGCGCATGGCAGTGCACGACATAAGATATCCGAGGTTCTTCTGATAGACTAAAAACATGTAACTATAATTGATAATGAAAACAATGTTTTTTATTATTAACGCTGTCAATCATTTGCGCCAATACGATACCAATCGTTTGCGCCGATGAGATAAGCGCCTATATTGAAAATAATATAAGTAAACAACCTAAACCTACCCTAAGCCAACAGTAGCGCAGTTGATAGGGTTTTGTGGCGTAAATGATACACCACTATGGGCGCAAATTATATTGATGTCATATTGGCGCAAATGATATATTGATAAGCTCATATTGGCGCAAATGATGAACACCGATATTATTAGATAATTTAAAATTAACCTCTAACCTGAAATCAAGTGTATCTTCATTTTTCGACTTTCCAGCGTTCAAACTTTGAACATCACCATCTGAGCCAGCGTAAGACTTTTTAGCTAATTATTTGTAAATATCATTTAAGTTAATTAAACATTTATAAATAAATACAGACGAACGCTATTATTACACACAAAATTTAGATTGAAATAACTAATTTACAATACCTTTCGTACCAGAAATTGCCGATGACAGCGCGCTGTAGTCGCTCGACTTTGAAAATAACTACCTAAGTAATAAATTCGTGTACATATTTTTACATTTTGTAATTAGATAAATATTATTATACAATATTTATAATTATTAATTTTATATTAAACATACATTATCATTTACGTTGTTTAACAGGTTTATAATATTTATTGTTTTAATTATAATCACAAATAATTTTTTAGTTTTCACATATTATGCATACTATTTTATTTAAGTGGTAGTCATACAGTATCTGGCAAGTTTACATTGAATTTTTTATTAAATATATAAAATTATATTATAGTTAATTTTGTATATAAGTATTTATTAATAAATAATTTGAATATCACTTTATTTTTCAGTAATGGATATTTTAATCAAATGTCAACGAAACATGAATCTTTTCAAACCTTTGCACATGCGCACATCTATGATGCGCACATGTGTTTTGTAACGGTAATTGTCTTTACCAGGTTGATTTGTTGTTTACAATTTACGTTCGCATTCGCACTCACCTTATGCGATCTAGTTACTTGTATTTTGTTACCTAGTAACTTGTTTCTTTTATTCTATTTATTTACTGTTAATGTGTTAATGTTATTTGTATCAGAGGGGAGTGGAAATTGATATAGGACGACTTCTGTATCTGTAACATAGTTTTGTGCCATATAATAGCTTTGCTAACCCGCTATCTTTTTCGGGTAATAAGTAATAATGGTATATTTATTTCGGAATAAATGTGTAACACATATATTATGTATTTTTCAGGTTTTTCTTAAGTAGTAGCCATACAGGGAAATAATCGAGAGATGGAAATTGACGATAATTCTACTGAGACAGGTAATTTTTTCTATATATATATATATATATATATATATATATATATATATATATATATATATATATATAAATAAATAAATATGGCATTAGTTCACATTGGTTCAAGCAAAATTAATTGTAAAATTTTGTCGTTTTCGATTGTGAAAATGTTTTGAATGCTATCAAATTTTAATGAATTTAGCCAGTAATACACGACCATTCTAATTGTTAGGTTAGCGAACATGTTAAATTTGTTTAACCTTTATCGTACGGTATTTAATTTCGTTTGTATTCGCTGACGACGACCGGAATTAAAATTGAATCAGGTGCGATAAAATGCAAACATTTGCTTAAAGTAACATAGCTTCCGTTCTATTTACACTAGTATTATGAATATATAAAATTCTTAAAAAAACACATTATATACAATAAAGCATTATTGTATATAATTTTTTTAGACACATCGTATAATATATTCGTGAAATAATAGAGTGTAGGTGGAGAGAGAGACAGTGAGATGAGAAAAATACGTCACTTGTATACTATAATGTCGTAAAAATATCGCATTAAATAGTAGGTAGCTAATATTGAATTTTGTCTTTTACAAAAATGTCAAAATGATTTGAAAATACCTTTCGCACAGTATTCCCGCAGTAAAATCTATTTATTCATCGAATAGGTTAGAGGGTACGCTTAGCTACATAATATTTGCCACTTTCTACCTTAAGAAATACCTAGTTTTATTTTAAACGGCAAATAACAAATACAAATCGTGACCTATATATAGGCAGTTCGTACGATAAAAGTTAATCACTGCAATGATTAGTATAGCTGATATTAAATTTTTTACAGATTTCGTTCCACAACTGGGCTCTACTCCAGTTCCGAGAGAAACAACTCGAGAAAGGAACGACACTGCTGCAGGTAAAATATTTATTTAAAAAATTGTGTATAACTTATACGTAAACATAGTTATTTCTATAATTATAAAAATAAATATATATATTTTTTTGTTCA
The DNA here is from genome assembly GCA_963966155.1 of Clivina fossor. Lineage (NCBI taxonomy): Eukaryota > Metazoa > Arthropoda > Insecta > Coleoptera > Carabidae > Clivina > Clivina fossor. The sequence goes on from OZ014551.1 coordinate 39,390,669, forward strand.
ATATTTTAATAAATATTTTTTTGTTTCAGTAAACTTGCCAAATGCACATGTGACAAGAACGACACGAAAATGGAAGCTATATACCAAGCTTCAACTAGTTCAACGTATTATAACTGCATTAAAGAAACGTCATAGAATTCTGATACAGAAAATTTCCACTTTCCAGCCGAATGAACACATAGATAATTTACCTAAACCATTAAAAATATTCCTTTTATCTCAACTCCGTCACTTTATTCGATCCAAGAAAGCACGCCGATACACCGACCAAGACAAATCACTTTTCCTCGCCATCTTTAAACATTCACCCAAATTCTACCGGTATTTGCAGAAACTTTTACCTTTGCCTTCGCCCCGTACGTTCAGGGATAATTTTCAGTTGAGATCCGGCATTAATACGAGTTTGTTTAGGTATTTGAACAGTGTGTCTGCAAGTATGAACGAATCGGATAGGTATTGCATTATTATGTTTGACGAAATGGAAATAAAGAAAAATCTTACTACGGTTATTGGTAAGAATACTTGCCGTATTCACGGTTTTGTTGATCTAAGGGCTGAATCGAGTCAAGATATTGCTGATCACGCTTTAGTATTCATGATTCGTGGGCTTCGTCGAAGTTGGCAGCAACCAATTGCTTATTACTTGACGAAGCATTGCACAAATCGATGGGTACTAAAGCAAATGATTACCGATGTGATCAGAGCCGTTCATAGTAAAACAAAATTTAGAATTGTCGCATCGGTTTGTGATGGCGACTCTGGGAACGTAGCTGCAATCCGTTCATTAACTGAAGATAGTGGAAGAAAGCGAAATGATTTTATCTACAATATTGATAATAATCAAATTTTTCATTTGTTTGATGTGCCATATTTGCTGAAATCTGTTCGAAATAATTTTATTGATAGAAATATTGTATATAACGGTGATAAAACAGCAAAGTGGTCTGACATTAAACATGTTTATTTTCAAGATGGCATGCTTCCAACATGCAGCAAATCTAAATTGACACAGAAGCATGAGCAAGTTTTTAGTCAGGACACAAGTATGTACTTAACGCTTCTGACACATCATCAAGTAATGAACGGATTGCACACGGCTGAATTTGTCGAGTTTATGAGCGATCTTTTCGATTCGTTAAATTCAGGTTTTCGATCGGAAAAACCATTAGGTGGTAAACTTACGAACAATTCACCGCATTTCGAATTTTGGTTGTCTGCGACAGATATTCTAAATGGATTAGTTTTCAACGACAAACATAATAAAACAATACCTACTCCGTTTAGTGTACGTGGATTTATTTATACGATTCGCAATGTACAGTCACTATGGCAGTTTTTGGCCAGTATTGGATTTAAATATTTGTGTACGAAATCTTTAAATCAGAATCCTGTCGAAAATTTGCTTAGTGCTGTAAGAGAATTGTGCGGAGGAAGTGATACCCGGCCTACATCTGTACAATTTGCAGCCGCATTTAAAACTTGTATTTTAAATAATACGGTTAAAAGTAGTAGCTGTACAAATTATGCAGATGATAGTGAAAAATACCTTTTGTCATATGACATTCTTTTGAAATTTATCCAATCTGAAGTTCCACCTCCATCATCAGTGTTACCTGATCCTAATATTCCATCTACTTATACTCCAACAAGTCTTACTGTTCCTTCTCCGTCAATTTCAACAACATCTGTTAATATTGCGAAACGTATAAATAATTTGGATGGATCGTATATTGCTGGATATTTACTGAAAAATTATTTACATCGTCAATGTCATTCATGTAGTCAGTTTCTTTTAACAGATACATCTACATATCCGTCTGACAATTTCGTAAAAGCTCTAAATGAAAGTAAAGATGAAATTTTCAAACAAATACCGCTTCTTATCCATTTTCCTGATTTTTTTTTTCGTTTGTCACAATTTAATTATAAAATTCCTTCACATTTCTGTACAGAACATGGCGTTTCTATGCAGAATCATACGGTGAATTTGTTGTGCTTGGTAATGGTAAGCCATTTTACGAAAAGGATTAACTTAAATATAAATAATAAAAATCGGAGACCAAATGAAATTATCGATAATTTTATTAGGTCCACGATGTGAAATTATTAATTATATTTTTGATAATCAATTTCGTAAAATTCGCAAACTATAGTGTCGTTAAAAGCATGCCTTTTATATTTTGGAATTAAAGAACAAAAACAAATATTTATCATCATTAATATATAACAATGTATTGTTTATGTATGATTTTATAAACACATTGTACAAGGAGTTCTTCAGATACGTTGCACATATGAGTTTTTATATACTTTGTATAAAACATATTTTTGACAAATTTCATATAGCTGAAGTACTCTTATTTCTAGGACACATTGTATATTCATATATAAACTACACAATGTATACAAAATTATTTAAATATAATTCTATGAACACATTGTATATAAAAGTCTGAAAATATATTGTATATGTAATTGTATAAACATATGGTTTATAAAATTCTTTAAACACATTGTATATACAGTGCACATTTATATATTGTATCTACGTAAAATTCTCTAGACACATTGTATATTCAGTGCATATTTATATATAAAATGTACTTAAAAATGTTAGGAATATCAAATAAAAGGAATTAGTCAAACACAGGGTGGCCAAAATCTGGAAAACCGGGAAAAGTCAGGGAATTTGGTGGTCCTGGAAAAGTCAGGGAAAAGTCAGGGAATTTCATTTGTAGTCAGGGAAAAAATCTGTTTGAAACAGTAACAAATATTTATTAATTAATACCTATCAATATTTATACACAAAGCAGTATAATACTAATTTAGTAAAAAAAAGTCATTTATAACTCATATTAGAATAAAAGAAACTTTTGGTTCTAGTTCTGTATTATTTTTAATTTAAATTCCACGTTTCGACATACTGTACATATAGCATCATCAAGAAAAATATATAAAAACAAATTACTACGTTCAGGATGGCCAAAACTTTGCGAAAAGTAGTTTCCCTGATTTCCAGAAATTTTTTTCATTTTTTCCTGACTTTTATTATTAAACAAATGTAAATTTCTAAGTAATGTGAAACATAAAATATTTATTAAAATAAAAATTTCTAAGTATAGGTGTGTAAAAAATTGGGACAAGAATGACTTTAACATAATAAAAGTGAAATTCATTAATTTTTAATATAATATAGATACAAATTTGCGTTTGTAATTTTGTGAATTCGACAAATAATTTTTTCCCTGACTACAAATGAAATTCCGTGACTTTTCCAGGATCAACAAATTCCCTGACTTTTCCCAGACTTCCAGGTTTTGGCCATTGTAACGTTATGTCGTGTGTGGTTTCTTTAGGAGCGTGTTGTACTTATTATTTAAACACTGTTTATTATTTATTTATATATATTTATTATTTACACACAACATTACATTACTAGTGTCGGTAATGGCTGACTTTCCATTACTGAATGTCTGACCGCGTCCACGCGTTGCCAACCTTATCATGTTGCCAACCTTATCATACCACATCCCCCTTCTTTTATTTTTAAACAATAATATTCTAATCTACTTAAACAATAACCTATCAGAGTACAATGCTAAACAAACGATATATAAAATACAGTATTACATATATAATTATACAAAATCTAATTATTATTTATGTTTTACAATTATTTTTTAATATTCTTATATCTATAATTCCTTGGTATCCACCTAGATTTATCCTGATTTTGAACTCTAACCTTTTCTCCTGGTTTAAATTCAATTTTCCTCTCTCTCACATTTTTATCATGATTTATTTTTTGTTTTAACTGTCTAGTTTTAAGATTTTGTTTTATAATATTGGTTTTATTATTGTTAGGTACCGGCATTTCTATAATACTTTTAATTTTGTCTTTATCAGGTTTAATTCCTGATTTACTAACAATATGTCCTACAAATTTAATTTCATCTTTATTAAATTTACATTTCTCTCGATTAAATTTTACATTTTTTACCCTAGCCCTCTCTAGAATATTTTTTAAATTTTTATCGTGATCGTTTTGATCTTTACCGTAGACCAAAATATCATCTATATATGATATGTGACCTGGCAAGTCTTCAAAAATTTGTCTGAATTTTTTCTGAAAAACTTCTGGTGCTGACGAAACACCAAATGGCAGCCTAGTGAACATATATCTACCAAAAGGTGTCGCGAAGCAACATAATTTCTGACTTGGTTCGTCCAGTGGTATCTGGTAAAACCCTTGATTAGCATCAAGTATGCTAAATACTTTTGCGTTAGATAGTTCCGTTAGAATATTTTCGATTGTTGGAATTTGGAAAAATTCCCTTTTAATAACTTTATTTAATTCAACCGGATCTAGACAAATTCTGATTTTCCCGTTGGGCTTTTTGACTATTACCAGTGGATGAACCCAGTCAGTAGGCTCACTAACTTTTACAATGATTTTATTTTTCTCTAATCTATCTAATTCTTTTTTCAGATCCTCTGTAACAGACATCGGTATTTTCCTAGCGTTAAATACTTTAGGTATTGCATTTTCTACAATCTTAATTTTATGTGTTTCATTTAAACATCCAATACCTTCAAAAACATCATGATATTTGTCTATTACATTTCGATTAGCACAATTTTTATTAATTTCATTTACTTTTGTTATAAGTTTTAATTTTTTACATTCTCTTAATCCTAAAATAGGAGAAACATTTTCTATATCTACAACGAAAAAATCTAAATTAAATGTTTCTGATTTATCTTTTACATTACAAAACAAATTAATTTTGCCTAATGTATTAATTTTTGTACCACCAAAAGTAATTAATTTTACTGTTGATTTTAGTAACTTGATATTTCCAAGCTTATTACATAGATATTTCGGTACTATACTAGCCTGCGCCCCAGTGTCTAATTTGAACTTGACGAACATTTTCTTATTTAACTCTATGGTTTCTGTCCAATCTTCTTCACCTACTTTTGTTTGATCTTCTACCGCACCTACAAACACTTCCTCTTCATTTTCATCTATTTCTTCTTTTACTTCTTTTATTTGTTTCACTCGGCACATTTTTTTAAAATGATTTGGCTTGTTGCACTTAAAACACATTTGTCCATATGCTGGGCACTCTCTCACTTTGTGTGTTTTTCCGCAACGTGTACAGTTCTTAATTGTATTTTTGTAACTGTTGTTTTTTCTTTCTTCCACTTGCTTTTGTGTTACATACTTTTGTTTACTTAATTTACTTACTTGGTATTTGTTAATTTTATCAACTTTTATTGTTTCCTTATTTATTTCTTTCACTGTTTCTTTTGTAGCTACCGTTGCCCTGCAGATATCTATGCACTTGTTTAAGGTTAAACTAGTTTCACTTAATAATTTTTCACGTAACTGGTTATTCTCAATGCCACAAACTATTCTGTCTTTTATTAGTGATTCACGTAATCTTCCAAAGTCACAAGATGTAGATAGTGTCTTTAATTCCGTAATGTATGCCTCCATACTTTCGCCTGAGAGTTGATTTCTTATGAAAAATTTGTGTCTTTCATACGTGATGTTTAATTTTGGTATGAAATATGCATCAAATTTATCAAGTAATATACCGAAATTATTAATTTCATTTGATTTTAGTTCAAAAGTGTTGTACAGTTCAATTGCTTCTGAACCCATACAATGCAGCAGTAAATTGCACTTTCTTTTTTCATTTGCTTCCATACCTGTTGCATTTATGTATATTTCAAACTGTTGCTTGAATTTGCACCATGTGCTTGCAGCATTTTTTTCATTTAACTTGAAATACGGTGGCTTCAAATCCATGACTGCGCCATGTAACGTTATGTCTACCGGCTGCGCCATGTAACGTTATGTCGTGTGTGGTTTCTTTAGGAGCGTGTTGTACTTATTATTTAAACACTGTTTATTATTTATTTATATATATTTATTATTTACACACAACATTACATTACTAGTGTCGGTAATGGCTGACTTTCCATTACTGAATGTCTGACCGCGTCCACGCGTTGCCAACCTTATCATGTTGCCAACCTTATCATACCACAGCCATCTTGTACGTAACAATATTAAAGAAAACTAGATTTTATTTAAACTAATGATTGTATTTGTTGTATTGACAATCTACTAGAAACAGTTCTAGCTGTCAGTTGTGGGGGAACGAAAACCTAAAGCCCTTTTTGTATTTTAACCAAAAACTATTGCTTCTTTTTCTTGCTACTAACATTTTTCGTACTCGTTTTTCGCCAGCAACATCGGAGTATTTTCGTAACAACTTTTTTGCTAATTAAAAGCGCCAGGAGTGTGACTAGTGTAAGTAAAACAATGACATCGATCTGTCGTATTTGATACCAATCCATGTCCATGCCACCGATACGAAGATGGGGACAATAGCCGTTCCGTAAGACATACTCGACCCAATAGGTTGCCGTATCAATTGGTCGCATCGGTTGATCACGCAACAATTTCGAACGGAGACGAACGTTCTCTCGATATCTGAAAACAAGACATTTTATCTAAATTAACAGTTTAATAGTTTATTAAGTTTTTTCTGCGAAACTATAAAAGATTTTTAGAACTGCGATTTTCTGGGGAATGAAAGAATAGACTTTTTAGAAAAATTTTATTTTTAGTTTTGTTGGAAATCGTCCGAGTTCTAACACCTTTCTTCGAAGATCTGCAAAACCGGACCCTTCTAAAGCTTGCATTACATTAAACTTTTTTCGCCTAGATTCATACTAGATTTCTAGTTCAATTTTCGTTCAAGTTTTGTTCAATTTTTATACTTTTTTACAATCGGTCGTGCATTGTCGAGTTTCTTCGATTTTTTCCGATGTATTGCCAGTACGCCAACTTAAAAATATAAAGTATTTAATTTGACATATAAGGTTGGTATAATTGCGTGCGCATGCGTATAATTTGTATCTAGTATTAAACTTGAATAGGAAAATAGAGCATGTTGCATATTTCTATGCTAGGAAACTTGAAAGAAACTTGGATGCAAAAATCTGATTTACATTATACTAGAACTGACTATCTGTACTTGAACGAAACTTGAACTAGAAACCTAGTATGAATCTAGACAAAAAAAGTGTAATGTTATTCAAGCTTAACTTTATGAAGTTTTTTTGCGAAACTATAAATGATATGAAATCGCGTTTTTTTCGAGGATGAAAGAACAGATTTCGAACTTCTTTCTGTAATTTTTATTTTTACTTTTGTTCGAAATCGTCCAAGTTCTATGATATAATAACTGATTTTTGTCCCGAATGAATATTTGTGGGGGAAAAAATCAGTCAAAAACCAGATAATATATTATACTTCAAGAGTGCATTTTGATACTATATACACCTATAATACACCTAGCGCACTTTATCTTCTACTAATTTTGTTCTGTTTACATTAATCCATCCAATCTCAACAACTACAACAACAACTTAAATGAGACAGTTTCATCAAATAAATAATTTAAAATAAATTTTAATGTCATCACCCCTTGATTTTGTTTGTTTGTGCAAACAAATTTCGAAGGTGTACTTACTTGACATTATTGAGAACTTCTTGTATTGTACTGTAGAGAATGTCAGCGTTCAATTCAGTGAATTGTACAGTTCGACCGATTCCTAATTTCTCCGACTGCGCCATATTCATTTTCTGATCCCCAATAACAGGTATACCAACAATAGGAACACCGTGATAGATTGCTTCCGTTGTACTTAACAATCCTCCGTGTGTTACGAAGAGTTTTAGATTCGGATGTGCTAAAACATATAATTCATATCCAATAAAATACGTGTATGTATATGAGACCGTTTTCTTTGAAAGTGGTGTAAATCCATTTTAATGTTACATACATACATACACAATCACGCCATGTACCCAAAAGGGTGTGGCACAAACTCTTTTTATCATCCCGAAATCAGTCGCCTCCAAACATTCTTATCCAAACAAGCAACTTTCGCTTCATTCACATTCATAATTCTTCTCTCATAGTATGCTCTTTTATTCCTACTACTTGGAAACTTTCGCTCACGCAAGCCATTCTCTCAATCATACCACTCCAACTACTCATCGGACGTCCACGCAAACGTATACCATCAATATCATTAAAATAAATCTTTTTAACCAAACGTTTATTAGACGCATTCGCTCAACATGTCCGAACCATCTTAACTGATTAACACCAACTTTTGCTACAACATTTATTTCAATTTCACACTCATCATACACTAATCTATTTCGTACCCGATCTCTCCTATTTACACCACATACCCCATGTAAAAATCTCATTTCCACAGCAGTCATTTTCCGTTTATGCTTTTGCAACCTAACCCAATATTCACTACTCTATACATCAACATAGGCACAAAAACAGCATTGTATATACTCAAACAAGCTTCTTTGGCAACATTTACATTCCCAGCAAAAGTTCCCAAAGCACCCAAAGCACCTTACAACCAGCATTTACTCTTCTTTCAATTTCACATTCAAAACGGCACAAACACAAATTCATCTACCTGCTCTAAACGTGCACCATCAATATATATATACATTACATTCAGTCATCAAGTCACCCTTCCCGGAAAAACTAAAACTTTCCACTCATCAATAACATTCAACACAAGATTCATATCTTTACCAACAACATTAATTCTATCAATCATCCTTCTCAGTTGTTCTTCAGATTCAGCCAAAACAACAAACTACCCAAATACACAAATTCATCTACCTGCTCTAACCTACCTAATATGTCATTTTGCGGCAGCCATTTGCTAATCATGACATTATCTGGCTTTCCCGGCAGATCCACTTCGAACTTCCACAGAATTTTATATGGCAATTTCGCAAACACGGTCATTATATCTTTTCGCATTTGATCCGGAAGCATGGAACTTCGTATATTCGAACCCATACTAAATAAGATGAAGCCATCTTTCGCTTTATCCAAATACGTCTGCAGATCCTAAAACAAAATCGTACAAGATAAATTAATATGATTATTAATATAGTTTGTAAAATGATTAGGTTAGATTAGGATGAGTTTTAATCGGGTAGTAACTTTTTTCTCTAACTCATACTGATTTAGCAGGAAAATTATTGACAATTCTAAAAAACATTTAAAAAAAATTCTAGCGCCCAAACGGGGCACATGCTAGCAAATTAAAACTAAAATCAAATTATATAACTGTTTATTCTCTATCGAAAAGTATTTCTCCGAATTTTACTTCAGAAAGAAGTATTCAAACTGGCGAACAAACACCTTGTATATATAATTATGTACAATTACATAAAATTATAATTAACTTTCATTAGATTATTTATTAAAAAATTTCAATAAAAATTTGGCAAATTACAAAAATATTATGTAATTTTATGTAGCATATAAAAATAAGTAATATTATTATCTGTAACAACTACAAAATCCATGTTTTTTTTATGTAATATTACATATTACTAGTATTATCACATATGTTTGTATATATATTTGTTTTTTTTTTTTTTTTTTCTGCCGAATTTCAATAATTTGGAATGTTTGAAGAAGATTGATTTCGGGATATTGTAAAGAGTTTGTGCCACACTTTTTTGGGTACATGGCGTGATTGTGTATGTATGTATGGTAAGTCATTTAACATATAACTTTATAATAATTTTTACTATAAAATTTTTTCCAGTGAAAGTAATGGATGTATGAAACTCACTTTCGGCAAAGCCTTTGGTTCCTCAACATGATAACCTCCAATTTCGATCATATTCGGTAGTTTCGGTTTAGCAATATGAAAACTGGGATGCGAATTAAGCAGCATTAATGCAGTGCGTTGCTTAGCAATATCGCTAATATGCGGTGCATTCGGATATAATGTATGCAGGAATTCGTTCTGTTTAGGAATTGAATAAAACAATTGCAATCCCTCAATTGCAGTTGTGATGAGGAAATTTGTCAGCCGATTCCAAAATGATATGTTTTTTGATTCACCTACGCATGTCAAATGAAAATTATTTTTTATATGTACAGGGTGCTTCAAAAAAATGTATACACACTTTGAACTTCCATAGAAAATTTATTTACCGTTCTACAAAGTTAAATTTCAGGAAAATAGAAAGCTGAAAGTCCAATGTAAATGAAACATAAATAACAAATGTTAATACTGTTCAAATTGGTGACCTGCAGCATCAATACAATTCTGAGTACGAGTCACCACAGATTCTGCCAATCGAGTTTCCAGCACGCTCTCCAGACCTTACACCACTGGATTTCTTCTTGTGGGGCACAGTAAAAGATGAGGTGTACAAACGTAAACCACGTAACCTAGACATTCTTTGGAATGAGATTCAAGCAGTGTGTAGAGAAATCTCATTGGACGTTTTGATACGATGTACAGAATCTGTGGTGACTCGTACTCAGAATTGTATTGATGCTGCAGGTCACCAATTTGAACAGTATTAACATTTGTTATTTATGTTTCATTTACATTGGACTTTCAGCTTTCTATTTTCCTGAAATTTAACTTTGTAGAACGGTAAATAAATTTTCTATGGAAGTTCAAGTGTGTATACATTTTTTTGAAGCACCCTGTATATAGGATGGTCCACAAAAAAATAATTTTTTTTACGCATAATTTGGCCAAACAAAGCAAAAAATGTGTTCTTTTTGGAAAAATTTACATTTACAATACAAAAAATAAAAAAAAATATATATTATTCTACATAGGATATTATATCTCAGGTATATTTTCGGTACCTTTAAGATCGTTTTTGTAGAAACTAGAGCCAGTTAAAAAACATATTATTTTTTATTTTCTATAAATCAATTAATAATATCAAATTAATTATTGAGTTATTAATTGAACATTGATTATGTAATTTTCCGAACAATCAGTTACAATAAATAAGTTGTATTAAACGAATAAATTCAATACTAACTTCAACATGTTTTGTATTTCACCTACCTGTCTGAACATATCAATTAGAACCGTGTGAACTAAAGTTAAAGTAAAATTTTTCAAATTTAAAAAAGTTTCACAACGTAACGACCAAAAGAGTTAATTTTGATTAAAAGTTAGCAAATTTGATGAAATAGTTAGATACTATCTATCAGAGCTGGATAATAATTAAATACTTTTGTAATTAATTACTAATTAAATTTGTAATTGAATTACTTTATAGAAAAAAATAATTGTACTTACTTAATTACTTTTCAAATTTTAGAAAGGAATTGAAAAAGTAATTGTTTTTGGTAATTTAATTACTTCAAGTAATTGAAAACTAACACACGTAATTATTTATTTTTGTTTTTCTGTTTTAATAATTAAAAAAATAGAATTTTACTTATGTTTCTTATTTAATATAAAAATAATAATTTATTTTGTTTATTTTTTTTAATGTAACCATGTATATTTCTTTTAAAAACGTAATTGAAAAAGTATTTAAAATATCTTCTTAAATTACAAAGGTAATTATTTTTTTTTAGCAGTAATTATTTTTAGCAGTAAATTACTTTTTGGCAGAGTAATTTAATCTCTCTAATTGTCAATTGTTTGTATGTATGTATGTATATATGTTTCTCCAGCATTTCCTCTTAAACTCCTGAACCGATTTTGATGGGAGTCATGTCATTTTAATTGGTTTATTCCCTATTTGAGAATGGGCAAGTTTCATCTTTCTACGATTTCATCTTGGTTCTCAAACATTTGAATCAAATTATGTTTATAATGCAAATATCAAATGACAGCTGTGTGGAGTTATCTACACTACTGATAGAAGTGTTGCTTTTGACTAATATATAATAGTGCAATTGATAGTTTTATTATTATTATTATTTCTTTATTTATTTATTTTTATTATGTTTATATGTTTAATTACTATTTTCGACTGCAAACATGACCCTTTAAAGGTCAAAGGTTTCCTAGTTAGTAATTGTAATTAATTACTTTCTCTAAAAAATTTACCCAGCTCTGCCATCTATGTTTTACTGTTTCAATAATAAAATGTTAGGTTATGTGTGTGAATATAATTTACCTGACATAAAATTAAATACATAAGAACTAGGTTCCGTGTTCTTAACGTAATGATTCACAATGAAACTGGAACCGACCGTGCTAAATATAATCAGTGGACAATCGAATCTATCAGCGAAATACGTATGTGCCTCGTTTAGAAACGCTTCCATAATGACGAGATCGAATTTCTCATCGGGATTATCGATGAGTGCTTCGACATTCGGATGTGTTAGGGCTTCGCCCAGCGTATGGATAATCGATAACATTGTTATGAATTGGGTGACTGGTGATGAATCTACCATAGTTGTGATGTTAGACATCATGAATTTCATGTTTGCTGAGAAAACAAAAATGAAATCATTAAATTATTATTACACCTGGAAAACTATCTAACCTAAACATATGATTTTTAAAAATTCATATTGGCTACGTTACTTATTCGATTTTGATCAAATTTTCAGAAAAGATTTCTCTAATGCTTCCATTAATTATATAATTTTATTAATTACAGTATTGCCAACTTTCCGAGAAAAAATATTATAAAATTTAAAAAAATGTATTATGGCCATGTTATTTAACCGATTTTACTCAAATTTCACAAAAGATTCTCCTAGTATTCATATAATTTACGTAATTTTAACAAAATACAGTATTGCCAAATTTCCGAGAAAAAAATTTACTAAAATTTTTAAAAAATTATTATGATCACTTTATTTAACCGATTTTAATCAAATTTTCATAAAAAATTCTCCTAGTGCCTAAATAAATTATGCAATTTTAATAAAATACAGTGTTGCCAACTTATCGAGAAAAATATCACAAATTTTTTAAAAAATTTATCGTTGACACATTATTTATTCGATTTTAATCAAATTTTCAGAAAACTTTCTCCTAGTGCCCACATAAATTATAATTTTATTAAAAATATTGTGTTGCCAACTTTCCGAGAAATGTGAAAGTGGTCTATATATGGGTTTACCCATATACTTCTAATCTTGTTTTAAATAATAAATAAAATATATGTTTGTCAATCGTGTTATATCTTATCATTAATAATAAAAAAAAACTGTGAAAAATTATATTAGGTATAGTTAACAATTAATTTTTTAATAACGTATGCGAGTAACTTCTGTTATACAAATTTATTTAATACATTTTAAAATACATTAAAATTTTAATAGAAGCATTTTAATACATTCGTTAATAAAATTACGTAAGTACACGTAACTAAATATAAATTTAACCAGGGGTTTTTCCTGTTTCCCCGACCAAAAGTAGCAAGGAGAGCTTTTGCGCTTGTCTTATTTCCTATTATACATTATTTAGTTAATTATAATGTTAAATACTGTTAAATATTGTTAAAAATTTATTGTGGCTACATTATTTATTCGATTTTGATCAAATTTTCCAGAAAAGTTTCTCCTGGTGCCCACATAAATTATAATATTATTAAAATACAGTGTTGCCAACTTTCCGAAAAATATCAAAGTGGTCTATATATATATATATATATATATATATATATATATATATATATATATATATATATATATATGGTTTTACCCATATCTACTTCTAATCTCGTTTTTAATTTTCTCTCGCCTATATAATAAATACTAACTTTCCTGTTGCTCTTTAAAACCAGTGAGAACAATATCCCTATAATTCGGCAATGGTTTCTTTTCACCGAATGAACTAATCATGGTCACCTGATGACCTCGTGCTGCTAATTCCTTCATCAGACGACTCCCGAGGATGTAATGACTTGGTGCTGGAGGTGGAAATACGCCCAGAATACGTGCGCCAAGAACATTTTGATCACTAAACACTAACACTAGTAAAACTAGAAGATACAATTGCCGCATTTTTTTTTTTCAATATTTTCGGTTGGTATAAGTGTATACGTCTGACCAATTCTATTCAATCTACACTACTAAATTTAGTTAGGTTAGGTTCAATTATTTAACGAGTATATTTATCTCTTTATCTATTTTATCAGTAGTATCAGTAGTATCAATATATTTTTTTTTTTTTGAGGGTCAACTGAGATATATTACATATACTGTAAAACAAAATTAGCGAAATTACAAATAAATAGTAGTATAAATAGTATATGGGTAAACCCATGTATAAGGACCACTTTGACATTATCACGTAAACGCTCGGAAAATTGGCAACACTGTATTTTACTAAAATTATATAGTTCATGTAAGCGCTAAGAGAATCTTTTCTGAAAATTTGATTAAAATCGGTTAAATAAAGTGGCGACAATGTCTTAGCAAATTAATTAAATTCCCGTGTGGTTGAGAAGCACTGTTTTTCCGTTTGATGTAATAATTATCTGATAAACATGAATAAATTATCATTTGAAGAAGTTTGTTATTACGAACTTTGTAGGTTTATTTTTATAAATATTTATATAATTTCGATGTAATCACTTTTGTAAATTCTATAAATAGATAAATATTCAGATGAGGACTGATTATTTTCTATACGATTTTTTAAAAAACGTATTTAACATAGAACTCATTATATTAAAAAAGGGCTTTATCATCAGGAAAAAAAATATCAACAAATAACGTGAATAAAAAAAAAATACTTAATTAAATTTAATTAAATTTAAAAATAAATAATTAAAAAGTGGTATAGCATTTTCAAAAAAAAAATGTATAGAAATCCCTTATAGAACCTCTAAATGACGAATCCGAACTTAGTTTATGTGGGTGTATCGATGTGCGTCGTCAGCTCGCTCGGTCGTCAGATAAAATTTTGTGGCCGCAACTCCTTCTGGGCGGTTTAATCGATTTCAATAAAATTTTCAGGATAAATTTATATAGTACCCAAGAAGGTCATTTGGTTTTATTTTTTGCAGTAATGCCAACTTTCCGAAAAAAAAATTAAAAATTAATTGTTGCTACATTATTTATCCAATTTTGATCAAATTTTCAGAAAAGATTTCTTTACTGCCCACATAAATTACGTAATTTTAATAAAGTATACAGTGTTGCCAACTTTCCGAAAAAAAAATAAAAAAGATTTTAAAAATTAATTATGGCCATAAAATTTATTCGATTTTAATCAAATTTTTACAGATGACACACCTAACGTCTACATAAATTATATAATTTCAGTTAAATACAGTGTTGCCAAATTTCCGAGAAAAAATTACTAAAATTTTTAAAAATTTATAATGGCCATGGTATTTAACCGATTTTACTCAAATTTCCAGAAAATATCTTTTTAATACCCATATAAATTGTATAATTTCAACAAAATACAGTGTTTCTAACTTTCCGAGAAAAAAATACTAAAATTTTTAATAATTTATTATGATCGGATATTTAACCGATTTTAATCAAATTTTCACAAAAGATTCTGTTAGCGCTTACAAAAATATAATTTTAGTAAAATACAGTGTTGTCAATTTTAAGAGCTAATGTCAAAATGTCCTATATATGGGTTTACCCATATACACTTTTATTTTTTATTAGTAATAGTTTTATTTCTAGGTATATTGTTTCTCTAGGAAGTCAAGCAATTAAATTTATTTAAAAATTTTCAACCTTATTTGTTATATGCGTAAATAATTCTATATGAAATCGGGTACGAAATAAATTAGTGTATGATGAGTATAAAATTGTTTAAAAAATGTTGTAGCAAAAGTTGGTGTTAGTCAGTTAAGATGGTTCGAATATGTTGAGCGAATGCGTTTAATGAACGTTTGATGAAAAAGATTTATTTGAATGATTTGGATGGTATACGTTTGCCCAGTGGATCAGTCCGATGAGTAGTTGGAGTGGTATGATTGAGAGAGTGGCTTGCGTGAGCGAAAGTTTCCAAGTTGTAGGAATAAAAGAGCATGCTATGAGTGAGGAATTATGAATGTGGATGAAGCGAAAGTTGCTTGTTTGGATAGGAATGTTTGGAGGAGACTGATTACGGAATGTTGGGTACATGGCGTGATTGTGTATGTATGTATGTATGAAATCTTTAATCAAATCTCAAATTATTCTGATAATCGAATATCCGAATCTATTTGGATTCGGAATTCGGATCTAATTTTTTTCAAATATTGTTTCTGGCATATTGTCTCTGGCATCGAAAAATTGTGCTAAAATTACAATTCCGCCAGTGGCGTAGAATTTAGGAAGGATCAACCTCTCACTTGCCCCTGTTGTACGCCACTGGCAGTAGCCAGAAATTTTTATTTAACATAGTTTAGTACAGTGTACGGTACTTACACTTCCTGCCAAGTATGATAAGGATACGTCAAATAGTTTTAAAGTAATGGGCAAAAATCGTTTTTAAATTTTTAAATAAAACACCCTGTAGCTCAGTAAGGAGTCACATTTTATCTAAGTGATTTGCCTTAAATCTTTATATTCTGAGCCCAGGATACTCCAGTTAAAATATTTCCAATTACTAATAAATCAGCCTGTATATAGGCCGTTGGTACGATAAAAATTAATCACTTTAGCTGATATTAAATGTTTTACAGATTTCGTTCCACAACTGGGCTCTACTGCAGTTCCGAGAGAAACAACTCGAGAAAGGAACGATACTGCTGCAGGCAGTGGCGTGCAGGGTGTGCACTGCACAGTGTGTGGCACACCATAAAAAAATAACCAAAAAAAAATTTGTCCAAAAAATGAAAAAATTTTTTTTAGGGTGAGCCACCCTTAACACTTAGAGGTATAAAAATTAGTTATAAACCTATTCTCATACCTACTGAATATACATATAAAATTTCATCAAAGTCGGTCAAGCCGTTTCGGAAGAGTATAAACACTAAAACTGTGACTCAAGAATTTTATATATTAGATATATATACAGTGCGATATTTTTATCTCTGAACATATGAACTAAACTACATACAAATTCCCTATGTTCAATTTAAAAAAAAACACATCAGACGCATGGAGACATCCCTGACAGTTATGCAACCAATCATACGTAATATGATGTTTATTTGAATAAAAAATAAAATATTTAACAGAATATGGTCATTTATTGTAAATTGCTGAACATTTAAATTTATAAATAATAATAATAATAAATAATACTATACATTTTTAAACAGATTTCTTGAAATAATGCGAATAGTTTAATGCTTTCTAAATATTTTGTTGAAAGTAATTCATTTTTTTTTTCAAATAACTCACATTATGTAAGATTGGTTGCATAACTATCAGGGATGTCTCCATGCATCTGATGTGTTTTTTTAAAAATTGAACATAGGAAATTTACATGTAATTCAGTTCATATGTTCAGAGATAAAAATATCGCACTGTTTATATGTATAATGTAAATTAATTTGTAAGTAAATATATGAATCAAATAAAGTTTCTTTGCAACTACATTTGAGTATTTTTTTTTAATAACCGTCACATCGTTAGCTGTAAATGTAATAAAATTTTAAAATCAAACATCTGCTCGATATGCGTAAGAAATGACATAATTGCGGTGCGTGAGAATCTTTAGTTAAAATTTTAATGTAATTTTTAAACATCTGTTCGCCAGATGTCATATTTAATCATAACAACGTGTGAGAATTGACCCTGAGCCGAATGTAGCCAAATATATACACATACTAATATATGTTTTGTATTACATTGTAAGAGTGGGAGACTACATTTTTAGTACATTGTAAAAGTGGGGCTTTCTATATAATACTTATATATCTCAACATATATTCAATAACAAGTTAAATTTGACATTAAACAATAAACAGTAAACAAGTATAAAAATGTGCCCGAGACCATTTGTGAAATACGTTGTTGCTCCTGTGTGTGGGTTATTCGAAGAAGAAGAGGAAAAAGAAAATAAATTTGACACCCATTCTCTATCCGGTAATGCTAGTTCTGAGCCAGATTATTCTGATTCTGATATTGAAATGTGTTCTTGTTTTGAACAAGGACTAGAACTAGTAAGAAATTCAGAATATGAATCAGAAACAACAGCAACAAGAAGAACAACAATTACATCGGAATCAGAATCAGAATTAGAAACTGAGTCGATTCCCAAAACCTCGCCGGACGGACTTTTACCATCGATGAAATCTGGCAAGAAATACTTGACTTTGAACAACAAGAACAACAGCCAGCAGAAGAAATAAAAAAATATCTAACAGTGACATATTTGCCAATAATGGTGCCGTTCAGTGAACAAAATGGCAAAAGGTCATTGATGGTCATGAGTGCTTTAATAAAGTGTTGTTAGATTTTGAAGTGCAGCATTTAGAAATATTTGACGGTTTTTTAAGCAGAAACAATTTAAGATCTGATTGTGTATATATTAAGATCTGATGTGTATATAATTATAATGTACTTTAAAACAATGAAACTTTCAAAATATTTAATCATGATTGTGTGAATGAATGTGATATATGTAAAAAAGAACTCTTAACTTATATTGAGAAAATGTGTGTGATAGTTTTAGTTATGTTAAAATATTTTTTATAGTTTATAGTTTATATTTTAATATGTTAGTTGTAGTTATTTTGAAATATGTGTTATGATTTATAATTTTTGTATATATATATATATATATATATATATATATATATATATATACCGGATGTTCGTTCGTTAAGTATGTATGGACGTTTAACATGCATTTTCGATGATTTGCGATATACTTCTTTCTCGAGTAAAGTTTGAAGAAATACTTAGAATACTTTTCGATAGGGCATAAAAAGTTCTATAATTTGGTTTTAGTTTTTATTTTGCTAGCATGTGCTGTTTGGGCGCTAGAATTTTTTTTATGATGGCATGGCGATGATTGGGGCACCCTAGATTTTAGTGACTTTTTTAAGTTTGTAAGGTTGGTAATACTGAATCTATTGATTTTTTGCCGTTGGCGACGATTGGGGCAAATTTAAATATTTAAAAAGGTTTGTGTCCCTGCTAAGTTGGCAACACTGCGTATGTACCCCTCAATAGAGCTTCGCTCCGACTCCGCTAGAACTCCGGGTGTCTCCGATAGGGATGATGGCGTTTCCGAAAAAGGCCCCGATGGTCCCCGATGACAGAATAAATTTGGTTTTGTAATAATTTTGAGATATTGATTATTGATTGATTATCGATTACAACTTGTTATAGATTATGTATATTTGGCAGTACATCGAATTGTATCTACGCATGTGAAACGCCTGAGTTAATATAATTAATTAAATAAATAAATAAAAATTTGTCAGCGTTGGGATCGAACTGTGATTCTAATTTAGACATACGAAATATAAAGTTAAAACAAGTATAAAATACGTTCATTGTAAACCTAATATTAATAAATTTGTATACCTCAGTCAAATTATTAAAAATTAATACAAAACACACACATACACAAAAAAAAAATTATAAGTATTTTATTTCTGAAACAAACATTAAATTAATATATATTAATTCCGAAATCAGTCTCCTTCAAACATTCCTATTCAAACAAGCAACTTTAGCTTTATCCACATTCACAAGCCTTCTCATACATATTCAGAGACCGACGTTTCGATGGACCGAGTTTTATCGGCGGCATTATTCGTCAGAATTCTAACCCCTATCTTCGAAGATCTGCAAAACCGCGGACCCTTCTAACTTTATGCAGTTTTTTTTTGCGAAACTATAAAAGATATGAAATCGCGATTTTTTGCGGAATGAAAGAATAGATTTTGAACTTCTTTCTGGAATTTTTATTTTTACTTTTGTTCGAAATCGTCCGAGTTCTATGATATAATATATGGTTTTCGTCCCGAATGAATATGTGTGGGGGAAAAAATGGGTCAAAAACCAGATAATATAATATTATACCGGATGTCCCATTATATTTTCCGGTATTTCAAGAGCTTATAACTTCTAAACGGATAAAGACAGATACATGCGATTTTCACCGAAATACTTCACAATAATACAAGTTTTGTTTGGAATCATAAAAGTTTTCTTCTCATTTCCGGTGAAACCGATATCAGTTAAAACCAATTTTAAAAACCTAGCTCGTAATACGAGCCAGTATGTTACAGAATATTACAGTTATCAGTAAAAAAGATTGATAAAGTTTTACCATCAGAAAATCTAAGATTAAATGTACAGAATGTCCATAAATTAATATAACATAAAGAGAGAAGTATCATTTTTTAATTTTCAATAATTTTCATTTATAATATTTTAAATTCTACAATAAAACTACAATAAAAGTAGATTACTTCTACTTACATAGCAATAATATCTATTATTATTTAAAATTTAAAATAATATAAAAAATTTTTTTATTAAATTTAAAATATTAAATTATTTTTTTAACTTTTACAGGACCAAAACCTTTTTATTATAAATTAGAAAAAATATATAATTTTGCATGAATTTAACAAACTATACTTTATTTAAATTTATAGCTTAAAAAAATGTAATACTAGGACATTGAACAAATAAATGTTCGTATTGTCATTGTGAAATTTAATATAATAATACTCAAAATTGAGATTTTTCGCCCAAAATTTCACATGATAATCAGTCATTGAATCGGCTGTTAAGCTATGCATCAATGACTGGCCAGTTTTAACCGTAGACACGTGTTTCGGTCTTTAGGACCTCATCAGTACGGTGCTTTGTTCAGTTACTGAAAATCAATCAACTGATACCGATGTTTATTCTGGCTGCCTTTTATGGCAAGTACTTTGAACCAATAACGTAGAGTAGCAATAAATAAATACCACCATTTTGGTAAAAATTTAAAATCTCAATTTTGAGTATTATTATAAAAAAATGTAGTCTACTTTAATGCAATTCAAATTATTTAAATTTTTAATTGCAAAAATTTAATTAATACATATGTACATTAATAACGTAATTATAATAAATAATATACCAATTTGAAAAATATAGAATGGTAATATGAAGAATTAGTAAAAATATCAAATTTTTACAGTCTATTGTTCAAATTTATTTTTTAAATATTTTTAATAAATATTTAGTGAAACAAAACTGGTATAAATCTAGAGAAAGATGTAAGCTATTGATTACTAAAAACAACAAAAGAAATATTAATTAGTTTTTGAGTTATTAAGCAAAATAGTTTATTTCTAAGCGCCTTATGTAGATTTCTTTTTGTAATCAAGACAATTTGATAATTCTTTTTGCCATAATTAGATAATATTACGTTCTATCTATAAAAGTTTTATCTATATGCAAAATTTCAACAAGAAATATGTTAATTTGACGGAGTTTGACATAAATTATGAAAAAAAATATAATTTTGTTAAATAACTTCTTATCTCATTAAAAAAATTTATAAATTCTTTTTAGCATAACTAGATATATGATTTAGTATGAACATAACTTTTGTCCATACAAAATTTGAGAAATTAGTAGTTTGATTTGAAGTATTTCATTAAATGTGTAATTTTCGAAGAAATTAAATCGTTAAAATTGTAATTAATTAAGACCGTAATTATAATGATTAATATATTATTTGATAGCTTTTATTGAGTACGAGTTTTGTACTACTAGAGATTTAAAAAATATTGAATGATAATATGAATAATTAGAAGAAATTGTAAAATTTTTAAAGTGTCTTATTCAATTCAATCATATATTTTTTTTATATTTCTAATAAAAAATATTTTGTAAAACAAAACTAGTACAAAACTAGAGGAAGATGTAATCTATCGAATGCTGTAAACCGAATTAAAATTCGCTAATTAGTTTTTTAGTTATTAAGCGAAATATTAGTATGGCGAGGTATAGGATTTATTGCTAGAACTTTATTGCTAATTTCTCAGGTGTTAAAATTTTACTATAAAAATCTGTAATTTTATTTTCCTATAAATATTCTGTATTACCATCTCAAAATTTTGTAATTTTGTACATAATTCATAATAATCACATAAAGTAAGTAAAAATGGCCTAATAAGTATGTAAAATTGCTTACTTTCTGCAAATTACATCACATACTTAAAATCTGTAATAATTGTAAAATACATCCATTATGTATTAAATGTATGTAATTATACCAATAATAATATTACAGAACTAAACAAATTTTTATTTATTTATTGAAAATTCCTGACAGCAAATTGACTGAATTTACTAAAAAAAACTTTACTAAAAAATTATAATATTACATACATATATGTACTTTTCCATGCCGTTTATAAATATAGCATTACATAACGTTTGTAATAGTTCAGATATTATGTATTTTTAAACAATTATGTTAAAATTACAGCAGTTGTGTAATTATAAATACTGGGCTCTCATGATTTTAGGTAAAATTACATAAAGGTTAGATATTCGAATTTAAGATTCTATATCAAGCTTTCGGTGGCGTTTGATTTGAATATATAACTTTTTGACAATTTTCCCATTAAAATTCAATGCATTTTAATATATTCTAATCGTGATTTATATTTACAGGTATATATACATATATATATATTTATATATATATATATATATATATATATATATATATATATATATAAATTTATTACGTGTTATTCATTAGTAAATAAATTATATGGATTAAAATAAAATATTAAAATAAAACGATCTTATGCTGTAGTTTTGTATTAATATTTATTAATTATCGACATTTCGACGAACTCAACGTACGTCTTCATCATTTTTCCTAATTACGACGTACGTTGAGTTCTTGGAAATGTCGATAATTAATAAATATTAATATAAGCCGTTTTATTTTAATATAATAAGTCCTGAAAGATTTTTTTACTATGTTTAATATATATGTTATATTTATTTTTAATTTTTGACCAATTTATCTATTTATTTCATCTATATAAAACTGCTTAAATAAATTTATTTATAGCGATTTATTAATCTTTTAAAATAGAGATGAAACACATTTGCATAACTTTGATAAAATTCTTAGAATAAAAATATAGTAAAAATTATTAATTAAGAAATTTAAATAGATAATAAACATTATTATTATCTTCGCAGAAAAAAGGTATAAAATTGATATCAAACAATATTTTATTATTGTGTATTATTAATAAAATGAAAACGTATATTTTTACTACTTTGACTGCAAGGAAAAGTAGTACAGCGTTTGGTACGGTGTCTGTAACATTTTCAAAAAAAAAAACAAAATTGTATAGAAATCCTTCATATAGCCTCTAGATGACGAATCTGAACTTAGTTTATGTGGGTGTATGTGTGTGCGTCGTCAGCTCGCTCGCTCGGTCGTAAGTCAAAATTTTGTGACCGCAACTCCTCCTAGACGGTTCAACCGATTTTAATGAAATTTTCAGGATAAATTTGTCTAGTACCCAAGATGGTCATTTTTTTCCAGTAATGCCAACTTTCCGAGAAAAAAATTACTAAAGTTTTTAAAAATTCATATTGGCTACGTTATTTATCCGATTTTGTTCAAATTTTCAGAAAACATTTCTCTAGTGCTCCCATTAATTATATAATTTTATTAATATCCAGTGTTGCCAATTTTCCGAGAAAAAAATTACTAAAATTTAAAAAAATTTATTATGGCTATGTTATTTAACCGATTTTACTCAAATTTTCACAAAAGATTCTCCTAGTATTCATATAATTTATGTAATTTTAACAAAATACAGTGTTGCCAACTTTCCGAGAAAAAAATTACTAAACTTTATTGTAGCTACATCATTTATTCGATTTTGATCAAATTTTCAGAAAAGTTTTTCCTAGTGCCCACATAAATTATAATATTATTAAAATACAGTGTTGCCAACTTTCCGAGAAATGTCAAAGTAGTCTCTATATGGGTTTACCCATATACTTCTAATCTTGTTATTATTTGTTTTCTACAAATATCTAGCATTATTTACCTATGCCGAAGTGAGCATAAATTCTTGTAAGTTTTTTATATTTTATAATTAAATATTTTCAAATCAGTCAGTTGTTCATAAGAATGTTATATTTATTTTGTCTTCGTTGTCTATTTTTTAAAACAATAGAAAATGTACACATTTGAAACAAATTTTTATTTTCCAATTTTCTCTAAAAAAAGACAACATTTATTATCGAAAATTTAAAAAATAAGAACAACTGACTTTTTTTGGAAATAATTTAGGATGAGGCTATTTATACATACGGTATGTATACGCAATTGGCTATTTATACATACGGTATGTATACGCAATTGGCTATTTATACATACTGAAGAAAATAAACCTAAACTAACCTACCCTAAATAGCCAATTGCGTAAAAATACTGTATGTATAAATAGCCAAATGCGTATACATACCGTATGTATAAATAACCACTTTCTATAATTTATCTATATTCAAATTATAATAAAAGTGATAAAATATTTAAAATTAAATACTAAAAAATATATTTTATTATAATAAATACTAAAAAAAAGTCAAAAATTAATTTAGTATCTATAAAAATAAGTAACTAGTTTTTTGATATTTTAGATTTTCATATATTATTTGAAATACCGCTAATTGTAAGTCAAATTTCAAAGATTTAAATATTTGATAATTTATTGTGATTAACTTTAGACCTTTATTATTGATTGAACTAAATAACTTACATGATTATTTTTTTTAAACCTAGATTTTAATATCAAAATAAATACAACGTCTGATACCAAAAGAAAAATGTTTTATTAAACAGGTGGTACCACAGATTTACCAATCGCATTGAAATTTGAAAGTACAAGATGTGATACATTACCTTGTCCTTTAATAAATGGTACTAATGTTGATATGAATATAACAATGTTTATTCGTAAGTATTAAAAAAATACTGTGTAATAATATAATTAATATGAAAACTGGTAAAATTTTATTTTACGGTCAAGGAATGTGTTTACTTTGAACATGGTACAAAAATATTTCAGAATTCATTATATTAAAATAAAACAGCTTTAGGTTATAGTTCTGTATTAATATTTATTAATAATCGACGTTTCGACAAATTTAACGTTTGTTTTTATCAAATTTTAAAATATTTAAAAGATACAAATATCTGGTATCTATTTCATGATGAAAACGAAAGTTGAATTTGTCGAAATCTAAAGCTGTTTTATTTTAGAGACTGTTGAGTAATAGAATGTAAAGTTTGAAATAAATACATTTGGTTACCGTAAAGAAAAGTTTAGTCAAAATTTTTCATAACTCATTATATGTATTTAAATAAAAATGCTTTAGGATTAAATTCTGTATATTTTATTTAAAATTCGACGTTTTAATATACTCTACGTATATCGTTATCAGGAAAAAATATACAAATGATATAATAATAAACAAATTAAACATAAAAACAAGTTACTAGGTAACAAAGTAACTAGATTCAAAAATTTAAATATTAAAAAAATATATTTTTAAATTATTAATTATATAAGAAATCAAATTTTATTTAAATCTATTATATATTTAATAATATATTTATTTCTATTGTTTCTCTTATCAATCTACTGTTAATTTTGTTAATGTAATGTGCTCGACTTTGATTCCACACTCCTGGAATAAACAAATATTTTTTTATTGAATATATTTAATATATAATTGTATTAAACTTATCAATGCATTTTTTTTAATAAACATGTAACTTAATTTACACTGTAAAAAATTAGTTTAAATTTACATTGGTAATCATGGTAATTTTATTAAGTATATTTTTTTTTGTAATTTGATAAATTTACAAAACAATTATAAAATTACAATGAAAAATATTGTGAAATTATTATAATTATTATAAAGTAAATTTTCACTAATTGCTTGCGACCTACCAGTGGGTTGTGATCTTAACACTTTGCGAACCACTGACTTAAATAAAAATTGGTATTGAACAAAGTTATTTTATTTAAATTATTTAATAATGCATTACGAAATAAATAAAAACAAAACAAATAAAAGATTAAAAAATGATGAATTGTGGCGAAATTTAAATAAAAATAATATTATAAAAAAATCCCAAAACCACACTTAAATTAAAATCAAGCTAAATACGTATTTCGGAAGCTAAGCTTCCATCTTCAGTAGCTAAATAAAATCTACAAAAATCTTACCTGTGATCCAAAGTACATGAACTCTTAAGCACTTGTCGAAGATCACTGAAACTTATGGTAAAAGTTAAGATCGGTTAACCGAAAAGTCATCTTGATAAAAGATTAGAAAATGATCAATTGTGGCGAAATTTAAATAAAAATAATATAATAAAAAAAATCCCAAAACCACACTTGCGTGGTTCGACAAGTGCTTAAGTGTTCATGTACTTTGGATCACATCAGGTAAGATTTTTGTAGATTTTATTTAGCTACTGAAGATGGAAGCTTAGCTTCTGGAAAACGTATTTAGGTTTATTTTAATTTAAGTGTGGTTTTAGGACTTTTTATAATATTATTTTTAATTAAAACAAATGAAATGTATTAGAGCTATTATTTTATGAAATAAATTAAACTGTTTTTGGTTTGACATTGTAGCTCATTATATGGAAGCAAGTACAGTTGAAGTTTTAGGACGTGCGTTTGGTTTATGGCAAAAATGTCCTCCCAAGGCCCAAGGATAATAATACTTGTAACGGATTGACAACTTCATTTTGTCCACTGGAACAAAATGAGATTGTAACTCATAATTTAAATCAGCCTATACCAAAAGGTCACCCAAACTGATTTATGTATAGTTTAGTTAAATTATTAAGTTATTGTTGTTTTTAAAAAGTGTTTTCTCGCGATAAATTCTACATTTTTACCAATTTTACTAAGTTTGGAAGAGTTTTATAAAATGACAACGTCAATAGCATTTTTATGAATTCAATTTTAAATGCTACATAGTATAATAAATTTAAATATTATACGAGTGACAATAATAAAGATAAATTTATCAAGAAATATGTTATTTTATTTATTAATAAATAAATTAGAATTTCTTTAATTTTGGTTCCTTGAAAATTTATATATTCTTTTGAAGGACTGTAACAGGAACAGTTTAACAGTTTATTTGACATTTTCATATTCCTGATGTATAGTTTTTACGAAAAATAGATAGATCATTTTATAATTTAATTTTAAAATTGCTATATTTTTTAAACTGTCATTTTAAGTTATGAAAGTCAGAAATACAAAAAGAAAACTAGAAATGTATTAAAATGCATATTATTTTTTTCAGGAAATGGATATGTTACTTCAATTTACATTTAAGGATGAAAATATGAATTCATTTATGTGTTTCCAAGTACCTTGTGAAATCCTTACTGTATCTACATAATTTTTTTTGTATATTTTGAATAAAGATAAACAAATAAATATTTTTTTAAAACTTTTTCATATTCTTGTTTACATATTTTACATATATAAAAATTAATGTAAAATATTTGTTGTTTTTTTTTTTCTATATTTTTAACATTATTTACTTTACAAGCTTATTTCAACTAAAGAGTCAGTTCATTCGCGCATTGGGTGGAGTTTAATTATCCAATAGCCAATAGTGTAAGACATCTTTAGCTAATTATTATGCTTGAAAGAGGATATAGTGTGTAATTCATTACATAAAATGTCTTTAGTATTTGATTTCAAGTTAGTAAGTAAATTGTTATTAAACGAAATAGATAAAATTGAATACTCGTACATTTAAAATTATAAAGTTACAAATTTAAAACATCAATTATATTTAAAAATAATAATGACAAAAAAGTTTAATCAATCAGTTAAAGCCACAAATTGTTTTACATTTAATGTTTTCATTTTACGAACTTTCGGTCTTTGGTTTCCTGCAGAAGAATCTCAAACTTGGAAATCAAAACTATACATCATATATGCAATTTTTGCTCAAAGTAATTATATATTTTTATAACTGTTATTCATATTTAGACAAAACACTATTAGACACATTTTATAAATTTTCTACTTTAGTGAAAAACAAATTATTCATATTTAGTCACTATTAATCCAGCATTAAAAAATATATGTAATTTTGTAACTAAATGTGTCGAATAGTTTTCTGTCTAAACAAACCTGTGTAAACAAGCCTTATTTTTTTATATGTACTTTTTAAATATGAGAGTCAATTGTAAAAATAACATCTGTAAACTCATATTTTCAAAAATTATTATTTGATTAAAATTTAGTAAAACTGAAAAAGATTTAACGTAATTAAATTTTGTAAGTAAAATACAAATATTTGCGGTGAATATTATTGTTTTTGAGAAAAAAGATTAAAAAAATAAAATTAAAAGATAAATTTACGTGTTTTATGTATATTTAAAACTAATATTTTACTTTATTGTCTCTTAATTGAAAAACTTTTCTCCATAATATTGAATAAATTAATTTTATAATTACAATAATGTTACAATATAGATTCACAACTTTCAAATTATATAGTAAGTACTAAAGTTTCTTATTATATCTGAAATTTAAATTTAAACTTTAAATTCTAGGGATTTTACATTGGTTTGAAATTAAATATAAATATAATATATAATATAAATATAATATGTCACATTTGAAATGTTAGAAAATATTTTCTAGCAATTCGAAAAGAGTTTTTAAAACTAGAATTAGTAAAAAAATTATCTGAGAATTAATATGATTCAGGAATGACAATAATTCAACATAAACTTTTAAAAATTTATATTTTGTTAATCTAATTAATTAACTTTCCGAACAAAAAGCACAAAAAAAAATTTAATTTAAAATAAATATTTTGTGCAATTTTAAAAAAAATTGAATTTTTTACGTATACTTATATTTTATTTAATTTCTGTTTTTGTTTTTGCTTATATTTTATTTATATGATAAAATTTCTTTTTTTTTTAATTATTTACCAATAAACGTTAATTTATATTAATTTTATTATTATTAAAAAAAGAATAATTAATTATACATTTCTAATTGTACATTTTTTTATGAGTCTTAAAAACTCTTAGCTAAGGGCAGGGCTGTTCTCCAAAATTTAACTTTAAAAGCAAATGGTTTTGATTGAAGAAAGTTATTTACTTTCTATTGTTCAGTTTCGTCAAAATGTCTCGATTAAAAATTTATTCTAATACAATTAAACTTTATTTTGAATGCTTTACTTATCACAAAATTAGTGTTGTTTTAGCGCAAAACAAAGCTAGTAATTCGCAACCAAACTATTTACTAACTTAGGAGAAAACAAAACAAATGCGCACGATTTTCGTTTAATCAGTTGCTGTTGACTTGATTACAAGCAAATAGACAAGTGAAATTCAACACCAAACACATTATAACTAAAAACATAAAATTAATTTAGTAATAAATAGAATTAGTTTGAATAAAACTTAGTAAATGTTGTTTGATATTATATTTGTTTTAGGTGTTTGCATATATCTGTTTTTGTTACTCGAATTTATTAACATGTTCGTAGTATTTGGTGATATTCAAGAAATGTCTGAAGTTGCTTTTATTCTATTAGTTCATTTTGGTTTAGCGACAAAAAGTTTTTATTTTACAAAGTACTCCAAGCAGATTGTTAAATTTCTAAACGATTTAAACACAGATACATTTCGTCCGAAAAATCAAAAACAATGGAAATATTTAAAATTGGCAATAAAAAGAGCAAAACTAGATAGATTTATTTTGGTATCGTTGGCCGTAGTCAATATATTTTTCTGGGGTGCAAAAGGCGTCAGTGAAAAGTTGAAAAATCATCCAATACCGTTTCCTTCGAAAATGTGGCTGCCTTTTAATGTTCGAGCGAACGAATTTATTGAATTGTCATATTTTGTTTATCAAATTCTAGGATTATATTGTGGCGCATTTTGTAATCTAACTATGGATACAATAATTACAGGATTATTCGTTCATATACGCTGTCAGTTTGATATGTTAAATGATAATTTAGAAAATATGAAACAAATTTCAATTGAGAATTTAACTAAACGAAAAAAACTTTTATCTGATCAAAATATTATTTCGTTTACACACGATGAACTAGAACGTGAAATGTTCTATAATTATCGGAAATTTATTATTCAACATAAATTAATTATCAAGTAAGAAAAATCTCATTTCTGCAGCAGTCATTTTCCTTTAATTTTTTTCACGTACTTGATAAAACGGTGTCGTGTCACTTGCGTACGTGTCAGATGCGTACAAACATTATTTAGTATCACTTGCGTACAAATAAAGGTCGGATCAAGCCCAGGTAGTGAAGAGGTACTTAGGCCGAGTGTCAGATGCGTACAGAGGTTTGGGAAATGTCGAGTTGTCATTTGCGTCCAGTAGTGGTATATCATTTGCGCCACGAAATCCAATCATCTGCGCCACTGTTGGCTTAGGGTAGGTTAAGTTAAGGTTTAAGGTTTAGTTATGTTAATATTCAATGACGACAAGCGCAAATGATTGGCTAGGTTAGGTTAGGTTATCTTTTAATCTTAGGAGACCAAGCGCGGAAGACAACTCGGTCATGACTTTTTTTTTGGGAGACAATTCGGCCCTGCCCATTAATCTATGCAAATTAAATTTAAACCACTAAATATAAACTTGGTCAATATTAAAATTGAATACTAACTTGATTATTTGTAAAATCGCTGTACGCATCTGACAATCGGCCTACGTACCCATTCACTACCTGGGCTTGAGCCTACTCTTATTTGTACGCAAGTAATACTAAATAATGTTTGTACGCATCTGACACGTACGCAAGTAAGCCTATTTCGATAAAACGATCCTAAATTCGATAAAATTAAAGAAAACCAACTTCATTTGACGTTTATCAGGGGGTAAGTGGTGCCGCAAGAGCGACAAATGTCGAAAATTTGTGTTTTATTTTTCGATTGCACTATTTTAAATTTAAAATAACACGTTTTCGATGCAAGAATCGATTCAATGTTTTATGATTTGTTTTATAGAAAACTTCACGTTGATACGATGAGTTTAGCCAATGTTATGGCCATTTGAAAAAAAAAAATAAGTTTTTCGGTTTTTCATATTTTTTGACTAGAGCATTGCGCAAACGTTCAAAATAATTTAAAACAGTTTTGAGCATTCGAAAGCTTATAAACAGAGATATGTTTCCTATTCAATCACTCTCTGAATTTTTCGATTTTTGCATCGGAAACGTGTTATTTTAAGTTAAAAAAAAAAAACGCTATTTTGCTACTTTCATTGTAAAATAAAGTTGGTTTCCCTTAGTTTTATGAAATTTAGGATCATATTATCAAGTACACAAAATCAGTGGCGTAGACAGAAACTTGTTATGGAGGGGGGGTTACTAAAGAAATGATATAATATTAATAATAATAATAGACAATACTATAATTTGTATAAAAAATAAAGAACAATAAAAATTATTTTTATAAAAATGAAAGTAAAATAACATATTTCACATACGTATGTTTTTGGTAGTTCAGGTTCTTGGGGAGGGGTGTTTAACTTCCCCTCCCTCCCCCAACACCCCCTGGCTACGCTACTGCGCAAAACAATTTTTTTTAAGAACACTTTAATATATATATATATATATATATATATATATATATATATTTGTGATCAATTTCACTCTTGAAAAAGTTTTTAAGCACTTAAAAACTCATTTAATTTTTTTTACTTGTCACTATTTTTTTTTCTTGTTGATAATTTATACTTCTAAATGAAAAATCTCAACATCTAAAAATTTCGATTAACAAAAATAAATAAATTTGTTTTTAGATATGCAAACGATGTGGAAAATGTTTTTAACAGAGCATTTTTAGTTCAATTTGCTGCTTCTCTAATAATTTTTTGCATGACGCTATTTCAACTATCTTTGGTAAGCTGTATTGGGTATAAAAGAATTTAAGAATAATTTATTAATTGTCAAAAAATTGTTTTACCATTAGTTGAATTCTTTATTATCAATGGAATTACTGTCTGTCGGACTTTTTTTGGTATGCATGTTGTTTGAATTATTCTTATTCTGTTGGCATGGCAATGAAATTATATTGAAGGTAAATTTTTGTATTAATTAACTTTTATTATTTATTTTTCTTTAGTTTTGGTTTCTTGGGAATTTATATACTTTTTTAAAGGACTGTGACAGGAACGGTTTAATAAAAAACAAATAACAAATATCTTTCTCTTGGTCGTATTTGTTCGTTTATTTTTTTAAAAATAAAAATGTTTTTTTAAATTTGTTATCTTCACATAAAAACAAGAAATATGTTAATCTGTAATTTAAATTATACAAAAAATGAACACAATAACAATCTGTACAAAATTGACATTTATTTTATGTAATCTGACGCACATTGTCTCAATGTACTGAATTTAACAAAAAACCATGAAGGTAAGCTATTTATAATTTTTGTATTTATAATTTATATTTTTTGTTGTTGCCTATAATTTTATTGTATTAAAAAAAAATCAGATACTGAAGATGGCTGCCGAAACGTCTATTTAAAAAAACATTTTTATTTTAAAAAAATAAACGAACAAATACTACCAAGAGGAAGATATTTGTTATTTGTTTTTTATTAAACTGTTCCTGTCACAGTCCTTTAAAAAAGTATTTTATTATTTATCGTTTACTAAATTAAATACATATTATCAAGAAAAAAATATAATTTTTCCTGATGCTGTACTTAAATAATGCGTTTTTATGTTAAATAATATGATTTCTTTTCTTCAATTTTAGAGTGAATCGGTTGCAAATGCGATATATAATTGTCATTGGTACGAATTTTCTCCAAAGTTTGCACGAAATATTATTTTCATGATGATGAGATCGGGCAAGCCAATCAAACTTACATCTGGAAAAATCTTTTCACTTACACTGAATTTATTCACAGACGTAAAATCAATTTTTCACTAATATAACTTTTTTCAGCGATATATAATACTACTAATTTATTTTTTTATTTACAGATTTTACGATTATCATGGTCGTATTTTACAGTACTGAAAAGTACTGAAAATAAATAATAAATTAATAATAATAAATATTTCAGCAAATTACGAAAAAAATTATTTAATATTTAATATTTTGCATATAAGATATTTATGACAAAATTTATGTAGACGCATCCATATTTTATAATAAATTAGTTAATAGTTTTTTGTGTATTAAGAGTGTACGAGAGGCAGTGGGGTTGTCCCGTATTTTTAAAGTATACAATGTAATTTCAGAAAATGATTATTTATGTTTAAATATATTATAGAAAAAAAATTTATTATAAAATACCTTCTAATTTCGTAGATATTAATTATTAAAATATCGAGTTTTTACCCGCCATTAGTATTGTAACGTCACATACATCACTGACAGTATTCAGTGACAGTTGATAATAAATTGTTTACATTCTTTGCATGTACACGCTTACAATACGTAACAGCGTTGCAATATTTGTAATTATGCATACTGTTAAAAAAAACAATTTCAATTTTTACAAGAAACTGATGCATAATTATTTTATACTTCATTTTTATTAAACTATTATGAATAGTTTTTGTTGTATTTTTACTTAAATACATTATTTAAATAAAATAATTATAATTGAAAATTGTAATTAACGGCAACATCCAGCAGACAGCGCCAGTGTTCTACTTCAATGTAATGTACGTCATACAGAAACAATTTGAATTTGTGAATATTTTTTAACATTTTTTTTTTTCTCTGTAATGAAACAAAATTCAAAAATATGTATGATATATTTTAATTACTAGAGCCTTCAACCTTCAGAAAAAAATAAAAATAATAGTGGTAGAAAAAACGGGACAACCCCATTATATGTATTTTATCAATAACGTTTCTATTTAACAATAATCCGTTTTATTACAGAAATATTTATAATAATTCGTAAACAAATCATTTTTCAGTAATTTATTCATTTCAATTGCATTTCCAAGTTTACTATACATTAAAACAAAAACATAACAAGTTTTTTAATTACATTTTTTATTTTGACCGTTTGTAAGGATAAAAAGATTGTTTTACACGAAATTATACGAATATTAGTTTCAAATAATTTATGAATGAAATTTAATAATTCAATTATGTTCTATTTTTTGTAATAAAACTAAAAAATGTTTTAAATTATAGTTATCATTTTTATCGACAGAACATTTTGATTTGTAAATAGTTCAAGTATTATTATTAGTATAAGACTGTAATTCTAAATTATTTCATAAAATATCCATATCTGCCAGTAAAAAAAAATAATCAATTTTTTAATAAATTACTCTTTTTAGTTTCATCTATTATAGCACAAGATTGCTAAGACAATTACTAGAACTTACAGAATCAATGGGTTTGTTGATTGAATCGGATTAAAAAGCGATTGATTTTGATTTCCAGAAGCGCGCATACATTATATTGGATAAGTAATTAACTACACAGTAATTAATATTGTTTTTTTTACATATTCAACAAATATCTTTCTTGTTAGTATGATTAAAAGCTTGGATTGGTTTCGTATTTAATATTGATGTGATAAAAATATCTCTCTTTGGCTATTTAATTTATGATATATGCTGCTATTTTTTTTTGTTTACGTTTATTAATTATTTATAAGATTTTGGAAGGTAAGAAAATGAAATGGTTAAGATGTCGATGAACTATTTCACCTCCAATTTCGATGAAACTTGGTCAAAATATTCCTCTAACAATAACAATAACGGGAAAAATAATAAGTGGCGGTTAGGTTAGGTTATGTACTAGGTTAGGTTAGATTAGATTAGTTTAAGTTAGATTATTCAATAACTAAACTAACCTAACTTGACCGCCACTTATTATATTTCCCGTTATTGTTATTATTAGAGGAATATTTAGACAAAGTTTTATCGAAATCGGAAGTGAAGTAGTTCAGCACAATTATCCAATTAAATATATATACATATTGCTAATATAGAAATGGATTTCGCTTAAAGTTATTGTTCGAAAGTTATATTTAAGCTAAAGATCTTTAAATTTAAATGTATATAACCAGAATAGCAGCATACATTTCAATGTAATGACTAAAATAGCGTCATAAAACCATTAAATAGTCAAAAATTTGCTCATTGTACTGAAAAAATATTATAATACACGCCATTTATATTTACTGGCATTGTTTCTGCATTATTCATTTTATTTAATCTCAAATAATTTATTGTTATTGTTTACCAAACAATAAAATATTTATCAAATAAAACAACTCAGCAAAAATATTAGAGGTATGTAATATTAGAAATATTTTCCAAATAATTGTCATACTGTGTGTTTCAAATTCAGGTTTTCAAGTGCCCACAATTGGGAATAAAAAGCAATTTAAGTAAACAAAAATTTAAATTTGTATGTATTTATACGGTGCACAGTGGTATGAATCCTGAATCTAGGTGGACAAAATTTCAGATGATTTTTTGAATAATTGCAACAAAATTAAGTACATAGTGAAGTAATTACAAACAATTAAATAAATATTATTAATTAAACAACTTTTTTTAATATTTGACTTTTTTCTTTCATTATATTAATAACTAGATTAGTGATACTCGAGTAGTGACATATGCACCAATGACTTCGACTAGGCCGGTTGCTAGCTTCACTATGGTTTAAATAAACTAAACTTATAATAAAATAACACTAAACTAATAAAAAATAAACTCCTGTTCTGATTTAAATTGTTAAAATAACAAAACAGTACAAAAAAATAGAAATAGAAAAAAGTAAAAATTTAATTTCATTGCATTACAAAAAAAAAACCACTTAAATATATTTGTGGGCCCACCGGGCTATTCCCGGTATCCCGGTGGGCCAGTCCACCACTGCTCTATAACATTCTTCTGTATTGTAAAAAATAAAGTTACTTTACTCTTGAGTAAAATTGATATTTTTTGACAAACCTCGTATACGGCTTAAAAAAATTGATATCTGATGGTTGCATTTTAAGTTTTGGACCATGCACAACTTTTTATCAACAATAAATTTTTTCACAAAAGCAATAATGAAAAAGTTTTCAATATGATTCCAACTTAAGTAGACACACTGTATATATATGAGCACTAGAAGAATCTCGGATATATAATGTAGCTAAAATAAAATTTTAAAAATTTTAGTATTTAAAAAAAAAATAGAAAAACTGATATAGTATATTGTGAAGTATACCGCAGCTTTATCCGGGAAATATTTTTTTATTGTACGTTTACAGTTTATCAATCATTGTGTTTGTGTTTTTAAATCGTATTTATTTTCTTTGTACAAAAAATAAATATTATTTTTTTCAAATCTATTGTAATATTTGAAACTAGTTTCAAATATATATATATATATATATATATATATATATATATATATATATATATATACCGCGTGTTCGTTCGTCAAGTTCGTATGAGCGTTTAACATGTAATTTCGATAAATTGCGATATACTACTTTCTCGAGTAAAATTCGAAGAAATACTTAGAATACTTTTCGATAGTGCATAAAAGGTTCTATTATTTGGTTTTAGTTTTAATTTGCTAGCATGTGCCGTTTGGGCGCTAAAATTTTTTTTTTGTTTTTATTTTTTTTTTCTCAAAAACTATGAGGTGTAGGAAAATAAGAATGACATGGAAAAATGCGGAATAATGAGTACGATAATTGAGTGAAGAAACCATTATTCTACAATGCATCGTTTAGTAGAAAAAAATTAAAAACTGAATTTTTTTTCTACTAAACGATGCATTGTAGAATAATTGTTTTTTACTCAATTATCGTACTCATTATTCCGCATTTTTCCATGTCATTCTTATTTTCCTACACCTCATAGTTTTTGAGAAAAAAATAAAAACAAAAAAAAAAAAAAATTTTAGCGCCCAAACGGCACATGCTAGCAAATTAAAACTAAAACCAAATAATGGAACCTTTTATGCACTATCGAAAAGTATTCTAAGTATTTCTTCGAATTTTACTCGAGAAAGTAGTATATCGCAATTTATCGAAATTACATGTTAAACGCTCATACGAACTTGACGAACGAACACCCGGTATATATATATATATATATATATATATATATATATATATATATATATATAGTAACAAAATTTTTAAGATTTTTATCTTATAATATTGTTTCCGATAATATAGTGCAACAGTGAATTTGAAAATGTTAAAGTTTCTGCGTCTTATGTTATACTTGATAATTATTAAAGTAAGTACATATTTTAAGTTTTTAAATAAATTATACGAAATAATATATTATTTTGAACGTTAATATACAAAGCTTAGCTTCCAAACTATGTGAAATAATTGAAAGAAATAAATTATTATTCTAGTTTGTGTATTTTTACCACTTTCACTGCAAGGAAAAAGTGGTATAGCGTTTGGTACGGTGTCTGTAATAGATCTAGATCAGACGAATCCGAAATTAGTTTATGTGGGTGTCAAAATTTTGTGATCGTAACTCCTCCTAGACGGTTCAACCGATTTAAATGTAATTTTCAGAATAAATTTGCCTAATGCCCAAGATGGACATGAGGTTTTAACTTTTTCCAGTGATGCCAACTTTCCGAGAAAAAAATTACTAAAATTTTTAAAAATTTATTGTTTATCCGATTTTGATCAAATTTTCAGGAAAAACTCCCCTTGCTCCCATATAAATTACGTAATTTTAATCAAATACAGTGTTGCCAACCTTCGGAGGAAAAATTACTAAAGTTTTAAAAAATTAATTATGGCTATGTTATTTATTCGATTTTAATCAAATTTTCACAAAAGATTCTCTTAGCGTCTACATAAATCATATAGTTTTAGTAAAATACAGTGTTGCCAATTTTCCGAGTATTTATTTCCTATTTCTTAGTATTTATGTCAGTTAAGATGGTTCGGACATGTTGAGCGAATGCGTCTAATGAACGTTTGGTTAAAAAGATTTATTTGAATGATTGTGATGGTATACGTTTGTGTTGACGTCCGATGAGTAGTTGGAGTGGTATGATTGAGAGAGTGGCTTGCGTGAGCGAAAGGTTCCAAGTAGTAGGAATAAAAGAGCATGTATGAGAGAAATTATGAATATGGATGAAGCGAAAGTTGCTTGTTTGGATAGGAATGTTTGGAGGAGACTGATTGCGGAATGATGAAAAGAGTTTGGGCCACACCCTGTTGGGTACATGACGTGATTGTGTATGTATGTATGTATGTATATCAAAGTGGTCTATGTATGGGTTTACCCATATACTTCTAATCTTGTTTAATCCTATTGGAGTAAATTTTTAAATTGTTTACAGCAAATATATGGCGATAATATAGATTTAGCAGATATTTCGAAAATTGTGTCCTACAATAAAATCTGTCATGATGAATTTGAAATGGAAAAGGACCTTTTAGCGAAACCAGAATCGAGATGTGAAAAAGCTCAAATGAAATTGGTAATTACACATCGATTATTATTTTAATTACATTTGGCAAGTTATAGAAAAAATTTGGAAAAAATTTACAAGCATGGTTGGTGATTTTTATACACGATTTTCGAAAATAAAGCGTTTATTAATTATTTTTATGCATAGCAAAAGTTGGTGTTAGACAGTTAAGATGGTTCGGACATGTTGAGCGAATGTCTAATGAACGTTTACTGTTAAAAAGATTTATTTGAATGATTTTGATGGTATACGTTTGCAGGTGGACATCCGATGAGTAGTTGGAGTGGTATGATTGAGAGAGAGGCTTGCGTGAGCGAAAGTTTCCAAGTAGTAGGAATAAAAGAGCATGCTCTGAGAGGAATTATGAATGTGGATGTAGCGAAAGTTGCTTATTTGGATAAGAATGTTTGGAGGCGACTGATTTCGGAAAGATGAAAAGAGTTTGTGCCACACCCTTTTGGATACATGACGTGATTGTGTATGTATGTATTATGCAAATTACTCGTTTTGCGAGGTTCGACTGTATTTTGCTTTTTAAAAATATATAAAATGCAAAATATAATTTTGCAATCAAAATATGTTTTGATCATTTTATAAATTGTAAATTTTCTTCAAATTTATTTTACTCAACTCTGTCTCAATTTAGTGACCAATTTCTTTATTATTTTTTTAGATAACTAAAACCGAATTCCGAATTCGCAATGTATTTGAAGATATCAGTAAAATACTGTCCGAATCTAAGCAAAGATTGCAAAATTGCGGGGAAAATTGCGATAGAAAAACTATAAAAGATCAATCATTATCGAAAATCTACGAACAAGGATTGGATATAATGTATATTGGCGTAGAAGCTAAATCAATATTACGAACCAAACTGAAGCAATTGATTCCCGGATGTTTAGTCAATAAAAAATCACTCGCTTATTATTTACTATATTTTATTTTCGGCTGTTTAATAAAAAGTTATAAATGTATAAAGAATGATGATCTGATTTGTAATCAATCGATTAATTACTTGCATAAAAATGCTGTTTACAAATATGGCGGTATGTTTTTAGATGGTAACTACGATAAATTACTTTATTCGTAAAATATCTACAAAGTACTTTATTGTTATTGGCAGTTATAATTGAAATAGTTTTAATAAATCATAGTTTTGAATTTTTTATTTAAAATATTGTTATGTAGATTACTTGAGAATATATCATATATTTAATTATTCTAATTTATAGTTTTTTGTTTTGTTTTTTAATTGACTGTCTTTTCCCTAAAATTCAAGTAATTGTAATCTATAGAACTTATTTTTACCACTTTGATTGCAAGAAAAAGTGGTATAGCATTTGGTATATATACTTTCTATAGCCTCTAGATCAGACGAATACGAACTTAGTTTATTATGTGGGTGTATGGATGTGCGATTTTAATAAAATTTTCACGATAAATTTGTCTAGCACCCAAGATGGTAATGTGGTTTTATTTTTTTCCAGTGATGCCAACTTTCCGAGAAAAAAATTACTAAAATTTTACATTATATATCCGATTTTGTTTAAATTGTCAGAAAAGATTCCTTTAATATCCGCATAAATTGCGTTATTTTAATAAAATACAGTGTTGCCAACTTTCCGAGAAAAAAATTGATAAAATATTTAAAAATTCATTATGACCAAGTTATTTAATCAATTTTAATCAAATTTTCACGAAAGATTCTCCTAGTACCCGCATAAATTATGCAATTTTAACAAAATACAGTGTTGCCAACTTATTTTGAAAAAATTAACTAAAAATTTGAAAAATTGATTAAGGCTAAAAAATTATTTCTATTTCTTAGCAATTTATGTGACATTGTCAAAGTGGTCTATATATGGGTTAATCCATATACTTTTAATCTTGTTTAATATAATTTTTAGTTTTATTTTTGTGTATTTCTCTTAAAATTCCACCTTATTTCAAATTTTACTAAATAAACATTTGAATTTGGCACAAAAATGAAACCACAAATTTAAACATGATATTAAATTAATTTGGGATTTACTAACTCACGATTTAAAAATTCCAAATATACTTTATGAAACGCATATTAAATATTAAGTCGATAATCAAATATTATCAAAATAAATATCTACAATATGATTACGTAAATAAAAAAATTATATTATGTTCTTTGAGAAATATTTAATTAAAATAATAATTGCTTATTGAAAAACAAAGCAAAATTAATGATAATTTTAATTTAGAAGTTGATCAATTAACCTGCTGCATGAGGCTTGACTAAATAGTAATATATCCGTAATATAGATTCATTCCGAATCGAATACATTTGGCAATTCGAAAAACACACTGCAAGTGCAATTTATTAGGTAGGTATTACTTCTAAATCAACCTTTATTTGTAAAACACATATATTGATTGCACTATTTTCGCATTTGAAATATAATAATTACAATTGAAATTTGGCAATGATGTGTTGCAAATATTATCACTATTATTTATTTTTAGGAATTTTTCTTGTTCCTGCACAAGTAAGTTATATTGAAATATCAATAAATCGATAAAAAATGTTGTAGCAAAAGTTGGTGTTAGTCAGTTAAGATGGTTCGGACATGTTGAGCGAATGTGTCTAATGAACGTTTGGTTAAAAAGATTTATTTGAATGATTTTGATTGTATATGTATGCGTGGACGTCCGATGAGTAGTTGGAGTGGTATGATTGAGAGAGTGGCTTGCGTGAGCGAAAGTTTCCAAGTAGTAGGAATAAAAGAGCATGCTATGAGGGACGAATTATGACTGAGGATGAAGCGAAAGTTGATTGTTTGGACAAGAATGTTTGGAGGCGACTGATTTCGGGATGATAAAAAGAGTTTGTACCACACCCTTTTGGGTACATGGCGTGATTGTGTATGTATGTATGTATGTAATAAATCGATATTTCGATAAATTGATATATCGATAAATCGATAAATTGATATATCGATAAATCGATAAATTGATATATTGATAAATCGATATATTGATAAATCGATATATCAATATATTGATATATCGAGATCAAATATATATCGAATATTGAAAAATATATCGAGATTAAATATTTTTAACTTACAAAGAGGATATCATCAATCTTGAATATTGATAGATCAATATTATCGATATATCGATATTTTTTAAAATGTCAATAATTGATATATCGATATTTCAATATACCGATAATTCTTATTTCTAATATCAATTATCGATATATCGATAAATTTGGATTTTTTTGCAGGGAAACTAAAAGTCATAGGAACATGCGGTTTTTATGTTCAAATAGGTTGTTTTTTTGACTATAAAACTTATTTTTTAGTTCTCAGTCGAAATTGTTGCGAAAACTTTAAACGCGTTTTTCTCGAAATCACTTATTTTTTATTATAAAAGTGATTTCGGTTGAAGGGATCCAGCGTTTTACTTTGGACCAAAAGGTCAAAAAAAAAACTACAGAAAATTTATTGGAGCTTATACCTATTTCCAACAAATTTAGATCATATTTACTATTTTTAATCGCGGGTTGCACACTAAAAAATAGTGTCAAAAATGCTTTACTTTTTTTAAATGGCCGCCATTTTGTTAAATTTTAACTTTTTTTTATTAGTCATAAGCTCCAACAAATTTCGTCTAGTTTTTTGATCTTTTGATCCGAAGTAAATCGCTCGATCCGTTCAACTAGAATCACTTTTACAGTAAAAAGATAAGTGGTTTTGACTGAGAAATAAAAAAACCGTTTTATAGTCAAGAAAACAACCGAAAACAACATCAAAACCGCATGTTCTTAAAAGTTTTAGTTTCCCCGAAAAAAAATTGAAAAATTTATCTATTTTTAGTTATAATTTATTCATAAGATGTTTCAAAAACTAAACCAACCCACACTTCAGTTTAACGAGTGAAAACCTAACCTAACATACATACATACATACATACACAATCACACCATGTATCCAAAAGGGTGTGGCGCAAACTCTTTTTATCATTACGAAATCAGTCGCCTCCAAACATTCCTATCCAGCACAAGCAACTTTCGAACTTTTATCCACATTCATAATTCCTCTCTCATAGCATGCTCTATTATTCCTACTAATTGGAAACTTTCGCTCACCCTGTCAATCATACCACTTCAACTACTCATCGGACTGATCCACTGGACAAACGTATACCATCAAAATCATTCAAATAAATCTTTTTAACAGCAATCGTTCATTAGACGCATTCGCTCAACATGTCCGAACCATCTTAACTAACTAACACCAACCAATATATAAGGTTTGATTTCGGAATACACTAATAACAAAAAAAAAACTATTATAATTTGAATTTTCTAGGGTTTAATCGAGCTATTTATGTCACCGTACAAAGTGGAACTAAGAAAGCGCTTCAAACTGAATGACGAATTACTGACAAATTTCGAAACTTGTCTCACGGGTTATAAGGATTATTATAGATCAGTGCCCGAGCCCAAAAATGAATGTGACGAAACACATTTAACTATCGTAGGTATATATATATATATATATATATATATATATATATATATATATATATATATATATATATATTAGAGTGTATGTAAAAAAATTATCCAAATTTTTTTACATCGAGAAAGCATCAGAAATAATATTTTGTGCTTGTTTTTACGAAAGTAACAAAGAAATTGTCGGAAAACGTGTGTATATACATTATATCGTTTATATCGCGTATATATTAACACGCGTTTTTCTAAAATTTCAGTTGTGTAAAGGAACCTGTTATTTTTGTAACAAGATTAGAAGTATATGGGTAAACCCATTTATAGACCATTTTGACATTTCTGGGAGAGTCGGCAACACAATATCTTTAATAAAATTATAATTTATGTCGGCACTAGGAGAAACTTTCCTGAAAATTTGATCAAAATCGAATAAATAATGTAGTCACAATGAATTTAAAAAAAAAATGTGATT
Source organism: Clivina fossor (assembly GCA_963966155.1). Classification (NCBI taxonomy): domain Eukaryota; kingdom Metazoa; phylum Arthropoda; class Insecta; order Coleoptera; family Carabidae; genus Clivina; species Clivina fossor. The sequence continues at coordinate 39,433,897 of OZ014551.1, forward strand.
TTTGTCTCGATAAGATGGCAACACTGTATTTTGTTAGAATTACGTAAATTATATGAATACTAGGAGAATCTTTTGTGAAAATTTGAGTAAAATCGGTTAAATAACATGCCCATAAATTTTTTTTTTTAATTTTAGTAATTTTTTTCTCGGAAAGTTAGCAACACTGGATATTAATAACATTATATTATTAATAGGATCATTAGGGAAATCTTTTCTGAAAATTTCATTAAAATCGGTTGAACCGTCTAGGAGGAGTTACGGCCACAAAATTTTGACTTACGACCGAGCGAGCTGACAACGCACATCCATATACCCACATAAACTAAGTTCGCGGATTCGTCTGATCTAGAGACTATATGAAGGATTTCTATACAATTTTGTTTTTAAAAATGTTACAGACACCGTACCAAACGCTATACCACTTTTCCTGGCAGTCAAAGTGGTAACAAGCAAAAATTATTATTTCTGATGCTTTCTCGACGTAAAAATATCGATTTTAGCCTTACTAAAAAAAAATATATTTTTTTTAAGGACACCCTAATATTATATATATATATATATATATATATATACAGTGGCGCAGCCAGAAATTTGTCATAAGGTGTTACTAATTTTAATCAATAAAGATAATACTATAATTTGTATAAAAAATAAAGAGCAATAAAAATTATTTTTATAAAAATGAAAGTAAAATAACATATTTCATATTTCACATACGTATGTTTTTTGTCGTTCAGGTTCTTGGGGGGGGGGGGTCAAACCCACCCCCTCTAACACCCCCTTGGCTACGCCACTGTATTTATAAGAGTATAGCACAAAAATTTTTCACTTCATATTTCTATACATTCCAGATGAACAACTCAACAACTACACTCCTCAATTATTTATCCGTTTTAAAAGATTCAACTAGAGATATTTTCGAAACAAACCTGAACAATTGTTATCTACTACGATGTGAAAACTATTTATATCGAAAAACACTAAACGAAATACACAATGCCTACATGAAAATCTCTCCGGAATTACTAAATATCGAACAAAGGACCAAAACATCTATAATGAATTCTGGATGTGGATTAGATAAGGAAAAAGCTGGATATCAATTGTATCTATTTATCTATGATTGTCTATTTCATAAGATTGCTTGCTTAGAATTTCGGGAGATTGATGACATAAGAAAATGTTTAGAAATACCGCATACGTTTAATGTTATTGTATCCGATGTTATAACACAGATTAATGGATATTTAATACCACAATTAAATATTCCTGATTATGTTTAAATATATATACAGGTTGGTCCAGAATTATGTATCGTAATAGCTAGAGCTGATAGTACGTTCAAAAATAAGGGTACCTTTATATGTAGACTTTTTTCCAAAACTCAAAAATAAGGGAGATACAACCCTGTAAACCATTTTTCAACACTTTAATCAAACTTAATAAAAACTTACAACTTTCAAAAGAATCATACAATACTAATATTAATTAGTCACCAAAATAATGTTTTACAGCAGATGTTCAAAATGTCCTCCATTTTGTTGTATACACAATCGAATTTTTCTTCTTTTTTGCGTAGAATAGTCTGGAAAATCATGTTTTTAAGAATTGTGTTTAAATAATTGCAAATTTAAAAAAATATGACGTAATAACTCACACACGTACCGCCCAAAACTACCCCTTAATTATATGGGATGGAATAAGTGGTAACATAAATTTAATTCTTCTAATGTCATATACTCACCCCTAAAATATGAACCCGTTATTCAAAAGCATCTGGAAGATATTAAAAAAAAATGGTTTTTATTTCACCCCTTTACTGGGTTGTATCTCCCTTATTATTGAGTTTTGGAAAAAAGTCTATATAAAAAGATACACTTATTTTTGAACGTACTATCAGCTCTAGCAATTACGGTACATAATTCTGGACCAGCCTATATATATATATATACAATTGTAAATGTAAACAATTAATTTTTATAGGTGCAATTCATTCAAAGTTTGCCAGTGTCTTAAGGGGGAGAACCACCCTGAAATATTCAAAAACATCTTTTTTTTTACATTTTTCGAAAGCTTATAGTGTGTAGAATATTTGACTAAATTGGTGTTCCAAAATTAAAACCGGTTGCGGAGTTACAGCGATTTTTATAAAGTCGTATCAGGTTCAACCGATAGATATCTTAAACTTTAAAAGCGCTTTCTCGAAACCACGTCCATTCTCGAACCTATAAGTCCAATTGACTTGATTTTTTACCTATAAAAAGAAAATTAAATTCTTTAGGATGTAGAGTGGGATATTCTTGATATATTTACTTTTTTTCGATTTTTTATGTTTTTCAAAATTTATTTTTTTACATAAAAAAAACACCTTTTTTCCAAAATCCTGCCATTTTAGTAATTTGGTAAATTTCAAAATAATCCTACTCTACATCCTAGATTTTTACCACTTTGACTGCAAGAAAAAGTGGTATAGCATTTGGTACGGTCTGTAACATTTTCAAAAAAAAAAAAATTTGTATAGAAATCCTTCATATATCAGACGAATTCGAACTTAGTTTATGTTAGGGTGTATGGATGTGCGTCGTCAGCTCGCTCGCTCGCTCGGTCGTCAGTCAAAATTTTGTGATCGCAATTCATCCTAGTCGGTCCAACCGATTAATAAAATTTTCAAGGATAAATTTGTCTAGTACCCAAGATTATTAATATCCAGAAAAAAATTACTAGTTTTTAAAAATTTATTATGGCCATGTTATTTAACCGATTTTACTCATTTTTTCACAAAAGATTCTCCTAGTATTCATATAATTTATGTAATTTTAACAAAATACAGTGTTGCCATCTTTCCGAGAAAAAAATTACTAAAATTTTTAAAAATTTATTATAACCACTTTATTTAACTGATTTTAATAAAAATTTTGTAAAAGATTCTCCTAGTGCCTAAATAAATTATGCCATTTTAACAAAATACAGTGTTGCCAACTTATCGAAAAAAAAATTACAAAATTTAAAAAAAATTTATTGTGGCTACATTATTTATTCGATTTTGATCAAATTTCCCGAAAAGTTTCTCCTAGTGCCGACATAAATTATAATTTCAATAAAAATATTGTGTTACCAACTTTCCGAGAAATGTCAAAGTGGTCTATATATATGGGTTTAGTTTACTTTTGGGCAGAGTAATCAAAACTGTTTTTCTATGTTTGAGTGCTGCGTGGGAGTCTGGACAAAGGATCAACATTTTTTAAACACTGGTACCACCAATTTGATTAGAGCTTTTCTAAAGTTTAGACTAAATAAAGCTCTAAAACACATAAAAACCACGGAACATGTTCTTAATTCTGTCTACCCGAAAAAAAATCCCCAAACTATCTATTTTCAGAGTGGTGTCCTCCCTTAAATTAATTACATAATACTGTTTTAAACGATTTACAATATAATTAATAATATATATGAGTGTATTACTACATAGATTTCAATAAAACTATTTAGAATTTGAGATATGTTTTTGTTTATAAAGTTCCAAAAAAAAATTTGACGTTTCGATATACTCTACGTATATCATCATCATAATTACATAATACTATTTTAAACGACATTACAATATAATTAATACTACTAATATATATGAGTGTATTACTACATAGATTTCAATAAAACTATTTAGAATTTGAGATATGTTTTTGTCTATAATGTTACAAAAAAAAATCGACGTTTCGATATACTCTACGTATATCATATTCAGAAACAAATATAGGGTTGGTGTATAATTATCAGGTGTTGTTTAAACAATATTGATTATGGAAAAAAAAACAATAACATTTTAAAATGATTATTCCGGAGCGTAGTCACCCAAACTACTTTCCATTTATTTGGAAATGGTTAATTTCGCAAAATTTTTATTAAAAAAAGTAAACAAAACACAAAAACAACCAATAAATACAAGTGACATATAATAAATAAACAGAAGAACATAGAAACAAGTTACTAGTTAACAAAATACAAGAAACTAGATGATAAAATTTATATCATTTTCCTAATTAAAGCAAGCCGAATGTTATTGAATTGATTATATTTGTTTTGCCACTTTGACTGCAAGGAAAAGTGGTATAGCGTTTGGTACGGTGTCTGCAACATTTTTAAAAAATAAAAAAAATTGTTTAGAAATTCTTCATAGAGCCTCTAGATCAGACGAATCCGAACTTAGCCTATGTGGGTGTATAGATGTGCGTCGTCAGCTCGCTCAAAATTTTGTGATCGCAACTCCTCCTAGACGGTTCAACCAATTTTAATGAAATTTTCAGGATAAATTTGTCTAGTGCCCAAGATGGTCATGTGGTTTTATTTTTATCCAGTAATGCCAACTTTCCGAGAGAAAAAATTACTAAAGTTTTTAAAAATTCATATTGGCTACATTATTTATCCGATTTTGATTAAATTTTCAGAAAAGATTTCCCTAATGCTCCCATTAATTATATAATTTTATTAATATCCAGCGTTGCCATCTTTCCGAGAAAAAATTACTAAAGTTTTTAAAAATTTATTATGGCCGTGTTATTTAACCGATTTTACTCAAATTTTCACAAAATATTCTTCTAGTATTCATATAATTTACGTAATTTTAACAAAATACAGTGTTGGCAACTTATCGAGAAAAAAAATCACAAATTTTTTTAAAAATTTATTGTAGCTACAAAATTTATTTGATTTCGATCAAATTTTCTGAAAAGTTTCTCCTAGTGTCCACATAAATTATAATTTTATTAAAGATATTGTGTTGCCAACTTTCCGAGAAATGTCAAAGTGGTCTATACATGGGTTTACCCATATACTTCTAATCTTGTTCTTTATAATTTTCGATTGTTTCTCTTACCAATCTGGTGTTAATATTGATTGGGTCCAGGGCCGGATTTAGAGCTATTTGAGCCTAAGCTATTTGAGATATGGGGCCCTTCATAAGTCAGTGACAAATATAAATATCGGATACCTTGAAGGTTAAATTGAAATACAATTAAGAAGTATATTGATGTTGAAATAATAAATCTTTAACTTAAAATCATTTTTAGTCATAACACACTTAAAAATGCAAATTCTGGTAAAAAGATTCAAAAGTTCTTTGAGTTGGGACAAATAATGCTACAGTATATTTATATACTTATACTTATACTTATATATTTATATACGACACTTGCTCACTCGGAAAATATTTTTTTTTGGGCCCCCAAGAAAGTGGGGGCCCCAAACTATAGCTTGTGTATCTTATACGTAAATTTCTTCGAATTTCTGGATATCTATGTTCTGTCAATCTAGTAGAAACAGTTTTATCTATCTATCCATATTTATATTAATTAAGAAATTATTAACATATGTGGGAACTTTTGCTAGAAATGTAAAAGTTTTCAAAGAAGCCCGTTTGAGTATATACTGGGTGTCCCATTTTAATGTTTCCAGGGCAATTTCTCGAAATGAGTACATCTGACAAAAAAATGTTACGAATAAAAAGTAAATGGTTTTGAGGGGGACATCTGATGCAGGGACCCTTGCTATCCTTGGACCCCCAGGGGAGCGGGAACGGGGGGCAACTTTGAAATCTTAAATGGAACCCCCTATTTTTTATTGCAGATTCGGATAGACCATGAAAAAGTATGTAAATTTTATTTAATTATTTTTTTTTTATCTTTGATGGATGGCGCTGCAAACAGCATTTTTTTTCTCAGTTTATCAGTCTTCAATTTGAAAAAAAAGTTGTAACTAATTACGATATTCAAGTTCTTTTCAGTTCTTTGGAAAGAGGGGGGGGGGGCAAAGGTCACTGAATCAGATATCCTCTCAAAACCATTAACTTAAAGTTATGCCCCTCGAAACCATTAACTTAAAGTTAATGGTTTCGAAGGGGATATCTGATGCAGTGACCCTTGCCCCCCCTCCACCCACAAAACTAAATTGCAGAAAACAAATATTTGAGATAAAATTAATTGCTCTATCATGTTTGTTACATATTTAACTAAATAATTTTTTTTTTTAAATAGATAAATAGTCTAAATATAAAAGGTTGACGATGATTAAAATCCTTCAACAGGTGTCTAGATTTTAAATGATTAAAATGTTAGATTAATTATAAATACAGAGCCGGAGTGAAAGAAAAAGTGGCTAAGCGCTAAGAGAATCTTTTGTGAACATTTGATTAAAATAGGTTTAGTAAAGTGGCCATAATGAATTTTTGCAATTTTAGTTATTTTTTTCTCAGAAAGTTTGCAAGACTGTATTTTGCTAAAATTACATAATTTATTTGGGCACCAGGAGAATCTTTTGTAAAATTTGATTGAAATCGGTTAAATAAAGTTATCATATTAAATTTTAAAAATTTTAGTAATTTTTTTCTCGGAAAGTTGGCAACACTGTATTTAATTAAAATTACGTAATTTATGTGGGCACTATGAAAATCTTTTCTGAAAATTTGATCAAAATCGGATAAATAATGTAGCAACAATTAATTTTTAAAAACTTTAGTAATTTTTTTCTCGGAAAGTTGGCATTACTGCAAAAAATAAAACCAAATGACCTTCTTGGGTACTAGATAAATTTATCCTGAAAATTTTATTAAAATCGATTAAACCATCTAGGAGGAGTTGCGATCACAAAATTTTGATTAACGACCGAGTGAGCTAACGACGCGCGTCATCTAGAGGCTATATAAAGGATTTCTATAAATTTTTTTTTTTAATGTTGCAGATACCGTAGCAAACGCTATACCACTTTTTCCTTGCAGTCAAAGTGGTATTAACTATAGATGGTAATTATTTATTTTTAAATTTAATAAAGTTTTTTTTTATATTCACGTTATTTGTAGATAATTTTTTTTTCCTGATGAAAAAGCCCTTTTTATTTTAATATAATAAGTTCTATGCTAAATACTTTTTTAAAAATCATACAGAAAATAATCAGTCTTGGTCTGAATATTCATCTATTTATAGAATTTACACAAGTGATTACATCGAAATTATATAAATATTTATAAAAATAAACATACAAAGTTGTTCAAATAATAAATTCATGTTCATCAGATAATTATTACATCAAAGAAAAAACACTGCTTCTCAACCAAACGGAAATTTAATTAATTTGCTAAGACATTGTAAGTTTTAAGTAGTTAAAATAAAAATAAAAAAACTTGTAAAGTCTTGTTTATTTATAATTAAATTTCGACATCATCCGAAAAAAATATATACAAATAACATAAATAAAACAAAATACAGATGTCTAGATTAGAAAATTTTAGGAAACCAGATTTGATTTAAATCTTTATATTGATTGTTGTAAAATCAGCTGTTAATATTATTCGATCTAGCAATTATTACCACTTCGACTGCAAAAAAAAATGTATAGAAATCTTTCGTATAGCCTCTAGATGACGAATCTGAACTTAGTTTATGTGGGTGTATAGATGTGCGTCGTTAGTCAACATTTTGTGATCGCAACTCCTCCTAGACGAGGTTCAACCGATTTTAATGAAATTTTCAGGATAAATTTGTCAAATGCCCAAGATGGTCATGTGGTTTTATTTTTGGTATAGTTATAGAACAGCCTCCCGTTTTTGCGGTAGGCACGCGAGTTGAAAAACCAGCGACTGTCAAACTATTCGACATGACAAAATATGATTTTAAATGTGTCTTAACGGTCTTTAAAAAACAAACTCCTACCTGAAACCTACCTACCAAACCTACCCTAACCTACCGGACTTCTTAACGGTCTTTAAAAAACAAACTCCTACCTGAAACCTACCTACCAAACCTACCCTAACCTACCGGACTTCTTAACGGTCTTTAAAAAACAAACTCCTACCTGAAACCTACCTACCAAACCTACCCTAACCTACCGGACTTCTTAACATAACATAACAAAAGGAAAATTACTAATGAAACACTTTGAGGTTCACTGGTTTTTATACACCAAATATGGGCGTTCCGATGCTCACGCATGCGCAAATCTGACTTTTTTAAAATTTGTGAAACGGGAGGCTATTCTGAAGTTCAGCCTTATTTTTTTCTAATTTTCCCAGAAAAAAATTACTAAAGTTTTTAAAAATTTATTTTGACTACATTGTTTATCCGATTCTGATCAAATTTTCAGAAAAGATTCCCCTAGCGCCCACATAAATTACATAATTAATATTAAAAAAATTACTAAAATTTTTAAAATTTATTATGGCCACATTATTTATTCGATTTTAATCAAATATTTACAGAAAATACCCCTAAAGTCTACATAAATTATATAATTTTAGTACAATACTTTCCGAGAAAAAAATTACTAAATTTTTAATAATTTATTACAGCCATGTTAGTTAACCGATATTACTGAAATTTTCACAAAGGATCTTCCTACTATCCATAGAAATTACATAATTTTAACAAAATACAGTGTTGCCAACTTTCCGAGAAAAAATTACATAATTTTCAATAATTCATTATGACCATGTTATTTAACCAAATGTTTGACAAGATATACTCCTAGTGTCCACATAAATTATGTAATTTTAACAAAATACAATGTTGCTAATTTCCGAGAAAAAATTACTAAATTTTTAAAAATTCAACTTTAACCGATTTTAATCAAATTTTCATAAAAGATTCTCTGGTGTCGTGCCAGTTGCGTACGTGCCAGTTGCGTACAATCATTATTTAATTCCATTTGCGTACAAATAAGGGTCGGGTCAAACCCAGGTAGTGAAGCTAGTTAGGCCGAGTGCCAGATGCGTACAGCCCTTACATGAACTATATAATTTTAGTAAAATACAGTGTTGCCAATTTTCCTAGCATTTATGTGATAATGTCAAAGTGGTCCATATATATGGGTTTACCCATATCTAATCTTGTTAAAGTAAAATTTTACTACAATTTATTTGTAATTTCGTTAATTTTTTTTTACAGTATATGTAATATATCTTAGTTGACCTTCAAAAAAAAAAAAATATATTAATACTACTGATACGACACTGATAAAATAGATAAAGAGATAAATATACTCGTTAAATAATTGAACCTAACCTACAAACACACGTTTACTTAATTTAGTAGTGCAGATTAAATTGAATTGTTCAGACGTGTACACTTATATCAACCGAAAATATTGACCAAAAAATTAAAATGCGACAATTACATTTTCTAGTGTTACTAGTGTTAGTGTTTAGTGACCAAAATGTTCTTGGCGCACGTATTCTGGGCGTATTTCCACCTCCAGCACCAAGTCATTACATCCTGGGGAGTCGTCTGATGAAGGAATTAGCAGCACGAGGTCATCAGGTGACCATGATTAGTTCGTTTGGTGAAAAGAAACCACTGCCAAATTATAGGGATATTGTACTTATTGGGTTCAAAGAGCAACAGGAAAGTTAGTATTTATTATAAAGTTGAAAGAAAATTAAAAACAAGATTAGAAGTAGATGTGGGTTAACCCATATACAGTGTGTAAAGTGATGAGGTTTCCCTATAGAGAAAAAAAATTTAATATGAGTTTTATAAGAAAAATTTATTTTTTATAAAAAAATTTGTTTGTATCAAAACACTTTATAGTCAAAGAAAAATCCAGTAATCACTTAAGATTAGATCAATAACTTGATATTATGTCGAGTTGTTGATTTTAAATATGACTAATTGTAAGTCCGAATATTACATCAGTATATATATATATATATATATATATATATATATATATATATATATATATATATATATATATATATAGACCACTTTAACATTTCTCGGAAAATTGGCAAGACTGTATTTTAATAATATTATAATTTATGTGGACACTAGAAAAAACTTTGAAGAAAATTTCTGCAAAATCGACTGAATAATGTAGCCACAATAATTTTTTAAAAAAATTGTGATTTTTTTCCTCTCGATAAGTTGACAACACTGTATTTTGTTAAAATTGCATAATTTATAATAAATTTTTTAGAAAATTAGTAATCTTTTTCTCGGAAAGTTGGCATCACTGAGAAAAATAAAACAACATGACCCTATCTTGGGTACTAGACAAATTTATCCTAAAAATTTCATTAAAATCGGTTGAACCGTTTAGGAGGAGTTGCGATCAAAAAATTTTAACTAGCGAGCGAGTGAGCGAGCTGACGACGCACACACATACACCCACATAAACTAAGTTCGGATTCGTCTAATCTCAAGACTATTAGAAGGATTTCTATACAAATTTTTTTGTTTTTGAAAATATTAGAGACACCGTACCAAACGCTATACCACTTTTTCCTTGCAATCAAAGTGATAATCAAAATATAAATCAATATTAGCTTAAATTCTATAGAAAAAGAGAAGTACCATTTATTAATTTTCAATAATTTTCCTGCTAAATCAGTATGAGTTACCTAGTTATTATATAGCCAATTTTTTCTCTATTTTACTGAATTTTTTAATTTTTTTTTAGCAAATTTTGAAAATAAGTTAAAACAAGTCAAAAATTAAAAAAAATCAGTTTTTAATTTTTTTTCTTCTAAATAATCCATCCTAGAAGTGCTCTTATAGAATAAATTTTGTTGACTTGAAATTTTGTATTTAAACTAAAAAAATGCAATAAATGGTACTTCTCTTTTTTCATGTTATCATAATTTAGGGATATTCTGTACATTTAATTCCCAGATTTTCTGATAGTAAACTTAATTATTCAACAAGCAGAACTTTTTATAAAAAATGACTTTTTCTCGTAAAATCAATAATAAAAATTTTATCACACTGTATATCGTAAGACATATAAAACAAGATTAGAAGTATATGGGTAAACCCATATATAGACCACTTTGCCATTTCTTGGAAAGTTGCCAACACAATATCTTTAATAAAATTATAATTTATGTGGGCACGAGGAAAAACTTTCCTGAAAATTTGATCAAAGTCGAATAAATGATGTAGCCACAATGAATTTTAAAAAAAAAATTGTGTTTTTTTTTCTCGATAAGTTGGCAACACTGTATTTTGTTAAAATTGTATAATTTATTTAGGCACTAGAAGTATTTTTTATGAAAATTTGATCAAAATCGGATAAATAATGTAACCAATATGAATTTTTAAAAACTTTGAAAATTTCATTAAAATCGGTTGAACCGTCTAAGAGGAATTGCGGCCACAAAATTTTGACTTACGACCGAGCGAGCTGACGACACACACACATACACCCACATAAACTAAGTTCAGATTCGTCATCTAGGGACTATATGAAAGATTTCTATACACAATTTTTTTTTTTAATATTACAGAGATCGTACCAAACACTATACCACTTTTTCCTTGCAGTCAAAGTGGTAAAAAATCATATATGTTTAAGTTAGATAGTTTTCCAGGTTAATAATAATTTACTAATTTCATTTTTTCCTCAGCAAACATGAAATTCATGATGTCTAACATCACAACTATGGTAGATTCATCACCAGTCACCCAATTCATCACCATGTTATCGATTATCCAAACGCTGGGCGAAGCCCTAACACATCCGAATGTCGAAGCACTCATCAATAATCCCGATGAGAAATTCGATCTCGTCATTATGGAAGCGTTCCTAAACGAGGCACATACGTATTTCGCTGATAGATTCGACTGTCCACTGATTATATTTAGCACGGTCGGTTCCAGTTTCATTGTGAATCATTACGTTAAGAACACGGAACCTAGTTCTTATGTATTTCGTTTTATGACAGGTAAATTATACTCACACATATATAGGTTTACCATACCTATCTTAACCTAACCTAACCTAACCTAACCTAACACTTAATTGTTATTTTTTTATTGAAACAGAAAACCTAGATAGCAGAGCTAGGCAAAATACTCGGAGAAAGTAATTAATTACAATTACTAATTACTCGGGTAAAAAGTAATTTAAATACTTTAAAAATAATTACTGCTAATAATAATAATAATAATAATTACTTTTGTAACTTAACAAGATATTTTAAATACTTTTCAATAACTTTTTTAAAAGAAGTATACATTGTTACATTAAAAAACAAGATTAGAAGTAGATATGGTTAAACCCATATATAGACCACTATGACATTTCTCGGAAAGTTGGCAACACTGTATTTCAATAATATTATAATTTATATGGGCACTAGAAGAAACTTTTCTGAAAATTTAATCAAATCGAAAAAATAATATAGCCACAATGAATTTTTAAAAAATTTTTTCAAAAAAAAAATTTTTGCTTTTTTTAGCCAAATTATAAATACGAAAAAATTAACAAAAATATATATTATTTTACATAGGATATTATATCTCGGGTATTTTTTCGGTACCTTTAAGATTGTTTTTGTAGAAAATAGAGCCAGTTAAATAGTATACTATTTTTTATTTTATATAAATCAATTAGTAATATTAAATTAATTATTGAATTATTAATTCAACATTCATTATGTAATTTTCAGAACAATCAGTTACAATAAATAAGTTGTATTAAATGAATAAATTCAATATTGAACATGTTTTGTATTTGAGCTACCTGTCTGAACATAGCAATTAGAACCGTGTGAACTAACGTTAATAGACAAATATTATGAATGCAGTTTGGACAGTTTGATGATGACAATATTTGCCGAAACTGCAGTCACAATATTTGTATATTAAAGTGAAATTTATCAAAGTTAAACAAGGCTTTTTATTTTATTGCTAATTTTTGTTTTAACTACACTATAAAGAAAAATTACAATAATTATTATTAGACACTTTGTTCTCAACCGAAATTTGTATCAGAATGTATTTTTACAATCATCTTTTTTTTTTAATTTAAAATTACAATTCAAAAATGTAATACATTTTGATATTATTTGTGCTAATTGTAAATTTACGTAAATACATATAATATTCCCATTTTCTAATAATGTAATATATGTATATATACCGGGTGTTCGTTCGTTTAGTTCGTATGGGCGTTTAACATGCAATTTCGATAATTTGTAATGTACTACTTTCTCGAGTAAAATTCGTAAAAATACTTTGAATAATTTTCGATAGGGCTTCAAAAGTTCTATAATTTAGTTTTAGTTTTAATTTGCTAGCATGTGCCGTTCGGGCACTAAATTTTTTTTTTTTGATTTTTTGGTTTTTATTTTTTCCTCAAAAACTATGAGGTGTAGGAAAATAAGCATGATATGGAAAAATGCGGAATAATGAGTGCTATAATTGAGTGAAGAAACCATTATTCTAGGTTGCATCGTTTAGTAGAAAAAAATTAAAAACTAAATTTTTGAAAATTTGACAAAGGGGGACCCTTGGGATTTTTTCAAAATAAGACTTTTTTCAAAATTTGCTCAAAAAAATCTGAAAAAATTCAATAAAATAAAAATTTTTTTTTGCTCCCTTTAAAAAAACTTCATTAAAAAAGAAATTTTTTGAACCAAGTTAAAAACGAAACTGGTTAATATCAATGTTTTTTAGGAGGTGCGTAAAAAAAATTTTTTTTTTGTGGACCACCCTATATATATATATATATATATATATATATATATATATATATATATAAATTAAAAATTTCACGACTAGACGATATTATATTGTAAAATGTTTTAACGGGAAGATAGTCAATGGTTAGATGTTAAAATCATTACAGAGCTCAAGTCGCGAACATAATCACTAATTTTTACCATAATAACAATAACAAAAACAACAGTTATTTAGTGCAGTTATACAAAAAAACAAAAAGTTTTCTTAAAGAACACGAGGAATTAGTAGTTACAAAATCTGACAAAGGAAACACGACAGTAATTATGGATAGAACAGCGTACATAGAATCAGCAACATCTATTATTTCAGATACAAGTTCTTACAAAAAGCTTAACCAAGATCCTACAAACTCAATACAACAAAAAGCAAACAAATATGTTAAACTACTACATGACAATCACTACATTACAGAAGTGGAAGCTAAGAAAATGAAAATTTATAATGGTACGGGGTCAAAATTCTATGGTTTACCTAAAATACACAAATTAGACAACACATCAGTAGTTTAAATACGCCTAATAGCAAAATAACCATTTTTATCAAGAATATCCTGACCAGAGCGTACAATAGTGACAATGATTACTACATAAGGAATTCCACAGAATTTACTAACTTCATACAAAACAAAAAACTTCCAAGCAACCACGTGTTAGTGAGTTTCGATGTAGTATCACTATTTAGTAATATTTCTCAAGAACTTGTTATAGAAGTGCTAACCAAAACATGGAATAACATTGAAACACATACGAATCTTCCTAAACAGCTGTTCCTAGAACTGATAAAATTTATTTTTGATACCACTGTTTTTAGTTTTAATGATGTTTATTACAAACAAACGTTTGCGTTACCCATGGGTTCTAGTATTAGCCCTATTCTCGCACAATATGTCTTAGATCACGTATTAGACAACTGCATTCCTGCCTTTAAAACGAAACCGGTTTTTATTAAGAAATATGTTGATGATATAATTTGCGCTATACCTTCGAACGAAGTAGACAGTTCTTTGAATATTCTCAACAAATTTAATAAACATATACAATTCACTGTGGAACAAGAAAATAATTATTCTATTCCTTTTCTTGACATATTACTCACCAGAAACCAAGACAATATTGTCACAACCAATTGGTATTCAAAACCGTTAGCTGCAGGAAGAATTATCCATGCAAAATCTAATCACCAAAAACATATAAAAACTAACACAATTTTAGGATTAAAAAAGAGAATGATTAATCTATCACATGTGTCTAACAGAAACAAAAATTTATTGACATTCAAAAAAATGCTAATTGATAATGGTTATTCCAACAAGGAGATAAATAGATTGCTTTATTCTAGTCCAAACATCTGTGACAGAAAAATAATTCCTGATTGGCTGTTTACAGAAAAAGAAATAATAGAACATAATAAAACCATATGCTCACTACCTAATGTCCCAGGAATAACTGACAACATTATTAACATCTTGAAAATGAAAACCGATGACATGAAAATAGTTAAACACAACGCACTAACAATAAAAGCTACGTTCACAAGACTTAAAGATAGTGACCCCAAAGAAAAAAGATCTAATATAATTTACAATATTCCTTGTAAAGACTGTGAATTGAATTACATTGGCAACACAGGCAGATTATTGAAAGACAGACTGACACAACATAAATCGGACAACAGATTGAAACCTGGCTCAACTGCATTATCGATCCATGTTAAAAATACAAAACATAATGTTGATTATGAAAACAGCAGTATTTTAGATACTGAAAAAAATAATTTAAAAAGATCGATATTAGAAACGATCTACATAAAATCGAACAATATAAAAACTATCAACAAACGTGCAGATACGCAAAATTTAAGTGTGACTTATGATTTTTTGATACAAAAATACATAAAACAAAAAATAAAATAGTTGATCACTTGATAAAAATTTATAGGTTATGTTGTTGTTTATCATTTAAATCAATTAAATAATTCTGTCAAAATCAAGTTTCACCCAACATATTTTAAATTTACAATAGATGGCAACACATACCAAAAAATGCAACAAAATTCTCAAATTCATACTGTTCAAAATTAGCGCTAATTATTGTTACAACTTGTGTTACTATGTCTCATTTTGTGTTTTTTTCTCGAATGTTCGAAAAAATTTTTAATATTTTATACAGAGTTTTAAATATCAACTAAAAAATTTTATTTTATTATTTATTATTTATTTATTATTTTATTATTTTGACAACTTTTTGTGTTACATCTTATTAGTATTAAACATTAGTTTGTTAAGTTTAAATTATATTTGAATTTATGTTTCCGTACAATCTATGATTGCTGTACCATTTATGTTTAAATTAATGTTTCTTCAATTTCTAACAAGAACATGTAAGTTACAATACTTATTATTATCAAAACTATTGTAATGTATAACCAGTTTTATTGAATATAATAAAAATATTCCAGGTCCTGAAGAAGGTGTAAAATAACACCGAAAGCTTGGCAATTGAATCTTAAATGAGAATTTGATTTTAATATCTAACCATTGACTATCTTCCCGTTAAAACATTTTACTATATATATATATATATATATATATATATATATATATATACCGGGTGTAGAAATGAAATGTGAACCATAGGGATTTTAATGTTATTTTTTAAATACGGCTGTATCTCTTTCCCTATTGACTTTAGAGCAAATATTTAAATACAAAACTTGTTCAAAATGTGAAAATGCATGGTATAAAGTCAATTTTCTTACATAAATATTAATATTTTACGATATACAGGGTTAACCACTAAAAAATGAGTTATAACATTGGGAAACGGGAATGGTATCGAAAAATGCGGAATAATGAGTTCTATAATTCGGTGAAAAAATAATTGTTCTACGATACTTCGTTTAGGAGAAAAAAATTAAAAACTGATTTTTGAAAAATTTCGTAAGGGGGTACCCCTGTGTTTTGTTTTAAAAAAAAAAAGATTTTGGATATTTTAACACTGGCTTTCGTTGTCTACTTTTTTATCCTACTCTTTGTACCAGACACTTTTTTTTCCTGTTTTTCTTTAATTTTTTATTCACCTTTTTCTGATTTTTCGAAAAGTTGATAAGGGGGGACCATTGGCATTTTTTTCGAAAATCAGTTTTTAATTTTTTTCTCCTAAACGAAGTATCGTAGAACAATGATTTTTTCACCGAATTATAGAACTCATTATTCCGCATTTTTCGATACCATTCCCGTTTCTCAATGTTATAACTCATTTTTTAGTGGTTAACCCTGTATATCGTAAAATATTAATATTTATGTAAGAAAATTGACTTCATACCATGCATTTTCACATTTTGAACAAGTTTTGTATTTAAATATTTGCTCTAAAGTCAATAGGGAAAGAGATACAGCCGTATTTAAAAAATAACATTGAAATCCCTATGGTTCACATTTCATTTCTACACCCGGTATATATATATATATATATAAAATAATTTTCATTTGACATGCGTAGGTGAATCAAAAGACATATCATTTTGGAATCGGCTGACCAATTTCCTCATCACAAGTGCAATTGAGGGATTGCAATTGTTTTATTCAATTCCTAAACAGAACGAATTCCTACACACATTATATCCGAATGCACCGCATATTAGCGATATTGCTAAGCAACGGACCGCATTAATGCTGCTTAATTCGCATCCCAGTTTTCATATTGCTAAACCGAAACTACCGAATATGATCGAAATTGGAGGTTATCATGTTGAGGAACCGAAAGCTTTACCGAAAGTGAGTTTCATACATCCATTACTTACACTGAAAAAAATTTTATAATAAATTTTTATAGGAAAAATTACTAAAAAGTTATATGTAAAATGACTTTATATACGTACATACATACATACACAATCATGCCATGTACCCAAAAGGGTGTGGCACAAATTTTTTACATTATCCCAAAATCAGTCTCCTTCAAACATTCCAAATTATGGATATTCGGCAGAAAAACAAAAACAAATATGTATACAAACATATGTGATAATACTAGTAATATGCAATATTTCATAAAAAAAAACATGGATTTTGTAGTTGTTACAGATAATAATATTACTTATTTTTATATGCTACATAAAATTACATAATATTTTTGTAATTTGCCAAATTTTTATTGAAATTTTTTAATAAATAATCTAATGAAAGTTAATTATAATTTTATGTAATTGTACATAATTATATATACAAGGTGTTCGTTCGTCAGTTTGAATACTTCTTTCTGAAGTAAAATTCGGAGAAATACTTTTCGATAGGGAATAAAAAGTTATATAATTTGATTTTAGTTTTAATTTGCTAGAATGTGCCCCGTTTGGGCGCTAGAATTTTTTTTAAAATGTTTTTTAGAATTGTCAATAATTTTTCCTGCTAAATCAGTATGAGTTAAAAAAAAAATTACTACCCGATTAAAACTCATCCTAATCTAACCTAATCATTTTAGAAACTATATTAATAATCATATTAATGTATCTTGTACGATTTTGTTTTAGGATCTGCAGACGTATTTGGATAAAGCGAAAGATGGCTTCATCTTATTTAGTATGGGTTCGAATATACGAAGTTCCATGCTTCCGGATCAAATGCGAAAAGATATAATGACCGTATTTGCGAAATTGCCATATAAAATTCTGTGGAAGTTCGAAGTGGATCTGCCGGGAAAGCCAGACAATGTCATGATTAGCAAATGGTTGCCGCAAAATGACATATTAGGTAGGTTAGAGCAGGTATAGATGAATTTGTGTATTTGGGTATTTTGTTGTCTAGAGATGGCCGTTTTGATCGTGAAATTGAAAGGAGAGTAAATGCTGGTTGTAAGGTGCTTTGGGTGCTTTGGGAACTTTTGCTAGGAATGAAAATGTTTCCAAAAAAGCCTCCCCCATTTGAGTATATACAATGCAGTTTTGGTGCCTACGTTGATGTATAGGGTAGTGAATGTTGGGTTTGGTTGCAAAAGCATAAAAGGAAAATGACTGCTGTGGAAATGAGATTTTTAGGTGGGGTATGTGGTGTAAATAGGAGAGATCGGGTACGAAATAGACTAGTGTATGATGAGTGTGAAATTGAAAAAAAATGTTGTAGGAAAAGTTGCCGTGTTAGAGTCAGTTAAAATGGTTCGGACATGTTGAGCGAATGCGTCTAATGAACGTTTGGTTAAAAAGATTTATTTGAATGATTTTGATGGTATACGTTTGCATGGACGTCCGATGAGTAGTTGGAGAAGTATGATTGAGAGAGTGGCTTGCATGAGCGAAAGTTTCCAAGTAGTAGAAATAAAAGAGCATGTATGAGTGAGGAATTATGGATGAAGTGAGGATGAAGCTAAAGTTGCTTGTTTGGATAGGAATGTTTGGAGGCGACTGTTTTCGGGATGATGAAAAGAGTTTGTGCCACACCCTTTTGGGTACATGGCGTGATTGTGTATGTTTGTATGTATGTAGGTAGGAGAAAAGTGTGTCACAATTTAACAATACCTGATACTTTGATAACGAAATGTTTTTATCGGTTTCTGTTTTCGGAAAGCCGGGTTTTAGCTACATAATAAGTATTATCATTTTGACTTTATACAAAACTTTCAAAATAGTTATACAAATAATTTACTATCTTGCAATGAAATTATTTACTATTTTGTAAAAGAGTGAAATAAAATTTGTTTCGGTTCTTTCAAAGTGTTTGACAAAAAAAGTTAGTTAATGATAACAATAAATGCAATCTGTTATGAGCTTTTAATCTATAAACAGATCCCAAAAAATTCTTCAAAATTTTCATCATTTACGTAGTTAATAGAATTACAAATATAATTATTTTGAAAGTGGTGTAAGTCCACTGGATGGAGTTAACGAAAGGAAAAAAAAATTATTATTGATTTTACGACAAAAAGTCATTCTTTATAAAAAGTTCTGCTTTACCATCAGAAAATCTAAGATTAAATCTACAAAATGTCCCTAAATTAAGATAACATGAAAAGAGAAGTATCATTTATTGCATTGTTTTAGTTTTCAGTCAATTAAAAATGTCAACAAAAATTATTCTACAAGACCACCTCCAAGTTCCATACATGTCTTCATTTTTTCAATAAATTCACCATAGACTTTACGTATGGTTTATGGTTTATACATACTGAAAAAAAAACCTAAACCAACCTACTAACCTAATCTACTCTAAATAGCCAATTGCGTAAAAATACTGCGTATACATACCGTATGTATAAATATCCGTCCTTTTAGTATTTCTCGATCATCATTACTAACTCATGCTTGTTTGGCAGAAAAAATTATTGAAAATTAATAAATAATACTTCTCTTTTCATGTTATATTAATTTATGGACATTCTGTACATTTAATCTTAGATTTTCTGATGGTAAACTTATTTATTTAACAAGCAGAACTTTTTATAGAGAATGACTTTTTGTCTAAAATCCGGGGACACATTATATAATTATTCAGTCGAAACCCCATATTAATATTTTATTAATTTAGGATTTTTCACATTTTGTTGACTGTGAAAGTGGGTATAAATCTATTTTGAGGTCATCAAAAGTACAAATTTCTTTTAACTTTAACTTTAAAAACAATCACATTACAAACTTAAATCCATTTTATATTAAAACAAAAACATAAAATGAGCCTATTAACATATACCAATATTTTTCAAAACCATTCAAAATACAAATCCTTAAATATCTCTAATATAATATTACGAAATAGATTAGTGTATGATGAGTGTGAAATTCAAAAAAAATGTTGTAGCAAAAGTTGCCGTGTTAGTCAGTTAAGATGGTTCGGACATATTGAGCGAATGTCTAATGAACGTCTGGTTAAAAAGATTTGTTTGAATGATTTTGATGGTATACGTTTGCGTGGACGTCCAAAGAGTAGTTGGAGTGGTATGATTGAGAGGCTTGCATGAGCGAAAGTTTCCAAGTAGTAGGAATGAAAGATCATGCTATGAGAGAGGAATTATGAATGTGGATGAAAGTGCGAAAGTTGCTTGTGCTGGATAGGAATGTTTGAAAGCGACTGATTTCGGAATGATGAAGAGTTTGTGCCACACCCTTTTGGGTACATGGCGTGATTGTGTATGTATGTATGTAACATTAAAATGGATTTACACCACTTTCAAATAAAACGGCCTCATATACATACGTATTTTACTGGATATGAATTATATGTTTTAGCACATCCGAATCTAAAACTCTTCGTAACACACGGAGGATTGTTAAGTACAACGGAAGCAATCTATCACGGTGTTCCTATTGTTGGTATACCTGTTATTGGGGATCAGAAAATGAATATGGCGCAGTCGGAGAAATTAGGAATCGGTCGAACTGTACAATTCACTGAATTGAACGCTGACATTCTCTACAGTACAATACAAGAAGTTCTCAATAATGTCAAGTAAGTACACCTTCGAAATTTGTTTTCACAAACAAACAAACAAAATCAAGGGCTGATGGCATTAAAATTTATTTTTAATTATTTGTTTGATGAAACTGTCTCATTCAAGTTGTTGTTGTAGTTGTTGAGATTGGATGGATTAATGTAAACAGAACAAAATTATTTTTATTATTACTTTGGTTGGGAATCGTTTGAGTTCTAAACCCTTTCTTCGAAGATCTACAAAATCAAACCCTTCCCGACGTAACTAGGAAAGATATCAAACCGCGGTTTTTAGGAGGTGAAAGAATAAACTTGAACTTCTTTCGGAAATTTTTTATTTTTACTTGTGTTGGCAATCGTCCGAATTCTAACCCCTTTCTTCGGAGCTCTGCGTCTGTACGGTAACAATGATGAACAAAAATCAAAATGCACTCTTGTAGTATAATATATTATCTGGTTTTGACCCATTTTTTTTCTCCACAAATATTCATTCGGAACAAAAACCAGATATTATATCAGATGAAACAAGGCAGGGGTTATCATTGTTACCGCACAGCTTTGAAGAAAGGGGGTTAGAACTCGGACAATTTCGAACAAAAGTAAAAATAAAAATTCCAGAAAGAAGTTCGAAATCTATTCTTTCATCCCGCAAAAAATCGCGATTTCATATCTTTTATAGTTTCGCAAAAAAAAAAACTTCATAAAGTTAGAAGGGTCCGGTTTTGCAGATCTTCGAAGATAGATGTTAGAACTCGGACGATTTCCAACAAAACTAAAAATAAAATTTTTCGAAAGAAGTTCAAAGTCTATTCTTTCATTCCCCAGAAAATCGCGTTTCTAAAAATCTTTTATAGTTTCGCAGAAAAAACTTAAATTGTTAATTTAGATAAAATTTCTTGTTTTCAGCTATCGAGAGAACGTTCGTCTCCGTTCGAAATTGTTGCGTGATCAACCGATGCGACCGATTGATACGGCAACCTATTGGGTCGAGTATGTCTTACGGAACGGCTATTGCCGCCATCTTCGTATCGGTGGCATGGACATGGATTGGTATCAAATACGACAGATCGATGTAATTGTTCTACTTACACTAGTCACACTCCTGGCGCTTTTAATTAGCAAGAAAGTTGTTACGAAAATACTCCGATGTTGCTGGCGAAAAACGAGTACGAAAAATGTTAGTAGCAAGAAAAAGAAGCAATAGTTTTTGGTTAAAATACAAAAAGGGCTTTAGGTTTTCGTTCCCCCCAACTGACAGCTGGAACTGTTTCTAGTAGATTGTCAATAAAACAAATACAATCATTAGTTTAAATAAAATCTAGTTTCCTTTAATTAATATTGTTACGTACAAAGTGGCCAAAACCTGGAAATCTGGGAAAAGTCAGGGAATTTGTTGATCCTGAAAATGTCAGGGAATTTCATTTGTAGGCAGGGAAAAATTTATTTGTCGAATTCACAAAATTACAAACGCAAATTTGTATCTATATTATTATAAAAATATTATTATTATTAAAAAAATAAAGTCATTCTTGTCCCAATTTTTTTTCATACTTATACTTAGAAATCTTTATTTTAATAAATATTTTATGATTCACATTACTTAGAAATTTACATTTGTTTAATAAAAGTCAGGAAAAAATGAAAAAAAATTCTGGAAATCAAGGAAACTAGTTTTCGCAAAATTTTGGTCACCGTGAACGTAGTAATTTGTTTTTATATATTTTTTTTTGATAATGCTGTACGTGCAGTATGTCGAAACGTCGAATTTAAATTAAAAATAATACAGAACTAAAACCTAAAGTTTCTTTTATTCTAATATAATGAGTTGTAAATAATTTTTGCTTTGTGTATAAATATTGATAGGTATTAATTAATAAATATTTCTCACTGTTTGACTAATTCCTTTTATTTGATATTCCTAACACTTTTCTGTACATTTTATATATAAATATGTACTGAATATACAATGTGTCTAGAGAATTTTACGTACAATATTGTGTAATACAATGTGTTTTAAGAATTTTATAAACCATATGTTTATACAATTACATATATAATATATCTTCAGAATTTTATATACAATGTGTTCATAGAATTATATTTAAATAATTTTGTATACATTGTGTAGTTTATATATGAATATACAATGTGTCCTAGAAATAAGAGTACTTCAGCTATATGCAATTTGTCAAAAATATGTTTTATACAAAGTATGTAAAAACTCATATGTGCAACGTATCTGAAGAATTCCATGTACAATGTGTTTATAAAATCATACATAAACATATACATTGTTATATATTAATGATGATAAATATTTGTTTTTGTTCTTTAATTCCGAAATATAAAAGGCATGCTTTTAACGACACTAGTAACTTGCGAATTTTTACGAAATTGATTATCAAAAATATAAATAACAAGATTAGAAGTATATGGGTAAACCCATATAGAGACCACTTTGACATTTCTCGGAGATTTGGCAACACTGTATTTTAATAATATTATAATTTATGTGGGCACTAGGAGAAACTTTTCTGAAAATTTGATCAAAATCGAATAAATGATGTAGCCACAATAAATTTTAGTAATTTTTTTTTCGGAAAGTTGACAACAATGTATTTTGTTAAAATTACATAAATTATGTAAATACTAGGAGAATCTTTTGTGAAAATTTGAGTAAAATCGGTTAAATAACATGGCCATAATAAATTTTTTTAAACTTTAGTAATTTTTTTCTCATAAATTTGGCAACACTGGATATTAATAAAATTATATAATTAATGAGAGTATTAGGGAAATCTTTTTTGAAAATTTGATCAAAATCGGATAAGTAACGTAGCCAATATGAATTTTTAAAAACTTTAGTAATTTTTTTCTCGGAAAATTGGCATTACTGGAAAAAAATAAAACCACATGACCATCTTGGATACTAGACAAATTTATGCTGAAAATTTCATTAAAATCGGTTGAACCGTCTAGGAGGAGTTGCCGCCACAAAATTTTGACTTACGACCGAGCGAGCTGACGACGCACACACATGCACCAACATAAACTAAGTTCAGATTCGTCATCTAGGGACTATATGAAGGATTTTTTATTTTTGAAAATGTTACAGACACCTTACCAAACGCTATACCACTTTTTCCTTGCAGTCAAAGTAGTAATAATTTCACATCCTGGACCTAATAAAATTATCGATAATTTCATTTGGTTTCCGATCTTTATTATTTATTTATTTATTTTTTTTTTAATCATACTAATTAGAAAGATATTTGTTGAATATGTAAAAAAAAAACAATATTAATTACTGTATAGTTAATTACTTATTCAATATAATGTATGCGCGCTTCTGGAAATCAAAATCAATCGCTTTTTAATCCGATTCTATCAACAAACCAACTGATTCTGTAAGTTCTAGTATTTGTCTTAGCAATCTTCTGCTATAATAGATGAAAGTAGAAAGAGTAATTAAAAAATTGATTATTTTTTTACTGGCAGATATGGATATTTTATGAAATAATTTAGAATTACAGTCTTATACTAATAATAATACTTAAACTATTTACAAATCAAAATGTTCTGTCGATAAAAATGATAACTATAATTTAAAACATTTTTGAGTTTTATTACAAAAAACAGAACATAATTGAATTATTAAATTTCATTCGTAAATTATTTGAAACTAATACTCGTATAACTTCGTGTAAAACTATCTTTTTATCCTTACAAACGGTCAAAATGAAAAATGTAATAAAAAACTTGATATGTTTTTTGCCACTTTGACAGCAAGGAAAAAGTGGTATAGCGTTTGGTACGGTGTCTGTAACATTTTCAAAAAAAAAATAGTATAGAAATCCTTTATATAGCCTCTAGATGACGAATCTGAACTTAGTTTATGTGGGTGTATGGATATGCGTCGTCAGCTCGCTCGGTCGTAAGTCAAAATTTTGTGGCCGCAACTCCTCCTAGACGGTTCAACCGAATTTAATGAAATTTTCAGGATAAA
The DNA here is from genome assembly GCA_963966155.1 of Clivina fossor. Taxonomy (NCBI): domain Eukaryota; kingdom Metazoa; phylum Arthropoda; class Insecta; order Coleoptera; family Carabidae; genus Clivina; species Clivina fossor. The sequence goes on from OZ014551.1 coordinate 39,458,822, forward strand.
TTTGTCTAGTGCCCAAGATGGTCATGTGGTTTTATTTTTTTCCAGTGATGCCAACTTTCCGAGAAAAAAATTACTAAAGTTTTTAAAAATTTATATTGACTACGTTTACGTTATTTATCCGATCAAATTTTCAGAAAAGATTTCCCTGATACTCCCATTAATTATATAATTTTATTAATGTCCAGCGTTGCCAACTTTCCAAGAAAAAAATTAGTAAAATTTAAAAAAAAATATTATGGCCACGGTATTTAACCGATTTTACTCAAATTTTCACAACAGATTTTCCTAGTATTCATATAATATATGTAATTTTAACAAAATACAGTGTTGCCAACTTTCCAAGAAAAAAATTACCAAAATTCATTGTGGCTACATCATTTATTCGATTTTGATCAAATTTTCAGAAAAGTTTCTCCTAGTGCCCACATAAATTATAATTTTATTAAAGATATTGTGTTGCCAACTTTCCGAAAAATGTCAAAGTGGTCTATAAATGGGTTTACCCATATACTTCTAATCTTGTTTTTTTTTTTAATGTATAGTAAACTTGGAAATGCAATTGAAATGAGTAAATTACTGAAAAATGATTTGTTTACGAATTATTATAAATATTTCTGTAATAAAACGGGTTATTGTTAAATAGAAACGTTATTGATAAATACATATAATTGCCTCTCGTACGCTCTTGGTGTTAGTCAGTTAAGATGGTTCGAACATGTTGATCGAATGTCTAATGAATGTCTGATTAAAAAGATTTATTTGAATGATTTTGATGGTATACGTTTGCAAGTGGACGTCCGATGAGAAGTTGGAGTGGTATGATTGAGAGAGTTTTGCGTGAGCAAAAGTTTCCAAGTAGTAGGAATAGAAGAGCATGTATGAGAGAGAAATATGAATGTGGATGAAAGTGCGAAAGTTGCTTGTTTGGATAGGAATGTTTGGAGGCGACTGATTTCGGAATGATGAAAAGAGTTTGTGCCACACCCTTTTGGGTACATGGCGTGATTGTGTATGTATGTATGTTTGTACACTCTTAATACACAAAAAACTACTAACTAATTTATTATAAAATATGGATGCGTCTACATAAATTTTGTCATAAATATCTTATATGCAAAATATTAAATAATTTTTTTCGTAATTTGCTGAAATATTTATTATTATTAATTTATCATTTATTTTCAGTTTTTTTCAGTACTGTAAAATACGACCATGATAATCGTAAAATCTGTAAATAAAAAAATAAATTAGTAGTATTATACAGAGTGTAACAGAATAACTATTCCTAATTTTCAGAAATGATAGAGTGCACTTAGAGAATCGACTGCCGAAAAAAAAAAAGAAAAAAAAATTTCCGGACACTAGTTTATTAATAAAAAATGTTTCTTTATGTGCCCTCTATCATTTCTGAAAATTAGGAATAGTTATTCTGTTACACCCTGTACATAGCTGAAAAAAGTTATATTAGTGAAAAATTGATTTTACGTCTGTGAATAAATTGAGAGTAAGTGAAAAGATTTTTCCAGATGTAACTTTGATTGGCTTGCCCGATCTCATCATCATGAAAATAATATTTCGTGCAAACTTTGGAGAAAATTCGTACCAATGACAATTATATATCGCATTTGCTACCGATTCACTCTGAAATTGAAGAAAAGAAATCATATTATTTAACATAAAAACGCATTGTTTAAGTACATCATCAGGAAAAATTATATTTTTTTCTTGATAATATGTATTTAATTTAGTAAACGATAAATAATAAAATACTTTCTTAAAGGACTGTGACAGGAACAGTTTAATAAAAAACAAATAACAAATATCTTCCTCTTGGTAGTATTTGTTCGTTTATTTTTTTTAAATAAAAATGTTTTTTTAAATAGACGTTTCGGCAGCCATCTTCAGTATCTGATTTTTTTTTTAATACAATAAAATTATAAGCAACAACAAAAAATATAAATTATAAATACAAAAATTATAAATACCTTCATGGTTTTTTGTTAAATTCAGTACATTGAGACAATGTGCGTCAGATTACATAAAATAAAATGGCAATTTTGTACAGATTGTTATTGTGTTTATTTTTTGTATAATTTAAATTACGGATTAACATATTTCTTGTTTTTATGTGAAGATAACAAATTTAAAAAAACATTTTTATTTTAAAAGATAAACGAACAAATACGACCAAGAGGAAGATATTTGTTATTTGTTTTTTATTAAACCGTTCCTGTCACAGTCCTTTAAAAAAGTATATAAATTTTCAAGAAATCAAAATTAAAGCAAAATAAATAAAATAAAAGTTAATTAATAGAAAAATTTACCTTCAATATAATTTCATTGCCATGCCAACAGAATAAGAATAATTCAAACAACATGCATACCAAAAAAAGTCCGACAGACAGTAATTCCATTGATAATAAAGAATTCAACTAATGGTAAAACAATTTTTTGACAATTAATAAATTATTCTTAAATTCATTTATACCCAATACTCAGCTTACCAAAGATAGTTGAAATAGCGTCATGCAAAAAATTATTAGAGAAGCAGCAAATTGAACTAAAAATGCTCTGTTAAAAACATTTTCCACATCGTTTGCATATCTAAAAAAAAATATATATTTATTTTTGTTAATCGAAATTTTTAGATGTTGAGATTTTTCATTTAGAAGTATAAATTATCAACAAGAAAAAAAAATAGTGAGAAGTAAAAAAAATTAAATGAGTTTTTAAGTGCTTAAAAACTTTTTCAAGAGTGAAATTGATCACAAAAATATTAGGGTGTTCTTAAAAAAAAATTGTTTTGCGCAGTGTCGTAGCCAGGAGGGTGTTGGGGGGGGGGGAGTTTACCCCCACCCCTCCAAGAACCTGAACTACCAAAAACATACGTATGTAAAATATAAAATATGTTATTTTACTTTCATTTTTATAAAAATAATTTTTATTGCTCTTTATTTTTTATACAAATTATAGTATTATCTATTATTATTATTAATATTATATCATTTCTTTATTAACCCCCCCCCCCTCCTTGACAAGTTTCTGTCTACGCCACTGGTGTTGCGCACTTGATAAAATGATCCTAAATTTGATAAAACTAAAGAAAACCAACTTTATTTTACAATTAAAGTACCAAAATAGCGTTTTTTTTTTTTAACTTAAAATAACACGTTTCTGATGCAAGAATCGAAAAATTCAGAGAGTGATTGAATAGGAAACATATATACACAATCACGCCATATACCCAAAAGGGTGTGGTACAAACTCTTTTTATCATTCCGAAATCAGTCGCCTCCAAACACTCCTATCCAAACAAGCAACTTTCGCTTCATCCACATTCATAATTCCTCTCATATATGCTCTTCTATTCCTACTACTTGGAAACTTTCGCTCACGCAAAACACTCTCAATCATACCACTCCAACTACTCATCGGACGTCCACGCAAATGTATACCATCAAAATCATTCAAATAAATCTTTTTAACCAAACGTTCATTAGACACCAACACCAACTTTTGCTACAACATTTTTTTCAATTTTACACTCATCATACACTAATCTATTTCGTACCAGATTTCTCCTATTTATTTAAACGTGTTATTTTAAATTTAAAATAGTGCAATCGAAAAATGAAACACAAATTTTCGACATTTATCGCTCTTGCGGCACGGCACCACTTACACCCCTGATAAACGTCAAATGAGGTTGGTTTTCTTTAATTTTATCGAATTTAGGATCGTTTTATTATATTTTTCTTACTTGATAATTAATTTATGTTGAATAATAAATTTCCGATAATTATAGAACATTTCACGTTCTAGTTCATCGTGTGTAAACGAAATAATATTTTGATCAGATAAAAGTTTTTTTCGTTTAGTTAAATTCTCAATTGAAATTCGTTTCATATTTTCTAAATTATCATTTAACATATCAAACTGACAACATATATGAACGAATAATCCTGTAATTATTGTATCCATAGTTAGATTACAAAATGCACCACAATATAATCCTACAATTTGATAAACAAAATATGACAATTCAATAAATTCGTTCGCTCGAACATTAAAAGGCAGCCACATTTTCGAAGGAAACGGTATTGGATGATTTTTCAACTTTTCACTGACGCCTTTTGCACCCCAGAAAAATATATTGACTACGGCCAACGATACCAAAATAAATCTATCTAGTTTTGCTCTTTTTATTGCCAATTTTAAATATTTCCATTGTTTTTGATTTTTCGGACGAAATGTATCTGTGTTTAAATCGTTTAGAAATTTAACAATCTGCTTGGAGTACTTTGTAAAATAGAAACTTTTTGTCGCTAAACCAAAATGAACTAATAGAATAAAAGCAACTTCAGACATTTCTTGAATATCACCGAATACTACGAACATGTTAATAAATTCGAGTAACAAAAACAGATATATGCAAACACCTAAAACAAATTAATAATTACTAAGTTTTATTCAAACTAATTCTATTTATTACTAAATTAGTTTTATGTTTTTAGTTATAATGTGTATGGTGTTGAATTTCACTGTCTATTTGCTTGTAAAAACACAATAAAAATTAATAAAACACTTTTTAACTTTGATAATTTCACACTTTATTACCATTTTGACTGCAAGGAAAAAGTGGTATAGCGTTAGGTACAGTGTCTGTAACATTTTCAAAAAAAAAATTGTATAGAAATCCTTCATATAGCCTCTAGATGACGAATCTGAACTTAGTTTATGTGGGTGTATGGATGTGCGTCGTAAGTTCGCTCGATCGTAAGTCAAAATATTCTGATCGCAACTCCTCCTAGACGGTTCAACTGATTTTAATGAAATTTTCAGGATAAATTTTTCAAGTGCTCAAGATGATCATGTGGTTTGGTTTTTTCCAGTGATGCCAACTTTCCGAGAAAAAAATTACTAAAGTTTTAAAAAATTCATTGTGGCTACATTATTTATCCGATTTTGATCAAATTTTCAGAAAAGATTTCCCTAGTGCCCACATAAATTTCGTAATTTCAATAAAATACAGTGTTGCCAACTTTCCGAAAAAAAAATTACTAAAATTTTTAAAAATTTATTACGGCCATGTTGTTTAACCGATTTTGTTCAAATTTTCAAAAAAGATTCTTCTGGTATCCATATAAATTAGATAATTTCAACAAAGTACAGTGTTGCCAACTTTCTGAGAAAAAAATTACTAAAATTTTTTATTCCTATTTCTTATCATTTATGTGATAATGTCAAAGTGGTCTATATATGGGTTTACCCATATACTTCTAATCTTGTTATAGAAACGTGACTGCAGTTTCGCCAAACATTGGTATTGTCGAACTGTGACAATGTTTGGCGAAACTGCAGTCATGTTTCTATAATAAAGTGTGAAATTATCAAAGTTAAAAAGTGTTTTATTAATTTATTTTAATATGAAATTTCACAAAGTAACGGCCGAAAGAGTTAATTTTTTACAATAAAAATTATTAAAAGACATGAATAATTTTAATTTCGTTAGTAATCAAGTCAACAGGAAACTGATTGTTTTGTTTTCTCTTAAGTTAGTAAATAGTTTGGCTAAGAATTACAAACTTTGCAATAGAACAACACTAATTTTTTGATAAGAAGAGCATTCAAAATGAAATTTAATTGTATCTGAATGATTTTGTTTAGAAATTAAATTGTTTTAGATTCAAATTCTGTATTAGAATTAATTTTTAGTCAAGACATTTTGACGAATGTGAACAATCATTTTTATCCAGAACAAACTGATTCAAATAACATTTCAGTAAATAACAGATCATAGAAACAAGTTACTAGGTAACAAATAAGCGACTAGATCCTAAAATTTTATCGATTTTTAATTAATAAAAGCCAAATTTTATTGAACTCAATACCTTCACAGTGATTGGATGTTGTCTGTTTTCTTATAAATTTCAATTGCTGCTGTTAATATTGATAGGTATTGATTTTGTTTATATTTACACTATAAGCTGTAAATTTTTGCTTATTTTGCTAAACTAAACTATTTGCTGACTTTTATCAATTGCTGATGGTTCGTGAAATTGTCAATGTCTAAAATTGTGCAATTGCATTGGAAGATACTGTTAGTAACAAAAATGACTGCTGTGGAAATGAGATTTTTACGTGGGGTATGTGGTGTAAATAGGAGAGATCGGGTACGAAATACGATTAGTGTATGATGAGAGTGAAATTGTTAAAAAAAATGTTGTAGCAAAAGTTGCCCCGTGTTAGAGTCATTTAAGATGGTTCGGGCATGTTGAGCGAATGTCTAATGAACGTTTGGTTAAAAAGATTTATTTGAATAATTTTGATGGTATACGTTTGCAGGTGGACGTCCGATGAGTAGTTGGAGTGGTATGATTGAGAGTGTTTTGCGTGCGCGAAAGTTTCCAAGTAGTAGAAATAAAAGAGCATGTATGAGAGGAATTATGAATGTGGATAAAGCGAAAGTTGCTTGTTTGGATAGGAATGTTTGGAGGCAACTGATTTTGGGATGATGAAAAGAGTTTGTGCTACACCCTTTTGGGTATATGGCGTGATTGTGTGTGTGTGTGTTAGTAACATTTTGTGATAAGTAGGATTGTCTAAATATAGCTGAAACTTATTAATTTTTAAATATACCAAAATTAATAGACAAGTTATGAAAATGTATAATTACTTTGAGCGAAAACTGCATATATGATATAAAGTTTCGATTTCCAAGTTTTTGTTTCTTCTTCGGGAAACCAAAGGCCCAAAATTCGAAGAACAGAAATATTTAATGCAAAAGAAGATCTAGCTTTAACTGATTTATCATCAAATTTGCCTTCCATATTCGTTATTTTCTAAAAATATAACTCGTAACTTTATGAATTAATATTTTACCAAATAATTTACCGGGAACACTCAAAAAACTAATCGCTCGAAAATTAATATAATCACAAGTTAATTAAAGATACTATTTTTCAACTTGACAATTTTCGAATAAATCACAATAAAATAGATATTCTGAATGACAAAAAAATACAATGCACAATGATAAAGTATGTATTCTACCAAAAAAAAAAACATTTTATGTTTTTCTTACAATAAATTACCCTATCTACTAATCAAAATTCAATAAATATTATATATTTATAATAAGGTTAAGCACTAGTTAATATTTTCTATAATATAGCAAACTTTGTAAAGTAAATGAATATTTAAAAACAATTATAGACATTTATGTTCCAAAACTTTGTAAAAAACCAACAACAACTAGAATTAAATTATTAGCGTAATAAGATCAACTTTTAACCTACAAAATTATATCCGATTATAGTTGAAACAATAGAGAAAATTTTTTTAAGTATTTTTATTATAATTAAGTATAATTATATTGATTGAGTACAATGGTAGAATGTGAACTTAAAACAATTTTTGATATTTTTATGTTATTCTACATAAAAAAATAAGTGACAAATATTTTTTCTTTTTTTTTTTTTTTTCGAAATTTGTCATATATGCTCAGAATTTTTTTTTTTATATTATAATGCTTGAATTATCGAACAGAAATTATGTCAAGCGTTGACGAATTGTTCACGTCCACAAATAAATACAGTATGAGGTAAAGTTTATGGCTCGAATTCTCACCTCACTTTTTTGTGAAAAAGTATTTTTATTATTAATTTTAAAATATCTTTTTTGCTTTTCGCTGAATACTTTTTTTTCTTTTTGATATTTATTATATTTGGTTCTATAAAATTTAAATAAAATATTTTAATGTGCTTAATAAACGCTAAGTAAACGTCAGAAGCATCTACCTCTAGCAAAAATCATTTTTATAAATGAGGTGAGAATACGAGGCCTAGGTTTTTATATAAATGACATCTACAGTTAATAACCTATAAAATAAATTAACTTAAGATCTCTTACGTGAATTTTGCTGAAGATGGTTTCGGTTACTTGTGAACCGAAACGTCCAAAATATAAAATAAAACTGATCAAAACACACTTTTTTTGCACAAATCATATTAAAACTGTATTTTAACTAGTAATTTTCAGGCTTTTACGGCCGGTATCCATTGAATTTATAGAATTTTTTGTCATCAAGCACCAGGTGAGAAAATTCTATAAATTTAATGCATTTGAACTGCTTTTACAATTCTTGGGTTATATAAAGTTATCGACGCAATTAAACAAAAAACATTTAAATATTGTCAAAGGTAATATTAGAAAAAAAATATGTTTTGACACAATATTTGCAAGCTTTATATTTTAATGAGAATAATTTTTTTCATACAATTATTTTAAATTTGCAATTCTGCACGAGTGTACAAACACTGAGAAGAATTTTTGTTCGGTTTCGAAGTACAGGTTCTGTTGAAAAACCAAAACGCCTTAAAGCTGATTTTGTAATTAACGAAGAAAAGGAAATAATGGCATTAGTTTCAGTTTATCATTATCCTCATGTGAGTACCAGAAATCTGAGTAATGTTTTAAATATCAGTCAGAGTTCTGTGTCCAGGATTCTACGAAAAAATAAATTTCGTCCTTATCATTTAAATACTACTCAAGAATTACACGGGAATGATTTTAATAATAGAACTCGTTTTTGCAAATTGGACGCTCGATAAACTAAGAAGAAATCCACAGTTATTAACGAATATTCTAATGGTAATATGGTTGTGTAAATAGGCATAACCAAACTTATTGAAAAAAAAAAACTAAATTTACATACATACATACATACACAATCACGCCATGTACCGAAAACAGGGTGTGGCACAAACTCTTTTCATCATTCCGAAATCAGTTGCCTCCAAACATTCCTATCCAGCACAAGCAACTTTCGCTTCATCCACATTCATAAGTAGCTTATCGTTCCTACCTGTGTTGGGAGCATGCGCTGAGAAACTTTCAGCTTTTATAAAATAAGGAAGGTCTGGCAGTCACGGGCTCTTGCTCTATTATATATATATATATATATATATATATATATATATATATATATCCGAGATTCTTCTAGTGCTCATATATACAGTGTGTTCACTTAAGTTGGAACCATATGGAAAACTTTTTCATTATTAGTTTTGTGAAAAAATTTATTCTTGATAAAAAGTTATGCGTGGTCCAAAACTTAAAATGCAACCATCAGATATCAATTTGTTTAAGCCATATACGAGATTTGTCAAAAAATCAATCAATTTTACTCAAAAGTAAAGTACCTTTATTTTTTACAATATAGTAGAACAGAGGTGTCCAAACTACGGCCCGCGGGCCAGACCCGGCCCGGCATGTGATTTTATGCGGCTCGCGAAGGTTTTTGAAAAATACTGTTTTTTCACGCGAAACTTTTTGATTTTCAAAAATGTATATCGAAAATTGAAAAAATGCAAAAATCATATTTGATAAATATAAGGACGAAAACTTGGTCGATTTTTACAAATTTTTGGATGCAAAAGAGTTTCCAAATGTAAAGCAATTTGCTTGTAAATTTATTTCTATGTTTAGGACCAGTGGCGTAGCCAGAAAGTTGTCAAGGGGGGGGGGGGTTACTAATATTAATCAATAAAGTTAATACTATAATTAGTATAAAAAATAAAGAGCAATAAAAATTATTTTTATAAAAATGAAAGTAAAATAACATATTACATATTTCACATACGTATGTTATTGGTCGTTCAGGTTCTTGGGCAGGGTTTCAACCCCCCCAAGTTTTACCCTCCTGGCTACGCCACTGTTTAGGACTACATATTTGTGTGAACAAACTTTTTCCAGCATGAAGTATCTGAAATCGAAGTACAGGTCAAATTTATTGGATGATCATTTGTGATCATTGCTTATAATTGATGTTTCAAATTTTAATTCCAACTTTAAAGAAATTCTTCAGAAAAAAAAAAAGCACAGTTCTATCATTCCCATTAAAAGTTGCATGAAATAATTTTCTAATTATGTATAATTTATTCATGTTTGTAATTAACTGTAAAAAAATAAAATTCAATGCTGCCTTAGTCATAATGAGATTTTTTAATTCACATATTCATGTGGCCCGCCGCAAATGGATTTAAATCTAAAATTTGGCCCTTGCCGCAAACAGTTTGGACATCCCTGCAGTAGAATGTTATAGAGCAGTGCTGGACTGGCCCACTGGGATACCGGGAATATCCCGGTGGGCCCACAAATATACTTAAGTGTTTTTTTTTTTTTAATGGAATAAAATGATATTTTTACAATTTGTACTTCTTTCTATTTCTATTTTTTTGTACTGTTTTATTATTTTAACAATTTTAGTCAGGACAGGAGTTTATTTTTTATTAGTTTAGTGTTATTGCCACTTTGACTGCAAGGAAAAGTGGTATAGCGTTTGGTACGGTGTCTGTAACGTTTTCAAAAACAAACAAAAAATTGCATAGAAATCCTTTATATAGCCTCTAGATGACGAATCCGAACTTAGTTTATGTGGGTGTATGGATGTACGTCGTCAGCTAGCTCGCTCGGTCGTAAGTCAAAATTTTGTGGCCGCAACTCCTCCTAGACGGTTCAACCGATTTTAATGAAATTTTAAGGATAAATTTGTCTAGCACCCAAGATGGTCATGTGGTTTTATTTTTTTCCAGTAATGCCAACTTTCCGATAAAAAAATTACTAAAGTTTTTAAGAATTCATATTGGCTACGTTATTTATCCGATTTTGATCAAATTTTCAGAAAAGATTTATATAATGCTCCTATTTATTATATAATTTTATTAATATCCAGTGTTGCCAACTTTCCGAAAAAAAATACTAAAGTTTTTAAAAATTTATTATGGCCATGTTATTTAACCGATTTTACTTAAATTTTCACAAAAGATTCTCCTAGTATTCATATAATTTATGTAATTTTAACAAAATACAGTGTAGCCAACTTTCCGAGAAAAAAATTACTAAAATTAAAAAAAAATTTAATGACTACTTTATTTAACCGGTTTTAATCAAATTTTCATAAAAGATTCTCCTAGTGCCTAACTAAATTATACAATTTTAACAAAACACAGTGTTGCCAACAAAGAAAAAATCACAAAAATTTTCAAAAATTCGTTGTGGCTAAATTATTTATTCGATTTTGATCAAATTTTCAGAAAAGTTTTTCCTAGTCCCCACATAAATTATAATATTATTAAAATACAGTGTTGCCAGCTTTCCGAGAAATGTCAAAGTGGTTTATATATGGATTTATCCATATACTTCTAATCTTGTTTTATTTTAAGTTTAGTTTATTTAAACCATAGTGAAGCTAGCAACCGGCCTAGTCGAAGTCATTGGTGCATACGTCACTACTCGAGTATCACTAATCAAGTTATTGATATAATGAAAGAAGAAAGTCAAATATTGAAAAAAGTTGTCTAATTAATAATATTTATTTAATTGTTTTTAATTACTCCACTATGTACTTAATTTTGTAGCAATTATTCAAAAAATCATCTAAAATTTTGTCCACCTAGATACCACTCTGCACAAATTTAAATTTTTGTTTACTTAAATTGCTTTTTATTCCCAATTGTGTGCATCTGAATTTGAAACACACAGTATGACAATTATTTGGAAAATATTACTAATATTATATACCTCTAATATTTTTGCTGAGTTGTTTTATTTGATAAATATTTTATTGTTTGGTAAACAATAACAATAAATAATTTGAGATTAAATGAAATGAATAATGCAGAAACAAAGTCAGTAAATATAAATTACATTTGTTATAATATTGTTTCAGTGCAACGGGCAAATTTTCGACTATTTAATGGTTTTATGACGCTATTTTAGTCATTACATTGAAATTTATGCTGCTATTCTGGTTATATACATTTAAATTTAAAGATCATTAGCTTAAATAAGACTTTCGAACATTAACTTTAATCCATTTCTATATTAGCACTTTATATATATATATATATATATATATATATATATATATATATATATATATATATATATATATATATATATACAGGATGTAACAGAATAACTTTTCCTAATTTTAACTGGAGTATCCTGGGCTCAGAATATGAAGATTTAATGCAAATCACTGACATAAAATGTGGCTCCTTACTGAGCTACAGGGTGTTTTATATAAAAATTTAAAAACGATTTTTGCCCAGTACTTTAAAACTATTTGACGTATCCTTATCATACTTGGCAGAAAGTGTAGGTACCGTACACCATACTAAATTATGTTAAATAAAAGTTTCTGGCTACTGCCAGTGGCGTACAACAGGGGCAAGTGAGAGGTTGATCCTTCCTAAATTCTACGCCACTGGCGGAATTGTCATTTTAGCACAATTTTTCGATTCTCCAATACTTGCTGTGTAAAAAACATACTCTTTCTTTGTAACGATAAAGTCACTGTTTTTCGAGATATTTAAACTTAAACATAAGCTGCACCCTTGGGATTTTTTCAAAATTTGCTCAAAAAAATCTGAAAAAATTCAGTAAAATAGAGAAAAAAATTAGCTACATAATATCTAAGTAACTTTTTCTCTAACTCATTTTGGTTTGGCTGGAAAAATTATTGAAAATTAATATTTTTTGCATTTTATTTTTTTTATTTTCAATAATTTTTATAGCCAAATCAGAATGAGTTAGAGAAAAAGTTACTTAGTTATTATGTAGCTAATTTTTTCTCTATTTTACTGAATTTTTTCAGATTTTTTTGAGCAAATTTTGAAAAAATCCCATAGGTGCAGCTTCTGTTTAACTTTAAATATCTCGAAAAACAGTGACTTTATCGTTACAAAGGAAGAGTATGTTTTTTACACAGCAAGTATTGGAGAATCGAAAAATTGTGCTAAAATGACAATTCCGCCAGTGGCGTAGAATTTAGGAAGGATCAACCTCTCACTTGCCCCTGTTGTACGCCACTGGCAGTAGCCAGAAACTTTTATTTAACATAATTTAGTATGGTGTACGGTACCTACACTTCCTGCCAAGTATGATAAGGATACGTCAAATAGTTTTAAAGTACTGGGCAAAAATCGTTTTTAAATTTTTATATAAAACACCCTGTAGCTCAGTAAGGAGCCACATTTTATCTCAGTGATTTGCATTAAATCTTTATATTCTGAGCCCAGGATACTCCAGTTAAAATTAGGAATACTTATTCTGTTACACCCTGTATATATATATATTTAATTGGTCAAGATGTCGATGAACTATTTCCATGAAACATGGTCAAAATATTCCCCTAACAATAACAATAACGGGAACAATAATAAGTAGCGGTTAGGTTAGGTTAGTTTAAGTTAGATTATTCAATAACTAAACTAAACTAACCTAGCCTGACCGCCACTTATTATTGTTCCCGTTATTGTTATGGGAATATTTCGATGAAACTTTTTCTAAATATTCCTCTAACAATAACAATACCGGGAACAGTAGTAATAAGTGGCGGTAAGGTTGGGTTAGGTACTAGGTTAGTTTAGGTTAGTTATTGAATAATCTAACTTAAACTAACCAAACCTGACCTGATCGCCATTTATTATTATTTTTCCCGTTATTGTTATTGCTAGAGGAATATCTTGACCAAGTTTCATCGAAATCGGAGGTGAAATAGTTTATCGACATCTTGACCATTTAATTTTCTTACCTTCCAAAATCTTATAAATATAAAAAAATTACAAATGTTTCTATATTATCCATTATTTACGTAAATATTTTTCACACTAAACTATTTAATTTTAAAAGAATTTAAGCTATAGTTTTACAAATAGCTATAGTTTTAAAAATATTTAAATAGTGACCAGAATTGAAATTTGCTTCAAGTTATGACTTGGAAAAAAAAAACAAACTCAAATTAAAATATATTATTATAATAAAATAAAACGGCGTTAGGTTCTATATAAAATTTCGTACTGTTGCCATGGCACTAGACGAAATAAAAATATGCAATACATATATTATATAAATATGGGGGAAAAAAAATGTTATACAAATATATTACATGAATGTAGGAAATAATACATAAAGTTACGTTGCGTGTATATAAAATGTATAAAAATATCACATTACAAAAAAAAGTAGATAGATTTGTAAAAATGAAATATTGAATTTTGTCTTGTTCTGAAGAATTGGTTGATGCCTTCAAAATACGAGTACATGTTTTGGAAGTATCTCAATCGGACTGGAAAAAGTGCTTCGAAAATTAGCTCCAACGCATGCAAAAGTTTATTGATTTTTCATGGAGAATATTTTGAAAATCAATAAAACCATTTTCGATAATAAATATTTGTTTTTCTTCACTAATGCCGAAATATAAAAGGCATGCTTTTAACGACACTATAGTTTGCGAATTTTACGAAATTGATTATCAAAAATATAAATAATAATTTCACATCGTGAACCTAATAAAATTATCGATAATTTCATTTGGTCTCCGATCCTTATTATTTATTTTTAAGTTAATCCTTTTCGTAAAATGCCTAACCATTACCAAGCACAACAAATGCACCGTATGTTTCTGCATAGAAACGCCATGTTCTGTACAGAAATGTGAAGGAATTTTATAATTAAATTGTGACAAACGAGAAAAAAAATCGGGAAGATGGATAAGAAGCGGTATTTGTTTGAAAATTGCATCTTTACTATCATTTAGAGCTTTTACGAAATTGTCAGAAGCATATGTAGATGTATCAGTTAAAAGAAACTGACTACATGAATGACACTGACGATGTAAAAGTTTTTTCAGTAAATATCCAGCAATATACGATCCATCCAAATTATTTATACGCTTCGCAATATTAACAGATGTTGTTGAAATTGACGGAGAAGAAACAGTAAGACTTGTTGGAGTATAAGTAGATGAAATATTAGGATCAGGCAACACTGATGATGTAGGTGAAACTTCAGATTGGATAAATTTCAAAAGAATGTCATATGACAAAAGGAATTTTTCACTATCATCTGCATAATTTGTACAGCTACTACTTTTAACCGTATTATTTAAAATACAAGTTTTAAATGCGGCTGCAAATTGTACAGACGTAGGTCGGGTATTACATCCTCCGCACAATTCTCTTACAGCACTAAACAAACTTTCGACAGGATCCTGATTTAAAGATTTCATACACAAATATTTAAATCCAATACTGGCCAAAAACTGCCATAGTGACTGTACATTGCGAATCGTATAAATAAATCCACGTACACTAAACGGAGTAGGTATTGTTTTATTATGTTTGTCGTTGAAAACTAATCCATTTAGAATATCTGTCGCAGACAGCCAAAATTTGAAATGCGGTGAATTGTTCGTAAGTTTACCACCTAATGGTTTTTCCGATCGACAAACTGAATTTAACGAATCGAAAAGATCGCTCATAAACTCCACAAATTCAGCCGTGTGTAATCCGTTCATTACTTGATGATGTGTCAGAAGCGTTAAGTACATGCTTGTGTCCTGACTAAAAACTTGCTCATGCTTCTGTGTCAATTTAGATTTGCTGCATGTTGGAAGCATGCCATCTTGAAAATAAACATGTTTAATGTCAGACCACTTTGCAGTTTTATCACCGTTATATACAATATTGTTATCAATAAAATTATTTCGAACAGATTTCAGCAAATATGGCACATCAAACAAATGAAAAATTTGATTATTATCAATATTGTAGATAAAATCATTTCGCTTTCTTCCACTATCTTCAGTTAATGAACGGATTGCAGCTACGTTCCCGGAGCCGCCATCAGAAACGGATGCGACAATTCTGAATTTTGTTTTACTATTAACGGCTCTGATCACATCGGTAATCATTTGCTTTAGTACCCATCGATTTGTACAATGCTTCGTCAAGTAATAAGCAATTGGTTGCTTCCAACTTCGACGAAGCCCACGAATCATGAATACTAAAGCATGATCAGCAATATCCTGACTCGATTCAGCCCTTAGATCAGCAAAACCGTGAATACGGCAAGTATTCTTACCAATAACCGTACTGAGATTTTTCTTTATTTCCATTTCGTCAAACATAATAATGCAAAACCTATCCGATTCGTTCATACTTGCAGACACACTGTTCAAATACCTAAACAAACTCGTATTAATGCCGGATCTTAACTGAAAATTACCGCTCAAAATACGGGGCGAAGGCAAAGATAAAAGTTTCTGCAAATACCGGTAGCATTTGGGTGAATGTTTAAAGATGGCGAGGAAAAGTGATTTTTCTTGATCGGTGTATCGGCGTGCTTTCTTGGATCGGATAAAGTGACGGAGTTGAGATAAAAGGAATATTTTTAATGGTTTGGGTAAATTATCTATGTGTTCAATCGGCTGGGAAGTGGAAATTTTCTGTTTCAGAATTCTACGACGTTTCTTTAATGCAGTTGCAATACGTTGAACTAGTTGAAGCTTGGTATATAGCTTCCGTTTTCGTGTCGTTCTTGTCACATGTGCATTTGACATGTTTACTGAAACAAAAAAATATTTATTAAAATATTGAACAAAAAAACATATATATTTATTTTTATAATTATAGAAATAACTATGTTTACGTATAAGTTATACACAATTTTTTGAATAAATATTTTACCTGCAGCAGTGTCGTTCCTTTCTCGAGTTGTTTCTCTCGGAACTGGAGTAGAGCCCAGTTGTGGAACGAAATCTGTAAAAAATTTAATATCAGCTATACTAATCATTAAAGTGATTAATCTTTATCGTACGAACGGCCTATATATAGGTCACAATTGGTATTTGTTGTTTGCCGTTTAAAATGAAATTAGGTATTTCTTAAGGTAGAAAGTGGCAAATATTATAGTGGCGAACATTAAACTGTAACTAAACGTACCCTCTAATCTAACCGATGAATAAATAGATTTTACTGCGGGAATACTGTGCGAAAGGTATTTTCAAATCATTTTGACATTTTTTTAAAAGACGAAATTCAATATTAGCTACCTACCATTTAATGCGATATTTTTACAACATTATAGTATACAAGTAACGTATTTTTCTCATCCCACTCTCTCTCCACCTAAACTGTATTATTTCACGAATATATTATACGATGTGTCTAAAAAAATTATATACAATAATGCTTTATTGTATATAATGTGTTTTTTTAAGAATTTTATATATTCATAATTCTATTGTAAATAGAACGGAAGCTATGTTACTTTAAGCAAATGTTTGCATTTTATCGCACCTGATTCAATTTTAATTCCGACCGTCGTCAGCGAATACAAACGAAATTAAATACCGTACGATAAAGGTTAAACAAATTTTACATGTTCGCTAACCTAACAATTAGAATGGTCGTGTATTACTGGCTAAATTCATTAAAATTTGATAGCATTCAAAACATTTTCACAATCGAAAACGACAAAATTTTACAGTTAATTTTGCCTGAACCAATGTGAACTAATGCCATATTTATTTATTTATTTATATATATATATATATATAGAAAAAATTACCTGTCTCAGTAGAATTATCGTCAATTTCCATCTCTCGATTATTTCCCTGTATGGCTACTACTTAAGAAAAACCTGAAAAATACATAATATATGTGTTACACATTTATTCCGAAATAAATATACCATTATTACTTATTACCAGAAAAAGATAGCGGGTTAGCAAAGCTATTATATGGCACCAGGGGGGTGACAATAGGTATTCCAATTTGAATATTGAGCTTTAGTGGTGCTATCTATAAACCCCTAAGATAAGTTTTTTGGCAATATTTATTTTTTTATGCAGCAGATGTCGCCACATTGCAGAATCACGTGACGTAAACACGTGTGCTAGCGTACAGACGCTTTGAATGACGCCATTCTTGTTTTTACTTTTGAGTTCAAACCATAGAATAAGTAATATATATATACAAACGTTGTTTCTTGTGCTTGTGTTTTCATTGTTATTATTCATCATCTTTTCCAATTTTTTTGCTTTTTCATTGTTTTTCCTTTTAGTTTGTGAGGACACACATTTGCTAAAGAAAAATATGAAAACTTACGGGCAATCGGCTTCGCAATCATTTGCAACATCAGATATGCCAGGAACCTCTAAATCAGGTTAGTGAAGCAATTCGTTATCAAAATTAAACTTTTCATAAAGAAAGTAAAATTTGATTTATGTGAAATATAAATTTTTAGTACATTTACTTTTTAATATTGTTTTACAATTATTATTATTTAACTTTTGCTCTTTACGATTACAATTTGTTAGCAAATTTTTATTCAGTAAATTTTTATCAGAAAAATTATATTTAATTTTTAGCCCGTGTTCAAATCTTATACATTTCTTGTGCCGAGCGTGCGAAAAATATATTATAAAGAACCAGACTTAAATAAGTTTCTTGTTCATTTATGTCTGTTCAAATTGTAGACTTTTTTTTTAACATGTGAAATTGGTATTAATTATTTTTATATACTTTTAAGTGCAGAACTAAAACTATTTTTGGCTGTTTTAATTCATTTGTTTAGTTCTGCCCT
Source organism: Clivina fossor (assembly GCA_963966155.1). Taxonomy (NCBI): domain Eukaryota; kingdom Metazoa; phylum Arthropoda; class Insecta; order Coleoptera; family Carabidae; genus Clivina; species Clivina fossor. The sequence continues at coordinate 39,477,257 of OZ014551.1, forward strand.
TATGACAGTTTGGTTGTTTTAAAACTGGTATTAGTTAAAACCTATTGAAATGTAAACGCTTATTACTGTTTGAATTATATCTGTAATTAACTATTTAAAAAAAAACAACTGATGAATGTTTAATAGATAATTAATGTTCATTTTATGTTACAGATCCTTTACAATCAACAACCTTAGATTGGGTCCTTGCTTCACTCATTCCGTAGATCTTAATAAGGACATCAAACTTATTTTAATAGAAATTCTTTTATACGCGTTCATATCACTGGTCAACAAAAAAATTAATTTGGAAATGATAACGGTTCCGAAAATAATTGACGAATATCTTACTGTGGCATATTCACCATTAAAAAGTAAATTGAAACATTTTATGGAAAGAAAAAATAAAAAAATGCATAATATTTAAGTTTAGAATTGTTTCTGTAGGTTAAAAAATATGTATATTAATTGTAATTTTTTGTTTTTGTTTTAAATATATATTTAAATATAATTATAATATATATTATTAATTGTTATTATTATTTGTGTCCATTTTCTTTTAAATATGTACTTAACATTTATTTCAATTTATTTTATGTATTTTGATGTATTTATATGTTTGGTTCATTTATGTTCAATACATGAATTAATTGAACATATAAATAGTATCAAAATACATAAAATAATTTGAAATAAATTTCTAATACAAAAAAGGTTTGAACTGAATAATTCGTAAGGGCCGCGCTAAACAAATGATTTAATCAGTGGTTTATAGATGGCTCTGTGAAATTTCCTAAACAGCCAAATACACAGCGTTGTCGCTTCTTCTGTATATATATATTACTTATTCTATGTATGGCACAAAACTATGTTACAGATACAGAAGTCGTCCTATATCAATTTCCACTCCCCTCTGATACAAATAACATTAACAGTAAATAAATAGAATAAAAGAAACAAGTTACTAGGTAACAAAATACAAGTAACTAGATCACATGAGGTGAGTTCGAATCATTGTTCGAATGCGAACGTAAATTGTAAACAACAAATCAACCTGGTAAAGACAATTACCGTTACAAAACACATGTGCGCATCACAGATGTGCGCATGTGCAAAGGTTTGAAAAGATTCATGTTTCCTTGACATTTGATTAAAATATCCATTATTGAAAAATATTGTGATATTCAAATTATTTATTAATAAATACATATATACAAAATTAACTATAATATAATTTTATATATTTAATAAAAAATTCAATGTAAACTTGCCAGATACTGTATGACTACCACTTAAATAAAATAGTATGCATAATATGTGAAAGCCAAAAAAATTATTTGTGATTATAATTAAAACCATAAATATTATAAACCTGTTAAACAACGTAAATGATAATGTATGTTTAATATAAAATTAATAATTATAAATATTGTATAATAATATTTATCTGATTGCAAATGTAAAAATGTGTACACGAATTTATTACTTACGTAGTTATCTTTAACGTCCAGCGACCACAGCGCGCTGTCATCGGCAATTTCTGGTACGAAAGGTATTGTAAATTATTTATTTAAAGCTAAATTTTGTGTGTAATAATATCGTTCGTCTGTATTTATTTTTAAATGTTTAATTAACTTAAATGATATTTACAAATAATTAGTTAAAAAATGTCTTACGCTGGCTCAGGTGGTGTGATGATCAAAGTCTGGACGCTGCAAAGTCGAAAAATGAAGATACACTTGATTTCAGGTTAGAGGTTAATTTTAAATTATCTAATAATATCGGTGTTCATCATTTGCGCCAATATGAGCTTATCAATATATTATTTGCGCCAATGTGACCTTATAATTATATAATTTGCGCCAATAGTGGTGTATCATTTACGCCACAAAACCCAATCATCTGCGCTACTGTTGGCTTAGGGTAGGTTCAGGTTGTTTACTTATATTATTATTCAATATAGGCGCATATCTCATCGGTGCAAATGATAGGTATCAGACTGGCGCAAATGATTGACAGCGCTAATAATAAAATACATTGTTTTCATTATCAATTGTAGTTACATGTTTTTAGTCTATCAGAAGAACTTCGGATTTCTTATGTCGTGCACTGCCATGCGCTGCGCTGTTATGTCTTTTTTTTTTTCAATCTCTGAATACAATAATTTTTTGCATAGGGATTACCTGTATTTGGTCGTTGCAGCGACTCTGTTGTGCAATGTTACAATCACTGAATCAACTTTCAATCTAAAACTGAGGATTATTACGATGATATGAATTTTTCTAAATGCCTACGAAAAAAATTGATTCCAAATTTACTTGAAAGAAGTGTCTTAATAATGCACCTTATCCGGACGCCGCAAAAACGAGACATGAAGATGTACACGATTTCAGGTTAGGTTTAAATTATCTAATAATAAAATACATTGTTTTTATTATCAATTATAGTTACATGTTTTTAGTCTATCAGAAGAAAATTTAAACGCAACAGATTCTCTAGATAGGCATCATTATTATCATCACTGGATCTGTCACGGAATGGAATACTTCCACATAACCATTATATAGAAAATAACTCCATAAATCACAATTTTCTTCGTAACCGTCTGGATCGCAATCGAGAACTTCAGGTGCAGCATACTGCAAAGTTTTCGTTTTCCTGTTTCCAATTTGCGAAACCAAAATCGACAATTTTAATATCGGGCATTATCATCATCCGAGGTAAATATCAAGTTTTCCGGCTTAAGATCTGCTATGAGCAACGCCACACGAATGAAGAAAATTAACAGCTGAAACTAAATTAGTTTCAGCTGTTAATTTTCTTCATTCGTGTGGCGTTGTTCATAGCAGATCTTAAGCCGGAAAACTTGTTATTTCTACAATTTCTGGCTATAAGTTTACAGAACACCAAGAAATTTTTCACAATGACAATGAAAATTTTTTCATGAAACCATGATTGATAAAATCAATTATAGAAGGGATGAAATAAAAGTAACAGCAGCTAGTGCTAGTGGAATTAAGGAAATATGATAAAAAACGTATAAAAGTAGAACGGGATATGGTGATAAAGAAATAAGAAATGTGCGATATGCACCAGGTATGTTAAAATTTTTTATTTCCGATATGTTTATTTCGTAAATTAAAATTTATTCAGACAATATAATTTGAAGTTTATATTAATTCGTTACAGTATATATGAATATAAGTTTTATATAATTTGTGTAAAAGTATATTACTGAATATTTTGAAAATTAAAATTATTTCCGCGATTATCTGCAATAAATAAATTTCAAAATTAGCCTATGCAAACATTAAAAATACAAATCAGATAAATTTGTATTTCCAATGCCGAAATTGCAAGACTTGTTTGTTTTTTCCTATGCCATCTCTTTCAGTGATGAAATAATTAAGCACGTTGCAACACGCTTTTTACTTATTTTTTATTTTTTCACTGTATCATAAACAGATATTTTACGCACGAAATATAGTATATAGTGTGTAAGTCAATTCTAAATGCAGACAGTCGTGGAAAAAATTGTATGGAACTTAAGCACATATATAGTCTTTTTCCACTCTATGGAATTATCTAAGTTCCCATTTTTGTAGAAAAGTACCATTTTATGCAGCAATTATTATCTGATTATTTAATATTAAAATATTTATATTTTAATGTAGTAAAAAATCTTTCAGAACTAATTAGATGAGAATAAAATGGCTTCAGGTTATAGTTCTGTATTAATAATAGACGTACTCTACTTTTTATCAGAAAAAAAAAGATACAAATGACATTTTCCTTCATCCACATTCATGATTACCTACACAATCACGCTATGCACCACCCAGATTTAAGTAAGAAATTAAGGTATATTTAATTACACCACATATTAATTAAAAATTATTTGTGTAATTAGACAGATATAAGTACAGGGTGTTCGTTTGCCAGGTTGATATAGGGCAATAACACGGGATACTGATAATATGCAGAATACTTTTTTTTGAAGTAAAATTCGGAGAAATAAAATAGGGCATAAAAAGTTTTATAATTTAGTTTTAGTTTTAATTTGATAGCATGTGCCGTTTGGGCGCTAGAATTTTGTTTAAAATGTTTTTTAGAATTTTCAATAATTTTTCTTGCTAAATCAGAGTATGAGTTAGAGGAAAAAGTTACTTAGCTATTATGTAGCTAATTTTTTTCTCTATTTTACTGAATTTTTTTCAGATTTTTTTGAGCAAATTTTCGAGAAAAAAAAATTATTTTGAAAAATTAAAAATATATATATATATATATATATATATATATATATATATATATATATATATATCAATATCTGAACATTGTATACTAATAATATTAATCTATATTTAAAAACAGAATATCGAAGACACCGTTGCAGGCGCAGTTCAATATTAAATGATGATCAATAAGTCGCTGTCACGTGAAATGTTGCAATCCAGAAAAAAACTTGCTAGCAAATTTAATATCGATATTGATTTCATTACACCATTAAATCAACAATAAATTGATTGAATCGAAGAAATAGTGCAGAAACCAATCGCAATACAACGTCAACTGTAATGTTTTACTGAATTAATTTAATATTTGGTTGTGAGTGGTGACCATAAATAATACACTGTACAATTACTAACAAGAACAACACGTTTTATTTATTATAATGCCGGGTTTATCTTTACATACACTGAACAAGCTGAATAATATTATAAGACTGATTTACGCGTGGTCATGCGCATAGCTAACAGGTTGTGCCGGCTCTCAAGAGATGGCACTAGGACGTTTCAAATTACAAAATATTACATCAACAACAACAACAAAGTAATCCTACAACAACAACAAGAAATGAACCAGACAAACAAACAAGCTTAGTTGTTTTGTTAGCTGTTGTTTTGCAAATGTTGTTCCGATAAATTGCATTTAAAATTTTTGTATATATGTTTAAAATAATAAAATTTTAGCAAAAGCAAAATGTTATTTTGAAATTAATAATTAAAATACTTTTTGACAAAAAAAAATTGTAAATTCATTTTTAGAATGTACGTTAGAAAGTAATTAGTTTCGCTAATAATTCGAAAATTAATTACAAAATTTCTTTTATACCAAAATTAATTAAAATTAATAAACGAAAGATCTATTAATAATTAATCTATTATTAGATGATCAATAATCCAATAAATATATTTTAAAATTTATAAAAAAAAATAAATTAGACCTTATAACATTCACGCAATGCGACGATGTTAAACTGGTTGCCTATGTATCAGAATTACCATTAATTTTAAATTTTTCAATAACGTTTTCTGCCAAACCGCTATGAGTTAGCGAAAAAATTTACTTAACTATCATATAGCCAACTTTTTTCTCTATTTACCAGAATTTTTTCAGATTTTATAGAGCAAATTTTGGTTAAAAAGTCTTATTTTGAATTAGAAGATACATATTGTTAGTATAACCTTTTAAATTATGTAAAATTGCAGCTTGTATATCAATATCTATAATAATTTTAAAATACTTCCTTTATGTAAATTTCCAAATGTATGTAATTATACCAACAATAATAATAAAGAACTAAATAAATTTTAGCTATTTATGGAAAATTCCCGACAGCAAATTTACTAAACTTCTGTAAATTTAGTAAAAGAGATTTTACTAAAACAAAAATTTGGATTCATTTGGACATCGAAAAAGCCGCCAAATTAGTGTTTCCTGTATAAACAGCTGAACCCTTAAATTTAATATTCCGATAAAAAGATATATAGATCTATGCTAAGAAACATTTGTTCATTTCCAAAGATTTTTGTAATAACAAACATCGTTGTACTGTGTTTGTTATTTAATTATATAATATAAAGATTATAAATGGTTCAATAAATATATTTTCATTATGACTTGAATTTTTAATACCTGATATAACTGGACGTAGCAAAAACAAATAAATAAAAGGCTTTCTATTTAAATGAATTCAGGAAATTTAATAAAAATAAACAAAAAAAAAATTATTAAGAAAATAACAAAATATAAATAAATATATTCTTTAATCGACAATATTTTTTAAAAAGCATTCAGATTTAGAAAGAAATATAAGATCTAATTTATATAGATTTTTTTACGAAAATAAAACAATTTTTTTAATCAACTTTTTCAATATATATATTCATCTTTTATTTATTTATACAAAAATACAGCTTTAAATTGTATTTATTATTACAAGTTTTATCATACATCCTACATTTAAACGGTTTAGTACTTGCATGTCCAAAAATGAGCTATTTTCATATATTTTGCATATACGATTTTTAATTAATATAAAATACATAATATGCGACGTGCCATAGGACATAGAGACTTTTAACTTTACTCAAGTCAATTTTGAGTTATTAGTATCACTGAAAAAAAAAAACCTACACACATATTGTCTCAATAGTTGCATTGAAAATTTTATTAAAATATTTTCCAAAAACTATTTAACACTGTCTGAATTTGCAAGTTTGAGAAAGTACGTTAAAGTTTTTGCATTTGATTTGTAGCATATTTCCACGTCTTACTTCCTAAATATGAAAAAAAATCTATTATTGAAAAAATTAAACTCAAATAGGTTTTAGTTTGTTTTGTAAAAATAAAGTCCCTTTTCTTGAGCCAGGTCACATATGTGCAGATAAGTGATTCTTTTTTTTAATTAAAAATTTTATCATATAAGACTTATTCGTCTTTTCTTGCTGTTCGTGAAAATGTATTTTGTTGATTATCATGTCGGTTTATGTATTTCACTGTTATTTTCATTTTCAAATTCGAAATTTTCTTTTACATGTCTTTCAGCTTGCAAACATCCATTTTCTGATTTTATCATACGTCCATCTATTTCACAATTCTTCAAATAAATATCACTGAATATTATTTCACTTTTATTCTCATTTTCAAACTCATAATTTTCTTCAACTTTCACAAGATGTAAGTTAATTTCGGAAGCATTACTTTTTAACGATACTTCGGAATAACCCGTTATAAGTTCTTCATTACTTTCTGTCTGTACAGATATATTTTCTAATTTTATAATAGGTTCATTGGTTTGATAATTTTCCGAGTAAAAATTTTCTTTCGTTTTCGCAAAATCTAAATTAACTTCAATTGATTTGGAATCTAGATCAGAATCTATCAATTCTTCTTTAATTTTAATTAATTTGCATGATTCATTGAAATTTTCTCGATCTATCTCCATATTGAATTTATCTTGAGAATTATCAAAATTTTCACTAATAAATTCTTCTTTCATTTCTGTACTCTTTTCCGGTTTTAAATGCTGTAAATGCTGTTTTAAAAATTTGTCAGTCTCAAAGAATTTTTTTATAAAATTATAAGCATTATTTAATTGGGCATTACATATTGAACATATGCCATTTGGTAATTCATTTTCTGATTCAAGCTGGAAAAAATTCAAAACAAAAACATATTAAAAATAAAACTTGCAAAAGAATCATATCGGTTGATTTAAATCTAATTTTATACTAAAATTTAAGGTCCGATTTCGATGAAATTTTGTTTAAATATTCCTCTAATAATAACAATAACGGGAAAAATAATTATAAGTTAGGTTAGGTACTAGGTTAGGTTAGGTTAGTTTAGTTTAGTTTAGTACTATATATATTTATAATTTGGCCAAAAAAAGCAAAAATGTGATTTTTTTTAAAAAAATTTTTCTCTATTTTCCAAAATACAAAAAAAATCAAAAAAAGATACATTATTCTACATAGGATATTATATCTCAGGTATTTTTTCGGTACAATAATAATCGTTTTTGTAGAAAATAGAGCCAGTTAAAAACATACTATTTTTTATTTTATATAAATCAATTAATAATATCAAATTAATTATTGAATTATTAATTCAACATTGATTATGTAATTTTCAGAACAGTCAGTTACAATAAATAATTTGTATTAAACGAATAAATTCAATATTAACTTCAACATGTTTTGTATTTGAGCTACGTGTCTGAATATAGCAATTAGAACCGAGTGAACTAACAATAACCTAACCTGACCGCCACTTATTATTTTTCCCGTTATTGTTATTGTTAGAGGAATATTTAGACAAACTTTCATCGAAATCGGAAGTGAAGAGTAGTTCATCGACAACTTGACCAAATTTAATATCAAGAATACAAAGTTCTGCTCATACAAAAACGGCTAGGATCTCTTAAATGCTTAAAAATCACTCATTTAATAATATAGAAAGAACATTTAGGGTTTATTGTTTTTCTAAATGCATTTACTTGGATTTGATTTCGAAGTTAAACGCATTTTAATCCATTCTACTTACAATTTCTGCTCCGAAAATCGTATATAACTTATCTTTGAATGTCTGATTATCTGAATCCATATGCATTAATGTTGCTGATACATCTTTGGTGGTTGCACACAATCGACAATATTTCAAAAAAATATCCATATCCATTGTTATTTCGTCAGGTTTTGGGCTCTTTGCTAAAATTGTATAGAAAAAGACGTAAACACTATTAACTAGTAAAATTATTTGTATTTTTAATTTAATTTATCGATTTACGTAAACGGTTTTACGATTTTCGAAAATAAGAGTAAGTATATTAATTATTTTTATGCACTTATGTTTATAATTTACTAAATATTAAAAATAAAAACAAAAAATGTATATCATTATAGATTGCATTATCATTAAATATTATTTAATATATTTTGGATATTACAATTTGAATATTATTGTATTACTTAATTTCTAGATGTATCTAGATAATTAATCAATTGTTCGAATAAAATTTACTTTAGTCAAAAGAACTAATTAATTAAAATTGATCTAAATCATTGATTAATATCAAATAAATAAAATGATTATACTAATTATTGTGATTTAAATCAAATGTATTATTTATCATGTAAGTCAAACATGTATTGGTCACAAAAACAATTACGAATCAAGACCGCACCGCGCCTAATTTCTTTTGAAAATTTTAAATTATTGAGAGTACAGCCGAATTTATCATTATGATTACCGATTGCAATAACAGATTTTAATAAAAAGTTTATATCCACTATGCGTTTTCCCTCTAATTCATTATTTTCCGATCCATCAATATCCATTTCTTTTGTGGAATTATCAGTCTGAAAATTAATTACAATCATTTGATATTTATTTATTTAATTAAAAAAAAAGACAAAATTACCTGTAAAATGTGACTATCACCATCATCCTCAACACTTAATTTTTCTGAAGATGAACTTTCACACAGATCTGACACCATTGATAAATTTCTAAGTAAACAATAAAAAAAATTGATATAGGTATTTACTAATATATATATATATATATATATATATATATATATATATATATATATATATATATATATATAAATATATACAGAGCGAATGTAAAGTCTGAAACTATCGCAATAAATCTTTTATTAAACGTTTTTGAAAAAAATCCTCGAACACGTCAATTTTTATCTTAAATGAAATATATTCTACTGTAATCGTCACTTAAAGATCGTCTTTTGATTTTGAGTTATGACGTAAGCGATAATTTTTTTAAATGGAAACCTATATTTTTTATTATTGATTTTGGTAGTACTTTTTATTCCGTTTCCAACCATATAAAATTTTATATATAATTTACATTTGAAAAATATTGAGCAAAATAATCTTAAAGTTTTAATATTAAAAACTAATTAAATTGGCAAAATGAATCTAGTTATTAGTGTATAAAACAAAAAACATTAGCTACAACTGTCAGAATTATACAATTTATAAATATCAAAATAAAATAAGTGTTATTATTTTACTTTTTCTCTGTTTTTCGATCAATTATACAATTTTTATTAATAAAATAGTTTTTTAAATTTGGAAAAAGCACTTATTTTATTGTAAAATTTATAAATTGCATAATTCTGACAGTTGTAGCTAATGTTTTTTGTTTTATACACTAATAACTAGATTCATTTTGCCAATTTAATTAGTTTTTAATATTTAAACTTTAAGATTATTTTTCTCAATTTTTTTCAAATGTAACATATTTAAAATTTTATATGGTAGGAAACGGAATAAAAAGTACTACCAAAATCAATAATAAAAAATATAGGTTTCCATTTAAAAAAATTATCGCTTACTTTATAACTCAAAAACAAAAGACAATTTTTAAGTGACGATTACAGTAAAATATGTCTCATTTAAGATAAAAATTGACGTGTACGAGGATTTTTTTCAAAAACGTTTAATAAAAGATTTATTGCGATAGTTCCAGATATTACACTCGCTCTGTATATATATATATATATATATATATATATATATATATATATATATATATATATATATATATATATAGGGTGGTTTTTTATACAGTATCCAACAGATATTTCGTAAACCAATAACAACTGAAAAAGTGTGCAAATAAAATTTTTCAATATTACACATTCTATATTATAGAGTAAAAGGTATTTTTTTTTGTTAATGCATTTTTTGGTGTAAAAGAAAATTTGATTTTTTTAAAATAGCAATATATACTTATTTTTACAGTTTCTAAAAGACAATAATTTTCTGAATTCAACGATCCATAATTTGTATATTTTGTCCCATAATTTATTTAAATAAAAAATATTTTATTATATATAAGTATCAAAACAAAGATTTAATTTAATTAATATAAGCTTATGAAAATTGTACCTTAAATTGATAAATTACAAACCAGATTAAAATTTAAATCAAATAATTATAAAATAAATTAAGTTCTATGTGAGCCTTACTTAAAACACGAAAAATTTGTTGAAAGATGATGTTTTCTTTTGTTTTTATGTAAATTAAATTAAATTTTTATTTTAATACTTATTCTTCTACGATAACAAAATAATTTTTATTTAAATAAATTCCGGAACAAAATATAAAAATTATAGGTATATCATTGAATTGAGAAAATTATTGTCTTTTTGAAACTGAAAAAAATATTTTTTACTCTATAATACAGAATACGTACCTATTACAAAAAAACTTTTATTTGTACATTTTTTACCGACCGTCATATTGTGATCATACCAAATTTGACATTTTGAGATTTTTAGAAATAAGTACGAATTAGGCTTATAGTAAGACGAAACGATTGTTTCTAGCGTGATAACCGTCTGTCGGTCTGTGGACACGTGTAGAGCAAATTCTGCTGAACCAATTGTTATGAAATTTCATATTTAAGCTTCGGAGGTGAATATCTCAATTTGATCAATTATTGGTAGAAATCTGCGAATTACGAATATTTCGCAACAGAGAAATATTTCGAAAAAATTTATTTAACAAAAGTTGGTAAGCAAGTTATAACTAACAACTTTTATTTAAATATTTTTCGATACGGTTTAATAAATTTATATAATTTTTCACATTTTTGCAAATATTTTAAGTATACGCATATACATATTATAAAAATGTTACCATGGTTACGGCTATCAATATAATTTAATAACATCGACAAATAGATAAAATGAAATAGTGCCATTTGCGTACAAATAAGGGTCGGGTCAAACCCAGGTAGTGAAGCTAGTTAGGCCGAGTGCCAGATGCGTACAGCGGTTATACAATATTTATAATACGCTATAATATCATCGCACATAATTTTTACAAATAATCAAGTATTTAATTTTAAAATTGACCAAGTTTATATTTATTGGTTTAAATTTGATTTGTGTAGATTAATATTTAATAAATTCATATCGTTTACCAACTTCGTTATTTTTTACTATATTATGATAAATTATGCTTAAATTCGTGATGTTAAATTTGTAACAATAATTACATAAACTTTTCCTCACACTTTTCTGTAATCATTTTGGAAATATGTAAATTAAAACACTCGGTTAAATTTTCACAATAACAATAAAAAATCCTTTTTTGGCCATTATCGGCTGTAAATATAAACTTGGTCAATTTTAAAATTAAATACTGACTTGATTATTTGTAAAAATTATGTGCGATGATATTATAGCGTATTATAAATATTATATAACGCAGTACGCATCTGGCACTCGGCCTAACTAGCTTTACTACCTGGGTTTGACCCGACCCTTATTTGTATGCAAATGACACTATTTAATGACTGTACGCAACTGGCACGACACCATATAAAATGAAAGCCACAATGACAGTTTCGTTTTTATAAAAAAAAATCTATTCTATAAAATAAAATATTAATACCAGTAACCAAATTTTTACTTGATTTGAGATAATCAACCTCTGAAATATCAAACTAGATAAATTTAGTTAATTTACATAATTAAAGATTGCAGTTAAATTATAATAATAAATTTGTTTAATATGATGACGGTCGGTTCTGAGGTAACCATAGCTGAATTTTTTTCTGTTATTAGTTTACGAAATATCAGCTGGACACTGTATAAAAAAATCATTCTGTATATATACTTACACTGGACTGTTTTGTACGAAATTCGTATTGTTTTCATTATCAACGTGGACTATATCGGTTTTTTTCTTAGGTATATCTTGTTGCATTGATGACGACCTAAAAATATGTTAGTGTAATAACATAAAAAAATATATCTTGTTTCATCCTAAAACTTACGGTAAACTCTGTATTTGCGAATTCGTATGTTCTCTGATTGATGGCATATTTCTTCTTCTTCTATAAAAATATAAATATACCATGAATTTGCAAAATTACAAAACTTTCAAAAATTACAAAACTTACTTTGCCATAAGTCGTTTACTTTTCCTTGTAGCACTCAAATATAAACCTTTTTTTATCTTTTTGTTTCTATAGGTAGGTTCACTCATTTTAAATGTTGCTGTATAATTTTATAAAAAATATTGTTTAACTATGATTGTTGGGGTGATACACGGTTTACTTAACTTAAACAAAAACTTAACTTAAACAAAACTCGCCGCACTTATACTTGACTGATATTTTTGAGTTGGTTTCAAATTAAAGATGAATTTTTAACTGATTTTAACTTTAACATTTTGCTCACAAGTAAATGTTTGCAAAGCTCAAAGTTGGGAATTGGCCAATCAAAATTACAGCAACGATTTCAAAATAACCAATAATATTACACAGAAAAATGGAAAGTTTTATAAGTCCAAATGTACAGTTTTCCTTGTATTGATAACATTAACCGCCTAGGTAAGCAATCTATAAATCCTAAGACCTAAGTATTAAAAGTAATTGAATTTTAAGAATGGTTTAAGTTTATTACCGGCGTTCTTACAGGTAAAATACTTTCACCAAAATTACTAAGAAAAGATAGTATTCAGAATTTAAATACAAATTGCCACTAAGAGTAATAAAATTGATAATAATATTACAAAAAAATATTTCTATCTTCAGCATCTTCGTAAAATTAGTATTAATAAAATAAATAGTTTTTGAGAATTTGAATACAAATATGCCAGTGAAAATGATTATTTTTAACAAAATTTATTAGGAATTATGGGTTTTACTTTTATTTAAATTCTACAGCTATGAGTGAAGTGAAGTGTGGCTTATGAGAGAAAAATATATTGAGTTATTTTTCTAAAACATATTCAAATGTTTATGACGTATTTTATATAGGACCGAGTGAGTGAGCGAGCTAGCCGTCGTACGACATACACACATACATCCATATAAACTAAGTTCAGATTCGTCATCTAGAGACTATATGAAGAATTTCTACATATTTTTTTTTAATTTTTGAAAATGATACAGACACCGTACCGATCAGTCAAAGTGGTAATAAATCTGGGTCGACTTCTTATAAAAAAAAATCCTATTAAACATATGATATAAACATATTTAAAATTTTCATATCTTACTTTTATTTTACAATGTTATTTTAGTTTATAATACGAATTAGAGTTTATTATCACCTGTATATTGTCATATTAGAATTATTATTATTTTTGTCATACAAAATTAATAGGTATATAAAAAAATATGATTTGGCTTTTTTTTAGATTATTTTTCTATAAATGTAATTAATATTTTTATATCATTATCAAGAGAAAAAAAAATTTTTTTCAACGACATTAAACACGACCTATATTTATATTTAAAAAAAATGTTAATGAAGTCATAACTTCAAAACCATTACATTAAAAAAATAATTGATTTTATAGAAAGATGTACTATAAGATTTTATGAAACTTTGAAACAATTTTTTTATAACGAATAATTACGCAAATAAACTGACAAAACCACATAGTATCTACATATCTGTAGACGACATTTCTGGTAGCAAGCTAAGTTGAATGGATATAGCACCAAGTCATCGTAGAGTCAAGTTATCTTGAATGTATTGTGTGTAATTGTCGGATAGTCCGCAAGAGGCGCTAGTTCACAGACAGTAAAATAACACTAAAATGCTTCCCGAATTTAACTTTTTATCCAAACATTATGCATTTATGATAAATTTGATGATAATATATCGTTAGTTCAAAGATGGATCTACTTACGTTGCCCTTTTAAATTTTTATATCTATGATCAGTAAACCACAGTCTTGTGTTGAAAATAGATGATTTTCTGTATATTAACGATCATTTTTCTTAATAAAGTAATTATAATTTGGATAAATAAATTAACAACGCAAGTACATCTATCTTTTGTCTTTCTGTTGATGTATAATTTAAATAGATTTATTAAATATACTGACAGAGAAACTGTAAATTCGAAACGCATATTTCAACCTTCCGCGCAATGGGTAGCGACTCCTCTTAATAAAGAATATAAATGCAATTTTTGAACTATAATTTAATAATATTTACGAAATTAAAAAAAAAAAACTATATTATTTTTAATATAAGTCAACCAGTTAAATAATTTTTGGCATAAAGTATAGACGGCAGCACTAACTACATCGTGATATTTCACTGATCGTGATTATCGTATCTGGGGAAAATAAAATCACCCAGTTAAATACTGCGCAAACGTTTATTTTAAACATGTAATGTCAGGCACTAAATACTGTTTTAAAAATAATGGAGTATTTGTTTTAAATAAATATTCAAAATTTACAACATTCATTAGCAGATAATAATAATAATTATACATAATCAATATATGTTTGACTGCTTGTAACAAGAACTGTCATTTCTGTCTTAACCTCAAAAGTCAAAATATTTTATCAAAACAAATAGATATTTGTATTACCTGTTTTCGATATTTGGTCGATGTTTTTAGGTTTTGTTGTTTTATTTGGCAAAAAATTATCATCTGCTTTTGATATACTTTGCAACGACGATGAAGATATTAGATTCGCTTTAGCAATTTTCATTTGACGTGCATTACGCATTTTTTTTCTTATAGATTTTCGTATTTTTGATAGTCTAATTTTACTATTGTTCCCAGATTACATAAAACACTTAACTTTCACGTGGTAAGAACCAGGGAGGACCGTAAGAACACTGATTTATAAGAGTACATAAGAGCCCTATTTCATGTCGTATCAGGAAAGTTCACCGCTCACAATTCACCGCGGAAAGTTTACCGCCCACAATTCACCGCACACACAATTCACCGCGTACACAAATAACCGCGAAAAGTTTACCGTTGTTATATTAGGTTTAGGTTAGGTTAGTTAAGTTAATTTAGTTTTATTTAATTAAATATACCTAGATACCTTTCAAAAAATTAATAATATTTCTAAATAAATAATTTTATTTTTATGCTCTACTAATATTTGCAAGAAATTGTTTCTGTTAATTGTAATTAATTATTATATCATACTGCAAAACTTTTATTTAATTTAATAAATATCTTCAAAAAATTATTTTATTATAGTACAAAACTTTTACTTTCAGAAAATGACAAATAATCGTCCCCGCGGTGAATTGTGTGTGCGGTGATGTGTGTGCTGTGAATTGTGGGCGTTAAACTTTCCGCGGTAAACTTTCCGCGGTGAATTGTGGGCGGTGAATGTTCCTAGAACCATTTTATGTAGTGGTGTGACGCATACTACACTGTATACTTTAAACACCTTACATCAGGGTTGGACTGCATAAAAAATTAGGCCTGGGAAAAGTTACTGGATCTTACATCTCAAAATTATTCAAATACGTTATGTTTTTATATTTTTTTTTATTCTAATAAACATGGAAATAAGATTACAGAAAAATAAATATAAATTGTAAAAATTACACATATAAAATTAAATATAATTCTTTATTACCAATTTGAGTGCAAGGAAAAAGTGGTATAGCGTTTGGTACGGTGTCTGTAACATTAAATAAAAAATGTATGGAAATCCTTCATATAGTCTCTAGATGACGAATCTGAACTTAGTTTGTGTGGGTGTATGGATGTGCGTCGTCAGCTTCTTCGGTTGTAAGTCAAAAATTTGTGGCTGCAACTTCTCCTAGAAAGTTAAAGCGATTTTAATAAAATTTTCAAGATAAATTTATCTAGTGCATAAGATTATCATGTGGTTTTGTTTCGCTCGGTCGTAAGTCAAAATTTTGTGGCCGCAACTCCTTCTAGACGATTCAACCGATTTTAATGAAATTTTCAGGATAAATTTGTCTAATACCCAAGATAGGGTCATGTGGTTTTATTTTTTCCAGTGATGCCAACTTTCCGAGAAAAAAATTACTAAAATTTTTTAAAATTTATTATGACCACGTTATTTAACCGATTTTAATCAAATTTTGACTAAAGATTCTCCTGGTGCCCGCATACATTATGCAATTTTAACAAAATACAGTGATGCCAACTTATCGAGAAAAAATTACTAAAATTTAAAAAAATTTATTGTTTATCCGATTTTGATCAAATTTACAGAATAATTTTCTAAAAATTTATTATGCCCGTACTATTTATCCGATTTAATACTCAAGTTTTTACAGAAGATACCCTTAGCGCCTATAATATTATATATTAGCAAAATACAATATTGCCAACTGTCGGTGAAATTTTTTTTAATATCATATATGTGATAATGTCAAAGTGGTCTATGTATGGGTTTACCCATACACTTCCAATCCTTTTGGATGAAAATTTTTTTTATTTCTATTTCTTATCATTTATGTGATAATGTCAAAGTGGTCTATATATGGGTTTACCCATACACTTCTAATCCTGTTGATGATAAATATTTTTGTTTCTGTTCTCTAATTCCGAAATATATAAGGCAACCCTTGAACAAATACGCATGGGTAAAAATTACATCCCACTTAAAAAACACCCCTCGGAGAATGAAATATTCCACAAAACATTACACTCGTTTCTAACCTTAATAACCCTTAATACGCAACAACCGCTATAAAAAATTTCATTTCCCTCGGCATGTTATATATATATATATATATATATATATATATATATATATATATTTATATAACAAGACACCCTTGCATACTTACTACAGCCTTTTACTCGGCACAGCAGTGTTTTTTAGTTCTCCAAATATATAAAGTACACGATAAATGCGCTTAAATTTCAGAAAATGGCTATTTATACATACGGCATGTATACGCAATTAGCTATTTATACATACAATATTTTTACGTAATTGGATATTTAGGTTAGGCTAGGTTAGTAGGTTGGTTTAGGTTTAGGTTTTTTTTTAGTATGTATAAATAGCCAATTGCGTATACATACCGTATGTATATTAAGTGTAAAAGTTTACGACCTCATACGCTAAGAAACATTACAACATTACATTATTGTTTTTTTTTTGTTTAGCCTGTTTGAGTATATACAATGCAGTTTTGGTGCCTACGTTGATGTATAGGGTAGTGAATGTTGGGGTTTGGTTGCATAAGCATAAACGGAAAATGACTACTGTGAAAATGAGATTTTTACGTGAGGTATGTGGTGTAAATGGGAGAGATCGGGTATGAAATACGATTAGTGTATGATGAGTGTGAAATTGTTAAAAAAAAGTTGTAGCAAAAGTTGATGTTAGTCAGTTAAGATGGTTTGGACATGTTGAGCGAATGTCTAATGAACGTTTGGTTAAAAAGATTTATTTGAATGATTTTGATAGTATACCTTTGCCAAGTGGATCAGTTCGATGAGTAGTTGGAGTAGTATGATTGAGAGAGTGGCTTGCGTGAGCGAAAGTTTTCAAATAGTAGAAATAAAAGAGCATGCTATGAGAGAGGAATTATGAATGTGGATGATGCGACAGTTGCTTGTTTGAATAGGAATATTTGGAGGCGACTGATTTCGAGATGATGAAAAGAGTTTGTGCCACACCCTTTTGAGTACATGGCGTGATTGTGTATGTATGTATGTTTATAGTTGGCAAAATCGTATCGTAATGGGTTAACCAACTCAAATGTCAACTTTGCTACTTATTGTCACGACAAATTCGATTATATGTAATTATGTAAGGATATAAAAATACTTTGAAACTCGAAATGTATTTTTTCTTTTTAGCTCCGGTGATCTTTTTGAACAATGGGCATTTCTGAAGATTGACTCTCAATCCAAATTTTCGATATGTTTTAAAAAAAATTTATCAAATTTTTTTCAAAACACTATAATTTTGTTAAGTTTTAAAGAAAGTTTAGAGAGTTTAGTGGAAACATTTTTTACCACTTTGACTGCAAGGAGAAAGTGGTATAGCGTTTGGTACGGTGTCTACAACATTTAAAAGAAAAAAAAAATTGTAGAAAAATCCTTGCTATAGCCTCTAGATCAGACGAATCCACGAACTTAGTTTATGTGGGTGTATGGTTGTGCGTCGTCAGTTCGCTCGGTCGTAAGACAAAATTTTGTGGCCTCAACTCCTCCTAGACGGTTCAACCGGTTTTCATGAAATTTTCAGGATAAATTTGTCTAGTGCCCAAGATAGTCATGTGGTTTTGGTTTTTGCAGTTATGCCAACTTTCCGAGAAAAAAATTACTAAAGTTTTTAAAAATTTATATTGGCTACATTATTTATTCGATTTTGATCAAATTTTCAGAAAAGATTAATATCCAGTGTTGCTAACTTTCCGAGAAAAAAATTACTAAAATTTTTAAAAATTTATTAACCCTTAACCTGAAGTATGTGTCTGACAGACACGTACTGTTTGCGTTTTTGCAATTGTAAACGTACTAAGTCATTTGGCTACCCCACCCTTAAGGTATCCTCCTCGCATGACCTTACGCAACTGCTGCCTCAAATACGGCCAGTTGGGATTTGTCGTTTGTTGAACACACGTCAATTGTGAAAAGTCACGGTGTCTGGTAGACACATACTTCTTAAAGCGTTCATATTTTTCGGTGTTTATGAGACACATACTTCTAGACACGACACAAAAGTGAAGATTCACGGTGTCTGGTAGACACGTACTTCTTGAAGCGTTTATATTTTTCGGTGTTTATGCGACACATACTTCTAGACACGACACAAAACACATACTATAAATAATGTTTAATTGCTTGTAACGTTGTTATTACTATGAATAAATGTTTCTGCTTAAGTATTAAAACTTTATTGTATGAAATTTAGCGCAATTTTTTATTATTTGAATTACGTGTCTGACATACACATACTTCCAAAAATAGACTAAAAGAGGATACTTCGGGTTAAGGGTTAAAGTCACTTTATTTAACCGATTTTAATCAAATTTTTATAAAATATTGTCCGAGTGCCTAAATTTTCACAAATTACAGTATTGCCAACTTATCGAGACGAAAAAGTAACAAATTTTAAAAAAAATTTATTGTGGCTACATTATTTATTCGATTTTGATCAAATTTTCAGAAAAGTTTTTCCTATTGCCCACATGCCCACATATATTAAAATATTATTAAAATACAGTGTTGCCAACTTTCCGAGAAATGTCAAAGTGGTCTATATATGGGTTTACCCATATACTTCTAATCTTATTTAGAATGGTTTTTCAACATTACACAATTATGATAAACAATCGTTTTAAAAATTACATTTACAGATATTTTTTAAGCAAAACCTTATAAATAACGCCCAAGAGGACTTATCTGCTATTCCTGCTGCACAAGCATTTCTGACATATTCAGCGCGACGTGCTATTCCTGCGTCTTAGTATTCCTGCGAGGGTTTCAACCATAAATAAAACTACACGAGACAGAGTAAGGGAAGTGCGCTCACTACCCCGGAAAAACACAAGGGTAGTAAAATTCTGCTGCGTGTTTTCTTCTGCGCAACATTTTCCTTGGGTGTTTGATGTGTAGTCCTTCGTCCTTTTTAACAAGTAGTTTTTCATTTGTTTTTATGAGTATTATTTTGGTTTAATTGTTAATGTGATTTTTATGTTTTCACATTACAATCTTCTATATTTTTTTAGATCGAAAGTGTCCAAGTAGTAGGAATAAAAGAGCATGTATAAGTGAGGAATTATGCATGCGAATGAAGCAAAAGTTTTTTTAGAAATATAGAATGGTTCAATTTACTAACATTGTATATTTTATTACCAGTTTGATTGCAAGGAAAAAGTGGTATAGTGTTTGGTACGGTGTCTGTAACATTTTCAAAAAAAGTTTTTCTTGTATAGAAATACTTCATGTAGCCTCTAGATGACGAATCTGAACTTAGTTTATGTGGGTGTATGGATGTGCGTCCTCAACTCGCTCGCTCGCTCACTCGGTCGTCAGACAAAATTTTGTGGCCGCAACTCCTCCTAGACGGTTCAACTGATTTTAATGATATTTTCAGGATAAATTTATTTAGTGCCTAAGATGGTCATGTGGTTTTGGTTTTTTCCAGTGATGCCAGCTTTCCAAGAAAAAAATTACTAAAGTTTTTAAAAATTCATTGAGGCTACATTATATATCCGATTTTGATCAAATTTTCAGAAAAGATTTCTCTAGTACCCATATAAATTTCGTAATTTTAGTAAAATTTTTCAAAATTTATTACGGCTATGTTGTTTAACTGATTTTGTTCAAATTTTCACAAAAGATTCTCCTGGTATCCATATAAATTAGATAATTTCAACAAAGTACAATGTTGCCAACTTTCTGAGAAAAAAATACTAAAATTTTAAAAAATTTAATATGACCACGTTATTTAACCGATATTAATCAAATTTTCACTAAAGATTCTCCTGGTGCCTGCATAGCTTATGCAATTTAAACAAAATACAGTGTTGCAAATTTATCGAGAACAAAATTACTAAAATTAAAAAAAAATCATTGTGACTACACTATTTATCCGATTTTGATTAAATTTTCAAAAAAGTTTCTCCTGGTGCCCACATAAATTACAATTTTATTAAAATGCGGTGTTGCCAACTTTCCGAAAAAAAAATTAATAATTTTCTAAAAATTTGTTATGCCCGCATTATTTATCCGATTTTAATTAAATTTTCACAGAAGATACCCTTAGCGCCTATAATATTATTATATTAGCAAAATATAATGTTCCGAACTTTCGGTGAAAAATTTTTTTATTTCTATTTCTTATCATTTATGTAATAATGTCAAAGTGTTCTATATATGGGTTTATCCATATACTTCTAATCTTTTTTTAAAGAATTAATAAAAAAATTCCTATATGATAAAGAATTATACAGTCACACTGTAGATGCATTATTTTATCCTGTATTTAACCCGCAAAAAACCTAGCAACATCCTTAATCCGCATCAGTATTTATCATTCTCGTTTCTCTCTACCTCGTCCTGCGTTAACCAAGCCGACAACAAGACTTATTAGCAGGACATTAGATTAATTGCAGGACTCGTCTCGGACAGAGGGAACTGTGCAACCGAATTGCTCGGTTGAGCAGACGGACAAAATGTCAGTGACCACATCTAGACGCTGAAGCTTGATGACTGACAATGAACATACTCCTGCCGCAGTAGCAGGAAAGATATGAGTATGGGTATTTGTCCTTTGCAATAACAGCAACTAAGTGTATTATCCTTGTGAGGCTAGGTTAGGTTAGGTTAGGTTATTAAGTTAAGTGAGATATATGCTTGGAGATTATTGTCTACTTTGAAATAATTTTCAAGTTCATTAATAGTAGTATATTTTTACCACTTTGACTGCAAGGAAAAGTGGTATAGCTTTTGGTACGGTGTCTGTAACATTTTAAAAAAAAAAATTTGTATAGAAATCCTTCTATATAGCCTCTAGATCAGACGAATTCACGAACTTAATTTTTGTGCGTCGTCAGCTTGCTCGGTCGTCAGACAAAATTTTGTGGCCGCAACTCCTCTTAGACGATTCAACCGATTTTAATGAAATTTTCGGGATAAATTTGTCTAGTACCCAAGATAGGGTGGTTTTATTTTTTTTCAGTGATGCCAACTCTCCGAGAAAAAAATTACTAAAGTTTTTAAAAATTCATATTGGCTACATTTATCCGATTTTGATCAAATTTTCAGAAAAGATTTCCCTGATGATCCCATTAATTAAATAATTTTATTAATATCCAGTGATGCCAACTTATTATTTATTATGGCCACGTTATTTAACCGATTTTACGCAAATTTTCACATAAGATTCTCCTAGTATTCATATAATTTATGTAATTTTAACAAAATACAGTGTTGCGAACTATCCGAGAAAAAAATTACAAAAATTTTTAAAAATTTATTATGACCACTTTATTTAAGCAATTTTAATCAAATTTTTATAAAAGATTTTCCTAGTGCCTGAATAAATTATGCAATTCAAAAAAAATGCAGTGTTGCCAACTTATCGAGAAAAAAATCACAACATTTTTTAAAAATTCATTGTGGCTACATTATTTATTCGATTTTGATCAAATTTTCCGAAAAGTTTCTCCTAGTGCCCACATAAATTGCACTCAAAGTGGTAAAAACACAGTTATGTTAAAAAATTATATTACAAAAATATTTTAAATTCATTTAATTTTAAAAAAAGTTAAACTGTAAATCCAATAATATCAGAAAATATTACTTTAAAACCAAATAACGCAACAGTAATTACATTTGTAATAAAACTTTTTAAAGAAACTTCTGTAACAGAAAATCTCATTTAAAAATTTATTTTCAATCTAAACCTCCTTAACTTTTCTTGTTTTATAAAATCAACTGTCAAGTAATATAATACTTTATAACAAGACAATTATTAAGAGAGAATAATTTTATTTCCTTCACTGACTTTACAATGACACAAGAAGTGAGAAAATCATTTTTCATCCTGACGAAGGGAAAAAGGATAACATCTTATATTGCACTCTGATAGACAAAACAAAACAAAATCGCGAGAAACAGAATGGAATTGCTCAATGTTGAACCATTACAGTGTTGCCAACGTTCCATATTTCACATGGTGTGACAGTGAGAATTCCCTAGACTCAAATAGATACCACACAATAGATATTTCGATGTTCAAGTTAAACGTTTTTATTGTAAATATACAGATTGATTCATTTACACGGTAAATATTTTTGAAATTAAATAAAGCTCAATTGAATAGAACAATTAAAACAAAACGAGTTTATGTTAGATAAACAGTTAGAAATGTTTCTACTAGATTGACAGAACATAAGAGATCAATACGTTTAAAATATTTAGATAAATCTACTATTGCACAACATGCATTAGAATATATGCATGGTCTAAAATTCGTAGATACTCCAATAATTGCAATAACCAACAATATTAACAGCAGATTGATAAAGAAAGCAATACAGATTTATAAAGAAAAAAAAACATCAATTAGTGTGACTAGTAACTGATTTAAATTAAATTTGGCTTCTCTTAAATAAAAATTTATAAATTTTATGATCTAGTTACTTATTTTGTTAGCTAGTAACTTGTTTCTATGTTCTGTTTATTTACTCTAAATGACATTTGTACGTTTTTCTCTGACGAAGACGTACGTTAAGTTCGTTTGAACGTCAATTATTAACAAATGAAAAGATGAAAAGTTGTATCAAAAAATGACTCATGTTTCTTTTTTAAGCTATAAAATATTGACTTTAGTTGAAATGTTAAAATAATTCATGAAATATCATATTTGTTAATTTTAAATTTGCATTAAATGTGAATTATTCTAATTATATGTTAATATGATATTGTTTTTATTCAGTTTAGAAATAATTTTAAAAATTATTTCAATAAATAAATAAAAATAATTTTAATATACCACGTGTTTTTAACATACAGTGCGATATTTTTATCTCTGAACATATGAACTGAACTTCATATAAATTTCTTATGTTCAATTTTAAAAATAACACATCAATCGCATGGATACATCCCTGATGGATACAAACAATCTTACGTAATATGATGTTTATTTGAATAAAAAATGAAATATTTAACAGAATATGGTCATTTATTGTAAATTGCTGAACACTTAAATTTATAAATAATAATTAATAAATAATACTATAAAAATAAAAATAAGACATTCTAAATTTTATAGAGAAAAATATAATTTTTAATTAATAAATTTATTAATTTATAAAAGATGTTCGAAATGTCAGGATATTTAGCAGCAAATGAATCTCTCACATTTCTCAAACTATTCTTGTCGAAATACCAATGCAAAATTTCTAATCTTTCTTCTTTTGCATACATTTTTAAACAAATTTCTTGAAATAATGTGAATAGTTTATAGCTTTCTAAATATTTTGTTGAAAATAGTTCAATTTTTTCAAATAACTGTCACATTATGTAAGATTGGTTGCATAACTATCAGGGATGTCTTCATGCAATTGATGTGTTATTTTTAAAATTGAACATAGGAAATTTATATGTAGTTCAGTTCATATGTTCAAAGATAAAAATATCGCACTGTATACTAAAAGGTGTAAAATAATTTTTTCTAGCCTCATACATATTTATTATATTTATAAGATATTTATTAGTCGTATCGACTAATGGAAAGGTTAAAATAATTCATAAAATATTATATTTATTAATATTAAATTTGAATTAAATGCATTATTTAAATATATCATACATATATATATATATATATATATATATATATATATATATATATATATATATAGAAAAATCTGAGTTGCTACCGTGATAATATATAGTATAATTTTATTAACGGGAATTACGGTATGTCAGGAAATTAAAAGTTAGCGAACATTGCAGTTATTTCTCTTTATTATTAGACCAATATTTCGCCACTAGTTTGTTGGCTTCATCAGGGTGAATACTACATTTAAAACATATCAATACAAAATAGTTACAGTCAATATTATATAGGAAGTATTACAAAGAAAAAGCTAAATTGTATAATGCGAACTTACATGTGAGAATTAAAAGTATGTTGTTGTTGGAAAATAAAGTTGTAGTCAAAAATAATAAATTTGTAAGTTTGTATTCATTGATTACCATAATCAATAAATTACTGTTAAAGATTGTTCGTAGAATTATAATATTTATACTAGAATTTGGCGAAACTCCGTACATCAATGTTGCGTCAATTGTATAAAACCACATAAATAAAAATATTGTGTTGTATATTTTGAACTAGCTATTTTGTTAACGTCTTATTATATTTAAAAATTAAATTCAGTAGTCCTTTGTTTATAAAAATTATTGTTATTAAGTAGAATCACGACGAAAAAAAAACACAGTATATCACAATTAAAGTTCAAACAAATTAAAGATATTCAATTACAAAATGGCGGTAATTATCAAATTTTATATTGACTAACATCAACACGTCGAAGTTTCTAGAACATTCTATTTTTGTTAATTAAGTTGAAATGTTAATAATTATAATTATTTAATGAAAATAATACTTTTGTTTTATGGAAATGTTTAAACAAATTATTATTAATATTTAAAATTAATAATTCTGTGTTAAAAATAAATTATCTTGGTAATTAAAATTTAATTCAAGAATTTAAAAAATATTTTTTAAATTCTTGAATTAAATTTTAATTACCAAGATAATTTATTTTTAACACAGAATTATTAATTTTAAATATTAATAATAATTTGTTTAAACATTTCCATAAAACAAAAGTATTATTTTCATTAAATAATTATAATTATTAACATTTCAACTTAATTAACAAAAATAGAATGTTCTAGAAACTTCGACGTGTTGATGTTAGTCAATATAAAATTTGATAATTACCGCCATTTTGTAATTGAATATCTTTAATTTGTTTGAACTTTAATTGTGATATACTGTGTTTTTTTTTCGTCGTGATTCTACTTAATAACAATAATTTTTATAAACAAAGGACTACTGAATTTAATTTTTAAATATAATAAGACGTTAACAAAATAGCTAGTTCAAAATATACAACACAATATTTTTATTTATGTGGTTTTATACAATTGACGCAACATTGATGTACGGAGTTTCGCCAAATTCTAGTATAAATATTATAATTCTACGAACAATCTTTAACAGTAATTTATTGATTATGGTAATCAATGAATACAAACTTACAAATTTATTATTTTTGACTACAACTTTATTTTCCAACAACAACATACTTTTAATTCTCACATGTAAGTTCGCATTATACAATTTAGCTTTTTCTTTGTAATACTTCCTATATAATATTGACTGTAACTATTTTGTATTGATATGTTTTAAATGTAGTATTCACCCTGATGAAGCCAACAAACTAGTGGCGAAATATTGGTCTAATAATAAAGAGAAATAACTGCAATGTTCGCTAACTTTTAATTTCCTGACATACCGTAATTCCCGTTAATAAAATTAT
Organism: Clivina fossor; assembly: GCA_963966155.1. Classification (NCBI taxonomy): domain Eukaryota; kingdom Metazoa; phylum Arthropoda; class Insecta; order Coleoptera; family Carabidae; genus Clivina; species Clivina fossor. The sequence goes on from OZ014551.1 coordinate 39,503,843, forward strand.
ACTATATATATATATATATATATATATATATATATATATATATATATATATATATATATATAGGAGTAATATATAAACATTATTCTGTGTATACGTGAATATAATATTGTTTTTATTAAGTATAGCGATGATTATTGTGCTGAGCCTAGAGATTTGTGGCCGAGGCCAAGCAATTTGAGCGAAACATAAAAAACGTTCTAAACAGAGTTTAGAACCGGTACTGAATCAAAAACCGTTCTTTTTGCTGGCAAGAAAATCGGAAATGAACCGAATATATGTTGAAACATTTTTTCATATTTTGCTTTTTGCGAACGAATATTCAGTTATTGAAATTGTCGATGGAAACTCGGGATCACTTTGATTTAGGTGTATTTTTTTGAAAATAACTTTGCTTTCAATAATCTTTAAACAGTTTAAATGGAAATACATTGGAAAATATTTTAATAATTACAGGTAATTTATATTTTCTTCTAATTATAAATTTATAAAAATTTTGTATTCAAAATTTTTTTATGTTAACATATACTATCTTCTTATTATGTAATTAAAGTAGACATAAGAATTATATATGTTTCGAATAATAAATTGTATTATTATCATATATTATATACTTCTAATTATTGCACCTTTAATTAATTAATAAATAAATATTATTATTCATATTATATTATTGTATCAGTTTACGTAGAATGCTTATTATGAAAGTAGAAATAAATTGTTTTAAATTATGGTAGAAAATAAGTGTTTCTTAGAAATTAAAACTTTGAAAAAAATTTAAAAATTAATCACACGAAAGGGAACCGAATTTTTTTTCAAAAATAAAGGTAACCTTAATTCAGACGATGGACCTATCCCAAGATCAACTCTTTCCAATTTATTACCCAATCAAAATTGACTACTCGCCGTCACTCTAAAAGAAATTATTTTGTTTTATTTACTAAAACTGAAATAATGTTGATTCGTGGCACTGATTTGTGTTCCTCTACTTTTATTGGTTAGAGAAACACAAAATTTTGTTTGAATATCTTCCAATGTAAGTAATTGCGTGCACCTACAAACATAAAATAATAGCGGTAGATTACTATTTTGCAGCGTATGCCATTGCTATATAAATGTTATTCTTAAATTTTCTATTGATATAGAGATAAAAAAATAAATAAGTAATGTACCTACCGTAAAGCATTGTTAATAATTTAGCAGAAGTGAAGGAACAGTAAATTCCAAAAATCGCACCTATATGTATATAGCCTAGTACTGCAATATTCCTCCATTCTAATTTAAATTTACTCGATGATTTTTGATTATTTAATATGGCTGGCTCTATAGCCGTACTCTCACCACTTTTGTTTGGTAGCATTCTTATAAATTTACTGATTTTTAAATTATATCTATCCACAGAATAATGTTTATATATTACTCCTATATTTATATATATATATATATATGTGTGTCTGTGTGAGAATCATAATTGTGAAAAAAGATATTGTATATTTGCTTTCAGAGATTTTTTTTTTTGGTAATATACCTTGAACAAATAAATGTTCGTATTGTCATTGTGAAATTTAATATAATAATACTCAAAAATATTGAGATTTTATATTTTTCCTAAAATTTCACAAGATACTCAGTTATTCAATAGCCTAACAAGCCGATTCAATGACTGAGTATCTTTTGAAATTTTGGGAAAAATATAAAATCTCAATATTTTTGAGTATTATTAGATTTTTTTAATATTAAAATTTTTCCGGTTATTGAAAGAAAAATTTCAATAGCGTAGGAAATCTTTGAGAACTTATTATGACCAATTTAATTGTTTTGTTATCTACTAACTTGTTCCTATATTCTGCTTTTATATTTGTAATTACACTTGGCGTATTATTTATTAGATTATAGTATTTTGGTTTTGCTTAAATCGTTGTTCGTTTAAATATATATATAATGCAGTTTTGGTGCCTACGTTGATGTGTGATAGTGAATGTTGGGTTTGGTTGAAAGAGCATAAACGAAAATTGACTGCTGTGAAAATGAGATTTTTACGTGGGGTATGTGGTGTAAATAGGAGAGATCGGGTACGAAATAGATTAGTGTATGATGAGTGTGAAATTGAAAAAAATGTTGTAGCAAAAGTTGGTGTTAGTCAGTTAAGATGGTTCGGACATGTTTAGCGAATGCTTCTAATGAACGTTTGGTTAAAAAGATTTATTTGAATGAAGTGAGATTCTCAGTTAAGTAGTAGAGGTTAAGTTCGTGTCATAGTGTATAGTGTCATTCGTGTATATAGCCTAGTACTGCAATATTCCTCCATTCTAATTTAAATTTACTCGATGATTTTTGATTATTTAATATGGCTGGCTCTATAGCCGTACTCTCACCACTTTTGTTTGGTAGCATTCTTATAAATTTACTGATTTTTAAATTATATCTATCCACAGAATAATGTTTATATATTACTCCTATATTTATATATATATATATATATATATATATATATATATATATATATATGGGGTGGCGGTCAAAATCCCGACAATCACAATCCCGACAATCAAAATCCCGACAAGTCAAAATCCCGACAGGTCAAAATCCCGACAAGTCAATATCCCGACAAGTCAATATCCCGACAAGTCAAAATCCCGACAATTAAAATCCCGACAGGTCAAAATCCCGACAATCGAAATCCCGACAGATAATTTCATAAATTCCATAATTCCATAAATTATTTTTACAATTCTTTTTTAATTTTGGCTAAGTACATTACTGTAAGTATATATAAATAAACGTATTTTTTATTTTGTATATTTCCTAAATACAAATAATAACATATTTTTTAAAAATGTTCAGTTTTTGCAAGTATTTAATTGTAGAGCATTTACTTTACAATTAATTTTAATATTACATATTTTATACATTAAATATTAACAAAATAAATAATTGATCTTTATTTTTGTAATATTTTTTTAAAATGTGTAAATTTTGCGACAATTTATCAATAATTTACTTTTAATTAAATAATAAATATATTCATGAATTTTTGTAAATGTACAATTTTATAAATTATTCATAATTTACAATTTTTTTAATATTAGGTACCTGCTTATCAAAAATTATATTATATTATTAATTTAACATTATAGAAAACCATGTTTTAACTTGTCGGGATTATGACTTGCCGGGATTTTGATTGTCGGGATTTTGACCTGTCGGGATTTTAACCTGTCGGGATTTTAACCTGTCGGGATTTTGACTTGTCGGGATTTTTGTTGTCGGGATTTTGATTGTCGGGATTTTGACTCTAACCCATATACAGGGTGTTTGCAATCAAGGTATTTTATTTTTAAGGGGTGATACTACAGGTCAAAACAAGGCGATTAACGCCAAAACACCTTAGTAAAAGTTTTCTAATAAACGAGATATTCATTTTTTTTTAAGTAAAATGGTAGCATATGGTATAATTTTTATTATCCAGCTCACAAAAAAAATTATTCTTCATAATAGTTTTGGATTTGCTTGAAACGAATAAAAATGTAAAAATATTCCAGGTTTTAAATACAGGGTGACTCGGATTTGCTGATTTGTGTTTCAACTTTTAGGTAAAATACCCTTATTTAAAAAATTTGAATAATTTTATTTGAATATTATGTTTAGAATTACAATTTAAGTTTACATACAAAAATTTGTGCCGATCGTCGATTGTTAAAACACCTTAGCAAAAGTTTTCAAATAAACGAGATATTAGATACTTTATTTATGTAAGCTTTACAACTTTTACTTTTGTATGTAAGCTTAAATTGTAATTTTAAACATAATATAATCCTATTAATCAAATAAGGGTATTTTACCTAAAAGTTGAAACACAAATCAGCAAATCCGAGTCACCCTGTATTTAAAACCTGGAATATTTTTACATTTTTATTCGTTTCAAGCAAATCCAAAACTATTATGAAGAATAATTTTTTTTGTGAGCTGGATAATAAAAATTATACCATATGCTACCATTTTACTTAAAAAAAAATGAATATCTCGTTTATTAGAAAACTTTTACTAAGGTGTTTTGGCGTTAATCGCCTTGTTTTGACCTGTAGTATCACCCCTTAAAAATAAAATACCTTGATTGCAAACACCCTGTATATGATATATTTAATTAATGCATTTAATTCAAATTGAATATTAATAAAGACTAATAAATATTAACGACTAATAAATATCTTGTATATATAATAAATATGTATGAGGCTATAGAAGAAAGTATTTTATACTTATTAGTCAGTGTTAAAAACACGTGGTATATTAAAATTATTTTTAAATATTTATTGAAATAATTATTTAAATTATTTTTATACTTAATAAAAACAATATCATATTAACATATAATTAAACTAATTCACATTTAATGCAAATTTAAAATTAACAAATATAATATTTTATGAATTATTTTAACCTGGCAACTAAAGTCAGTATTTTATAGCTTAAAGAAAACGAGTTATTTTTTGATACGACTTTTCATCTTGTGATATTTTTTACCACTTTGACTGCAAGGAAAAGTGGTATAGGGTTTGGTACGGTGTCTGTAACATTTTCAAAAAAAAAATTTGTATAGATATCTTTCATATTGCCTCTAGATGACGAATCCGAACTTAGTTTATGTGGGTGTATGGATGTTCGTAGTCAGCTCGCTTGGTCGTCAGTCAAGATCTTGTGATGTCAACTCCTCCTAGACGGTTTAACAGATTTTAATGAAATTTTCATAATAAATGTGTGTAGTACTTTCCAAGAAAAAAATTACTAACGTTTTTAAAATTTTATATTGGCTACATTATTTATTCGATTTTTATCACATTTTCAGGAAAGATTTCTCTAATGCTCCCATTCACTATATAATTTTATTAATATCTAATGTTGCCAATTTTCCGAAAAAAAAATTACTAAAATTTTTAAAAATTTATTATGACCATGTTATTTAACCGATTTTATTCAAATTTTCACGAAAGATTCTCCTAGCATTCATATAATATATGTAATTTTAAAAAAGTGGTATAGCGTTTGGTACTGTGTCTGTAACATTTTCAAAAAAAAAACTTTGTATATAGAAATCCTTCATATAGCTTCTAGATATCTAGATGACGACTTAGTTTATGTGGTCGTAAGTCAAAATTTTGTGGCCGCAACTTTTCCTAAACGGTTCAACCGATTTTAATGAAATTTTCAGGATAAATTTGTCTAATGCCCAAGATGGTCATGTGGTTTTGGTTTTTTCCAGTAATGTCAACTTTCCGAGAAAAAAAATACTAAATTTTTTAAAATTTATAGTGGCTACATTGCTTATCCGATTTTAATCAAATTTTCAAAAAAGATATTCCTGAAGCTCCCATTAATTATATAATTTTATTAATATTCAGTGTTGCCAACTTTCCGAGAAAAAAATTACTAAAGTTTTTAAAAATATACTATGGCCCTGTTATTTAACCGATTTTACTCAAATTTTCACAAAAGATTCTCGTAGCAATCATATAATTTATATAATTTTAACAAAATACAGTGTTGCCCACTTTCCAAAAAAAAATTTACTAAAATTTTTAAAAATTAATTATGATCACTTTATTTAGCCGATTTTAATCAAATTTTCATAAAAGATATTCCTAGTGCCTAAATAAATTATGAAAGTTGAACGACCTCTCGAATTGATTGTAGCATATAAGATAACAGGAAATAGGTCAATAAAAATGCTCTAGTTCGTTAGCATGCGACTAGTTTCGGTATATATTAAGCATACCTTCCTCAAGCGAATCTACAATATTATAACAAAAGTAACTTATTAGTAATTAAACAACAACAGAATATAAGTACAAAAATATTTTTACAATAAAAAGTTACTTACGCTAATGTGCTTGAACAATTATTAAACATTTATACGGTTTAGATCGCAGCTCAGTACAATATATAAAAATTATTAAATTAAAACTATTCTATTTGTCACAGTGTAAAAACAATCATAAAATCACAAGTCAGGAAATAAAATTATAAATAAATTAACAATAAAAATAAAAATACAAAAATGTCAAAAATTTAAAAAACAATAATGGTGTGTACACGAACGTTGTACATAACTGACTAAACATAATCTAAAAACAAACTGGATGTTTCAAGTTTTTAGATTTTTTATAAATTCTCAACGTCCTGTTGTATATTGATATTATTTTTATTAATTTTAATATAAATCATCTCTTTGGTTAACCTTTTGTTTAGTACATTTTCTTTATCAAGTATTTTGATATTTTCAAAATCGAACTGATGGATAAAATCGTTGCAATGAATGTCTCGCTATTGGCCTATCAGTATTATTTTTAACATCATTACTATGTTGCTGGATGCGTTTTTTAACATACTGCATAGTTTGACCGGTGTATGTAGCTTGGCAATTTTTGCACTGCAATTCATATATTAGATGGCTTTGTGAAAGTACAGGTGTCTGGTGTTTAGTTGTTGATAATATACCCTCTACTGTCTTGTGGTATTTGAAACAGATTTGTGTGTTATCATGGGTTAATATTTTCCGTAATGGTTCTGATAAACCTTTTACATATGTTAATGAACAATAATTAATAGTTTCATTTTCGTTAATCTTGTTACTGTTACTTAATCTGTTGTTATTCAGAATAAAATTTACAAGTAGTTTCGGGTAATTATTTTTGACTAATATATTAAAAAAAATTTCTTTTACTTCACTATGGTAAATAGGACTGCTTAATTTCAGTGCACGATCTTTTAAATTATACGCAGTATTCATTTTTTGTTGTTTTAAATGCTGTGATCTAAAATTGAGACATCTGTCAGAAGTTGCAAGTTTTTTGTACCATTTGCTTAAAATCCCATTGTCACACTTTTTCCCATCACTGTATAATGAGTTCTGAAAGATTTTTTACTATATTAGATGTTTTTAGTTATTATGACAATACAATTGTTGCTGTTATACAAATTTTTCTATTCCATAAATTTATTAAATACGATTAGGAGCTGTTGTGGGGTGACCACAACAGTTTTGCTTAAAAGAATATATTAGTATTTTACGCTTTCAAAAGAAATAATCAAAATTTTTATACTTACTCTTTTTGTTTTATCTCTTTCGAATAAGAAATGATTAGTAATAAATATGTAAAAATACACTTATAATAGTAATAAATTGTACTCTCTTGCATTGCAAAAATTCTAAACAATGTACTTAGAAATATATGATCTTCTATTCTACATTGTAAAAATAAATTCGGTAATTTTACATAAAAATCTTGTTTACATCAGTTTAATATATAAATTTAAGCATACTCTTTGCACGATTTAAAACAAATTTTCAGGACTGATAATAATTACAAAATTTAATTTTTCAATAATGTTGCTTTCTGTTGATGAAAAATTATAAAAATGTTATTCCTATTTCTTAGTATTTATGTGATTTATTTCAAATATATGAATTTACCCATATATACAAATGAATTGTCTGTTAATAGAAAAATTACGTCAACGTTTTTCTATTCTATGATAATCAACAAAATTATAGTTTCATATAAACATTTTCTAATGTATAATTATTTATTTTCCCATATATTATATATGTTTTTTGTTATCAAAATATCTGTAATTATTTACATAAAATAAACGTACTTTATATTTATATAATGAAAATATATTCTTGTGACAATAATATTTCCTGCTAAATCAGTATGAGTTAGAGAAAAAAGGTACTTAGCTATTATGTAGCTATTTTTTTTTGTCTATTTTACTGATATATTATATATATAATAAAACGGCTTTAAGTGTTAGATGTGTATTAATATTTATTAATAGTCGACATTTCGACGAACTCAAGGTCCGTCTTTATCAGGAAAACTGATACGAATGACATTTACAATATATATACGAGTAGACCCCCCTTTACATGTTTATTTCATTATTCATTATGTGATTATAATATTTTTTTAATTGTTTTTTTTTTTTAATTTTTCATTCTTCTGTCGATACCTTCGGGTCGTGTACTACGAATCGCGTATAGTATTTTTAAATTGGCTTGAGACTTACGTCACAAACAAGACTGTATGAATCAAGTCAAATTTTTGGGGGTAACTTACGTCCATCAATGCTGCTATTCACACCTCTCGAGTTATGAAAATGCACAACAAACTGATAGAGTGACGGTGGCGGTACCAGGAATGGGTTGATTTAAATAATTACTCGTTTTAACTAATTATGTTTCCAATAATTATTTAGTTAAAATATTTTGCTATATTTAGCATAAAATTAATATTAAATCAAAAATTTATACACATACAAATGCGGTATATATTTTTACGGTATATATTATTGTAAAATTTGTTTATGTTATTAGAGTTAACTGCACATGTCCAAATATTGTATACAAGGGCGGATCCAGCAACAAATGTTAGTGGGGGGGGGGGTAACAAAGAATTTCACAAATATTTTATATTCATTTATTTATTATAATAAACTTGTAAAAATATAAACAATTTAATTTTATATTGTTGTCTTTGAACGAAATAGAAATCGACCATAATATAACAAATTAATAATTTAAAAAATAGAGACATACATATTATAAAACAAAATATAACGCATAATAATTAATTGAAAAATATTTTTGAATACTTATAATTGAATCTGAAGCAGTCTTTTGTTTGCGACTACTATTTAAATAATATAATTTTTATGAAGATCCCTACTCCCTAGCAATAATTAACTATACTTAATAAAGAAATACATAATTGCGCTAAACACAGGAAATTGTTTCTAGATGTGTTACTTTTATTGGAGACAATAGCAGATACCTAGCTGCTAAACGCTAGCAAAAATGGTCTGTCGTCTGACCTACTCATAGCAGGGTTGTATAACCTAATGAATGCCGACAAAGAAATAACGAAATAATGTTAAATTTCGCGATACTTTTACATAACGATTCAAAATAATTCTATTATGGCAATTTGACAATACGTGAAGCATTATTATAAAATTAAAAAAAAAAAAACATAGATACATTTAGATTTCAAAACATATGTATATATATTTTTTAATTTAATTAGCTTTTCATATGCATATTTTAATAATTTTAGAATTCTTAGAGGGGGGGGGGGGTAGTTACACCCTTTACTCCCCTATAGATCCGCCACTGATTGAATACAAGGAAGAAACAAATCTAAAACAAACTGGAAAATTATTTTTAATTCAAAAAGAAATTAAACATTTTCGTATTTTGTATGTTCTACACTTTGGCATTCTTAAATATAACTTTGTTCCCACCAGGGCCGTATTTATGCATAGGCTACATAGGCTGCAGCCTATGGGCCCGCACCACAAAGGGGCCCGCACCACACGTTTCAAATTTAAAGTAAATAATTGTTTAATCGATAATCTTTTAAGTATTTTACTTAAATTTTCATAAAACAGAATATTCTAATAACCCGACTTGCAACCAGTGACAATACACTTCACTAGTACACACAGACAGCTTCATTAGTACTAAGTGTAAGCGCAAACCAATTAGCCACTAAGATTATTTGATATTTTCATTTCTAACTTTATTATTTATTTTTTTAAATACTTTATTTTAATTAAATATGTGTAAGTAAAATTTACTTGTTTGTTACATTCCTTTTTTATCTTGCATTTTCCTACCATGTTTATTTAAAATTATAAAATTACAACCCCCCCCCCTCCTTAAGGGTACGCACCACAAGTTTAGCCTAGGGGCCTACAGATCCTAAATACGGCCCTGGTTCCTACATAAATAAATATATTATAAACAAATTGTAAAAAAAATGCTTACAAACTTTATGGAGGCGCCAATAAGCCATAAACTTATAAATAAATTTGCATAATAGTGTTATTTTCTAGTAAATGCATATTCATTTTTAAATAAATAATATACAAAACAATAATTTAACAACAATAAAATAGACAAACTAAAAATTTGTATTAATGTGTCATACATTTCATTTAACATAAATATAAAATCATAAAATATTGAAAACATTTACAAATAAAAAAAATTATTTACACATTCCTCTAAAGTCTAAAACTTTGTCGCATGTTATACCAACTTATTTTTTAAGGCTAAAAATTATTTAACTGCGAAAAAGTCACCTTCAAATTGAAAATAAAAACTTGCTCGCTAATTTGTTTATTTATTTTTTATGTTAATTAATAATTATATTAATTTTTTTTAAAGAAACGTACACATAAATTGTTGGTAAATAAAATAAAAAAAGAATTATGTCCGTTTTAAAAAGGTAGTTTATTTTTTTATATTTTATTTAAATAATTTTTCTTTTAAGTTACAATACTAACAAATTGGAAGAGGAAATATACATTTAAAACCTCGTTTCAACTCCAATATCCTTTCAAGAATCTTCAGTTTTGCCGTCTGTCGTAGGTCTGTAGAATGAATTGCGCGACGCAACAAATGTACGAAAAAAACAAACTAAAAATTAACTATTCATCTCACTTGTTCCAGTTTTGTATAACGTTTGACATTCATTTATCTTTCTTTCAGTCTCAACTCCAAATATACTATATTAGCTATCTTCCTATTCTAGCAAATGACGACTGTTCTTGCACAAATATTGTTTCCTCGTACTGTGCTAACAATGCTTTTGGTTGCTTTACTTTAAGGATAGAGTTACTGTCGTTTTGTTTGAATACTTAGATAGATGCCCATTTGTATTTGATCCCTTTACATATTCTCTATTAAGTAATAGATGAATTTCATTTGTTTTCTGTATTAAAGATAATTATGTAAATATTTAAAGACAGTTAAAACAGTATCAAAACTTTTGTTTACACAGATATGTTGGTTTAAATTAAATATTTACTAAATTTATTTGTGTTAAATATTTATGTATGTTATACAATAAAACCGCTTTAGGTTGTAGTTTTGTATTAATATTTATTAATAATCAACGTACTCAAAGTACTCAACAAACATCTTTACAGTAAAGAAACAGAACATAGATACAAGTTACTAGGTAACAAAATAAGCAATTTATAAATTTTTAATTAAAGAAAGACAAATAATCGAGATTGAGTTTGTAGTCGGTTATTGGTGAAACATATTTTTAAATTATAACAAAGGTTAAAAATAAAATAAAAACCACAAATAATTGATTGTTTCACTATATATATATATATATATATATATATATATATATATATATATATAAATATATATATATATATATATATATATATATATATATATATATATATATATATATTTATTTTACTATACGTAACGATCGTTTCGTCTTCGCAGACATCATCAGACTGGTGTACAGAAATATTATTATTATTACAATGTATTTAACAATGGTGAGTAGCTTACATCTAAATTTTATTTAAATCAATGCCCCCACACATTGATTGATGTTATCTTTTTTTGTATAAATTACTATTGCTTCTCTTATCAATCTGCTGTTAATATTGATGTGTCTTGTAATTATTACAGAATCTTCGAATATTAAATAAATCATAACAATTTTCTAACGCATGTTGCCAAATAGGAGATTAATCTAGATGGTTTAGACGTATTGACCTTTTATGTACTGTCAATCTGATAGAAACAGTTCTATATGTCTATCCAATATAAACCTTATTGCGTGCACACGAAGATTGAAGAGGAATAATATTTTTTACACTCTTTAACATGCCTTGCAATTTTATGTGTGGAAAATAGAAAACTATAATATTCTTTGTTGATAAATTTCTGCTTATATAATCGGTAAAATTTTTGACAAAATGCAAAGAAGCGTAAATTAGGTTTTCATTATTAAGCAAATTTTCAACAACTCTTAAGTTATTTTGCCTGATGAAAATTAATAAATATCAATAGATAATTTAAAAGTATTGACAACAGCACTATATTGCATACGCAGAACTAAACAAATCGCCTCGTACGATTGTGCCAAAACTGCTTATTATGCATTTTTCCACGGCTGTTTAAATTATGCAATTTTGTTATGGGGTTCTTCTGCAATTACAGAAAAATAATGAATCGTACAAAATAAAGCAATACGAATATTATGTTCCTTGGTTTGGAATGAAAGCTGTAAGAAATATTTCAAAAGAAAGAAAATATTAACTCTTACAAGCATGTTTATACATGAATGTATCAAATATATACACTCAAATAAGATACTTTACTTGAAAAATTCTGACAAACACAATTATGGCACCAGAAAAAAATTTGAATTATCGATACCACTTTGCAAAATAAACAAGTGTCAAAATGCAGTGTTGTATTGGGGACCGAAACTGTACAACGTTCTTTCCAATAACAATAAACTCTTGAACATTAAAAAATTTAATAGGCGCACTAAAGATATACTTCTGCAAAAGACTATTTATTCTTTTGATGATTATTTTAATTTTATAATTTGATTTTGTAATGTATAATGTATTTGTAATGTATAATTGAAATGTATGAGTGACCTACCATGTAAATTGTTTGATGATTAATAAACATTATTATTATTATAGAACTACAACAAAAGCCGTTATATTTAAATTCAATAACCTAAAAGAACTTTGTAATATAATACCTTCTTGCTCAAATACATGTTTAATTTGAATGTTTCTGCAGGCATCCAAAAATACTTTACTTTATAAAAAGTCAAACAGTAAAAATTTCTAAAGGCTACAAGAGTAATTGAGCTGCAAAAAGTATTTAAAAGGTTCCCTAGTCCCATTTCTTCCGGGTATAAGTTAGCGGGTCTTAAATTCATTAATACGAGTACACAGGAACAAAAAGACATTTTAGCCGATAAATAAAGTGAGAGGTTCATCGTTAAGGAGTGCTTCACGCAACATTAAAAATGAAAAGACTAACTTTTTCGGAATAGAGTTGTGTAATTCTTGTAAGTGGGTAGCACAGTTCTCTGGGTCGACAAAATAGATTTTTTGTTTTTTGTATAAAATTAATGCTATAAGTGTGCAGAATGTGTGATCGGAACGGTTTTTTAGTTTATAGCCAAAAACGTAAGCGCGCGTGCACGACCAACTTCAAATAAGGATTTAAAAATACTTTAAAGCTCGTTTGCTCGAAACGTACTTTTTCGCCATGATAACTCGAACAATTTTCAATCTTTTTGAACAATGGATATTTTAACCGCCGAAAAATATGAGTGTCTATCGACTGTCGAAAAAATTTTTATTAACATTTTTATAGGGAAATTTTTAATAATAAAAAAAATTTTTTAGAACGTTATAATTTTGTTATTTTAAAAAAATCTGGATCGAGATTTCATAGCTGCACTCTTAATTTTCAGAAGAGTTTATTTGCAACTTCTTTTTTTTTTCTCATTTTAAGAGGCGGAAATTCCTGGAGCAACCAGGCCGCCTTTTTTTGGGGGACATTTGGGCGACGCCATTTTGCTGACTTGCAGAGCAACAAAAAAAACATTCGCGATGTTAATTTGTTGTTCGAATGACATAATAATAAATGAATGAATAATGAAATAAAAGTATGAAAAAATAAAAGTAAGTAATTTTATATATTTGTTAGGTTATTTTTACTTACTTTATATGATTATTATAAGTTATGTAAAAATTACAGAATTTTGAAATAGAAATATAGAATATTTATGGTAAAATAGAACTACAGATTTTTTATAGTAAAATTTTGCTACTATGTTTCTACAATTTCGATTTCTTTTATAGTGTATGCATATAAAACTACCTAACATCAGTATATTATGTAATAATGGTAGAAATACGTATTATGTAATAGAATAGTAAACAAACGATAAGCTACTATCCCATTTCAGTGATCGAATTCAGTTTAGGGAAATCCCCAAGTTTCTATTTTATGCTCTATACTGAATTCAACTATAACTGACATGAAACTGGAAAGTTTCACCAGCCAACTGAGACACTGTGACTGCTATTATAGTGTTTTAGTTTATAGTCGTCTGGCAAGTTTAGCTTCAATTGTCCCGCAAGTCTTAGACAAAGTAAATCCTCTATTGGTTACGAATTATAGAGAACACACCGCTTGTTCTCATAATACCGGTGTGAAAAGAACAACATTGAGATAGTAATACTTTCTTATAATGGCCATTACTCTTAAAACAGTAAAATTGTAATAACTCCTACAAATTTGATTGTCGATTTCCAATTTTATGCATACACACACAGGAATATATTTTAAAAAATATGCAATAATTAAAAATAAGTGTTATACTTTTCGGGAGGAAGCAATAAGCCATAAATTTATTAATACTTTTAGAATTTTATAAATAATAATGATAATAATGATAATAATGAACTTATTGCCCAATAGTTATACAACCAATTACAGGACAAGATACATATAAAAAAAATCAGTTTATATACATACAATAATGTTAATACATATACAAATATTTTATTTGCTAACTTAATTATTTAAGCTATTAATTAATGAATATAGATTTTCGTGAAAAATATCAAAATCAGTTAAATAATTGTTAAAATTTTATTAAATATGTATACGCCTAAATATTATTGTACCGTGTACAAAATTTGAAACGGAAATACTAATACTATTGGCAGCAGATTGATAAGAAAAGCAATAAAAATTTATAAAGAAAGGATATCATCATTTACTGTAACGGCACTGAGTTAAATACAGCTTTGTCTCCAATAATTAAAGATCTATAATTTTAGGATTTAGTTACCTAATTGTAACCTAGTAACTTGTTTTTATGTTCTGATACTTACTATAAATGTCATTTGTATTATTTATCCTGATGAAGACTGACAATATTATTATTTAATTTAATCAAAAAGTTTAAACATTGTAAAAAATAGTTTAGAACTAATTACATTAAAATAAAACGGCTTTAGGTTGTAGTTCTGTATTAATATTTATTAATAATGGAGAACTTATGTTGTGTACGTCGTCGTGTTTGTTTTTTGTATAATTTAGTATTTCCACTTCAACTTTTGTGATGTAAGGTACAATAATATCTAGGCAGATATATGCTATTATTTTTAATGTATATAACACAAGAACAAATGTAAATGCAATATTACACAGTATTAATAATTATATCGTACAAATTCAAGTAGTAACAATAGACAGCTTGCATGAGAGGAATTATGAATATAGATAAAGCTAAAGTTGCTTGTCTGGATATAGATGTTTGTAGGAAACTGATATCGATAGTAAAAACAGTTTGTGCCATACCCTTTTAGCTACATAGCGTGATTGTGCATGCACGTATGTTTGAATCAAAAAAATCCTTTACTTACGTGAAATATAAGAACAAGAAGGTGTGAAAAAAAAAGAATGCACAGAAATTTAGATGAACAGAAAGAACACAACCCACTGAATTACTAGTCGAGCAAATGAGTCGCATTCCTTCGAATGATAAATATAGCCCTTGTGTCTCTGACATATTTTTGGTTGGTTTCAAAATGAAAATTTCTGCACGAACGACACGTAATAGTCTCTTCCTTGGCTCCGAGACAATCATACCCTACCCATCTTTTACCACACACTCTTACACATTAAAATCGAATATATTCTCATCTATTTTCCAACCAAATTTGTTTAGTTTAGTTCTGTAATATTATTGTTGGTATTATCACAAACATTTGGAAATTTACTTAAAGGTTATGTTTTACAATTATTACAAATATTAATATTATTATTATATTATTATTTGGGTAGTTTGTTGTCTAGCGATGGCCGTTTTGAGCGTGAAATTGAAAGGATAGTAAATGCTGGTTGTAAGGTTTTGGGTGCTTTGGGAACTTTTGCTAGGAATGTAAATGTTTCCAAAGAAGCACCCCCGTTTGAATATATACAATGCAGTTTTGGTGCCTACATTGATGTATGGTAGTGAATGTTGGGTTTGGTTGCAAAAGCATAAACGGAAAATGACTATTGTGGAAATGAGATTTTTACGTGGGGTATGTGGTGTAAATAGGAGAGATCGGGTACGAAAGAGATTAGTGTATGATGAGTGTGAAATTGAAAAAAATGTTGTAGCAAAAGTTAGTGTTAGTCAGTTAAGATCGATCAAAGATATTGAGCGAATGTCTAATGAACGTTTGGTTAAAAAGATTTATTTGAATGATTTTGATGGTATACGTTTCCGTAGACGTCCGATGAGTAGTTGAAGTTGTATGATTGAGAGAGTGGCTTGCGTGAGCAAAAGTTTCCAAGTAGTTAGGAATAAAAAAGCATGTATAAGAGGAATTATGAATGTGGATGAAGCGATAGTTGCTTGTTTGCATAGGAATGTTTGGAGGAGATTGTTTACGGAATGATGAAAAGAGTTTGTGTCACACCCTGTTGGGTACATGGCGTAATTATGTAGGTACGTATGTATGTATGTATTATTGGTATCTTTTTTTTCCTGCTAAAGATGTACGTTGAGTACGTAGATTATTAATAAATATTAATAAAAAACTGCAAACTAAAGCCGTTTTATTTTAAAATATAATTACATTTGAGTGAAGTATAAACTTTTGCTGAGTTAACTTAATTAATTTGGCAGGTAACCAATTTTTCTTTTCTTTTTTATATTATTTTAAATAAAAAATACTAGAAACAAAAGATAAAAATACATTTCACGCCGGTCCATGTCTGTCGAATCCAATTAACAACAGTCATATTTTAACCTTAAATTTCGACATTCATTTTAAGATATCTGTTTTTCTATTTTTCCAGTATTCGTAAAATGTAAAATGTTTCTAATGGGCTCAGTTAGGATTCAGAAAACGGTTTGAATTTATGATTTTGGCACAGAGTTCACCATCAGCATATTTCATTTCTAGGCTGCATCGATTTTTTTCATTTTATATTTTCTGCTACAACTGATTTCATTTCACAAATACTACATGAATTAAAAATTAATTCAAAAATTAATTAAATATACATTTTTGATAAGTCAAACAAAATAAAAAAATATATAATTAAACTAAAATGGTTTAGATTATATTTCTGTATTAATATTTACTAATTATCGACGTTTCGACAAACTTATTGTGCGATTTCATCGGGAAATATGATATAAATGACATTTACAGTAAAGCTACATTCACAACCTCCAAATTAGCAGTAGGATTAGTAGCTATAATTAACCGTAAAGGTTTGGCATATGCAAGCACATGAAGTCGTTCAGACTGCCGAAATTAGTACTTAACGCAGACTTGCAATTAGTAAGCAACGCAGAACCTTGCAAACTCCAAGCTTTTACGTTAATTTATGTACTAATTCTGCGCTGCGGTCAAACTGCGCATACTCCGAGGTTATGCAAGTATAAAATAATTAAGTAGTAAATATATTAGGTTATGTTAACCACAAGTCAAATGTCACTTTTCAAATTACAGATGTATCCGACTTCTAACGTTTCAAGCTTTTTTCCCTAGGTGAATCCATGCATTTTTGCCGTAAATTAGTTGGCAAAGTAATACATTGTGAATGCTGTGTGAGGGTTAATTTACGTTATGTTTTATGTCGTGTCCCGTCAAAAGCGCCCCGACATAAGCGCCCCGACATAAGCGCCCCGACATAAGCGCTACCGACATTTGCGCTACACGACAAAAGCGCCTCCCGACAAAAGCGCCTCAGATAATAAAAATAAAAAAATGTGTGCTTATATATGGTTTTATATATATATATATATATATATTATTATTATTATTATTATTATTATTATTATTATTATTATTATTATGATTATTATTCTTTACTTCACCTCTAGAGGTACACAACATTGTACAACGGCCTCCGTGGAGGCAAGTATGTACAACAGTGATATGATATAATTATATTACAAAATTATTATATTATTATTATGATTATTATTATTATTATTATTGTGGTTTTCTTTCGCAGTGTTAACTGGTGTGTATTATATAACATCCGAAGTCACACCGTGACCTAAAGGATTGTTATATGTCTTATTTTAAGTGAGAGTCCTGCGTAGTATGTAAAGAAAGGGATTAGAACTCGCTTGATTTTCAACGAAAATAGAAATAAAAATTGCTGAATAAAGTTCAAAAACCATTCTTTCAACCAGTGAAAACCGCGGTTAATTAACATTTATAGTTTCGCAGTAAAAAAATTGTAAATTTGGTCCGGTTTCTTGTCTTGTTCGGTAGAATTGTTATGTGTTTCGGCAGAGTTGCAAAGAAAGAGTTAGAACTCGCTCGATTTTCAACAAAAGTAGAAATAAAAATTACTGAATAAAGTTGAAAGTATATTCTTTCACTCCTAGAAAACCGTGTTTTGATATATTTTATAATTTCGAAGAAAAAAATTCATAAAATTTTTATAGTAAAGTAAAAATTTCTTTCTTTTTTCATTTCTGTCAGATAGTGAATGAACAACATCTTGAGCATTTATTGAAATATGTAAACTAGTAAGGTAATATATGTTTCTTTCTATTTTCCAGCTAAAAATAAATTTCTGTTTAATATTTTGTAAATGACAAGAAATAAAAATTTGAAATATGGCAGTTACGAATAACTTGATATGTACTTTAAAAATACGCAATAAATTTAAGACAAATTGTATACTGATTTTTTTTTATAAAAAATGCCTCTACTGAAAATACTAATCGACGTGTCCAAGCAGTTTTTAAAATAGAATAGATCTGTGATTTACTGAATTTATTTCAAGTTAGCATTGTATGCATACATAATTGATGCCGCCAAAAAAAAAATTAACGTAAACATTTTTTATAACGATTATAATTTTCGTCTCCATACAAAAATGATGTTATCGTTAAGTTTTGTGCCCATTGACAATGTTGTAGCTGCATACGAAATCTTAGTTGACCAGTGTCCACAGGAAATGGATAGCATATTAAATTATTGGGAAGATACGTACATCGGTAGATTAAGAAGAAATCGCAGATTGGAACCATTGTTTCCCATAAACGTGTGGAATAATTATGATAGAATGTTTAGTGATTTACCAAGAACTAATAATTCTGTAGAAGGATGGCATAGAGCTTTTCAACAGACAATCGACTGCCACCATCCATCTGTATATAAAATTATTAAACATTTTAAAACGGAACAGCATCAGGTGCAAATTAAATTAGATCGACATAATTCTGGATTTCGACAACCAGAAGCTTCTAAAAGTAAATATGTGCTAATTAATAGGCGAATTAAAACACTAGTGCAAAATTATAATAGAATGGACCATATTAATTATTTACAAGGATTATCTCATAATTTTGAATTGTAAGTAATTGGAGAATATTTTTAACCTCTACATTTATAGTAATTATTTTTAATATTATATGTATTATTTTATAATTTAATCTGCATTTGAAATAAATAATAACAAATTATTTTTTTGACATTAGTTAAGACTATATTGTTTATCTGTAACATTTATTATTATAACTTTTATTATTATGCAATGAATATATTACTTTGTAAGCATTTGTAATACTCTACAGCAAATTATTTTTGTGACACTAGTTAAGAGTACATTTTCTAAATTTATAATTTTAACTTTTATTATCGTATGATGTTTTATTTTATTCGTTTAATTAATATGATATTTGACAAATTAAATAATTTTATGAAATACATTTTTGACTTTTATTCCTAACGAACGAAATACCCTAATGCCATTATTTTAAATTTTATATTTTTTATATATACATACATAGATTAAGGTGACCAGACGTCCCACATTAGGTGGGACTGTCCCACAGTTGGGTTTCTTGTCCCACATCGAAAACTGTCCCACAAAATGTCCCACTTTGGACAATATTTTGTTTTTTGTGTGAATACAAAGGTGTTTATATAATACAGACATGTTTTGGAATTTTCAAATAAATAAATAATAATAATAATAACAATAAAATAATAATAATAAAATAATAATTAAAAATAGAACGTGTCCTTTTATCTGTCCCACATCCCAATGTAAAACATCTGGTCACTTTAACATAGGTATATATAAAACACATAACTTTAATAATAATAATAATACATACAATATTATTTACATATCATCCACTCTGCTGATAAAAAATAAATAGTAATTCAAAATAATATTTATAATTATATTTTTAACCATAACACAAAAATACTAAATTTTTATTATCTGGGGCGCTTTTGTCGGGAGGCGCAATTGTCGGTAGCGCAATTGTCTGTAGCGCTTATGTCGGGGCGCTTATGTCGGGGCGCTTATGTCCCGAGCGCTTATGTCGGGGTACCGTTTTATGTATAATTATATCCAGAAATTCTACAGCTAATTTGGAGGTTGTGAATGTAGCTTAAGAGCAGAAATAAACAAATAAATTAAGACACCCAAAAACCAATCTTGTAATACTAGCCATTGAACTAAAGATTTTTTTGAAATAGTTATTTTTTACGCAAAAAATTTGCCTAAATACTAAATAATATAAACCTGAGAATATTGAATACACACATTTGATGTTTCAAGCTTTGTAACACCATCAGTTAAAATCAAGGATAACTAGATTGAAATGTATACCCAATCTCTCTTTCCTTGTATACATTTGAAATGCCTGAAGTAAAATTAGCAATCATATAGACGTAGTTGTGTATATAAACTTATTCAACTAGAATACATAGTTCATGAAACTGAAACAAACTGATTTGAACATCAAAGCAAATAGAGTGATAAGTGAAAGAGAGAATAAGATAGAACTATACTTATTTCAATATGTGTTTTGTGTTCATCTGTTAGTTCAAAGTTTAACTGAGGTTTTCCCTCTTCATTGATGCACTGAAATTGAAAGCTGAAAACTTAGAAATAAAAAATAATTAAAAAACCTAAAACGGTCTTAGGTTAGGTTAGGTTTATTTAGGTTAGGCTGTAGTTCATCAGAAAAAAATGATACAAATGATATTTATAATATATAAGCAGTATACAGAGTCACGTTTCTAGCTAACAAAATAAGTAACTAGATCATAAAATTTATAAATTTTTAATTAAAAGAAGCAAAATTTGTTATCTTTCTTTATAAATTCCTATTGTTTCTTTATTAAATCTGCTGTTAATATTAATGGGTCTGGCAATTATTACAGTCTCTTCAAATTTTGTATAATCAAACAAATTTATCTGGTTGGTTTAGAGTATTGACCTCTTATGTTCTGACAATCTAGTTGAAACAGTTGTATCTATCTATCCAACACAAACCACGGTGTTCTATATAAATTTGTATAATCTAGTTATTTGTATTTTGTTACCTAGTAACTTGTATCTATGTTCTGTTTATTTACTATAAATGTCATTTGTATCTTTTTTCTGATAAAGACATACCTACGTTCAGTTCGTCGAAACGTCGATTATTAATAAATATTAATATGGAACCTTAACCTTAGTCGTTTTATTTTAATATATTTTATTGTAAATGGTATCAAACTGTCCAACAATAATCTTTGTAATGTTTTTACAGTGTATTTACACACACACACTCACTCTGACATATCTAAACTACAATTTTCTTTTTAAAAACGTAACAAGGGAATATTCCATTGCTGAAAATATAAAACTCAGCCGTTCGTTGTCTGACACAATGCGCATAATAACAATAATTTACAATAACACGTGGCAGTTCGCATATAAAAAAACACACTTTAATCCTATAAATCCTATGTTCTTTTTTTCGTGGTAGCACGTTACTGTTAAAAAAATCTAACCAACATTTATAGTATAGTAAAACATTTTTTGGAACTCATTATATTAAAATAAAACGGCTTTTGGTTTTAGTTCTGTATTAATGTTTATTAATAATGGACGTACTCATCATTATATTCATAGTGTATAAAATCTTGTTGACACATTGCATACGTAAGTCTATATACACATTGTATTTAAAATTATTTAAATTTATTTTGTATATAATTCTATAAACATATTGTATATAAAATTCTGAAGACACATTACATATGTAATTCTACTTATAAACAAATTGGCTGATATTGCAAGCTCTGTTTCTGGGTGTTTTAATTTATTTGTTTTGTCCAGCTCTTATGACAGTTACTTTTTCTTAAAACTGATATTAGTTAAATCCAATTTTAAAACAGAGCTCGTAATACGAGTCATTGTATATACAAATTTTCAGATACATTATATGAGACGTATAGATGCAAAACTCACTATTCGAGAAAAAGTGAAAAATGAGATTTTGCGCGATTTGGATGTAGAATTTTACAAGGAATACGATATTTAGGTTAGTTAGAAAAAAAACTCAGTATTTAATATGAGAAACACTCTTTAAAGTGTAGTGTTGGATGCAAAACTCACTACTTCCGTTGTTAGTTTAGATGCAAAAGTAACTGTTTGCTTTCCACCAATAAAAATTTTATTAGTGGAAAGCAAACAGTTACTTTGTATGAATTAATGATGTATAAAACCAATGATTCACGATTTTAAATAAGTATTGCCATCTAGTAACAAGATTTTATCATCAAAATACAATTACACTTAGCTATAACAGTTTTTTGCAAATATCTCAAAACTTAAAATTTGCAAATAGTGAGTTTTGCATCTATACGACTTATATGTAGCTGAATACTCTGATTTCTGAAACACATTGCATATTTATATATAAAATATACATTGTAAATAAAGGACACATTGTATATTTTTGAGTATACTCATTAAAAAAAAAAAACATGACTAGTTAGCTTTGAATAAAATGAATAATGTTTTTTTGCCAAAATATTAGATTTCATCTTTTAAAAATGTCAAAAACAAATAAAAATGATGCAAATACTCCTCATGCAGCATTCCTGCAGTAAAATCTATATATCTCCAGCGGTTAGAGGGTACGCTTATCTACAGTTTAATGCGCACCAACATAATGCACTTTCTACCAAACGAAATGGCTAATAAAAATTTTGATGGGGAAGTTTATCGTATTTTTTTTTTATTTCTTTATTTGGTTGAACCTGGCTTAAAAAGTGATGTTTAATTTATCATTTTTCTCGAAGATGCCCAGATTTCCTAAAAAATGCAAAAACATTTGGTGATGACGTCAGTAATGTCAGCGCAAAACTTATGGCAACATCTGAATCAGACGCACATGTATTGCCATGGTTACCGATACAAGCTATTGGCTGGGCGTAACCGAATCAACAAAAATCAACATTTATTACGACATACGTTTTCAAAATTATATCTCACCAACTCTTCTGCGCTTGCGCACAATTAGCTTGCAACGTCAGTAATGTCCTTACAAAAATTGATAATAACAAACAATTATCAGAAATTTTAATGACAGTTTCTGTTATTATTTTATATATATATATATATATATATATATATATATATATATATATATATATATTTGAAAAAAAATAATTTTACTCGCAACTTCAATCACGCTAAACTCCCCCATTGCAAGGGTCCCTTGTCTGACACAACGCATAATAACAATAATTTACAATAACACCTAGTGGTCCGTATATACAAAATAAACTTTAATCCTATTAATCCTACACCCCTTTTTTCCAAAATGCGCACAACACAACTTTGGTTGAAACAAAAATAAAAAAATGAAACCAACATTTATAAATTAAAAGTACGAATGAAAATTAAACACGCAGGAATTATTTCACTATTCTCTTGTTTTTTTTTCTGCGTTCATTCGTCCATGTGCATTATCACGAGAGGCAAAAATAAATAATCTTTCATTGCATTGTGCTTAGGTTTGCTGCAAAAAAACCCCTTTTATCCATGACTGGGTGGATTCTGCAGCCTCCATAATACAGATTTATTACTTGTTGGAATAATCTCTTTTGCATGTGAAATGTTAGCTGAGTGCGCATGCGCCTAGAGTATAAATAAAAATATTTACGTATAGAATGTCTCAAATTAAATGCAAAATAACTTCTCCGCCCATCCCAGCAGGTAGTTGATTAAGCGGATTATAAGGGTAAAAGAACAGAGAGGTATTCAACATTTTTCTTACTAAACGTAACTAGTTAATACAATAATATCGTTGTTTTATACGTTCTCCTTCTACATTTAAAATATTAGAATTATCTTCTTCATCAGAAAAATCACTCCACGGACGCCACATTTTATTTCAGTTGTTTTTAGATACACACTTAAAACAAGAATAACATCGAACAAACTTTTGCGAAATTTATTCAGACGGAATAACGTCCCTTATAACTGTATATTTACCGATTTGTTACTGAAAATTTGATAATCCGTTCCTAGCCACTCAGGTAGGAAAATACCCCGTAGTGATAGATTAGGCGAAATTAAGAAGTCGAAGTTATTTTGCATTTAATTTGAGACAAACTTTATATATATATATATATATATATATATATATATATATATATATATATATATATATATAGATATATATATTATATTTATATATATATATATAAATATATATATATATATATATATATATATATATATATATATATATATATTTATATACCGGGTGATTCATTTAACCTGGAATTTGTTATATTTCGAAAAATAGGCATCGGACAGAAAAATTTGCCGATTCCAAACTTTAATATCTCAAAGGGGGGCATCCGCTAGTGCTAAATTACCGCCACCCCCATCCGAATCTGTAATAAAAAATAGGTGTTCCTATTTAAGATTTTCCCCCTACCCGCCCTCGGGAGTGGTGGCGGGAATTCAGTACTAACGGATGCCCCCCTTTGAGATATTAAAGTTTGGATTCGGCAAATTTTTTTGTCCGATGCGTATTTTTCGAAATATTACAAATTCCAGGTTAAATGAATCAATCACCTGGTATACCAGGTGTTCGTTCGTCAAGTTCGTATGGGCGTTTAACATGTAAATTCGATAATTTGCGATATACTCCTTTCTCGAGTTAAATTCGGAGAAATACTTAGAACACTTTTTGATAGACAATAAAAAGTTCTATAATTTGGTTTTAGCTTTAATTTGCTAGCACGTGCCGTTTGGGCGCTAGAATTTATTTTTTTTATTTTTAGGTTTTATTTTTTTTTTCTCAAAAACTATGAATTCTAGGAAAATAAGCATGATATGGAAAAACACTGAATAATGAGTACGATAATTGAGTGAAGAAACCATTCTTCTACGATGCATCGTTTAGTAGAAAAAAAATTTAAAACTAAATTTTAAAAAATTTGACAATTTGACCCTTGGGATTTTTTTAAAATAAGACTTTTTTCAAAATTTGCTGAAAAAAATCAGAAAAAATTCAGTAATATAGAGAAAAAATTTAGCTATATAATAGCTAAGTAACTTTTTTTCTACCTCATTCTAGTTTAGCAGGAAAAATTATTGAAAATTCTAAAATGTTTTTTAGAATTTTCAATAATTTTTTATTTCTCCGAATTTAACTCGAGAAAGGAGTATATCGCAAATTATCGAATTTGCATGTTAAACGCCCGTATGAACTTAACGAACAAACATCCGGTATATATACAGGGTGATTTATGACGTCGGGGAAAAACTACACCGGATGATTCCTATGAGTAATCTAAATAAAAAATTACAATATATAAATATATGTCCGAAAATGCTTTCTAATGGAACTGCAGCCGTTAGAAATGTAGGTATTACATGTGACATCAATCGCGTTAGCTTTATTTATTAAATCAGGAAAAAAAAACAAAAATAATAATTAAGGTACTAATTTAAAGCATGAACGTCTATAGCTATATAGCTATGTATATAAATATTTAAATAATGTGTTATGTAATATCTATATATATATATATATATATATATATATATATATATATATAAATATTTAAATAATGTATTATGTGTTAATAGAAAATTTAACGTTTTTCTATTCTATGATAATCAAACAAATTATAGTTTCACATAGAAAAATTCTAATAATTATGCTATTATGCCGGTCTATGAAAAATATTTATTTACCTGTTTTTCTTTTATTTTTTTTAATTCTTCTGTCTATTGCCCGTATTTAACATTTTTTGCGATTTATAAAATAAATATATATTTGTATAAAACGAAAATAATAAAATAACAAAAAAAAACATATATTTAGATTAACTATTATTTAACACAGTAAAAAAATCTTTCAGAACTCATAATATAAAATAACACTGCTTTAGGTTTCAAGTCCTGTATTAAAATTAATTTATAATCGACGTTTCGATGAAACTCAACGCTCGTCTTCATCAGGAATATAAAACTCGCGTTCTACATTTCTGAAAAAAGAAAAAACAAATTACTTATAACACAAGTAACTTACGTTGGCACCTACAAAATGTATAATTTTTACATTTATTTTCAAAATTACGGCCTTCTTAAAGAAAGTGTCTAAAATTGAACTTTTTTTTCGGTTTAAGGGTAAAAATTATAAATTTTTTTAATTTCCAACAAAAGTTACTTGTGTTACAAGTACTAACATCTAATTTTGTTTTTGTTTCAGAAATGTAGAACGCGAGTTTTATCTGCCACCACTGGCAAATCTGAATTTTGAACTGGTCATTTTGATAGCATTTTTGAAAGTGTAAATTTAACTTTTTTGAAAAAGAAAAATATAGCTGAAAACTTCGATAAATACACTTTCTAACGGTATAATTCTTGTTTACCGCATTTGTTATAAAAGTTACCAAAAAAATGTTAAAAATACCTAATAAATCGATGCTACAACAAGAAATCAAAATGTGTTGTTCTCATTAATACAAAGTACATAGAAAATATTTTCTATCAACCACCACATTGATCGGTGTTAATTTTTGACCGTTATGTTTAGGTTAGTGACTCCGTGTTAATAAATTTAAAAGCCGGTAGTAATTTTCCATAAATAGGTAAAATTTGTTTAGTTCTATAATATTATTGTCAGTAAAATTACATACATTTCTAAATTTACAATGAAAGATGTATTTTGAAATAAATAAATTACACTTAAGATATTTTAATAGTATTATTACACAAAATATTTTCTAAATCTCATTATTTTTGATGAATTATTACAAATATTAAAGTAATATTAAAGTAATATTAAACAATTTTATATACTTGTTTGGGCATTTTTACTTATTTTATATGATTATTATGAATTATGTAAAAATTGCAGAATTTTGAAATAGAAATGCAGAATATTTATGGTAAAATAAAATTACCGATTTTTTGTAGTAAAAATTTACTAATATTTGTCTGTAATTTCAGTATTTTTGTTTACATCGTAGGAAGTTGGAGCATTTTATTTATATTTATTATTTTGAGGAAAGTACATAAGTATATGACATCGTTAACGAAGTCAAAAATTCAAATTCGTCCCTCAGTGAGTATATCACATGCTGCAGAGTATCTGATAAGTAGTTTTTGGTTTTGTACATACATACATACATACATACACAATCACGCCATGTACCCAAAAGGGTGTGGCACAAACTCTTTTCATTATCCCGAAATCAGTCGACTCCAAACACTCCTATCCAAACAAGCACTTTTCGCTTCATTCACATTCATAATTCCTGTCATACATGCTCTTCTATTTCTACTAATTGGAAACTTTCGTTCACGCAAAACACTTTCAATCATATCACTCCAACTACTCATCGGACGTTTTGTGAAACATATTATTTATGCTGTCAACTGTCAATCATTGTTAAGTTTGCGTTGTTGTTATACAATTTGTCTTTTTTTATTTTTTATTTTATTTGCTTTAAATTACCTTTTACCTTCATTATTTTCCACGTTTTTAACACGTTTTAATTAACTTGTTTTCTTATATCTGTCATTTTGTTTATTTGTCGATTCGGTACAAATTTTGCATTCGATTTTAAACCATCTTCCCGATAAGCTAAATACTTAAAATTATAAATATTTATTATTAAATTAATACATAATTAATAGAATTTTTCTATATGAAACTATAATTTGTTTGATTATCATAGAATAGAAAAAACGTTAAATTTTCTATTAACACATAATACATTATTTATATATAAATATATATAAATATTTAAATAATGCATTTACGTATATATAAACATTATTCTCCCGTTAAATCTTAATCAAAAAGTTCTGTTAGACAGTAGTCTAAGTATATGTGAATATAATATTGTTTTTACTAAGTATAGAAATAATTTAAAAGTTTTTGAGAATGCCACCAAACTCAATTGATAACAGCACGGCTACGCAGCCAGTCATATTAAATAATGAAAAACCATCGAGAAAATTGAAATTAGAATGGCGAAACATTTTTGTATTAGGTTATATACATATAACAGCGATTTTTGGAATTTACTGTGCTTTTACTTCTGCTAAATTATTAACAATTTTTTATGGTAAGTATATTATTATTTTTTTTTATTTGTATTTCTATATCAATAGAAAATTTAAGAATAATATATACATAGCAGTAGGAGTAGGGTACGCAGAAAATAGTAATCTGCCTATTTTGCCAGTAAAAGTAGAGGAACACAAATAATCAGTGCCAGTAATATCAACTCTATTTCAGCTTCAGTAAATAAAATAAAATAATTTCTCTTAAAGTGAGGACGAGTGGTCAATTTTGATTGGGTAATAAATTAAAAAGAGTTGAGCTTGGGATAGGTCCATCATCTGAATTGAGGAGGCTACCATTATTTTTGAAAAAAATTTTGGTTCAGTTTCGAGTGATAAATTTTTTGAATTTTTTTCAGTGTTTTTCTTTGGATGAAAAACTTATTTTCTACCATTATTTAGAACATTTTATTCCTACTTTTATAATAAGCATGCTACATAAATTGATACAATAATATAATATAAATAATAACAATTATTAAATAATTAATTGAAGGTGTATTAATTAGGATTATATAGTATATGATAATAATAAAATTTATTATTCAAAACTTATATAATTCTTATGTATAATTTAATTATATAAAAAGAAGATAACATAATATGTTGACATAATATTCAAAATTTGAGACATTTTCTCAAAATTTCACAAGTTACTCAGTCATTGAATCGGCTGTTAAGCTATGCATCAATGACTGGCCAGATTAACCATAGACACGGTGTCTATGGTTAATCTGGCCAGTCATTAATGCATAGCTTAACAGCCGATTCAATGACTGAGTAACTTGTGAAATTTTGAGAAAATGTCTCAACTTTAGAATTTTATTATATTAATTTCACCAAGTGACATTCATGAACAATTTTGTTCGATGTTATTTATTTTTATATGTTAACATAACACATTTTTGTATACTGGATTTTTATTTATTTATAATTAGAAAAAAAAATAAACATTACCCCTAATTATTGAAATATTTTCCAATGTATTTTCATTTAAATTGTTTAAAGACTATTGAAAGAAAGTTATCAAAAAATACACCTTCCTCAAAGTGATTCCTAGTTTTCATCGTCAATTTCAATAACTGTGTATTCATCCACAAAAACAAAAAATTAAAAAATATACTGGGTCCATTTCTAGTTTTTATTCTAGCAAAACTAACTGTTTCTTCCGGTTTTCGATTTAGTTCCGGTTGCAAGCTCTGTTTAGAACGCTTGAAGAAAAAAATCGTCAGCGTCTGATTCGGAATAGATAGTTCTTTTTATGTTTCGGCCAAATTGCTTGGCCTTGGCCACAAATCTCTAGGCTCAACACAATAATCATCGCTTTCTACACCTCGTAACATAATATACTACTTTTTTTCTAAAATATTTCTTCTTTATTTGTTTAGGAGTTCTATTATTTCTGTTAGGAGGATTTGGAACAATACTAGGCACACATCGTTATTGGTCACATAGAGCATTCAAAGCTACGAAACCTCTAGAAATAATTTTATTCGTTACATCTAATCTGTCATTTCAGGTATGTATAATAACATTACACAAAGACTAGATGGTACAATTTTAATTTCTATAAGATTTCAAAATCTACAAGAATTCAATTGCCCTTATTTAAATCAGTTACTACACTGTTCAAAATAATAGGGTAAAAGAGTAAAATTTTTTGAGGGTACTTAAATTTGTAGCCTTATTAGTGCAAAAAAGTGCCCTGCTCTTGTGTATTTTAAAATATTTGACTTTTTACCTTGATGGAAGGGCAAAAAATATGAAAAATAAGGGTAAATAACTGCCTTTTTATCCTTTTCTGGGATAATAAAGTACTCTTTTAAATTTATCAATTTAGGGTAATCATATTTACCCTTTTTAGGGAACGGATTTATATAGGCTCTAATAAGGGTATTCTTTTTTCGAACAGTGTAGTCACACTGATTGATTTTTGTTATTTATAAATTTCTATTGCTTCTCTTACCAATCTACTGTTAATATTGTTAAATCTTACAAATATATAGTATCTTCGAATTTTACATAATGAAGATTTTCTAATAAATATTGTTGAATTTATTCGTCAATTGGTTTTATGTTTCGTCAATCTAGTAGAATCAGTTTTACCTGTCTGTCCAACATTTGCACAAAGTAATAATACTTCGTGCAAATGTTGGACAGACAGGTAGAACTAATTCTACTAGAAGGTGTTCGTTCGCCAGGTTGATATAGGGCAATAACATGGGATATCGATAATATGCGGAATAAAAAGTTCTAGAATTTGGTTTTAGTTTTACTTTGCTAGCATGTGCCGTTTGGGCGCTAGAATTTTTTTAAAATGTTTTTTAGAATTTTCAACAATTTTTTCTGCTAAATTAGTATGAGATAGAGAAAAGAGTTACTTAGCTATTATGTAGCTAATTTACTGAATTTACTTTATTTTACTGAATTTTTACAGATTTTTTTGAGCAAATTTTGAAAAAATTTGAAAAAATTAGCTACATAATAGCTAAGTAACTTTTTTCTCTAACTCATACTAATTTAGCAGGAAAAATTATTGAAAATTCTAAAAAACATTTTAAAAAAAATTCTAGCGGCCAAACGGAACATGCTAGCAAATTAAAACTAAAACCAAATTATAAAAGTTTTTATTCCCTATCGAAAAGTATTCAAAGTATTTCTCCGAATTTTACTTCAGAAAGAAGTATTCTGCATATTATCGGTATCCCATGTTATTTCCCTATATCAACGAACAAACACCCTGTATATATTAGGGTGTCCGTTAATTTGACGAAGTCGGAAATTTGTTGCTCTCACCCTCTCATACTATTCAAAATAAATAAAAAAATATTTGAGCCGTCATCGCAGGTCCGAAAAATGACGTTAACACGTGTCTGTAGAAGGGTCAAAATTTCCATATATATATATATATATATATATATATATATATATACATAAATCAATAAATTAACAGTATATTGATAAGAGAAACAATAGAAATTTATAAAGAAAAAGATAAAATGAATCGGTGTGACTAGTAATTAATTTAAATAAAATTTTCCTTCATTTAATTAAAAATTTATGGATTTTATAATCTAGTTACTTATATTGTTCACAAGTAACTTGTTTCTATGTTCTATTCATTTGTATAATTTTTCATAATGATGAAGTAGGTTCAGTGCGTCAAAATGTAATAAAAATTAATACAGAACTATTTATTATAATTACAGAACTAAAGTCATTTTATTTTAATAGATAGTTTCATAAATACAGCACTTAATATAAATTTACAAATAAATTACATAATTATCTATTTATGTTTGTCACGTCACTGAATTTGAAATCTGTGCCTAACCTAACCTGACCTAACCTTAGTAATCTTGGTAAATACATAGGCCCGTATTTTCAACTCACATTTAAAAGTGACTTTTGTCAAAAGTACTTTTGACGTTTACTTAAACTTACTTATTAAGCAATTTTAATTAGTTTATTTTAATTTTATAATATTAGATACGCAAAAATATATATCAAAAATAGAAATATTATTGATATTTGATAAAAGGTAGTAAAAAGTAAAAGTAAAAGTAAAAATTTATTTTAAAGTGAAAAACATTTTCGCATCCCTGTAAGTTTTATTGAATAAGTTTACGTCAGTTTATGTTCTGTGGATATACTTTACAAAGAGTCTAATTATAATACCTCCCTCTTTATATGAGGCGATCAGTAAAAAAAGCTATAAGTGTTTTTAATATATTAATAATATTTTATATTCTTAATTACAAATTGCGTATTATATTAGGTTTTAGTATTTTTTTTTTTTGTGCTTAAATCGCTATTAATTTATTTTGATGAAATAATTAAATCATTAGTTAATTTTTAAATGAAAAAAGGCATTAATCTTCGCGGTGTTTGAACTTCTACTTTTTTCTTTATTTTGACTGGTCTTGATAAACGCATAATTTTAATCCAGTCAATTACTTTACATCTATAAATTTGTCAATGTTAGTATATTTTATATCCTTAATTACGCATGGCATAACATTTTCTTTTTGCTTAAATCACAATTATTAATTTATTTAATTAGTCTATCAAAATAAATTAATTGCGATTTAAGCAAAAACGAAATACTATAATAATTTTGTAATTTTAAGTAAAATAATTAATTTACCATATTATATATGTTTTTTTTTTACCGAAAATATAAGTAAATCTACTTATATGTATTTTATGTAAAAATTTTCTTGTGATGTCAGTAAATTTACATATTACACTGGTGTAATTCAGTTGTCCCGGGTTCAAACCCCGAAAAGGGTAATGCATTTTTCTTATTTAAAAAATTAACTAATGATTTAATTAGTTCACTAAAATAAATTGATGACGATTTTAGCAAAATCAAAATACTATAACTTAATATATAATACGCCGCTTATAAAAAATTTAATTACGAATGTTAAAAATAAAAGCCCGTTTGAGTATATGCAATGTAGTTTTGGTGCCTACGTTGATGTATGGTAGTGAATGTTGGGTTTGGTTGCAAAAACATAAACGGAAAATGACTGCTGTGGATATGACATTTTTACGTGGGGTATGTGGTGTAAATAGGAGAGATCGGGTACGAAATACGATTAGTGTATGATAAGTGTGAAATTGAAAAGAATGTTGTAGCAAAAGTTTTTGTTAGTCAGTTAAGATGGTTCGGACATGTTGAGCGAATGTCTAATGAACGTTTGCTGTTAAAAAGATTTATTTGAATGGTTTTGATGGTACACGTTTGCGTGGACGTCCGATGAGTAGTTGGAGTGGTATGATTGAAAGTGTTTTGCATGAGCAAAAATTTCCAAGTAGTAGGAATAAAAAAGCATATATGAAAAGAATTATGAATGTGGATGAAGCGAAAGTTGCTTGTTTTTATAGAGATGTTTGGAGGCGACTGATTTCGGGATGATGAAAAGAGTTTGTGCCACACCCCTTTGAGTACATGGCGTGATTGTGTATGTATATATATATATATATATATATATATATATATATACTACTAACTTTGCTAGATTTATAAACCCATAATATGATGTATTCGACTGGACTAAATTTATTAGTTTATCATGACCAGTCAAAATATAGAAAATGCATTATCTTGTCGTTGTGCTCTAGTGGCGCTGTTAGTTAGCACGTCTGCCGTTGTAGGTCAATGCATTTTTCTTCAATTTGAAAATTAACTAATGATTTAATTAGTTTATCAAAATAAATTAATGTCGATTTAAGCAAAAAAAAAACACAAACAAAATGCATATCAATAATATTTATATATTTGATAGGGTTCAATAATAAAATGGGCTAGAGATCATCGAAGTCATCATAAGTTTTGCGATACTAATGCAGATCCTAATAATCCATCAAGAGGTTATTTTTTCGCACACTTTGGCTGGTTACTGCTAAAACGACATCCTGATGTGCAGATTAAAGGAAGTAGACTAGATCATACCGATTTAACGAGCGATCCATTATTACAATTCCAAAAGAAATATTACGTAATTGTTGCTACGTCAATCAATTTGATAGCATCTGCTCTAATACCAATGTACCTTTGGAATGAAACATTTTTAAATGCTTGGTAAGTCAATGCTATTTAACATGCGCAAGAACTTAAAACAAGTTCTTTGTACATAGTATGATAATAGAGTCATCCAGTAAAAAGTTCGAGTAGAAATATAGTTTGCAAAAAAACGTGGTTGATTGCCTGAAGTTTTAACGAAAAAAAAAAAAAAACAGAACGGAAACATACATACATGAAAGTAAAAATGAGTGTATAAAAATTAAATCTAAAATGAAAACTAAAATTACAATCATTTGATACTAATACAATGGTGCACGCTTATTAAGATATTTAGTCTAAAACTATGACGAGGGTGCATGTGCACGCTTTTGCATCCCCCTCGCGGCGTCCATCTATATATTGATAAACCAATTATTTTCAATTTTTGTTAAAAATTCTGGCGCCCCTAGAATTCGAAAATCAGATATGTGCGATTTCCTGCTTCCCAAATTATTTTACAAAAAAAAACTTAGGTATAAATGTTTTAGGAAAAACTTTTTTACATGTAAATCAATCAACAAATTTTTTTTTGAAACCATTCCAACGTCAAGAATTAGCCCTAAAGTTGTCAAGAAATTGACTGAAAATGGCATTAGCCGTGAAATTGGAACAAAAATAAAACAAATGTTAAATGCTATATGCTATTTCACGGCTACTGCCATTTTCCAGTCAATTTCTTAACAATTTTAGACCTAATTCTTGACGTTAGGAAAGTTCCAAGTAAAAAAATTTAGTAATAGATTTACATGCAGAAAAGTATGCCCTAAAACATTTATCATAAAATTTTTTTTGTAAAATAATTTGGGAAGCAGAAAATCGCACATATCTGATTTTTCATGCTAAATCCCTATGTACGACGGTCCAAGTCAACACACGGTATATATATATATATATATATATATATATATATATATATATAAATTTATTTATTTTTAGGTTTACAGCAGGAACGCTTCGTATTTGCGTAACAATAAATCTAACATTACTTATCAATAGTCTTGGACATTCAATTGGTACTAAACCATATACTGTTAAAACTTCTGGAGTTCAGAATTTACTGTGTAACTTTTTGACTATCGGCGAGGGCTGGCATAATTTCCATCACGCTTTCCCACGCGATTATCGTTCGGGTGAATTTGGAGGACTTCTTCCAAATATGACACTATTCATAGATTTATTTGCGAAAATTGGATGGGCTTATGATTTAAATGCCACGCCGCAATCGCTTATAGATAGAACCAAGATAAATGTGTTAAAAGAACATAATTCCTATTAAAATATCAAACATTTTTTATTTTAATTATTTTAAAATATATTATTTTAAAACAATATTTCATGTAACAATTTTATTAATAATATTGTAAACAATAAATAATTAAATAAAGCAATTAACATTGTACCTATATATTTTTGTATAGAAATATAATTTGTTATGATATACATACATACACAATCACGCCATGTATCCAAAAGAGTGTGGCACAAACTCTTTTTATTATCCCAAAATCAGTCGCCTCCAAACACTCCTATCCAAACAAGCAACTTTCGTTTTATCCACATTCATAATTCCTCTCATACATGCTCTTCTATTCCTACTACTTGGAAACTTTCGCTCACGCAAAACACTATCAATCATATCACTCCAACTACTCATCGGACGTCCACGCAAACGTATACGATCAAAATCATTCAAATAAATCTTTTTAACCAAACGTTCATTAGACATTCGCTCAACATGTCCGAACCATCTTAACTGACTAACACCAACTTTTGTTATGATAGATTATTTAAAAACAAAATATATATATACACAATAATTAGAACATCAAAATTTTTAAAAACGATAATAATAAAAAATCTTTTAGGCCCTTATTTTCACCTCCTTTGTTTATGAAAAATTGCTTTTATTTTTTACTTTAAAATAAATTTTTACTTCTTGAGTAATATTGATAATAATTTGAATAAAATTCAAATAAACTAATTAAAATTGCTTAATAAGTTATTTTAAGTACACGTCAAAAGTAATTTTGTCAAAAAAAAAAGCGATAAATCTTATTATTTATTATAAAACACTTGGTTAGCTCCACAAAAATATTTTAATAACTCAACGATCGTTTCAACCTTTCGGCCATCATTAGGAGTTACAAGTACTTGTAACTTACAAATTTTACTTGTAAATTTTCAAAATGCCATTTTTAGCACTTTTTTTTAATTTATCGGTTATATATCTTGGTCAGAAATAGTTGATTTTTGGATATGTTGTACCCAGAGCAATGCCCTATAATATGCATACATGGAAAAGCTAACAAGATGATACGCTGAAGAGTTATTCTAATCTAAAAATTAAATTTTTCTGTTTTTTTTGAATATTTTTGCAATTTACCGCATTTTCAGCTAATAAAGTTACGGCTGGGTTCTAAAACAAATGTTTTAAATACAGAAACATGCAGAACATCAAAAAAAATTTTTCAAAAATTATTTTTTTTACTTTTTTGATGTTCTGCATGTTTCTATATCAACCTTCATTTTAGAACCCAAAAGTAAATTAGTTTTACATAATGTTTGTTAAATATTACATGCTAGATAAATTAAGTTCTATGTAAAACTAGATAATAATCCAGGGTATCTTTGTTACCTACATATAACTTTTATTGTAAAAATACAAAAATACTTTTTACAGTGTACTTAAAGCAGTATATCTATGTTGGGGAAACGTGTCTTTTTCAATCTTAGCATCCATTTTTGGTGCGTAATCCTTGAGCTCAGTTTACGTTAACGATAGATTATAGCTTCATTTCCTGCGTAATCCTGCTAACAGGTTTAATTATTCCTGTGAGGCGTGAACTGGCATTTCCTGCGGTCACACCACAGTGTTACGCTAACCGGTTTTAGATATCAGTGCTTCTTAACTTGGCTTACATGGAAAATGTTATGTTTCATATATTTTTTAAAGTATTATGAAAGACGTATTATGTTTTTGTATGAAGGGTACATGAATAATTATATGTACCTATACATAAAAGTAAGATTTAATTTATGGTTAAAAAAGTGTGTTTCAACTGACATTTAATGTAGAAAAATTTGATTTAATTCTGTTGGTCCATACAAGTTATTTATTTATATGAATGAAAAAAGAATGTGAAATTTTATAAAATAATCTTGCAATATTGTAATATTCCCCCCAAAAATTTCACAATTAACTTAATCATTTAATCGGCTATTAGACTTATACATCAGTGATTGTCTAGTTAACTATAGACAACTTTAGAATATTATTTTATATTAATTTCACGATACACATATAAACTTTTGTTCAATATTATTATTTCATAAAATATAAAATTAATTAAATTTTGAAACATAAATATTTTAATAGTATAATACGATATAGTTGATATAATATACATATATATATATATATATATATATATATATATATATATATATATATACATACTAAATCTCGCCATGTATCTAAAAAGTATGTCGCAAACTTTTCCAATATGCCGAAATTATTTTCTGCCAAACATTTCTTTCCAGGCAAGTAATTTTGTTTCGTCTACATTCGTATTACTTTTAATACGTGGTTTTCTACTTTTACCACTTGAAAACAATTAATAATTGAGTTGAACGACCTTTGATATATGTGAATTTAATTTCTTCTCCAACAGGGAACAATTGTTCACACAAAACACCCTCAATCATACCACTCCATCTACTCATTGGACGTCCATGCCAACATATACTTTAATACATACATACACAAATACGCCATGTACCCAAAAGGGTGTGTCATAAATTCTTTCCACTATTTTGAAATTAGTTTCCTCCAAATATCTCTATTCATCAGGATAGATAACGTTATTCATTTTCATAATACCTCTCATACATGCTCTTTTATTCCTATTACTTGGAAACTTTTGGTCACGTAAGCCACTTTCTCAGTCATACCATTCAACTACTTATCGGACGTTCACCCAAATACATACTCGTACGTCAGAAATTGCCTATTCGACCAAAAAAAACATGGTCAAGTGTACTTAATTTGACATCTCCAACAACTATATTAAAAATTATTAAGTCATGTTTAGTTACTTGACAATTGCATTGTTTATTTTCACAAATTATTCTCACAAATCATATCTATTAGTATTCTATTAATAAGGTTAAAGTAACTTGGTATGTATTTATTTTTACTACTTTGACTGCAAGGAAAAAGTAGTATAGCGTTTGGTACGGTGTCTGTAACATTTTCAAAAAAAAAAAAAATTTGTGTATAGAAATCCTTCATATAGCCTCTAGATGACGATTCTGAACTTAGTTTATGTGGGTGTATGTGTGTGCGTCGTCAGCTCGCTCGCTCGATCGCTCGCTCGCTCGGTCGTAAGTCAAAATTTTGTGGCCGCTACTCCTCCTAGACGGTTCAACCGATTTTAATGAAATTTTCAGGATAAATTTGTCTAGTACCCAAGATGGTCATGTGGTTTTATTTTTTTCCAGTGATGTCAACTTTCCGAGAAAAAAAATTATTAAATTTTATAAAAATTTATATTGGCTACATTATTTATTCGATTTTGATCAAATTTTCAGAGAAAATTTCCCTAACGCTCCCATTAATTATATAATTTTATTAATATACAGTGTTGTTAACTTTCCGAGAAAAAAATTACTAAAATTTTTAAAAATTTATATTAGCTACATTATTTATCCGATTTTGATCAAATTTTCAGAAAAGATTTCCCTAATGCTCCCATTAATTATATAATTTTATTAATATTCAGTGTTGCCAACTTTCCGAGAAAAAATTATTAAAGTTTTAGAAAATTCATTATGACCACTATTTAACCGATTTTAATCAAATTTTCATAAAAAATTCTCCTAGTGCCTAAATAAATTATGCAATTTTAACAAAATACAGTGTTGCCAACTTATCAAAAAAAATAATATATTTTTTAATTTTATTGTGGCTACATTATTTATTCGATTTTTATCAAATTTTCAGGAAAGTTTCTCCTAGTGCCCACATAAATTATAATTTTATTAAAGATATTGTGTTTGGCCAACTTTCCGAGAAATGTCAAAGTGGTCTATATATGGGTTTACCCATATACTTCTAATCTTGTTAATTTAGTTTTTTATTTAGAACGCTTAAAGAAAAAAAATCGTATATGAAAGCTCTTTTTGTGTTTCGCCCTGATTGCTTGGCTGCTCGATTTTGCCTTGACCACAAATATTTGAGCTCAA
The DNA here is from genome assembly GCA_963966155.1 of Clivina fossor. NCBI lineage: Eukaryota > Metazoa > Arthropoda > Insecta > Coleoptera > Carabidae > Clivina > Clivina fossor. Next base: position 39,542,938 of record OZ014551.1, read on the forward strand.
CACAATAATCATCCTTTTCTACTCCTTGTATCATAATATACTATTTACAACACCGTATCGTAAAAGTTTTTCTCTCTCAAAATAGTCTTACCTGGAAACATATGAACAATCCATCATTTTAATATCGTTTTATTTAATAGTTATTTCCTCTAAAACACTTCATACTCGCGATAATAAAATAACACGAGCTAGTATTTATCCAACAAATTGCTCCCTCTAAATTAATGTATATGGGTCAAATTTTATAACCCCCCCCCCCCGTTTTTATTTTTACCCTGCCGTTAAAACAGTGAATTAACGATTATTAATTATACAGTTGGAAATTTTCATCCGGCTTTTAAGTCAGTTAATTAGTTTTTATGTTTGCTGGCTCCTTCTTCACCACCCACCACTAAATTATATTTGTTTTAATTTTGTGTCGGCCATTACAATTGGTTTTTTGTAATTTGTAATTAACTCGAATATGCTGGAGAAAAACAATTTAATTGAAATTATACTTTCTGTTTGTATTTATATTTAATAACATAGTAAAAAATCTTATTTAACCGATTTTATTAAAAAAATTTTACAAAAAATTTCCCTAGTGCCCACATAAATTATATAACTTTAACAAATTTCCGAAAAAAAAAATTATTAAAATTTTTAAAATTTAATTTTAGCTTTACTGTTTATCTAGTTTTAAATTAATATCTATGTTTCAAAAAATTAAACAATTTAATTATTATACAATTTTGTTAATTTTCCGAAAAACTATTCAAAATTTATTTTAAGCATACTTTTTGTACGATTTAAATCAAACTATAAAACAGATTCTTTCTTATACATAAGAATTACAAAATTTAATGTTTGAAAAATGCTACCCGAAATTTTGGTAAAAGAATATAAAATTTCTATTTCTTAGTATTTATATGATAATGTCAAAGTGATATACATATATTTTTACCCATTTTTACCCATATACTTCTTATATGGTTTTAAATATATTCTATCAAACTAAAATTATTAATTGATTCATAATATTGTTGAAACTAATTATAATTATAAACTAATTATAACTATATCAATAATAATTTCGCTTCAATTATTTATTTTAATATGATTCAATTAATTACATAATACCTAATAGAGAGAGAATCTCATTATTGTGTACATTAAGCATTGTATGTAGCATCAGAATTAATAAGCTAAATTTCATTATCAAAATGTATACACGTCATACAAATCAAATAAACTAGAAATTTATTCAATTATTTTCTTTAATGTTACATCAATTTCTCTATTAATTTTTTATATGTATTTAAGATATTACTTATTTATAAAATATATAATATTAAAAAAACTTTAAATATAATTTTAAATAGTAAAACAAAATTTTACACAAAAACTGTGCATTCTAAATTCTCTGTTGTTCAAAAATTATAAAAACATTGAACAAAAGTTCATAATTGTATCGTGAAATTAATATAAATAATATTCTAGTGATCAGATTTTTCCCGAAAAATTTCGCAAGTTACGCAATCATTTAATCGGCTATTAGGCTATGCATCAATGACTGGCCAGTTAACCATAGACACGTGTATCGTGTTTTTTTTTTTTATCAAACTAAATTAACAATAAATAAAAATACATGCCTAGTTATTTTAACCAGTTATTAACAGTTGTAAAATAATTATGTATATAGGTATATATTATTTATATTTGTTAATTGAGTTGTAAGAATTAATCGTTCTTTGGTCGAATATATAATTTTTGATAAAGTTGGCGATTTCTTCATCCAACTAAATTGAAATAGTAATCTTTGTAGTTTGATTTCGAAAATTCTTTTCCAATCAGAAAATCAGTGTTTTCTTGGCTATCGTCGAAGGCGAGAAGGTGAGTAAAACTTTTTCCTGTTTTTTCTCTCTTTCGCTTACGTTTCTCCCTAGCAATTTAAAAGTTGGCAACATTGGTTTAATTGCATCTGGATACATGGTGTATACGTGTGCCACATTTGGTTGACCATCTAATTTGGTGGAATAACAAGAAAGAAGGGAAACTTTTTTTAGTTCTTCTTTTTAACTGAATTGATAATTTCTTTCGATTTGTAGATGTTTTTGTTCGGCAAGCAATTTTTATACTTTTCACATCAAGCGCATCAAAATATTAATATTACGTTACCATAATTATTACTTATGGAGAAAAAAGTCATTATATTACTAGTACAATAATAACATTGTACAGTAGTTAGTTGCAATATACACCACTGGTGGCAGCATCAAACATGTAACTACAAAGTCAGGTGTATTTAATCTATATTGACAAACTATTACGTCAAGTTAATTTTATTGTTTATTTTCGCTAGATTTTGCATTTGATTATTGAATATAATAATTCTCACAAATCATGTAACAAATATAAATAATATACAGGGTGTAACAGAATAACTATTCTTAATTTTCAGAAATGATAGAGTTCACTTAGAGAAACATTTTTTATTAATAAACTAGTGTCCGGAAATTTCTCGGTGTCAAGATACACTAGATATCGTTAAAAACAATTTTAATTATTACAACATCAAAGAGTAGTTAAGTTAAGGAACATTTTATTAGAAATAATAGTGCATTAAACTTTATAAAAAAATTTGACACACAAGTTGTAACGATATACAATCGACAGCCGAAAAAAAAAAAAATTTCTGGACACTAGTTTATTAATAAAAAATGTTTCTTTATATGCCCTCTATCATTTCTGAAAATTAGGAATAGTTATTCTGTTACACCCTGTATACATATATTAAAACCGCTACATGGTATCAGAATCGCAATGTGTTACACAAGATATTTGAATACATTTTTTTAATAACTGAATATTACAATAATAAATACACATATTTCAAATTTTTGTTATGTTAAGTAAATTAATATTTTAATTATTTATTAAATATAGTATAAAGTGTGTATGTACAACAAAATAACCGTACAGTGTTTAACTAAATACAGACTTTTATTATAACTTTGTCGTTATATAGGAAATTAAAATTAAATATATTAATTCATAAGTTATATGTATTGTTTTCTCTCTAAGTGGATTATCTATCAGTCAAACTAGCTTCTTTAGTATTCATATATGTTCATGGTTATTTGCTACTTGGTTAGGTTGACTGGCCCTGATTTTAAATAATTAAAAAAAAAATTGAGTTAAGGTTGTCATTTTATAATCTATTTCGTTATATTTTTCTAAAAATCTTGCTATTTCTTTGTTTGTTCATCATCCGAATGATCTCAATTTAATTCGAGATATCTCGAATAATTTTCATAATCGAATGATCGATTATTTTTCATTCGAATTATCATAGTACTACTTAATATAGTAAATTTTACTAAATTTGCAATGAGCTCATTGCAAAAATCAAACAATACTTTCTGAGTGCATTATATTGTTCTAGGTGTAAAAACAGAGGACCAATATACATTAGAACTATCATTAGCTCTTACCTTAGAATGTGTCGCTGAGCTGAGACCCAAAAACGACGCCAAAAACATTAAAGTATATACGACGGTCAGAGCACCGGGACGTTTCATCTGAAATTTAATCAAAACTTTAGATAATACAACAAAATCACGTAGATATTGCGATATATACGATAACCAAATATAAGTATGCAACACAACTGAAATTAAAATAATTAAAAAAATACAATACCATTATAATAGAACTTAATATTTCATATAAAAAATTTGTTAGCACTTATTATATTGAAATAAAACTGCTTTAGGTTAAAGTGCTGTTTCAATATTTATTTAAAATCGACGTTTCGACGAAACTCAACGTCCGTCTTCATTAGAATAAATCATATAAATGACATTTAGAGTAAATAACAAAACAGACAAATAAGATACTAGACGTAATAAATAAGTAAATAGATTATACAATTTATAGATTTTTAATTAATTTTAAATCTTTAACCTGTTTCTATGTACTGTTATTTACTGTAATGTTATTTATAACATTTATCCTGATGAAGATGAAATTGAGTTTTGTCGAAACGTCTATTTTAAACAAATATTAATACATAATTTTAACCTATTTTATTTATATTTTATACTAAATTTTTAATTCAAAAGAAAAAAAATCAACAAAAAACACAAATCAACCTGATCAAATTGAACTTTGTTCTTACGAAATAAAAAATAATCAATTTTGTAATCAACAATATTGTATAACTATTTGTCAAAAACAATAAATACATAAAAAGTCTATATATTGTTATTTTTTTTTTTTGAAATTTCTTTTTCAAGTTCCAAATATTTAAATTGTATATTATCAGTATTATCGATATATCAATATTTATTAAAATATCAATTATCGATATAACGATAATATCGATGGTATCAATATTTTTCAAATATCAAATATCGATATTGAAATTTTAATATCGCCTAGCCCTAGTGTAGACAAATGTTACGTGAACAATTTCCTATGATAGAATGATAACTATTTTTAATACGGTTATGTTACATTTATTCGTTCCTTTTTATATGAAAAATCTACAAAATAATTATATTTACTTCTAAGCTTTTATAAAACCGATTCTATTATAACAAAATCTCAAATCTCTATATATTTCATTCGCCATTAATTCACGTATTTCTACCTTTAATATCTCAGTTCGCAAAAGCCAAGCGTTTTGCAATATAGCAAAGTGCCTCACTACTTGTCGTGCACTTTGTTCACCCCCCCCCCCCTGGCAGTAAAAAACTAAATGAAAACCACGAAAATTGCCAACTGATGCACAATATGAAAACTAGAACACCCTTGAACTATGGAACTTGCGATGCAGACATGCAACGTTGGTTGAATAGCTGACGCTTTTGACTAAATTTACAAGGCAAATAACTTCGGCTTAATTTTGTAAATGTATGCAAAACCGTATTTTGATAACATTACTGTGTTATATAAAGGTGTCGTACATAAACTAGAGATATTTTCAAAATAATATAGTAAAAAATCTTTCAGAACTCATTATATTTAAATAAAACTGCTTAAGGTTAAAGTTCTGTTAATAAATAAAAATATAATCCTAATGCAGCAAATAGTTAATATAACACAATAATTTCCCTTAAATCACAAAATAATTTGTAGGTTGAAAGAAACTATTTTATTTTATTAAAATGCTGTTATATTATTTATTTAATATCTACGTTTCGATGAAATTCAAAGTTGCATTCGTTTTTATCAGGATAAATAATTTATCATTTATTCTGATGAAGACAGACATTGAGTTTCGTCGAATCGTCGATTTTAAATAAATATTAATACAGAACTTTAAGCTAAAGCAGATTTATTTTATTTTCAAAATGTTTCCTGAGAAAACTAAAACTAGGTATTAAGTTAGTACAAAATATTTAAATATATAACTTGAACAATTTAAAATATTTTTTTTTATTTTCGAAAATTAATAAGTAAATTTTATTTCAAAATAATACGGCTTTAGGTTGTAGTTTTGTATCAATATTTTATAATAATCGATGTTTTGACATACTCAACGTACGTCTTTATTAAAAAAAAAAAAAATTAAACAATTAAAATTTACAGTAAATTAAACAGAACATAGAAACTAGTTACTAGGAAAACAAAATATGTAAATAGATCATAAAAAGAAACGATAAAGATTAAAATTTTTTTGTATTTTGTTACTTAGTAACTTGTTTCTATGTTCTATTTATTCACTGTAAATGTGATTTGTATCTTTTTTCCTGATGAAAATGTATGTTGAGTACGTAGAAACATTAATTATTAATTAATAAAAAACTACAACCTAAAATCTTTTTATTTTGAAATAAGATTTACTTATTAATTTTATTAATATTTGACAATAAAAATATAAAAAAACATATTGTATTCTTCTAGTTATACAGGGTGTAACAGAATAACTATTCCTAATTTTAACTGGAGTATCCTGGCCTCAGAATATGAAGATTTAATGCAAATCACTGAGATAAAATGTGGCTCCTTACTGAGCTACAGGGTGTTTTATATAAAAATTTAAAAACGATTTTTGCCCAGTACTTTAAAACTATTTGACGTATCCTTATCATACTTGGCAGGAAATGTAGGTACCGTACACCATACTAAATTATGTTAAATAAAAGTTTCTGGCTACTGCCAGTGGCGTACAACAAGGGCAAGTGAGAGGTTGATCCTTCCTAAATTCTACGCCACTGGCGGAATTGTCTTTTTAACACAATTTTTCGATTCTCCAATACTTGCTGTGTAAAAAACATACTCTTTCTTTGTAACGATAAAGTCACTGTTTTTCGAGATATTTAAAGTTAAACATAAGCTGCACCCTTGGGATTTTTTCAAAATTTGCTAAAAAAATCTGAAAAAATTCAGTAAAATAGAGAAAAAAATTAGCTACATAATATATAAATAACTTTTTCTCTAACTCATTCTGGTTTGGCTGGAAAAATTATTGAAAATTAATATTTTTTGCATTTTATTCTTTTTATTTTCAATAATTTTTAAAGCCAAATCAGAATGAGTTAGAGAAAAAAGTTACTTATTTATTATGTAGCTAATTTTTTTCTATATTTTACTGAATTTTTTCAGATTTTTTTGAGCAAATTTTGAAAAAATTCCAAGAGTGCAGCTTATGTTTAACTTTAAATATCTCGAAAAACAGTGACTTTATCGTTACAAAGGAAGAGTATGTTTTTTACACAGCAAGTATTGGAGAATCGAAAAATTGTGCTAAAATGACAATTCCGCCAGGGGCGTAGAATTTAGGAAGGATCAACCTCTCACTTGCCCCTGTTGTACGCCACTGGCAGTAGCCAGAAACTTTTATTTAACATAATTTAGTATGGTGTTCTGTACCTACATGTCCTGCCAAGTATGATAAGGATACGTCAAATAGTTTTAAAGTACTGGGCAAAAATCGTTTTTAAATTTTTATATAAAACACCCTGTAGCTCAGTAAGGAGCCACATTTTATCTCAGTGATTTGCATTAAATCTTCATATTCTGAGGCCAGGATACTCCAGTTAAAATTAGGAATAGTTATTCTGTTACACCCTGTATAGTTCAATATTTTTGCATTAACTTAAAACCCAGCCTTTATTTTCTCTAGTAACATCTTGAAAATATCTATAGTTTATGTACGCCACCTGTGTAATATGATACAATATTTATGTATTTTTCTAAATTCATATAAATACAAAAAAGAAACAATACACAACATATTGATTTTTTAAAATCTTTTTACATTCCGAAGACCACTTTGACATTTCTCGGAAAGTTGGCAACACTGTATTTTAATAATATTATAATTTATGTGGGCACTAGAAGATACTTTTCTGAAAATTTGATCAAAATCGAATAAATAATGTAGCCAATATGCATTTTTAAAAATTTTAGTAATTTTTTTCTCGGAAAGTTGGCATCACTGGAAAAAACCAAAACCACATGACCATCCTGGGCACTAGACAAATTTATCCTGAAAATTTCATTAAAATCGGTTGAACCGTCTAGGAGGAGTTGCGGCCACAAGATTTTGACTTACGACCGAGCGAGCGAGCTGACAACGCACATCCATACACCCACATAAACTAAGTTCAGATTCGTCATCTAGAGGCTATATGAAGAATTTCTATACAATGCTTTTTTTTTGAAAATATTACAGACACAGTACCAAACGCTATACCACTTTTCCTTGCAGTCAAAGTGGTAAAAACACTTGAATAACTTCGCGAGAAAGAAAAATCGTAAAAAAAAATCTTTAACTTTTATATATTCGAATAAAAGTTATTAGTTTATTGAATCCATAAATACATTCAAATATTATACAGTGTTTGAGGTAGTTTTTCTCTGCGCAGTGCTGTTCCAACTTGATCTTGGGGTTAAAATTCCTATTCGCACGGAAAAGCTCACACAGAAAAAAACAATTACTTTAGAAAGAGCTGAACCATTGGCTGAACTTATAAATGTTACCTCACGAATATTACCACACCGCATATCATAACAAAAGAGCAGAGGCGGGTTTAAGATTTAAGGGGCCCCGAAGCGTTACACAGTTTCGGGGCCCCATTGCCCTATCGAAAAAAAAAGTCGTATACTGGGAGAGTCGCCTTGCCGGGAAGGAAATTTTATAAAAATAAATTACATATTTATAATTTTAAAATTGTTAAGAGAGACTCCCAATGGCAAAGAAAAATTTAATAAAAAAGCTAGCTAATGCCAAAAATTATTATCTTTCAGAAAAACTAAACAAATTCCGAACACGGAATATGAAATTAATTTAAAAATACAATTATTGGATGAAAAGTCCGAGCCCTAAATTATTTTTGGTCGTTTCAATCAGTGTAAAAAAATAAATATAAAATAAAATTTATTACTTACGAGTATAATTGTTTATTGACGTCTGGGGTTCGCCTGTACGGAAATCCACCACTGCTAGAAGGGCAAGGTACTTTGCGGAAAATTGCCAATACATTTTCACAAAATATTATTGTATATAAATTCGTTTTACGACTTGTTTTTACTACACATACTTGCTTAGAATTTCTACGAGAGTATGTTTAAAAATTCTACAATATCAATAATTAGAAAGGGATATATACTGGGTGTCCCATTTTAATCCGCCACCTGCAATAACTTTAAAATCGTGCATCGGACAAAAAAATGTTTGGGATAAAAAGTAAATGGTTTCGAGGGGGACATCTGATGCCGAGACCCTTGCCCCCTCCGGACCCCCTGGGGGGTCGGGAAAGGGGGGCAACTTTGAAATCTTAAATGGAACACCCTATTTTTTATTGTAGATTCTAATAGGCCATTAAAAAGTATGTAAATTTTATTTTAAGATTTTTTGTTTATCTTTAATAGATGGCGCTGCAAACAGCATTTTTTTCTCAGTTTATCAGTTTTCAATTTGAAAAAAAAGATGTAACTAAGTACGATATTCAAGTTCTTTTCAGTTCTTTGGGAAGAGGGGGGGGGGCAAGGGTCACTGAATCAGATATCCCCTCGAAACCATTAGCTTAAAGTTATACCCCTCGAAACCATTAACTTAAAGTTAATGGTTTCGAGGAAAACATTTGATGCAGTGACCCTTGCCCCCCCTCTTTCCAAAGAACTGAAAAAATTTTGAATATCGTACTTAGTTACACTTTTTTTTTCAAATTGAAGATTGATAAACTGAGAAAAAAAATGCTGTTTGCAGCGCCATCTATCAAAGATAAAAAAAAAGTCATAAAATAAAATTTACATACTTTTTAATGGCCTATCAGAATCTACAATAAAAAATAGGGTGTTCCATTTAAGATTTCAAAGTTGCCCCCCTTTCCCGACCCCCAGGGGGTCCAGAGGGGGCAAGGGTCTCTGCATCAGATGTCCCCCTCGAAACCATTTACTTTTTATCCCAAACATTTTTTTGTCCGATGCACGATTTTAAAGTTATTGCAGGTGGCGGATTAAAATGGGACACCCAGTATATATATATATATATATATATATATATATATATATATATAAATGAACATTTAAATATGTTGCTAGGAATTGTAATTTAGGCTATTTGCACATCAGGTTATGCAAATTAACGCCAGGTGTAATTAATACTCGTCTGTGAAAGGAAACACCAGAAGAGATTACCGATTAATGTTAGGTTAGGTTAGGTTAGATTCCATTTGTTTCAGTTGTTAGGTTGTTTCATTTTATAAATTGATGTTTAACATACTACACTAGAATCTCGAAACTGTGAACATACGCTAATATAAATAACTCGTTAGTATGAATGCTAAATATTTTCTTAATAGAAACAAGTTACTAGGTAACAAAATACAAATAACTAGATCATAAAATTAATAAGTTTTTATTTAAAAGAAGTAAAATTTTATTTAAATACAGTGCCTCTTCGTAGTGATTAATGTAATATTTTTTTAATAAATTTCTTATCAATCTGCAGTTAATATTAATTAAAAATATACAAACTTTATCATCTAGTTATTTATTTTGTTAGCTAATAACTTGTTTCTATGGTCTGTTATTTACTGTAAATATCATTTGTATTATTTTTCCTGATAAAGATGTACCTACGTTGAGTACGTTGATTATTAATAAATATTAATACAGAACTAAAATCCAAAACCATTTTGTTCTAATATAATAAGTTCTAAAATATTCTTTACTATGTTTTGTTATTTCAACTATAAAAGCAAGAAATAAAATTGTATTTTTCTTCTTCAATGTATAATACGATTTATTACATTCTCCGTTTCGTCTTCATCAAAAAAAAAAAATAATTGTACGCTACTGTCTTGATACAAGTTCCCCCCAATAGAGAATATCACTAATTTATTTCCTACTGTTCCCAGTCGAGTTATAAACATGTCGGAAAAGTTCGCCCTGTTCATACGCAACAGTCAGTGGCGTTCGTGACAAGGAATCTGGTAAGGGTAGCACGATAAATATGAAGTTCAACACGACGTGATGTTGTACGTGGGGGTGGGGCTTTAGAAATAAGCGTGCACTGTAAAAAATTAATGTACATTTACATATTAATAATGTAATGTAATTCTAACATAAAAATGCAATATTACCTAAATAATCACAGTAAAAATAAATGTTGGGTTTGATTGCAAAAGCATAAACGGAAAATGACTGCTGTGGAAATGAGATTTTTACGTATGGTATGTGGTGTGAATAGGAGAGATCGGGTACGATATAGATTAGTGTATGATCAGTGTGAAATTGAAAAAAATGTAGCAAAAGTTGCCGTGTTAGAGTCAGTTAAGATGGTTCGGACATGTTGAGCGAATGTCTAATGAACGTTTGCTGTTAAAAAGATTTATTTGAATAATTTTGATGGTATACGTTTGCGTGGACGTCCGATGAGTAGTTGGAGTGGTATGATTGAGAGAGTGGCTTGCGTGAGTAAAAGTTTCCAAGTAGTAAGAATAAAAGAACATGTATGAGAGGAATTATAAATGTGGATGAAGCAAAAGTTGCTTGTTTGGATCGAAATGTTTGGAGGCGACTGATTTCGGAATGATGAAAAGAGTTTGTGCCACACCCATATGGGTACATGGCGTAATTGTGTATGTATGTAAAAATTACAAAATACTGCAAATTTTACTATGAAAAACTATGTAATATTACATAAATTAATTTTATATTTTTTACAATGTACTACACTGTTTTGTTGGTGTTATATCGCAATCGTTTCTCAGATAACTGTTTTCCGGTTCGCACACAAAAATAAACCGTTAAAATTAATAGATGTACACTGTAGAAAAATGGAAGTAAATGTACATATTTTATGACTGTAATATTTTTTATAAAAATGTAATATTATATTAAGTAAACTATTATTGTAAGAATTACAAAATGCTATATTTTACTGTTAAATACTACGTAAATTAAATTTAAATTACATTTTTTACAGTGTACCTACACATAGAATTGAATAGGTTAAATAATGTTCTACTGAATTCGAAGACTCTTAATTTCAGAAATTAGGCTATAGATTGTAATGATGATCGGTTAAAGTTAAAAAATAATTAAATTTAAATTTTTTAATTTTTTTTGGAAAAAGTGGATTTCTGAAATTATGCCAAAAAAAAAAAAGAAGAAAAAGTGCATCTACCCACAATCAGATCGGGCAGAAAATTTCCTATAAAATGTTGATTTCAAAAATTATGTACTACAAATTTGTATTGGGGCGGAGTTAAAAAAAGAAATAGATTTCTACATTGACTGTTGTTGTCTTTGTTCAACTTACTGAATAATAAAGGACAGAATTTTGCAGACATTACCTAGAAAGAAATCGCTATAAGAGCTCATTAAGAAAGAAAGAGAACGTATTAAACGTGACATAAGTCTGAACAGCCAAGCTAAACAGTATATATCGTTATGATTACAATACTTCTCTTACCATAGTTGACAGTTGGTAATAATAACAAGATTAAAATTATATGGGTAAACCCATATATAGACCACTTTGACATTTCTCGGAAAGTTAGTAACACAATATTTTTATTAAAATTATAATTTATGTGGGCACTAGGAGAATCTTTTTTAAAAATTTAATCAAAATCGAATAAATAATGTAGCCACAATAATTTTTATAAATAATTTTGTAATTTTTTGTTTGATTAGTTGGCAACACTGTATTTTGTTAAAATTGCATAATTTATTTAGGCACTTGGAAAATCTTTAATAAAAATTTGATTAAAATCGTTTAAATAAAGTGATCATAATGAATTTAAAAATAGTAATTTTTTTCTCGGAAAGTTGGCAACACTGTACTTTGTTAAAATTACATATATTATATGAATGCTAGGAGAATCTTTTGTGAAAATTTGAATAAAATCGGTTAAATATCATAATAAATTTTTAAAAACTTTAGTAATTTTTTTCTCGGAAAATTGGCAATACTATATATTAATAAAATTATATAATTAATTGGAGCATTAGAGAATTTTTTCCTGAAAATGTGATCAAAATCGAATAAATAATGTAGCCAATATGAATTTTTAAAAACTTTAGTAATTTTTTCTTGGAAAGTACTACACAAATTTATACTGAAAATTTCATTAAAATCGGTTGAACCGTCTAGGAGGAGTTGCGATCACAAAATCTTGACTGACGACCGAGCGAGTTGACTACGAACATCCATACACCCACATAAACTAAGTTCGTATTTGTCATCTAGAGGCAATATGAAAGATATCTATACAATTTTGTTTCTTTTGAAAATGTTAGAGACACCGTACCAAACGCTGGTGTAGCTACACCACTTTTCCTTGTAGTCAAAGTGGTAAAAAATATGAAAAGATGAAAAGTCGTATCAAAAAATGACGCATGTTTCTTTTTTAAGCTATAAAATATTGACTTTAGTTGAAAGGTTAAAATAATTTATAAAATATCATGATTGTTAATTTTAAATTTGCATTAAATGTGAATTAATCTAATTATATGTTAATATGATATTGTTTTTATTAAATATAGAAATAATTTAAATAATTATTTCAATAAATATATAAAAATAATTTTAATATACCACGTGTTTTTAACACAGATTTATTATATTTATAAGATATTTATTAGTCGTATCGACTAGTGGATAAATAATTCATAAAATATTATCTTTATTAATATAAAATTTGAATTAAATGCATTAATTAAATATATCATATATATAAATATAGGAGTAATATATAAACATTATTCTGTGTATAGAAATAATTTAAAAATCAGTACATTTTTGAGAATGCCACCAAATACAAGTGGTGAGAGTACGGCTATAGAGCCAGCCATATTAAATAATCAAAAATCATCGAGTGAATTTAAATTAGAATGGAGGAATATTGCAGTACTCGGCTATATACATATAGGTGCGATTTTTAGAATTTACTCTGCCTTTACTTCTGCCAAATTATTAACAATCCTTTATGGTAAGTATATTACTTATTTTTGATTTTTATCTCTATGTATATCAATAGAAAATTTAAGAATAACGTTTATATAACAATGGGATACGCTGAAAAATTGTAATCTACTACTATTATTTTGTGTTTGCAATTACTTACATTAGAAGATATTTAAACAAAATTTTGTGTTTCTATAACCAGTAAAAGTAGAGGAATACAAATAATCAGTGCCAGTAATTAGCTGTATTTCAGTAAATAAAATAAAATAATTTTCCTTAAAGTGAAGGCGAGTGGTCAATTTGGATTGGTTAATAAATTGAAAAGAATTGATCTTGGGATATGTTCATCGTCTGAATTAAGAAGGTTATCTTTATTTTAAAAAAAAAATCGGTTCAGTTTCGAGTGATTCATTTTTAAATTTTATTTCTAAGAAAAACTTATTTTCTACCATAATTTAGAACAATTTATAATTTAGAACAATAATATAATATGAATAATAAAATTTATTAATTAAGGTGTAATAATTACAAGTATGTAATATATGATAATAATACAATTTATTATATAATATATGTTAACATAACAAATTTTTGTATGCAAAATTTTTATAAGTTTATAATTAGTAGAAAATATAAATTACCTTTAATTATTAAAATATTTTCCAATATAAACTGTTTAAAGATTATTGAAAGCAAAGTTATTATCAAAAACATACAACTACCTCAAAGTGATCCCTAGTTTCCATCGACAATTTCAATAACTGAATATTCGTTCACAAAAAGCAAAAAATGTAAAAGTGTTTCTACGAATATCGGTTCATTTCCGATTTTCTTTCCAGCAAAAATAACGGTTTTTGTCGGTTTTTGGTTCAGTACCTGTTTAGAACGCTTGAAATAAAAATCGTCAGCGTCTGATTCTTTTTATGTTTTGCCCAGTTTGCTTGGCCTCGGCCACAAATCTCTAGGCTCAGCACAATAATCATCGCTTTCTACTCCTCGTAACATAATATACTATACTTTGTTTCTAAAATATTTCTTCTTTATTTGTTTAGGAGTCCTATTAATTTGGTTAGGAATATTTGGAACAATGGTAGGCACTCATCGTTATTGGTCACATAGAACATTCAAAGCTACCAAACCTCTAGAAATAATTTTATTCGTTACATCTCATCTGTCATTTCAGGTATGTAAAATGAAATAGTGCCAGTTGCGTACGTGCCAGTTGCGTACAGTCATTAAATATTGCCATTTGCGTACAAATAAGGTTCGGGTGAAACCCAGGTAGTAAAGCTAGTTAGGCCGAGTGCCAGATGCGTACAGCGGTTATATAATATTTATAATACGCTATAATATCATCGCACATAATTTTTACAAATAATCAAGTCAGTATTTAATTTTAAAATTGACCAAGTTTATATTTATTGGTTTAAATTTGATTTGTGTAGATTAATATTTAATAAATTCATATCGTTTACCAACTTCGTTACTTTTTACTATATTATGATAAATTATGCTTAAATTCGTGATGTTAAATTTACTGAATTTTTTCAGATATTTTTGAGCAAATTTTGAAAAAATCCCAAGGATGTAGCTTATGTTTAACTTTAAATATCTCGAAAAACAGTGACTTTATCGTTACAAAGGAAGAGTATGTTTTTTACACAGAAAGTATTGGAGAATCGAAAAATTGTGCTAAAATAACAATTCCGCCAGTGGCGTAGAATTTAAGAAGGATCAACCTCTCACTTGCCCCTGTTGTACGCCACTGGCAGTAGCCAGAAACTTTTATTTAACATAATTTAGTATGGTGTACGGTACCTACACTTTCAGCCAAGTATAATAAGGATACGTCAAACAGTTTTAAAGTATTGGGCAAAAATCGTTTTTAAATTTTTAAATAAAACGCCCTGTAGCTCAGTAAGGAGCCACATTTTACCTAAGAGATATGCGTTAAATCTTCATATTCTGAGCCCAGGATACTCCAGTTAAAATATTTCCAATTACTAATAAAACACCCTGTATATATATATATATATACAACTAACATTGCTAAATTTATAGAAACATAATGTGACGTACTCGACTAGATTAAATTCATGAGTTTATCATGACCAGTCAAAATATAGAAAATGCATTATCTTGTCGTTGTGCTCTTGTGGCGCTGTTGATTAGCGCGTCTGCCGGGAAAAACCAATGCATTTTTTTTCATTTAAAAATTAACTGTTGATTTAATTAGTTTATCAAAATAAATTAATGGCGATTTAAGTAAAAAAACTAAACAAAATACATATGAATAATATTTATATATTTGATAGGGATCAATCATAAACTGGAGTAGAGATCATCGAAGTCATCATAAGTTTTGTGATACGGATGCAGATCCTGTTAATCCAGCAAAAGGCTATTTTTTTGCACACATTGGTTGGTTGCTGCTAAAACGACATCCGGAAGTGCATGTTAAAGGAAGAACACTAGATCATACCGATTTAACGAGCGATCCATTATTACAATTCCAAAAGAAACACTATATTATTCTTGCTATGCTAATCAACTTGATATTTTCTGCCCCGTTGCCCATGTACCTTTGGAATGAAACATTTTTAAATGCTTTGTGAGTCAATACTTAAACAAGTTCTTTGTACAAAATATGATGAACCTATGTATTTTTTTAGGTTTGTATCAGGAACGCTTCGTATTTGCGCAATAATACATGTAACATTACTTATCAATAGTCTTGGACATTCAGTGGGCACTAAACCATATAATACAAAAACTTCTGGAGTTCAGAACACACTGAATCATATTTTAACTATCGGCGAAGGCTGGCATAATTTCCATCATGCTTTCCCGCGCGATTACCGTCATGGTGAATTCGGAGGACTTCTTCCATCTATGACAAGATTTATAGATTTATTTGAGAAAATTGGATGGGCTTATGATTTAAAAGCTACGCCGCAATCGCTTATAGATAAAACCAAGATAAATGTGTTAAAAGAACATAATTCCTATTAAAATATATAACATTTTTTTTAAATTGTAATAAAATACAGGGTGTCTCTTTTTGTTTTTCACTTTTTGAAATCAAATCAAAAAAAACACGGACCGATAATTCCCGATGATGAAATAGCGGCAGTGTTTCGAAACCATCCTGCCACTTTGGAGAAATTGATTGATAATATTCGGGTAGAAATGGCAGCCATACCTGAGCAAACTTTAGCAAATTTTAGAGTCCGACTTCAAGAGTGCCAGGAGAGAAATGAGCACCATTTAGACAATATCATTTTTAAAAAATAAATATCCTAAGCTTTGGTTTTAACTTAATAAAAAATTTGTTAAAATCGGTCGATTGTTTTTTTTATTTGAATTTAAAAAGTGAAAACCAAAAAGGGACACTCTGTATCTATTTTTGAAGGTAAAAAGGCACCAATGGATTGTTGTTATAAATAGAATATTTTCTCATATAATTTGTTATTGTTCGTACGTCTTCATCTTCAGCTATTTTACAAATTATTAAAAATACAAAAATGTAATAATTACAATAATTACATAATTACAAAAATGTAATGAATAATACTACAACTATAAGTTGGTTTACATATCGTAATTAAAGTAAATTTTGGTAGGATTTATTCCGTAAGTCACATGTTAAGGTTAAGATTAAATTGATAAAAATATGTTGTTATATAAAACAGTCGTAAGTTAAAAATACATAATAAATCAAAAAGAAAATTTCTTATAGAAAACAACATATATAAACATATATAGATAAAATATATTATTTAAAAAAATATATTCATGTAAATTTTTTTTAATAATTTTGTAAACAATAAATAATTAAATATAACAACTAATCTGGTAACCTATATATTTTTATATAGAAACATAATTTGTTTTAATAGATTATTTAAAAACGAAATGTACAATGTTTAGAACATTAAAAATTTTAAAAACAATAATAAAATAATAATAAAAATAAATTTATATTGTCATGAATTTAATGTATTTTCCCGTTTTTTTTTTTCATTATTTACATATACCGTGTGTTGACTTGGACCGTACATAGGGATTTAGCATGTAAAATCAGACATGCGCAATTTCCTGCTTCCCAAATTATTTTACAAAAAAAACTTTGGGATAAATGTTTTAGGAAATACTTTTTTACATATAAATCAATCAACAAAATTTTTTTTGGAATCATCCCAACGTCAGGAATTAGCCCTAAAGTTGTCAAGAAATTGACTAAAAATGGCATTAGTCGGCCGTGCATTAGCATTTGTTTGATTTTTTGTTCCAATTTCACAGCTTTGCCATTTTTCAGTCAATTTCTTAACAACTTTAGACCTAATTCTTGACGTTAGGAAGGTTCCAAAAAATTTTTTAGTAATTGATTTACATGCAGAAAAGTATGCCCTAAAACATTTATCATAAGATTCTTTTTGTAAAATAATACATATAGAAATGAAAAAAGAAACATTATATTTTATGTGTTTATTTCAGTTTAATAACAATATACATTATATTGTAAAATGGAAACAAAATTTATTTTTTGTCATCGTCGCAGATGCATTCGTCCGTGTTATCATCACAATAGGATGGGAAGGGCTGGCAATGAAGATTGCATGCCAAAAGTGGTCTGTACCCTCCATAGTCCTTACCCATTTGCTTGCAAGTTTTTGCTTCAGATTCTGCAAATTTTTAACAATTATTACTATATATGTATATAATTCTAATGCGCATCCGTAAAATATTGCTGTTTCTTGAAGTACTTATGTATACAAATTTTGAATATAAAATTTACTTATAAAATGTCGTGAGCAAACAGCGAGTAAATACCATTTTTTCAAAACATACTATAACTTTATCAACTATTAGTCATTTGCAAATTTTTTCTTTATTTTACATAAAATAAGTATTTTTAATGTATTTTGATAAGGTGCAACATTACTGAAATAATAATTATGTTAGCAATTAAAACATGATAAAATATGTACAAATAAATAAGTTAAATTACGAGTATTTATTGCAAGTTAAATTTATGTGTATGATGTATGTCATCGTTTTTGAATTGCTTTGAAAATGGAAACTAATTAATTAAAAATTAACTAGAAAATTTATATTGTATTTTTTTTTCTTTCGAAAAATTATGTTTAGTATTCAACTCTCAATTTTGATATATTTTTTCAAAATTTAAATTCCATGTAATAACCTTAATAGGGTTTTGTTCATTTTGATAGAATAATAATTTTTTAGAAAGCGATGCATCTTAACAAAATACATCTAGAATATATTTTTTAATAAAATAAATTGAAAATTTTAACTTTTAATTACAACTATCAAAATGTTAGTAAGAATAAAAACGAGAGTTAGCTGTTCTATATCAGATAATTTAATTTTCGGTAATAAAAATAAAAGGATGGCAAAACACGGCCGTGACTCTCGATCTAAAATTTTTAACATGTTATCAATAATTGAGTAATTAGAAATTTATCAACTTAAAATTTTTACTTGTTAAAATACTATAATCAAGAGTCGCGATCACCGTTCAATATAGAAATTCTAAATACAAATAAATTTATTAAATTGCTTAAAACGACATTTTGAATTTGTCTTTAAACATCAGCGTTAAAAATATGTTATAACATAAACAGTATTTGTATTAAATATGTATTCTAAGCATATTTAATTAATTTATTAATACTAGCAAAATAGTATTGTATAAGTTGGTTTCTTATGGATAATAAATATAATTTAAAATCAGTAGCCTAGCTAGGCTGCTAAGGGCCCCGGTGCAAAATAATAGCTTGGGCCCTCTAACAAATATATATATATATATATATATATATATATATATATATATAAGTAAGTAAATAACTCCATAAGGATAAATAGTATAGTTTTAAATTGAATAAATAAAATTGATTAATTGAAAATTAAATTAAAAATTTGTCAACCTGTATCGTCTGGGAATCGAACCCAGGTCCACTATGTTTCCGGCACAGCGCTCTTACCTTCTGAGCTAACAATACACAGACGATTAAGTTGAAATTTTTAATCAATATAAAGTATTCATAATTTTTGTATATTCACCTGCATACTACTACGATTACATTTAAGCAAATTTGTAGCCTAGTACGTTGGATTAATACGTATGAAAGATATTAGTGTATTTATTCGAATATAGTAGTAGTATGCAGGTGAATATACAAAAATTATGAATACTATATATTGATTAAAAATTTCAACTTAATCGTC
This sequence comes from Clivina fossor, assembly GCA_963966155.1. NCBI lineage: Eukaryota > Metazoa > Arthropoda > Insecta > Coleoptera > Carabidae > Clivina > Clivina fossor. The sequence goes on from OZ014551.1 coordinate 39,562,598, forward strand.
TGTGTATTGTTAGCTCAGAAGGTAAGAGCGCTGTGCCAGAAACATAGTGGACCTGGGTTCGATTCCCAGACGATACAGGTTGACAAATTTTTAATTTAATTTTCAATTAATCAATGTTATTTATTCATTTTTAAAATTATATATATATATATATATATATATATATATATATATGCGTTAAGGATAACGGATGTGCGGTAATATATTGAATAAAAATCAGATTACATTTATTCAATTTATTATTAATTCCAATATTTCGCCTCCAAAATTGTTGGCTTCTTCTTATTATTATTATTTAGTGTTCTTATTATTATTTAGTGTTCTCCCTGAAGAAGCCAACAATTTTGGAGGCGAAATATTGGAATTAACAATAAATTGAATAAATGTAATCTGATTTTTATTCAATATATTACCGCACATCCGTTATCCTTAACGCATATATATCATTACGGTAGTGAAAAAATTAAAACTATTATATATATATATATATATATATATATATATATATATAAAATTTGGAACATACGGTCGCCTTAATTGTAGATAATATTCTATTACAAACTCAATTTATATTTCTACTCTCTTTTAGTAAATGATTGTAAGTTTAAATATATTTCGTTTGAAAGTAAAATATTAACTTAGATGCACGAAATTTAAAAATCATTGAATTGTTTATAGTTACTTATATTATACGAATTTATAAGTAAAATTAAAATAGCGGGTATCACGTCGAATATAGGCAAGGGCCCCTTGAACCCTAGGGCCCTGGTGCATTGCACCACTTTACCCTACGATAGCTACGCCACTGTTTAAAATATATACAAAAAAATGCTTACCTGGTGCAAAAGCCACAAGAAATACAGCCAAAACTAAAACGGATACTATAACTTGCTTCATCAATTTTTCAGTTGCTTCGGTACTTTTTCAGGTAGAAAATACTGATGAATATATACCAATAGGAAAAAATTTTGTTGTTTTATACTGCGAAATTTACTTTTTTTTTTGTTCTTGTGAATTATAATAATGATAATTACAAGATTAAAAATATATACATTTTAATATTATTTTTATGTATATTTACGAATAATAATTATAAATATATATAATAGTTACGAAATTAAAACAATGGAAATTAATATAAATGCCTTATTTTGTTGTGAAATACCTATAGATATTAAATTTAATTTGGCATAATTAAAATTGAAAAAAAAATTTAAATATTGAATATGATTACGGTATTTTTTTGGCCTTGCCATTTCTAATATAGGTCAAATTAAACAATAATAAAAAAGTTTTAGTTTAATTAACATTTAAATTTTTTTCTTAATAACATTTTGGCCCCAAATGTATTTTAAGTTGCGGAACTCTTACATGATTATGCAATTATGATTTCATGATTTGCATCACTAACAGCTAAAGTAAAGTTATGAAATGTGATTCAATATCTCGCCTCAAACATAATGGCTAGATGGTTTCAGTTTTTCATTCTCCATTTATGAATTAATAAAAATTATTTTTCTTTTAAGTAACACAGATGCTTTTTTATTATCCAAATTACAGTAAAATTTGATTTATCCGACACACAGAGGTATGAATCATGAATCTAGGTGGACAAAATTTCAGATGATATATAAAACGGAAAATTGTGTAAAATGTTAGATTTTTGGGCTCTTAAAATTGATTTTGATTTTATAACAGTGATTTAGAATCTCATCGCGCATCCTTTAACAGGTAAGTTTAGCTACAATTTAATATGCGACAACATCCGATTCGCACCGTTTTACCGCCAGAAATCGCATTTTCATTTAATGCGTTCATAGCTCCGTTCTATAATTAATTGGAGCATTAGAGAATTTTTTGCTGAAAATGTGATCAAAATCGAATAAGTAATGTAGCCAATAGGAATTTTTAAAAACTTTAATAATTTTTTCTTGTAAAGTACTACACAAATTTATACTGAAAATTTCATTAAAATCAGTTGAACCGTCTAGGAGGAGTTGCGATCACAAAATCTTGACTGACGACCGAGCGAGCTGACGACGAACATCCATACACCCACATAAACTAAGTTCGGATTCGTCATCTAGAGGCTATATGAAAGATATCTATACACATTTTTTTTTTTTGAAAATGTTACAGACACCGTACCAAACGCTATAACACTTTTCCTTGTAGTCAAAGTGGTAAAAAATATAAAAAAATGAAAAGTTGTATCAAAAAATTACTCAAATTTTTATTTTTAAGCTATAATATATTGACTTTAGTTGAAAGGTTAAAATAATCTAACTATATGTTAATATGATATTGTTTTTTTTTGAATATAGAAATAATTTAAATAATTATTTCAATAAATATTTAAAAATAATTTTAATATATCACGTGTTTTTAACACTTAATAAAAACTATAAAATACCTCCTTCTAGCCTCATACAGATTTATTATATTTATAAGATATTTACTAGTCGTATCGACTAGTGCAAAGGTTAAAATAATTCATAAAATATTATCTTTATTAATATAAAATTTTAATTAAATGCATTATTTAAATATATCATATATATAAACATTATTCTGTGTATAGAAATAATTTAAAAATCAGTAAATTTTTGAGAATGCCACCAAACACAAGTGACAACAGTACGGCTATAGCGCCAGTCATAGTAAATAATCAAAAATCATCGAGTAAATTTAAATTAGAATGGAGGAATATTGCAGTACTAGGCTATATACATATAGGTGCGATTTTTGGAATTTACTGTGCCTTCACTTCTGCCAAATTATTAACAATCCTTTATGGTAAGTATATTACTTATTTTTGATTTTTATCTCTATATCAATAGCAAATTTATGAATAACATTTATATAACAATGGGATACGCTGAAAAATTGTAATCTGCCGATATTATTTTGTGTTTGTTTGTGCATACAATTAATTACATTAGAAGATATTCAAACAAAATTTTGTGTTTCTATAACCAGTAAAAGTAGAGGAACACAAATAATCAGTGCCAGTAATCAACTCTATTTCAGTTTTAATAATATAAAATAAAATTATTTAAATTTAAATTGACGGCGAGTGGTCAATTTTGATTGGGTAATAAATTGGAAAGAGTTGATCTTGGGATAGGTCCATCGTCTGAATTAAAAAGGTTACTTTTATTAAAAAAAAAAAAACGGTTCAGTTTTGAGTGTTTAATTTTTAAATTTTTTTCAAAGTTTTTATTTCTAAGAAAAACTTATACCATAATTTAAAACAATTTATTCCAATTTTTATAATAAGCATACTACGTAAACAATAATATAATATGAATAATAAAATTAATTAATTAATTCATTGAAGGTGTAATAATTACAAGTATGTAATATATGATAATTATACAATTTATTATATAATATATGTTAACATAACAAATTTTTGTATGCAAAATTTTTATAAATTTATAATTAAAAAAAAATATAAATTACCTTCAATTATTAAAATATTTTCCAATGTATTATCATTTAAATTGTTTAAAGATTATTGAAAGCAAACTTATTATCAACAAAATACACCTACCTCAAAGTGATCCCTAGTTTTCATCGACAATTTCAATAACTGAATATTTGTTCACAAAAAGCAAAAAATTTAAAAATGTTTCTACGAATATCGGTTCATTTCCGATTTTCTTTCCAGCAAAAATTACGGTTTTTGTCGGTTTAACGCTTGAAAAAAAAAATCGTCAGCGTCTGATTCGGAATAGATAGTTCTTTTTTATGTTTTGCCCAGATTGCCTGAGCTCGGCCACGAATCTCTAGGCTCAGCACAATAATCATTGCTTTCTACTCCTCGTAAAATAATATACTATACCTTGTTTCTAAAATATTTCTTCTTTATTTGTTTAGGAGTTCTATTAATTTGGTTAGGAATATTTGGAACATTAGTAGGCACTCATCGTTATTGGTCACATAAAACATTCAAAGCTACCAAACCTCTAGAAATAATTTTATTCGTTACATCTCATCTGTCATTTCAGGTATGTAAAATGAAATAGTGCTAGTTGCGTACGTGCCAGTTGCGAACAGTCATTAAATATTGCCATTTACGTACAAATAAGGGTCGGGTCAAACCCAGGTAGTGAAGCTAGTTAGGCCGAGTGCCAGATGCGTACAGCGGTTATATATTATTTATAATTCGCTATAATATCATCGCACATAATTTTTACAAATAATCAAGTCAGTATATAATTTTAAAATTGACAAGTTTATATTTATTGGTTTAAATTTGATTTGTGTAGATTAATATTTAATAAATTCATATCGTTTACCAACTTCGTTACTTTTTACTATATTATGATAAATTATGCTTAAATTCGTGATGTTAAATTTACTGAATTTTTTCAGATATTTTTGAGCAAATTTTGAAAAAATCCCAAGGATGTAGCTTATGTTTTACTTTAAATATCTCGAAAAACAGTGACTTTATCGTTACAAAGGAAGAGTATGTTTTTTACAGAGAAAGTATTGGAGAACCGAAAAATTGTGCTAAAATAACAATTCCGCCAGTGGCGTAGAATTTAAGAAGGATCAACCTCTCACTTGCCTCTGTTGTACGCCACTGGCAGTAGCCAGAAACTTTTATTTAACATAATTTAGTATGGTGTACGGTACCTACACGTTCTGCCAAGTATGATAAGGATACGTCAAATAGTTTTAAAGTACTGGACAAAAATCGTTTTTAAATTTTTAAATAAAACACCCTGTAGCTCGATTTAAGTAAAAAAACAAAACAAAATACATATGAATAATATTTATATATTTGATAGGGATCAATCATAAACTGGAGTAGAGATCATCGAAGTCATCATAAGTTTTGCGATACGGATGCAGATCCTGTTAATCCAGCAAGAGGCTATTTTTTTGCACACATTGGCTGGTTGCTGCTGAAACGACATCCGGAAGTGCATGTTAAAGGAAGAACACTAGATCATACCGATTTAACGAGCGATCCATTATTACAATTCCAAAAGAAGTACTATATTATTCTTGCTACGCTAATCAACTTGATATTTTCTGCCCCGTTGCCCATGTACCTTTGGAATGAAACATTTTTAAATGCTTTGTGAGTCAATACTTAAACAAGTTTTTTGTACAAAATATGATAAACCTATGTATTTTTTTAGGTTTGTATCAGGAACGCTTCGTATTTGCGCAATAATACATGTAACATTACTTATCAATAGTCTTGGACATTCAGTGGGCACTAAACCATATAATACAAAAACTTCCGGAGTTCAGAACACACTGAATCATATTTTAACTATCGGCGAAGGCTGGCATAATTTCCATCATGCTTTCCCGCGCGATTACCGTCATGGTGAATTCGGAGGACTTCTTCCATCTATGACAAGATTTATAGATTTATTTGAGAAAATTGGATGGGCCTATGATTTAAAAGCCACGCCGCAATCGCTTATAGATAAAACCAAGATAAATGTGTTAAAAGAACATAATTCCTATTAAAATATTGTAATATTTTTTTAAAATTCTATTAAAATACAGGGTGTCTCTTTTATACTTTGTGAATCTCATTTATATGGTGGTCTACATCAGTGTTTCTCAACTAAGAACGCACCACGGACCACTAATAATAATTGTTGATTAATTTTTTTCAAGAAAACAAATAAATTTAATATACTACTAAATACATTTATTTCAGTTGTAGAAAATCACAGAAAGTTAACAGAAAATAAACAAATATATTTCCACAAAAAATGCGCATAAAAAAATAACAATAGAAACTGCAAAAAACACATAGGAATATTTAAATAATGAAATGCAGCAAAAAAATAATTTAAAAATTACACAAAACTTTTGAATTTTTAATAAATCACTGAAAATACATGATAAGTAAATATTTTTTTTTAATAAAAGTATAATAATAATTATTAAAGAATTTCATTATATTGCGCGGACTACCAGTGGTCCCCGGACCACCTGTTGAGAAACACTGGTCTACATCCAATTTTCAAAGATTTTTTTGTTTATTTCTCTTTTCGTGTAATTGGTTTATTTTTATAGGACAAAATACATATAGAAATGAAAAAAGAAACATTATATCTTTATGTGTTTATTTCGGTTTAATTACAGTATACATTATATTGTAAAATGAAAATAATATTTATTTTTTGTCATCGTCGCAGATGCATTCGTCTGTTTTCTCATCACAATAGGATGGGAAGGGCTGGCAATGAAGATTGCATGCCAAAAGTGGTCTGTACCCTCCATAGTCTATACCCATTTGCTTGCAAGTTTTTGCTTCAGATTCTACAAATTTTTAACAACTATTACTATATATATATATATATATATATATATATATATATATATATATAAAATTCTAATGCGCATATATATCAGATAATTTAATTTTCGGTAATAAAAATAAAAAGGGTGGCAAAACACGGCCGTGACTTTCGATTTAAGATTTTTAACATGTAATCAATAATTGAGTAATTAGAAAATTATCAACGTATAATTTTATAATAATAATAATAATACTTTATTGAAGCTGTTAAATATACAAAATATATACATTAGCTAAAGTCGAAAAAATACATGAATGACATACTATGACATATTAACAGTTATTTGATTAGAAATTTTAGAAAATTTCTCTACTTCATAAAATGAATGTTTAATTAAAAAGTTTTTTATTACAATTTTGAATTTGCCATATGTAAAATTTTTGATCTCAATAGGTAAATTATTGAATAACTTTGCCTCTATATTTGTTGGAAGATTTTTTACTACATTTAATCTGCATAGATCTAATCTAATATGATCCCTTTGCCTGGTGTCATAATCATGATAATTTTTATTTTTATTTATGTCTGTACAATTTTCTTTAATATATAGTAAGCATTGCAAAATATATAAGGACGGTAACGTCAATATTCCCAATTTAATAAACAATTGTCTGCAAGGTTGTCTGTAACTACTCGATGTTATAATACGAATAGAAGTTTTTTGCAGCTTAAAAATTCTGTCGCTGTCGACTGAATGTTAAAATACTATAATTAAGAGTCGCGATCACCGTTCAATATAGAAATTCTAAATACAAATTAATTTATTAAATTGCTTAAAACGACATTTTGAATTTGTCTTTAAACATCAACGTGAAAAATATGTTGTAACATAAACAGTATTTGTATTAAATATATATTTTAAGCATATTTAATTTATATATTATTACTAGCAAAATAGTATTGTATAAGTTGGTTTCTTGTGGATAATAAATATAATTTAAAATATGCAAAAATCTTACCCGGTGCAAAAGCCACAAGAAATACAGCCAAAACTAAAACGGCTACTATAACGTTCTTCATGATTTTTTTCAGTTGCTTCGGTACTTTTTCAGGTAGAGAATACAGATGAATATACCAATAGGAAAAATTTTTGTTTCCTTTATACTGCGAAATTTACGTTTTTATTTTTGTTGACAAATATAATAATGCTAATTACAAGATTAAAAATATATACATTTTAATATTATTTTTATCTATATTTATGAATAATAATTATAAATATATATAATAGTTACGAAATTAAAACAATGGAAATTAATATAAATGTCTTGTTTTGTTGTGAAATACCTATAGATATTAAATTTAATTTGGCATAATTAAAATTGAAAAAAAAATTTAAATATTGAATATGATTACGGTATTTTTTTGTCCTTGCCATTTCTAATATAGGTCAAATTAAACAATAATGAAAATGTTTTAGTTTAATTTACATTTAAATTTTTTTCTTAATAACATTTTGGCCCCAAATGTAGTTTAAGTTGCAGAACTAACATCTAAAGTAAAGTTATGAAATATGATTCAATATCTCGCCTCAAACATAATGGCTAGATGGTTTCAGTTTTGCATTCTCCATTTACAAATTAATAAAAATAATTTTTTTTTTTAAGTAACACAGATGCTTTAAATTTATTATTCGAAACACAGTAAAAATTGATTTATCCGACACACAGAGGTATAAATCCTGAATCTAAGTGAACAAAATTTAGGTGTTAGTGATGCAAATAATGAAGTCATAATTGCTTAATCATGTAAGAGTTCCGCAACTTAAAATACATTTTGGGCCAAAATGTTATTAACACAAAAATTCAAATGTAAATTAAACTGAAACTTTTCTATTATTGTTTAATTTGACCTATATCAGAAATGTTATTAATTATAATAGTTTTTAGATAAGCACGAAAAAAAATCCGTAATAATTTTCAGTATTTAAATTTGTTTTTTTCAATTTTAATTATGCCAAATTAAAATTAATATCTATAGATATTTCATAAATAAATTGGGCATATATATTTATTTTCAATTGTTTTATTTTTGTAACTATTATATATTTGTAATTATTATTCATAAACATACATAAAAATAATTTTAAAATGTATATATTTTTAATCTTGTAATTAGCATTATTATATTTGACAATAAAAATAAAAACGTAAATTTCGCAGTATAAAAGAACAAAAAATTTTTCTATTGGTATATTCATCTGTATTCTCTACCTGAAAAAGTACCGAAGCAACTGAAAAAAATCATGAAGAACGTTATAGTAGCCGTTTTAGTTTTGGCTGTATTTCTTGTGGCTTTTGCACCGGGTAAGATTTTTGCATATTTTAAATTATATTTGTTATCTACAAGAAACAAACTTATACAATAGTATTTGGCTAGTATTAATAAATTAATTAAATGTGCTTAGAATACATATTTAATACAAATACTGTTTATGTTACAACATGTTTTTAACGTTGATGTTTAAAGACAAATTCAAAATGTCGTTTTAAGCAATTTAATAAATTTATTTGTATTTAGAATTTCTATATTGAACGGTTATCGCGACTCTTGATTATAATATTTTAACATGTAAAATTATAAGTTGATAATTTTCTGCTTATTCAATTATTGATTACATGTTAAAAATTTTACGATCGAGAATCACTGCAGTGTTTTGCCATCCTTTTTATTTTTATTGCCGAAAATTTAATTATCTGATATAGAACAGCTAACTCTCGTTTCTATTCTTACTAACATTTTGATAGTTGTAATTAAAAGAGAAAATTTTCAATTTATTTTATTAAAAAATATATTCTAGATGTAGTTTGTTAAGATGCATCGCTTTCTAGAAAATTATTATATTATCAAAATGAACAAAACCATATTAAGTTTATTACATGAAATTTAAATTTTGAAAAAATATATCAAAATTGAGAGTTGAACACTAAACATAAATTTTCGTAGGAAAAAAAATACAATATAAATTTTCTAGTTAATTTTTAATTAATTAGTTTCCATTTTCAAAGCAATTCAAAAACGATGAGATACATTATACACATAAATTTAACTTGCTATAAATACTCGTAATTTAACTTATTTATTTGTACTTATTTTATCATGTTTTAATTGCTAAAATAATTATTATTTTAATAATATTGCAAGTTATCAAAATACGTATTTTATGTAAAATAAAGAAAAAATTTGCAAATGACTAATAGTTGATAAAGTTATAGTATGTTTTGAAAAAATGGTATTTACTCTCTGTTTGCTCACGACATTTTATAAGTAAATTCTATATTCAAAATTTGTATAAGTACGTTAAGCAACAGCAATATTTTACAGTTGCTCATTAGAATTATATAGATATATAGTAATAGTTGTTAAAAATTTGCAGAATCTGAAGCAAAAACTTGCAAGCAAATGGGTATAGACTATGGAGGGTACAGACCACTTTTGGCATGCAATCTTCATTGCCAGCCCTTCCCATCCTATTGTGATGATAAGACGGACGAATGCATCTGCGACGATGACAAAAAATAAATTTTATTTTTATTTTACAATATAATGTATACTGTAATTAAACCGAAATAAACACATAAAGATATAATGTTTCTTTTTTCATATCTATAAGTATTTTTCCTACAAAAATAAACCAATTACACGAAAAGAAAAATAAAAATTGTAGATGTAGACCAGTGTTTCTCAACAGGTGGTCCGCAGGAAAATTTAAGTGGTCCACGCAATATAATGAAATTCTTTAATAATTATTATACTTTTATTAAAAAAAAATATTTATATATTGTGTATTTTCCGTGATTATTAATACAATAAAAAAAAATATATATATATATATATATATATATATATATATATATATTAAAGTGGGTAAAAAAAAAATAGATTTTGCTGTCTTAGCACTAAATCTAAGGTTTTTTATATAGAAACATACGAAACAGCGGAACATCAGAAATAGTTAAAAAAAATATTTGTAGCGGTCGCCCCGGCCACTCAAAAATGCTATTTGTAGCACTTTTTTCAGTTTTTCGTTTAGGTCTCTGGACGTATTTGTCAGAAATGACTGGTTTTTGGATATGTTGTGCCCAGAACAATGCTCTATAATATGGTTACATAGAAAAGCTAACAAGATGATATGGTGCAAAGTTATTCTAACCAAAATATCAAAATTTTTATTTTTTTTTGCAATTTACCGCATTTTCCGCTAATAAGGTGCCGGCTGGGTTTTAAAACAAAGGTTCTTGTTATAAAAACATGCAGAACATTAAAAAAACTTAATTTTTTTTTTTAAGTTTTCTTAGCTGAAAATGCGGTAAATTGCAAGAAAATTGTAAAAATCAGAAAAAAATAATTTTTATGTTAGAATAACTCTTCAGCATATCATCTTGTTAGCTTTTCCATGTAACCATATTATAGGGCATTGTTTTGGGCACAACATACCCAAAAACCAGCCATAAACTAAAAAATATATCTTAAAAACGGCATTTTTGAGGGCCTAGTGCGCCCCCTACAAAATTTTTTTTAAATTTTTTTTAATGTTCCGCATGTTTTTATATCAAAAACCTTTGTTTTAGTGCTAAGCCAGCAAAATCTACTCTTTTTCAAACCACCCTAATATATATATATGTATGTATCTATATATATATATATATATATATATATATATATATATATATATATATCTCTTTTTGGTTAATACGAATTAAATTTTTTTATATTATTGAAATCAAGTTTCAACATTTATTTGGTAATTTCCTGAGAGAATATATTAATATATGAATAATTTTAAAGCGGTATTAATGTTACTGTTTATATTTAAACTTCAACAATAGTATAAATAAAACAATAAAAAATAAACAACTATGTACTACACAATTTAATAAAACTTCTACAAAACAAAGACGTATGCTGTTAAAATTTAAACAAAGCCTGTTTTTATAACAAATAGTACCTTAACTATTTCTAGATAAATTTCAATATTTGAAATTGATATATATATATATATATATATATATATATATATATATATATATACAAATATGTAAAAAGCTAATTGCAAATACCTGATTACAATACTAAAATTACATAAATAAATTGAATGAGAAAAGAGTTTTATCGTATTTTTACAAACAACGAATGTACAAAGTAACATATTACTTTTACTTCTAGTAAAAATTAGTAAATTGAAAAAAAAATTATTTGAAGATAAAGAGTTAAAAATAAACAAAATTTAAAACAAATTTAAAAATATTACTTTATCTTATTGCTTTATTATACAAGTCTAAAAATAGACGAATTCACAAAATTTAACTGACAACATAAACACACATATGCATACCAAATTAAATTTTATCGAATGGTTGTAAATTTTTTTTTGTATTTTTAGAGACAACGTACTAATTAATATATTACTTTTACTTCTAATCTAAATTATTAAATTGACAAAAAAATTATTTAAAGGCAAAGAGTAAAAAAACAATAACATAAAAAGCCATTATTAATAAACAAAATATAAAATAAATATAAAAATATTGCTTTATCTATCAATGTTAAGGTGAATAAAATATTTATCATCCTTATCATAATAATTAAAAATAATTACTATTTCCGTTTAATTTACTATCAAAATAAGTTCCTTAAAAACCTATAATAGAAAAAAAATATATTGTTTTAACTATCAAAGTTAAGGTTAATGAAATATCTTATCATAATTAAAACTAATTACTTTTCCTGTTTAATTTACAATAAACAAAAGTTCCGTAAAACCTATAAAAGAAAAGAAATTTCCGTATATTTTTTACAGTTTTAGTTTATAATCATCATTGAAATATAATTAAAAATGCTACATTTAAAATATTTTATTTTATTTTTGATTTTACCATTTGCATGTCCACAAACTGCAAGTGATTACTATCAAAATATAAACAATTTATATGAAGAATTTCTAACTTATAAAAGTCCTACTTCATACAGAGATTTTTATAACGAAGATGCACTTTATTTAGGTAAGATTCTAACTTTGGTCTAATCTCTCATTATAACAAACATTTATTAGTTTTCATTTGTTTATAAATATTTCGTATTTTTTAATAAACTCTTACATGCCTAAAAATATTTGTTAGATAATTTTTCATTTGGTTTTTTATTCTTATTGAATACATATATAAATATATTTTTTTTAGTTATAATAAACTTTAAATCAGAAAACACAAATAATTTTAAATATGTTTAAGTAAGATGAGTAAATTGTGTACATCAAGCTAAAATAAGATATTTTTCAAAATAAAATTTATTAAAAAAGAAAAGTATTAAGCAACAAAAAAATTACATTTTAAATGCGTTTAGTTTTGCGGAAGTATGAAATTTTAAAATTTTATCCTATTTTATTTTTTGTAAATGTTATTCGCGTAATACTAGTAGTCGAAGATCCAAAACCCTGTATTGCAAGTGTTTTGTAAGTTGTAACTCTCTGGTATATAATTTTTGAAAACATCATTTTATAGGAAATTTTCTGCCCGATTTGATGGTGGGTAGACGGACTTTTATTTTTTTGCATAATTTCAAAAATCCACTTTTTCCAATAAAATTGAAAAATTTAATTTTAATTATTTTTTAACTTTAACCGATCATATCTCGGTTACTAGACAAATTATTAGCATAATTCTTTTTTATTTTATTTACTAACTATTTCTGTGTATGCTTTTTCAAAAAAAAAAATTAATAATATAGTTACTAGTTAACATAAAAAATCAATAAACAAATTAATGAGCAAGATTTTTTTCAATGTGAAAGCGAAATTTTCTTACAATTACAAACTTTTCGGCCTTAAGAAATAAGTAGGTATAATATGCAACATAGTTTTAAAGTAATGTCTAAAGAAGTTTTTTTATTTATATTTTTTGTTTGATATTTTGTACCATTTTTGAGTTATGTACTTGTAAACTTAATTCATCAATTGCGCGCCATTCTGCTGGCGAACGATATGAATTCTTAACATGTTAGCCCTACGCGGAAGTATATACACCATGTGAAAACAACATATAATTTTACAACAGTTTAATTGAAATAACTCTTACAAATTCACTTGTCGGTTACCAATTTTTATATACCTGTAAATGAATATATACTAAACAAATTATAATAACCAAAAAATGCTTACAAACTTCGTGGGGGCGGTAATAAACCATAAAGCAGTTTAAGCAATTCAAGCAGTTGGATCTTCGACTATAATGAATAATTGTCCAGTTTGTTAACGGTGCAAAATTTCTGTACAGTTCGTAAAATGAGCGCATGTAAAATATGTTGTGTTATTATTTGAAGAAAATTAAAATACATAAATATATTTAATTTTAAAATTGTTAAAATAAATGTAACAAGTGAAAAACAAGTTTACCAATGAGTTAATTACACGATTTAGAACTTATATACACAAAAAAAAACTACATTCAAAGTATTTTAATAGTAAAAATGTGTAGTTACAATTGTTTTCATATTTTTTAGGATTATATGGAATCTTTGACTTTATCGTTGTTGGTTCTGGTGCAGCTGGTTCTTTACTAGCTAGAAGATTATCTGAAAATCCAAATTGGAAGATTCTTCTGTTAGAGGCTGGTCCAAGTGATAGTTATATTACAGATGTTCCTGGTTTAAATGATTTGCTAGAATTTTCAACTTACAATTATGGTTATCGATCAACTCCTCAAGTTAATTCTTTCCAAGGTAATTTATTTATTATTGGATTTTTAGGTTTATTTATTATATTATTATAATATATTATTATCTTAAATACTAAATTGAAAAAAAGACATTCAATTTTATTTTGTCAAATAGTCATATTAATGAGTTGTAATAATTGTTAATCTTTAAATGAGTCGTATAGATGCAAAACTCACTATTTGCAAATTTTAAGTTCTGAGATATTTGCAAAAAACTGTTATAGCTAAGTGTAATTGTATTTTGATGATAAAATCTTGTTACTAGATGGCAATACTTATTTAAAATCGTAAATCATTGGTTTTATACATCATTAATTCATACAAAGTAACTGTTTGCTTTCCACCAATAAAATTTTTATTGGTGGAAAGCAAACAGTTACTTTTGCATCTAAACTATCAACCCAAGTAATAAGTTTTGCATCCAACACTAAACTTTAAAGAATGTTTCTCATATTAAATACTGAGTTTTTTTCTAACTAATCTAAATATCGTATTCCTTGTAAAATTCTACGTTCAAATCGCGCAAAATCTCATTTTTCACTTTTTGTCGAATAGTGAGTTTTGCATCTATACGCCTCAAATACATGTATAAATCTAACATAAATTTATTTCCTATTTAATTTATTTTATTAATATTTTTAATTTTTTTATTAATATATACTTGTTTCTAAGTTACGTTATTTATTTTCTTGATAAAAGTTGTAATAAATCAATTTCGATGACGAGTTGTCAATTTATTTTCTAGGATTAGTAAACAATAGTTGTTATGTACGACGTGGCAGAGTTCTTGGAGGTTCTTCATCAATAAATTCAAATATCTACGTTCGTGATTACGCAATATGCGATATTTTAAATAAGCAAGGATTAAATTTATGGAATTCTTCAATATGTCTTGAATATTATAAAAGATCTGAAAATGCGTCTACACCAGTAAAATCTTCAACTACAACTACCAATAGTTTAAATTCTGACGAAGATGACCAGGAAGGATTATCTTATTATCAATTAGAACCAGGCTATCACAATACATCCGGACCATTACATACCGAAATTGTAGGACACTTTGATGTTTTAGGAAACGCTCTTATGAGCGCAGCAATAGAACTTAATCGAAATATTTTAGATTATAACGGCAAATCGCCAATGGGTTATTCCACGATTCAATCTAATACAAATGGTGGTAAAAGAGTCAGTGGCAGTCGAGCATTTTTAAATGACATTTCAAACCGATCTAATTTAGTTATTTTAACTGATGCATTTGTAACCAAATTAACCTATACTATACTAACTAACCAAGTCAATGGCGTTAACTTTGTATTAGGTAATTATGCCTATACTGCCTTGGCTACCAAAGAAGTTATTTTATCGGCTGAATCAGTTTGTTCGCCGCAAATTTTAATGCAATCTGGTATAGGACCTTCGGAAGAACTAACTGCCTTAAATATTCCTATTGTGAAAAATCTTCCTGTTGGACAAAATTTGATAAGTTATCCACTTGTTGTACTTCCAGTGCAACTAAATAATCCAATTGTTCTACCGAACATGACAAATCTAATTCAAGATTATTTAGATGGATATGGTTTGTTAACAACATCGAAAAATTTTCAAGCATTTGGATCAATAAACACTGCCAATGCATCGGCAACTTATCCAAATAGTAGACATTGGTTTGCCATGCCATATTTTGGACAAGATTACGGATACAATGTTAATTATCTTCAGTTTACTAACGAAACGTTTAACGCATATTTTGGAACAGTTACACCAAAACAAAAAGTTGTTGGTTTTAATGTCATTTTTATAGAACCAAAATCAAGAGGACGAGTTACATTAAAATCTAGTAATTCATTTGATTATCCAAATATTGATTTAAATTATTTTGATAATACTACAGATCTTGATGATTTATTAGCTGCAATAAAAGATGCGTATACTATTCTTGGTACAAATGCTATGAAACAATATGGTATTGGTGTTCCAAATAATCCTTTGCCAGGTTGTAGCCAATATGAATATAATAGTGATAATTATTTAAGATGCATGGTACGTCAAGTGACTTCGTCTACATTTCTAGCGGGAACAGTTAAAATGGGATTGGCTAATGATGCTACAGCTGTAGTTGATCAAACTTTTAAAGTTATTGGTGTACAAAATTTACGAGTGGTTGATGATAGTGTTATTTCTTATCCTACATTTGGTTATTCAAATGTAATTCAAAGTATGTATGCTGAGAGAGCTGCTGATATGATTAAATCTGATCATAACATTGATTATCTTTAGAATTAATTAAACACAAATCAGAACATATAAATATAATAATTGTTTCCAAGAAATCTGATATTGTTTTGGGTAGGAATACATTTTTTTCATTTTTGCCACTTTTTATTTTCCCCTTTTTTTCCGCCAATATTTTTTCCACCAATTTTTTTGGTTTGGTTAGGTTAGGTTAGTATTAGGCTGACACGAAAGAGTGTAGATGTTGCGGTGATATTGACAGTGCTGAGCATAAGTTATTTACTTGCATAAGATGGGTTCATATTCGAAAACAAGCAAATGTACAACTTGGAACAACGCTGGAGTCAAGAAATCTTGTACATACAATGCTTCAAGGTGAACAAAAATGGAGCATAATTGTAGATTCTGTCAAGAAAATAATGTTCACAAAGGAGTTGGACGAAAGGATCAATCAAGGCCGCTAGGCCGCTTTGGACGGCTTCCCAATGATGTAATGCGTAAGCGGTTTCCGTGGGCTTTCGTTTTTGAAACTTAGGCGGGGCGGGGGGTTGTAGTCGGTAGGCCCTCATTCAGATGAGAATCCGACACTACCTTCTAGTCAGATCAGTAGGTGCTCAATGAGAGTTTTCCCCTTCCTCCAAAAAAAAAAGATTAGGATTAGGTTAAGTTTGGTAAGAAAATTAGTGAAAAAAAGAATTGGTGGAAAAAATATATAGTGAAAAAAGAATTGGTAGAAAAAATGTAGTGATATAAAAATGCTGATTTATTGATATCTTTCAAAAGAAAGTTGAAAGAAATTGTGTAAATTTATTTATTGTATATTCTTTTTCTATATTTATCAACAATAATTTGTATTAATTTTATATCATTATTAGCAAATGCTAAAAAAAAATAAATTAATAATAAATATAAACCACAAATGTTCTGAATTAACTGATTTATTTGATCATGCATATGATTTGAATATAATAGTGTAAATGACTATATTACTGCTATTTTCAATAATTTATTTGTAAAATATTCATTTCGCATTAACTTTGTCTTGTATATAAATAAAAATAAAAACATATTATATAGAATATGCATACGTATATGTGTTACATATTTATCATAATGTAATATTTAATTTAATTAGTTCGTAAATAAAATATTAATAATATATTTCTAAAATTATTCATGATATTATAGAGACATTAATTACACATTATATGGAAATAAAACGTCATTTGGTTCTAGTTCTCTATTAATATTTATTAATAACTTTACGTAACTTGCTTCTATGTTCTGTTAATTTACTGTAAATGTCATTTGTATCTTTTGTTCCCGATGAAGAAGTACGTTGAGTGCGTTGATTATTAATATATATTAATACAGAATTACAACCAAAAAAACTTTTATTTTAATATAATACATATTTTTATATTACATATTCGATTAAAAATAATAATTGGTTTTGTGTTTTAACTCAAACATTATTCCGTATTCCTACTTCTTTTGTGTTTTTATTTTTTGCTTGAAAATAAATTTTTACTTCTATCTCTTATCAAGTATGAGTAATATTTCTATTTTTGATAAATTTTTTGTATTTAATATCATAAAATTCAAATAAAATAATTAAAATTAAATATTATTAAAAAACTAAATAATAAATTATAAAAAGATTCTTTTCACATTTTTGTGTGCAAAAATAATCCAGCCACATTATAATAAATCCTTTTCCTTTCTGATCAGTTGCTCTTGTAATAAGTTTTAGAATTTACATGTTAAAAAAAAATATGACATGATCTTAAAGAAAACAAGGATTTATGAATTCATTTTTTAACACTTTTTAAAATTATTATTTTAGATTAAAAATAAATGTTAGTGTAAAAAAAAAATTATTAAAATTAAAAAATGCTGAATATGCAAAAATATTTGTTTATTATATTAATACAAATACGCAAACGTATTTTACGTTTGTATTTAGTACGATACACTTAAATATCTTTTGTTTTAGATTTATAAATACAATTCGACATAAATATTTTAGCAAATTTTTATATATGTTTTTATTTATTTCAAACAGAAATACTTTATTTTTAATTTAAAATTTTGGACCTATTTTAACACTATACCGACCGATAGCCTATCAATCGGCTTTTTGTCGCCGACGCTAACCGACCGCGGCTTTTTGTCGTCGACGCTTATTCACCAATAGCCTCGATTCCCATAGCGATAAACAATCTTTCTCATTATATGAACAGTCATTTGTTATTTACATATATTTTAATTCTTTAAAAAGAATTCTTTCTTTCTTTTTTTTTGGATATGAATGTTTGGAGACGACTGATTTCGGATGAAAAGAGTTTGTACCACACTCTTTTGGGTACATGGCGTGATTGTGTATGTATGTATAATTCTTTAAAAAACACATTGTACATAATTCTCTTAGACACATGTTATTCATATAATTGCCTCTCGTACACTGCAACTCCGTGAAATAATACAGCTTATGTTGAGATAATAATAAAAAAAATACGTTACTTTATAATGGCATAAAAATATCGCATTCAAAAATAAATATATATAAATAAACATAGATAGCTTTGGAAAAAATAAAAAAAATTTCTAAAAAACATTTTAGAATTTTCAATAATTTTTCGTGCCAAACCTAATGAGATAAAGAAAAAAGTTACTTAGCTATTACGTAGCATATTTTTTTCTCTATTTTACTGAATTTTTTCAGATTGTTTTCAGCAAATTTTGAAAAAAGTTTTATTTTGAAAAAATCGCATGGGAGAGATTTTCAAAAATTCAGTTCTTATTTTTTTTCTACTAAACGATGCATCCTAGAATAATGGTTTATCACTAAATTATAGTACTCATTATTCCGCATTTTTTCATGTCATGCTTATTTTCCTCATAGTTTTTGAGAAAAAAATAAAAACCAAAAAATAAAAAATAAAATTTTGTATATATATATATATATATATATATATATATATATTAATTATTACGCATAATTTTTGAATTTTAATTATGAACCAATCTTTTTGATAACAGATAAATAACATAATTAAAAGTGTATATAAGTGTGTATTGTTTATTTTAAGTAAAAATTGATTAAAAGTCATGTAATTATTGTGTAATAATTTACAATAAAATATAATTATTGACTTTTTCTTTTATATTGCGTGGATTGTATATGTACTTTTTTAAATGCTATAATTTAATATTTTTCATTCAAACACACAATTATTAATTTTATTTGTTACCTTTTAAATATTGCTGTATATCTTCCAAAGTTTTACCTTTTGTTTCTGGTACAAAATAATATGAAAACAAAACACTACTTGAACATAGACACCCAAAAGTAAAAAATGAAGCATACATTCCAAAATTTTCTGTTAGAAAATGAAATAATTTGGATGTTAAACTTATCATTCCCGCATAGTATATGCACATTACACAGAGAGCTTTACCTTTAATACTTGCCGAAAACAATTCACTTAATAATAAACTAGGAATAGTTCCTAAACCAATACTATATAACAGTAAAACTTAACATAATTAGAATTGGTAGCCAACTGACAGAAGTAACATCGATATTAGTCATTTCTTTCAAATAAAAATAAACACCACCCATTATTAATACAAATCCTACACCAATAGATGATATAATTAATAATGGTTTTCTACCGTATTTCTCTAATAAAACAGATCCACAAGTTGTCATTGTTAACCTAGTACATAGATAAATTAATGTTGCCACAATAGGAGAAATAAAATTCACAGTTTCCATAAAAATAGTTTGTGTAAATAAGGTCCAAGCTGAAATTCCACTAAATTGGTGAATGGTTCGAACACCAACTGCGATAAATAATGCTTTTCGATTAGTTTCAATACAAAATAAGTTTAATCGTTCCTCTTTCAGACATCTGTCGTGCAACGACTTCTTGTAAAGCTTTCAAATCTTCTTCTACGTCACATCGTTTCAAAAACTTTAACGATTTTCTCGCTTTTTCCATTTGGTTATTCATCAAATAGTAATATGGTGATTCAGGCATCCAAATAAAAGTTAAAACTAATATTATTGGAAATATCGAAGATAATAAAGCTCCGTTCTGTATCGATAAATATGGCGCATACGTATTTATTGATATCATGCCTAATATCATGGCAACTGATAGAGAACAACCCAAAATTCCTCTTACATTTGCATCGCTAATTTCTCCAACATACATTGGATACACAATAAAAAGTAATCCATCTCCAATGCCGCCAATGAATCGCCCAATATAAAGCATACTAACACTTGACGCAAAAGCAATAAACATCCAACTTATAAAAACCGGTAATGCTAATAGAAGAATGCCATTTTTACGTCCAATTACATCCGCTAAGATTGCGCCAATCGGTGCTCCGACAAAATCTCCAATAGGGTAAATTACGGTGATGTAAGACGCTTCGTTAGCAGTTAAATTCAAATGATAATCGGATGATAGTAGTTTGGGATATGTTGGTGACGACCATGAATATTGTAAACCTACAGCAAACGAACACATACTTGCTGAAATAAATGAAAAAAAAGAACATCGTAAATTAAAAGATAAATTTACTACTTTTTTTTTAATTATTTAAGAGTTTTTTACAAAAAAAATATTATTTTAGATTCAAATAAAAATAAATGAATTTTGTAGGAAAATAAAAGGGGAAATATATAAATGCAATAAACCTTGAACAAATAAATGTTCATATTGTCATTGTGAAATTTAATATAATATACTCAAAGATAAACAACATCGAACAAAATTGTTCATGAATGTCACTTGGTAAAATTAATATAATAATAATATTCTAAAGTTGAGACATTTTCTCAAAATTTCACAAGTTACTCAGTCAATGACTGAGTAACTTGTGAAATTTTGAGAAAATGTCTCAACTTTAGAATATTAATACTCAAAGATATTGAGATTTTATGTTTTTCCCAAAATTTCACAAGATACTCAGTCATTGAATCGACTTGTTAGGCTATGCATCAATGACTAGCCAGTTTAACCGTAGACACACACGTGTTTTGACACTGATTAAAGCTCCGTACTTATGAAACCCTATAGGTCGAAACACGTGTCTACGGTTTAACTGGCCAGTCATTAATGCATAGCCTAACAAGCCGATTCAATGACTGAGAATCTTGTGAAATTTTGGGAAAAATATGAAATCTCAATATTTTTGAGTATATTATATATATATATATATATATATATATATATATATATACAGTAGAACCTCGATTATCCGGGCCAGCCGGGACCGAGCCTTCGCCGGATAATCGAAAACACGGATAATCCAAAGACCTTATTTTTATTTTTTTAAATAATTTATTCAGACAAATACATGTGTCAAACGAATGTCTGTTTACGTTTAACTAACGAGTCGGTCGGCAGTTGGCGAAAATAATAAGTAAACACATAAACGGAGGATTTCTCGAGCCGAACTCGGGTATTCCCCGAGGCGAACGCCTGCACGGTGCATTCAGCGTTCATGCGCCAACCTCTGGCCGTCAGCCACGGATAATCCGCGCACGGATGACATTTTAAAAATGCCGCACGAAGAATCCGCCGCCCGGATAATGCGCGCACGGATAATCGGGGTTCTACTGTATATATATATATATATATATATATATATATATATATATATATATATATAGTATCCAAACTAACCAAGTGCATTCTCTTTTAATTCAAATGAATATATATATATATATATATATATATATATATATTCATTTGAATTAAAAGAGAATGCACTTGGTTAGTTTGGATACTTTCCACTATAAATTAGATACTTTGCACTTGGTACAACCAAAACTTTAATTTGAATAATTTGCATTATAAATTTGAATAATTTGCACTTTAAACGCTACAAAAACCTATCATTTGCGCCACTGTTGGCTTAGGGTAGGTTAGGTTAAGTTTAGGTTGTTTAGTTATGTTTAGTTATGTTAGTATTCAATATAGGCGCTTATCTCATCGACGTAAATGATAGGTATCGACTGGCGTAAATGATTGACAACCCCCAAAGTGGAAAGTATCTGTTTTTATAGTGGAAAATATCCGTTTTATATTGATAATATTTTTTTTGTGCATTATGTTTTTTCAAAGTTAAATTATTTTTTTTATAAATAAATTTAATTATAGTGGAATTTTTTTTTTTGTGCAATATATTTGTTTATAGTGCAAATTGTTTTTATCAAAGTGAATATGATTTAAATTAAAGTGAATATATTCTAAATTAGAGTGCAGTTAATTTCAACCTAAATAAAAGTAACGGAAAAGATACATTAAAGTATAATTGAAACGCAAAAATAATCTATTGTGTAAAATACTTAAAAATCTTACCAATAAAAACAGTCATATATTGTGGCCATTGTTTACTTTTTTGATTTTTGCTATGTATATTATTATTATCGATCTCAACCGCCATTTTCAATAAAAACTAAATATTTAATCAAATTGTTGTCAACATTAACTAATTCGTAGTAAAAATGTATATATCAATTACATACATTTATTCCGATCTATAACTATTAAACATATTTAGTACAGTGAATAAATTATCTTTTGTCATGGAATTAAACTTGTGATATATGATGTTATTTTTTGTGTAAGTTGTAAAAAATATACATATATAAACTAGTTACAAGCATTTTTGCCAGTAATTTACATATGTACTTGGAGAATATATTTGTATATACATTTTATCTTGTTATTTACATATTCAGACGTGACAACAATGAAAATTTATTGTAAATATTAATTTTCACATATAAAAATATTTATTATTGAAAGGTTTGTGCAGTATGACTCATATTTCCACCTCTCTTGTTTATAAAAAATTGCTTTTATTTTTTGCTTGAAAATAAATTTTTACTTCTACCTCTTATCAAATATGAATAGTATTTTTATTTTTGATATACAGATGGTCCAGAATCATGTACCGTAATTGCTAGAGCTGATAGTACGTTAAAAAATAGGGGTACCTTTTTATATACACTTTTTTCCAAAACTCAATAATAAGGAAGATACAACTCACCATTTTTTTTTAATATCTTACAGAACAATGCAGTAACATTAAATAAAAGAATTAGATTGTGTATACAACAAAATGGAGGACATTTTGAACATCTGCTGTAAAACATTATTTTGGTGACTAATTCATATTAGTATTGTATGATTCTTTTGAAAGTTGTAAGTTTTCATTAAGTTTGATTAAAGTGTTAAGTGTTGAAACATAGTTTTTATTTCACCCCTTCACAGGGTTGTATCTCCCTTATTGTTGAGTTTTGGAAAAAAGTCTATATAAAAAGGTACCCTTATTTTTGAACGAGCTATCAGCTCTAGCAATTACGGTACGTAATTCTGGACCATCCTGTATATAATTTTATATCTAATATCATAAAATTCAAATAAATTAATTAAAATTGAATATTATTAAAAAACTAAATAATAAATTATAAAAAAATTCTTTTCGATCAGGACGCAGACAAAATAGTAATCCTTTATCATATCGGGTATTCATTCATCTAGAAAATACTTCCAATTCACTCCAACCATCCTTCTATAATCCTGATTATCCTTGCGGAGGTAGTGAGACAGGGGAAGGAGAAACAAGCTCTTCTATACATGCGATATTCAAACATTTCAGAATAATCATGGTCAATGCTTGGTCATGGATCACTGATTTGATCCCAGCTCAGATCAGTTACGCTCGCTATGATGTTCGTGTCAGTGAGCGCGGGTGATTTGATTGATTTCGATAAGGGTTAAATGATGCTGACACAAATGCAGACGGCTAAAAGGGTTAACGACTATTTATTCGGTTTTGGCTTTAAGTATTAATGCAGTTATTAATATAAATGAGGGAGACCCAAAAGAAAAATTTGAAAATTATAAACAATGTTTTTAAATTTGAAACCTTAATAATAACACTGTAAAAAATATGTACATTATTTTATTATTTAAGAACCTTTGCTATTTAAAATGAAATTATGCATTTCTTAAGATAGAACGTAGTAAATATTATATTGGCGCACATTAAACTATAACTAGGCGTACCCCCTAACTGCTAAATAAATAGATTTTACTGCGAAAATGCTGTAAGAGAGATATTTTATCTTTCTCATATCAATTTGGCATTTTTCAAAAGACAAAATTCAATATTTTGACGAAAAAATTTTTCAAAGCTATTTACTATTAATATTTTTTTTAAATGCAATACTTTCATGTCATATTATACAATATGGACAGCGCTGCGTTACAGAGAGCGTGCGGGCGCTTAAGTACAAGGATGGAGGCGGTAATTGAGGCCAACGGCGGTTATATTGAGTAATTGTACTCCTAACAGGTTACACGAATATTGACTAAAAACATTTTCTTTTACATTTGTACTTTGTGTCAATAAATTATATTTTAAATAAAAGTTTAATTTGTCCGGATTTAACTGCCGCACCCTGCATATATATATATATATATATATATATATATATATATATATATATATATATATATATATATATATATATATATATATATCATCTAATATATAAAATTCTTGTGTCACAGTTTTAGTGTTTATACTCCTCCGAAACGGCTTGACCGATTTTGATGAAATTTTACATGTATATTCAGTAAGTATGAAAATAGGTTTATAACTAATTTTTATACCCCTAAGTGTTAAGGGTAGCTTACCCTAAAAAAATTTTTTTTTATTTTTTAGACAATTTTTTTTTGGTTATTTTTTTATGGTGTGCCATTAAAAAATACATTTAGTCCTAAATTTTTACCCTCCTACCATTAACCCCTACTTTTTAATAGCATTTTATATTTTTTAACCCCGGTCGATAGCTGATCAATGGGGTTCCGTTTAGCAGAACTCAATAAAATAAAAATAAATAAATAAATAAATTAATAAATAAATAAATAAATAAATAAATTTGTAACTTTAGGAAGTTGTTGAGTACACTCCCGCAAAGGATTCTAGGGCCCTGGGAGGCGTAGTCCTCTCCCTCGGGGGGGCTCCAAGAAAAATATAGAAAAGTGTGAAACAAATTGATTCCAAATAAATTGAAAATAATTATAATACGAGAAATGTAATTGATTTTTTTTTGTAATACAAAAAAATTCATAAAAATTTTAATATACACATTAAAATAAAGGCAAGACAAAGTTTGCCGAGCCAATTAGTATATATATATATATATATATATATATATATATATATATATATATATATATATATATCGGGTGTTCGTTCGTTAAGTTCGTATATTATTTTGGTGATTAATTAATATTAGTATTGTATGATTCTTTTGAAAGTAGTAAGTTTTCATTAAGTTTGATTAAAGTGTTAAGTGTTGAAAAATGGTTTTTATTTCACCCCATTACAGGGTTGTATCTCCCTTATTATTGTGTGTTGGAAAAAATCTATATAAAAAGGTACCCTTATTTTTGAACGTACTATCAGCTCCAGCAATTACGGAATGTATATATATATATATGTATAATCTTGTTTTAAATATATTCTATAATACTAAAATTGCTAATTGGTTAATAATGTTATCGAAACTAATTACAATGAACAATAAATAAAACAAAAATAATTTCGCTTCAGTTATTTATTATAATATGGATTCAATTATTCACATTATTCTGTACATTAAGCATGGAATGCAGCATCAGAATTAAACAAAATAAATTCCATTATCAAACTATAAACACGACAAATGAACCAAATAAACTAAAAATTTATTCAATAATTTTGTTTAATGTTAGTACAATTTCTCTATTAATTTGTTATATCATAATATTAGGTAAGGTGGAGTTGGGTAAGTGCAGAGTAGTTTTTGCATAGTTGGACTTTAAACCTATGTATTTTTAATCTGATATGTAAATACTTAACACTGTCGATATCGAACGCTTTACACAATCATTACTATTTAATTAATATTAACTAGAACCCTAATTTTCCTTGTAAATTTTTATTGTGATAGAAAATTGTTTAAAATGTCAGCTACTCTGCACTTGCCCCTAAAACGGGGCAAGAGCGTAAGTGGGGGTTAAAAATGCTTTGAAACCTTGTTTCATGTGCAATGAGACTGGAGCAGAATTATTAAGAAACCTGCTATAAAATGCTTTTTACTGCATTAAAATATATTGTTTAGTTCTATAGTTATCCAATTTTAACACGTTAAATACGGCGTAGCATATCACACCGTATTAAGCCGTATACCCCACCGTGTTGGTCTGCACATGCCCCAAGTTATAATATTTACGGGGCAAGAGCAGATTAGTGTTTTTTCAATAAATTAAAACAAGAAACGAATGAAACTGTTTATTTAATGTAAAATTACATCGATATTATTTATATTTACCTAAAATAACAACAAAAAATATAAAATTATCCTAAGAAACTATTGTTCGTTTACGGAGCCGTCAATCTTGCTTGGTAGTTCAAACGTGACTGTTTATACTGATTGATATAATTAAGGAAATCACGTTCATTCTTGCGCGTTATCTATGAGTAGTACATTCCTACATACTAGCTAGAGAAATTTATCTCATATTATAATAAATATAGCCAATTAATGCACTTGCCCCGTTTACGCACTTACCCAACTCCACCTTACTTAAAAATGCTGTGGAAATGAGATTTTTACGTGGGGTATGTGGTGTAGCTAGGAGAGATCGGGTACGAAATAGACTAGTGAATGATGAGTGTGAAATTGAAAAAAATGTTGTAGCAAAAGTTGCCGTGTTAGTCAGTTAAGATGGTTCAGACATGTTGAGCGAATGTCTAATGAACGTTTGGTTAAAAAGATTTATTTGAATGATTTTGATGGTATACGTTTGCGTGGACGTCCGATGAGTAGCTGGAGTGGTATGATTAAGAGTGTTTTGCGTGAGCGAAAGTTTCCAAGTAGTAGGAATAGAAGAGCATGTATGAGAGGAATTATGAATGTGGATGAAGCGAAAGTTGCTTGTTTGGATAGGAGTGTTTGGAGGCGACTAATTTCGGGATAATGAAAAGAGTTTGTGCCACACCCTTTTAGGTACATGGCGTGATTGTGTATGTATGTATGTATGTATGTAAAACATAATAAATAAAAAAATCAGTGTTTTCGCAGCTACCGTTTTAATGAGTAAAACTTTTTCCTGTTTTTTTTTTCTCTCTTCGGCTTAAGTTTCTCCCTAACAATTTAAAAGTTGGCAACATTGGTTTAATTGTATCCTGTATACATGGTGTCTATTTTATGCCACAGTTGGTCGGAAGAACAAGAAAGAAGAAACTTTTCTTATTTCTTTTCTGTAACTGATTTGATAATTTCATCCGATTTGCAGATGTTCTTATTCGGCGCACACATTTTATAGAGAAAAAACTAACATCAATCAGTGTGAAGAAGCATTAAGTTAAAAAAAAAATTTTGTCTTCCATTTATTAAAAATCTATAAAAATTTAATGAAAATAACTAGTTATATGTTATTTAGTAACTTGTTTCTATGTTTTGTTATATGGTGTTGTGTGTATCATTTATCCTAATGAAGACGGACGTTGAGTTTTGTTGAAACGTCGATTTTAAATATAATATTAATACAGAACTTTAACGTAAAGCAGTTTTATTTTTATATAATGAGTTCTGAAAGATTTTTTACTATGTTAGGAGATAAGGTATTTCGGATCGTTTAACAATTTAGATATCTCTTTCTTTCTAATGCCAAAATAATTCTATTTTCTTAAAATTTAGTGTTAGATATATTACACGGATTATCATACATACATACACAATCACGGCATGTACCCGAAAAGGGTGTGGCACAAACTCCCATTCCACTATCTCAAAATTAGTTTCCTCCAAACATTCCTGTTCAGACAAGCAACTTTAGCTTCATCCACATTTATTCTGACACTCTGTCATGCCATTCTCTCCTATTCCTACTACACTTGAAAACATTCGCTCACGCAAAATACTCCTAAATACATTCCCTTATCAGGTTACATAATAAATACATTAAATATTAAAACATATTTAATATTTTAAAAATTTAAATTTAATTACAAAAATCACAAACATATGCTGATATTGTAATTTTAATACTCAACTGAAACATATAACCTGAAATAATGAGAAAATATTGAAACAGAATAAATGAAAACTTTTTAATAAAAATATAAACATCTATATGCAAATAAAATAACAAACAATATTTGAAAACAACAGTACGGAAAAATATTCTAATTAAAATTTAAAAAAAATATAACACAGAAAATACATTTTAAATTTTCACAATGTTTTCAAACAAAAACACTGAAAATAAATTAAATTATGTACTTACATGAAAGCCTTGTGTGGTAATGATGCTTATATATATATATATATATATATATATATATATATATATATATAATTGATTTAATATATTTATTATTCAGGTATGCAGTCATCAAATTTACGGAAAGGAAATTAAATTAAATTATACACATTTCCTTGTTTTTAGTAGTTGTTGGTATTAATTTTATTGCTTCGATATTTCGAACCAAATTTGGTTCTTCCTCAGGAAGTCGCACTACATTAGAAATTACAAAATTGTTAACAATTATTAGATTTACATACATAACTATATGTTTCAATATTATCAAACTTACATGGTTAATACAAATTCGTAAAATTTATTTGTAACAAATGAAGGTCATATGTTCTCATGAATCGTTTTCTTTTCAAAACAATTTTAAAGTTAAAATATAGATTTAGAAATAACACAAATATTATTACCATTATCTAAACAGATATGTCAAATTTATAAAAAACAATTTAGTCAGTTATTAAAAATTATAAATAGTTTAAAAAAATATAAAATACAGCAAAAACTTGTTTAACACCTGTTATTGTCAAAAATATTCTGTTTCAAGGTTAATTTCTATCACTTACTGCGCTGATCAAAAATATACAAGAATATAAAAATATACTACGTAAGTTGTTAAAAAGCATGCAATTGTATTGTTCTTCTTACTATTTTTTCTTATTATTTGCGTTGTCATTATTGGCGGTAATACAAAATTTATTTCGTACTATTGTTTTTTAAGTAAAAAAGCATATATATTCGTTAGATTTTTCGTATCTGTTTTTTCATTTAATGTATGCGTACCGTTATTCATGATAAAACACATTTCGAGAAAAAGTCTTTTATAATAGTTGTTTTCAATTGCTAGAATTTCAGGATTATCGTAATCTACTTTATGTTTTGTGTTTCGAACATGTACTGCCAAAGCACAAGTTTTATTAATTTTAGATTCGTCACTTCTGTGTTGATAAATTCTGTTAATAAGTTTTTGAGATGATTGTCCGATGTAACTTTTTCCACAACTGCAGTTTAACTTGTATATTGTGTTGATCATTTGTTTCCTATCCGGTTTGTCTTTTAATCTTGAGAATAATTTATTAATTTTTTTGAAGCTTTTTTTAGCAAAACATAAGTTCGGTTCGGTTTTTTTGAATATTTTTATAAGTTTCGGTGTCAGGTTTGTAATGTTGGAAAAACTAACGTATCTTTTTTCTTCTTGTTTATTCGTACTGCTATGGTTCTGAGACGACGTGTTATGGTTACTATTGTCTGTAGAATGGAAAATAAGTTTATTGGCCAGTTTGGCAGGATAGCCGTTGTTGATGCATAAGTCTTTTAATTTTTTTAAATTCTTCGAAAGAAGCGTGGGGTGACAAATCTTAGTTATTCTGTTCTTCATTGCGATCCAAGTGTTGAACTTTATTTTTAGAGGTTGATCAGATTGAAAATGAATGTATCTGCCTGAAGATGAGGGTTTAGTATACCAATCTAACATAATCTTGTTGTCAGTGTTTCTTATAACCTTAGTATCTAAAAATGGTACAGCATTCTCTGTTTCTAATTCTATTGTAAATTGCAAGTGTATGTTAAAACTATTAAAAATTTGTAGCGTTTCATCTGTTTTATTATTTGGAATTGATAGTATTAGATCGTCGACATATTTATATAAAAATCCTGTTTGGAATGGTAGTTTTTCTATGCATTTTTCTAACAAATAATCCATAACTAATCTACTAAGTATAGGAGATAGTTTGTTACCCATTCCTACTCCGAAAACTTGTAGAAAATGACTTCCATTGTAAGTGAAAGTGTTGTTATTATATATGAATGAAATAATATTAATAAAACTGGTTTTGTCTATATTCGTGTGTTTTTCAATTACTGCCCATCTTTGTGAAATTATATCCTTAGTTAATTCTAAGGGTATGTTCGTATATAAACTGACTACGTCGAGACTTATGATGATATGATTTTCCGGCAACTGATAATTCTGATAATTCTGCCGGAAAATCATATCATCATAAGTCTCGACGTAGTCAGTTTATATACGAACATACCCTTAGAATTAACTAAGGATATAATTTCACAAAGATGGGCAGTAATTGAAAAACACACGAATATAGACAAAACCAGTTTTATTAATATTATTTCATTCATATATAATAACAACACTTTCACTTACAATGGAAGTCATTTTCTACAAGTTTTCGGAGTAGGAATGGGTAACAAACTATCTCCTATACTTAGTAGATTAGTTATGGATTATTTGTTAGAAAAATGCATAGAAAAACTACCATTCCAAACAGGATTTTTATATAAATATGTCGACGATCTAATACTATCAATTCCAAATAATAAAACAGATGAAACGCTACAAATTTTTAATAGTTTTAACATACACTTGCAATTTACAATAGAATTAGAAACAGAGAATGCTGTACCATTTTTAGATACTAAGGTTATAAGAAACACTGACAACAAGATTATGTTAGATTGGTATACTAAACCCTCATCTTCAGGCAGATACATTCATTTTCAATCTGATCAACCTCTAAAAATAAAGTTCAACACTTGGATCGCAATGAAGAACAGAATAACTAAGATTTGTCACCCCACGCTTCTTTCGAAGAATTTAAAAAAATTAAAAGACTTATGCATCAACAACGGCTATCCTGCCAAACTGGCCAATAAACTTATTTTCCATTCTACAGACAATAGTAACCATAACACGTCGTCTCAGAACCATAGCAGTACGAATAAACAAGAAGAAAAAAGATACGTTAGTTTTTCCAACATTACAAACCTGACACCGAAACTTATAAAAATATTCAAAAAAACCGAACCGAACTTATGTTTTGCTAAAAAAAGCTTCAAAAAAATTAATAAATTATTCTCAAGATTAAAAGACAAACCGGATAGGAAACAAATGATCAACACAATATACAAGTTAAACTGCAGTTGTGGAAAAAGTTACATCGGACAATCATCTCAAAAACTTATTAACAGAATTTATCAACACAGAAGTGACGAATCTAAAATTAATAAAACTTGTGCTTTGGCAGTACATGTTCGAAACACAAAACATAAAGTAGATTACGATAATCCTGAAATTCTAGCAATTGAAAACAACTATTATAAAAGACTTTTTCTCGAAATGTGTTTTATCATGAATAACGGTACGCATACATTAAATGAAAAAACAGATACGAAAAATCTAACGAATATATATGCTTTTTTACTTAAAAAACAATAGTACGAAATAAATTTTGTATTACCGCCAATAATGACAACGCAAATAATAAGAAAAAATAGTAAGAAGAACAATACAATTGCATGCTTTTTAACAACTTACGTAGTATATTTTTATATTCTTGTATATTTTTGATCAGCGCAGTAAGTGATAGAAATTAACCTTGAAACAGAATATTTTTGACAATAACAGGTGTTAAACAAGTTTTTGCTGTATTTTATATTTTTTTAAACTATTTATAATTTTTAATAACTGACTAAATTGTTTTTTATAAATTTGACATATCTGTTTAGATAATGGTAATAATATTTGTGTTATTTCTAAATCTATATTTTAACTTTAAAATTGTTTTGAAAAGAAAACGATTCATGAGAACATATGACCTTCATTTGTTACAAATAAATTTTACGAATTTGTATTAACCATGTAAGTTTGATAATATTGAAACATATAGTTATGTATGTAAATCTAATAATTGTTAACAATTTTGTAATTTCTAATGTAGTGCGACTTCCTGAGGAAGAACCAAATTTGGTTCGAAATATCGAAGCAATAAAATTAATACCAACAACTACTAAAAACAAGGAAATGTGTATAATTTAATTTAATTTCCTTTCCGTAAATTTGATGACTGCATACCTGAATAATAAATATATTAAATCAATTATTATCTTACACAGTCGAAAAATAACGAAAAAATCATTATATATATATATATATATATATACAGGGTGTAACAGAATAACTATTCCTAATTTTAACTGGAGTATCCTGGGCTCAGAATATGAAGATTTAATGCAAATCACTGAGATAAAATGTGGCTCCTTACTGAGCTACAGGGTGTTTTATATAAAAATTTAAAAACGATTTTTGCCCAGTACTTTAAAACTATTTGACGTATCCTTATTATACTTGGCAGGAAATGTAGGTACCGTACACCATACTAAATTATGTTAAATAAAAGTTTCTGGCTACTGCCAGTGGCGTACAACAGGGGCAAGTGAGAGGTTGATCGTTCCTAAATTCTACGCCACTGGCGGAATTGTCATTTTAGCACAATTTTTCGATTCTCCAATACTTGTTGTGTAAAAAACATACTCTTCCTTTGTAACGATAAAGTCACTGTTTTTCGAGATATTTAAAGTTAAACATAAGCTGCACCCTTGGGATTTTTTCAAAATTTGCTCAAAAAAATCTGAAAAAATTCAGTAAAATAGAGAAAAAAATTAGCTACATAATATCTGAGTAACTTTTTCTCTAACTCATTTTGGTTTGGCTGGAAAAATTATTGAAAATTATTATTTTTTGCATTTTATTTTTTTTATTTTCAATAATTTTTACAGCCAAATCAGAATGAGTTAGAAAAAAAGTTACTTAGTTATTATGTAGCTAATTTTTTTCTCTATTTTACTGAATTTTTTCAGATTTTTTTGAGCAAATTTTGAAAAAATCCCAAGGGTGCAGCTTATGTTTAACTTTAAATATCTCGAAAAACAGTGACTTTATCGTTACAAAGGAAGAGTATGTTTTTTACACAACAAGTATTGGAGAATCGAAAAATTGTGCTAAAATGACAATTCCGCCAGTGGCGTAGAATTTAGGAACGATCAACCTCTCACTTGCCCCTGTTGTACGCCACTGGCAGTAGCCAGAAACTTTTATTTAACATAATTTAGTATGGTGTACGGTACCTACATTTTCTGCCAAGTATGATAAGGATACGTCAAATAGTTTTAAAGTACTGGGCAAAAATCGTTTTTAAATTTTTATATAAAACACCCTGTAGCTCAGTAAGGAGCCACATTTTATCTCAGTGATTTGCATTAAATCTTCATATTCTGAGCCCAGGATACTTCAGTTAAAATTAGGAATAGTTATTCTGTTACACCCTGTATATATTGTGACATTTAGATGAAGAAAAATATTAGGTGTTCAAAGTTAAATTTTATCAAAGTGTTCAAATTTTGAAATATTTTATTCATCTGATTTTTATCCTACCTGTCACCCATAATGGGCACGGCGTCAGTTGTTTGGAGGAGAGCTAGGTCGTAGGTGGGGTTGGTAGGAACTTTATTTTGTGATGTTGGTAAATTAGGTGGGCGCCAGTCAAAGCGGAAGGTTGACGCAAAATTGAGAAGCTTTGACAAATCTCAAAAAGGAACTTAACGGGATAGGGATTTATTTCATTTTTCGAGAATTTGTTTCGGAAATGCGATAAATAATTAAATAAAGAAATTACTTACAATTTTGTAATACCAGGTAGTTATATTGTATGATATTTAGTACAGCATAATATACGTCATTTGTTTGATGTCTGCTGGTTAGCGGGTGGTCTAGCTAAAGAAGATCTTCTTCTGCGTTTTCGTCAGCGCCGAGGAGATGCAGAATGTACAGCGCAACAAAGCGGCATGATCGTGGATGGAGACATCATGAGAATGATCGCCCTCGTAATCGGAATACGCCCCGCGGGCTTTAGTACGTCATAGACATCATCATCCAATCCATAATTACTGCTCGATTTAGAGTATGGTCGATATCTTTCATTTGTTGATCCAAATTCGGTTTCCACAATGAACTGGTGCTACTATACATCTGAATCTCGCTCGGACACCGTTGAAAACGACAGCCTGTTCATCTAAACATGAGGGGGCACAGCAGATTTATCCGAACATACAAACATGATAAAATCAAACAAATCGAACTTGAAATAAAGGTCGATACAATCGAAATTACAACGATAAGCAATATTTTCATACAATATCATCAATATAACAAATTAATGCAAAATCAAAATACTTTACAATTTACAATTTAAAGTACACAGCTCATAAGTTAGCTCAAGTGACGTTAATGAATTTAGCAAACAAAATAAATATCAGATTACAAAATTTAAGCGATAATAACATGATTCAATTAGCAAATAAAATAGATATCATAGTACAGAATTTAAGCGATAATTACATAGTTCACTTAGCAAACAAAATAGATAACAACAGGATAATCGCACGATACAAAAGCTAAGTGAAAATAGTATAGTTCAAAAAATGATACAAGTAAAATTAAAGTACTTAACTAGAAACAAAAATACGTAACTCAAAGAAAATTTAGCAATACTAAAACAAAATTACTGAACAACATTTTCTAGCTAAATAAGTCAAAATTACTTGCTCACGACAAAATCTTCAATACAAAAATAATACAAATAAAGTGATGATTTGCTACTTACGATTTACTACACGTCATTCATACAACAAAGAAAAGGGATCACGAAGAGGGAACATAGAACATGGAACAGAGGGGGGTCGCGTGCGCAGGAGAGACAAAACACGAAAGTACTTCAGCCGATCTAGACAGAATGTCTTTCCCGTGATTCGTAAATCTGGAAGCCAATGAACGCATTCTGATCTTATAGGAGTAGCCCACGAGAACATAGGGTATTTCACCGAGAATTACGACGTGGCCACCAAAAATTTACTCAAACAAAATATCATCACAGCCGGTATAGCTTCTTCAGCCTAAAATTTAAGCGCTGTGATAATAGCAAAATAATACGATACGATAAATCAAAAAATCATCGCAATACGAACAATGGCGCGTGGCCTCAAAATAACTCGTATTGCAACAATCCCGAACTCTACAAAAGTTCGAACAATAAAACGTCGGTCGTTTTAATACGCGAATAAAATTATCAAATCCGTGCTCGCAGCACGGCACAAAAAATCTGAAGATCATAACGCGCTCTAGCGAGGGCCCGAAATTCACAAATACGGACAATGATACGCACTAAAGAACTTTCACAAACGGAAAGCGGGAAGGAAAATCTACTAGCATTTACAAAAGAAAGGAATGAGGATTGGAACGGGGATCTGTGCTGCTTCAAGGTTAATTTATCGTCTCAAAATTTCTAATCTTCAAATAAACTATAACGATACAAACTCTAATAAATTGAACTCTACAAATCATAACTCAAAACAAAATAACTAACAAAATTATTCAAGAAAGAAATTGGCTTTACAAAAAAAATACAAAACGAAATCAAATGTAAGTTGACCATCATTGTATTCATGAGAGCGAAAATTTACGTTACTAAAATAATCCAAACATCAAAAAATCTCATGAATAACAATTCAAACATAATACAAAATAAATAAATTGTCAACTTACATCGTTTCAAATCCAAACGAACCGATTCCATATTGAATACAAAAACTTATCAGGCCGCATGGTAAATTAACCTTCAACTCATCACAGATATAACGAAGACAAAACCAGTAGAAGTCTGCTCAGCTCGGTAATTCACGCAAGAGAGAGAATTCACCCGTACAAGCGGTATTTATGTGCCTGCTAATTTTACAATTTCAATCAATGTTGCCATTTTACTAAAAAATAAATACTCTATAAAATTATCAGTTTTTATACAAAATTTGACTCGTGACAAAAAGTGTTTTTGTCACACAGCCCTTCCACCAAAAAAAAATTTTTTTTTTTATTTACAAAAAAAAATTTTTAACTTTCCAACAAAGAAATATTCGTGACTCAATAAAATACTCAAATCAAAGAAAAACTAATCAATCAAAAAAACTGTGAAATCTATCTCACTCAGTGCACTAAACAAAATATAAATCATTACTCAATCAGATACAAAATAATATAGCACAACATAATAAATCAAAAGAGTAAGTAGCAAATATAACATAATACAAATAATAAAAAATCATCATAACTAAACATGAAATGTAAGTAGCAATTACAAAAATAATCAGAACTAAATAAATTTTCGAACTCAAATTCTCGGAAAAGTGAAAGGAAGGAATGGACTAATTCGAAGACAAAAAATCAATCAAGGCCCCACGTTGGCGAGCCAAAATTATGTGTGACATTTAGATGAAGAAAAATATTAGGTGTTCAAAGTTAAATTTTATCAAAGTGTTCAAATTTTGAAATATTTTATTCATCTGATTTTTATCCTACCTGTCACCCATAATGGGCACGGCGTCAGTTGTTTGGAGGAGAGCTAGGTCGTAGGTGGGGTTGGTAGGAACTTTATTTTGTGATGTTGGTAAATTAGGTGGGCGCCAGTCAAAGCGGAAGGTTGACGCAAAATTGAGAAGCTTTGACAAATCTCAAAAAGGAACTTAACGGGATAGGGATTTATTTCATTTTTCGAGAATTTGTTTCGGAAATGCGATAAATAATTAAATAAAGAAATTACTTACAATTTTGTAATACCAGGTAGTTATATTGTATGATATTTAGTACAGCATAATATACGTCATTTGTTTGATGTCTGCTGGTTAGCGGGTGGTCTAGCTAAAGAAGATCTTCTTCTGCGTTTTCGTCAGCGCCGAGGAGATGCAGAATGTACAGCGCAACAAAGCGGCATGATCGTGGATGGAGACATCATGAGAATGATCGCCCTCGTAATCGGAATACGCCCCGCGGGCTTTAGTACGTCATAGACATCATCATCCAATCCATAATTACTGCTCGATTTAGAGTATGGTCGATATCTTTCATTTGTTGATCCAAATTCGGTTTCCACAATGAACTGGTGCTACTATACATCTGAATCTCGCTCGGACACCGTTGAAAACGACAGCCTGTTCATCTAAACATGAGGGGGCACAGCAGATTTATCCGAACATACAAACATGATAAAATCAAACAAATCGAACTTGAAATAAAGGTCGATACAATCGAAATTACAACGATAAGCAATATTTTCATACAATATCATCAATATAACAAATTAATGCAAAATCAAAATACTTTACAATTTACAATTTAAAGTACACAGCTCATAAGTTAGCTCAAGTGACGTTAATGAATTTAGCAAACAAAATAAATATCAGATTACAAAATTTAAGCGATAATAACATGATTCAATTAGCAAATAAAATAGATATCATAGTACAGAATTTAAGCGATAATTACATAGTTCACTTAGCAAACAAAATAGATAACAACAGGATAATCGCACGATACAAAAGCTAAGTGAAAATAGTATAGTTCAAAAAATGATACAAGTAAAATTAAAGTACTTAACTAGAAACAAAAATACGTAACTCAAAGAAAATTTAGCAATACTAAAACAAAATTACTGAACAACATTTTCTAGCTAAATAAGTCAAAATTACTTGCTCACGACAAAATCTTCAATACAAAAATAATACAAATAAAGTGATGATTTGCTACTTACGATTTACTACACGTCATTCATACAACAAAGAAAAGGGATCACGAAGAGGGAACATAGAACATGGAACAGAGGGGGGTCGCGTGCGCAGGAGAGACAAAACACGAAAGTACTTCAGCCGATCTAGACAGAATGTCTTTCCCGTGATTCGTAAATCTGGAAGCCAATGAACGCATTCTGATCTTATAGGAGTAGCCCACGAGAACATAGGGTATTTCACCGAGAATTACGACGTGGCCACCAAAAATTTACTCAAACAAAATATCATCACAGCCGGTATAGCTTCTTCAGCCTAAAATTTAAGCGCTGTGATAATAGCAAAATAATACGATACGATAAATCAAAAAATCATCGCAATACGAACAATGGCGCGTGGCCTCAAAATAACTCGTATTGCAACAATCCCGAACTCTACAAAAGTTCGAACAATAAAACGTCGGTCGTTTTAATACGCGAATAAAATTATCAAATCCGTGCTCGCAGCACGGCACAAAAAATCTGAAGATCATAACGCGCTCTAGCGAGGGCCCGAAATTCACAAATACGGACAATGATACGCACTAAAGAACTTTCACAAACGGAAAGCGGGAAGGAAAATCTACTAGCATTTACAAAAGAAAGGAATGAGGATTGGAACGGGGATCTGTGCTGCTTCAAGGTTAATTTATCGTCTCAAAATTTCTAATCTTCAAATAAACTATAACGATACAAACTCTAATAAATTGAACTCTACAAATCATAACTCAAAACAAAATAACTAACAAAATTATTCAAGAAAGAAATTGGCTTTACAAAAAAAATACAAAACGAAATCAAATGTAAGTTGACCATCATTGTATTCATGAGAGCGAAAATTTACGTTACTAAAATAATCCAAACATCAAAAAATCTCATGAATAACAATTCAAACATAATACAAAATAAATAAATTGTCAACTTACATCGTTTCAAATCCAAACGAACCGATTCCATATTGAATACAAAAACTTATCAGGCCGCATGGTAAATTAACCTTCAACTCATCACAGATATAACGAAGACAAAACCAGTAGAAGTCTGCTCAGCTCGGTAATTCACGCAAGAGAGAGAATTCACCCGTACAAGCGGTATTTATGTGCCTGCTAATTTTACAATTTCAATCAATGTTGCCATTTTACTAAAAAATAAATACTCTATAAAATTATCAGTTTTTATACAAAATTTGACTCGTGACAAAAAGTGTTTTTGTCACAATATATACAGGGTGTTTGCAATCAAGGTATTTTATTTTTAAGGGGTGATACTACAGGTCAAAACAAGGCGATTAACGCCAAAACACCTTAGTAAAAGTTTTCTAATAAACGAGATATTCATTTTTTTTTAAGTAAAATGGTAGCATATGGTATAATTTTTATTATCCAGCTCACAAAAAAAATTATTCTTCATAATAGTTTTGGATTTGCTTGAAACGAATAAAAATGTAAAAATATTCCAGGTTTTAAATACAGGGTGACTCGGATTTGCTGATTTGTGTTTCAACTTTTAGGTAAAATACCCTTATTTGATTAATAGGATTATATTATGTTTAAAATTACAATTTAAAATACTTATCTTGATTTGTGTCATTAATAAAAATATTTAAATAAAGTATCTAATATCTCGTTTATTTGAAAACTTTTGCTAAGGTGTTTTAACAATCGACGATCGGCACAAATTTTTGTATGTAAACTTAAATTGTAATTCTAAACATAATATTCAAATAAAATTATTCAAATTTTTTAAATAAGGGTATTTTACCTAAAAGTTGAAACACAAATCAGCAAATCCGAGTCACCCTGTATTTAAAACCTGGAATATTTTTACATTTTTATTCGTTTCAAGCAAATCCAAAACTATTATGAAGAATAATTTTTTTTGTGAGCTGGATAATAAAAATTATACCATATGCTACCATTTTACTTAAAAAAAAATGAATATCTCGTTTATTAGAAAACTTTTACTAAGGTGTTTTGGCGTTAATCGCCTTGTTTTGACCTGTAGTACCACCCCTTAAAAATAAAATTCCTTGATTGCAAACACCCTGTATATATAGGTGATTGTGTTGTATAGTCGCGAAAAGATAAAAATATAGGTATGTCATAATCACGTGATAAAACTTAACAACATGAAACTCACTAATAAACAAAATTAATTTTATTCTATTTTACATATAATGAACTTTCTTGAAACTATTTACGTAAGTTATTTTAATCAAATTAAAATGTAATATAACAAATATATCGTATATTATTGGATTTTTAATCGAAATCAACTTATTTATTTTAGTTATATT
The DNA here is from genome assembly GCA_963966155.1 of Clivina fossor. NCBI lineage: Eukaryota > Metazoa > Arthropoda > Insecta > Coleoptera > Carabidae > Clivina > Clivina fossor. The sequence continues at coordinate 39,603,026 of OZ014551.1, forward strand.
TATCAGCATTGATTTTCAATGTCAAATGTCACAGTACGTTTATATTAGTTCATTTGACGTTATATTTTGAATGTGTATTTTTGTAATATATTATTGCAAAAAAAATGGTCTAGGCGATGTCAACAGTTAGTTGGCAATTTAATTTCAAATTTTGAACAAGAAAAGGAAAATAATGAGCTATTAATGCCCCTGCCTGCTGTACGCGAGAAGCTCATATAAACATAGTAGTGAGTGACGTTATTTGCCTAGTGACAAAAATTGATGACGTCCCTATCTTTTTATCTTGCTATATACCTGCTATACCTGCTTTAGCTTATGCTAATCACGTGCAGTTGTATTGGCTGAATATGAAGAGCAACAGAGAATGACGATTGATAGAATTAATGTTGTTGGTAAAGATATGAATCTTGTGTTCAATGTTGATAAGTGCAAGGGTAACTTGACAACTTAATGTAATGTATCTGATGATACAGTGCATGTTCAAAATAGGTAGATGAGTTTATGTATTCAAGTAGTTTATTATCTAAGAATGGTCGTCTTAATAGTAAAATTGATAGAAAAGTTAATACTCGTTGTAAGGTTTTGGATGCTTTGAGTACTTTTGTTAGGAAATTAAATGTTTCCAAAGAAGCCCGTTTGAGTACATACACTGCTGTTTTGTTGCCTACGTTGATGTATTGTAGTGAATGGTTGGGTACAAAACGGCAAATGACTGTTATGAGATTTTTACGTTTGATATGTGATGTAACTAGGAGGAATCTGGGATACGAAATATATTAATATACGTTGCTGTAAAATTGAAAAAAGTGTTTTTGCAAACGTTGCTGTGTTAGTCAGTTCAGATGGTTCGATCATCTTGAGCGAATGTAATAAACAGTTGGTTAGTGGACGTCCGATGAGTAGTTGGAGTCAATGGCGTAGCCAGTGGGGTGTTAGGGGGGTTTAAACCCTTTCCACCTCCCAAGAATCTAAACGACCAAAAACATACGTAGGTGGAATATGAAATATGTTATTTTACTTTTATTTTTATAAAAATAATTTTTATTGCTCTCTCTTTTTATACTGATTAATATTGATATATATATATATATATTGATTAATATTATATCATTTTTTTAGAATCCCCCCATGACAAGTTTCTGGCTACGCCACTGGTTGGAGTGATATGATTGAAATAATGGTTTACCTGAGCAAAAGTTTCCAAGTAGTAGGAATAAAATAGCATGTACGAGAGAGGAATTATGAATGTGGATGAAGCTAAAGTTGCTTGTCTGGATAGGGATGTTTGGAAAAAACTGATTTTGAGATAATGGAAAACGTTTATGTCACACCATTTTTGGGTACACGGCGTGATTGTGTATGTATGTATAATGTATACAGGGTGTAACAGAATAACTATTCCTAATTTTAACTGGAGTATCCTGGGCTCAGAATATGAAGATTTAATGCAAATCACTGAGATAAAATGTGGCTCCTTACTGAGCTACAGGGTGTTTTATATAAAAATTTAAAAACGATTTTTGCCCAGTACTTTAAAACTATTTGACGTATCCTTATCATACTTGGCAGGAAATGTAGGTACCGTACACCATACTAAATTATGTTAAATAAAAGTTTCTGGCTACTGCCAGTGGCGTACAACAGGGGCAAGTGAGAGGTTGATCCTTCCTAAATTCTACGCCACTGGCGGAATTGTCATTTTAGCACAATTTTTCGATTCTCCAATACTTGCTGTGTAAAAAACATACTCTTCCTTTGTAACGATAAAGTCACTGTTTTTCGAGATATTTAAAGTTAAACATAAGCTGCACCCTTGGGATTTTTTTAAAATTTGCTCAAAAAAATCTGAAAAAATTCAATAAAATAGAGAAAAAAATTAGCTACATAATAACTAAGTAACTTTTTTCTCTAACTCATTCTGATTTGGCTGTAAAAATTATTGAAAATAAAAAAAATAAAATGCAAAAAATATTAATTTTCAATAATTTTTCCAGCCAAACCAGAATGAGTTAGAGAAAAAGTTACTTAGATATTATGTAGCTAATTTTTTTCTCTATTTTACTGAATTTTTTCAGATTTTTTTAGAAAATTTTGAAAAAATCCCAAGGGTGCAGCTTATGTTTAACTTTAAATATCTCGAAAAACAGTGATTTTATCGTTACAAAGGAAGAGTATGTTTTTTACACAGCAAGTATTGGAGAATCGAAAAATTGTGCTAAAATGACAATTCCGCCAGTGGCGTAGAATTTAGGAAGGATCAACCTCTCACTTGCCCCTGTTGTACGCCACTGGCAGTAGCCAGAAACTTTTATTTAACATAATTTAGTATGGTGTACGGTACCTACATTTCCTGCCAAGTATGATAAAGATACGTCAAATAGTTTTAAAGTACTGGGCAAAAATAGTTTTTAAATTTTTATATAAAACACCCTGTAGCTCAGTAAGGAGCCACATTTTATTTCAGTGATTTGCATTAAATCTTTATATTCTGAGCCCAGGATACTCCAGTTAAAATTAGGAATAGTTATTCTGTTACACCCTGTATATGTATATAATTTTTTACTAATTATTCGTTATAAGTACAAGTATTTATACTTAAACATAAAAACTGGACGTAAAAAATTTAAAATATGGTCTTGGAAACAAATGAGTTTATTAATACTCGTATATACATATAAAAACTTATATGAATTTTTTTTTTATACTTTTAGAAAATCATTTTCAATATTCTAAAATTTCTATTAAAATATTTTCAATAAAATATTTTTATTATACAATTCATTGTTTGCAGATTTTACATTTAATTTTAATTAAAATTTCCGAATAATGCTTATACATTCATTACAATATAATATAAATACAAATATAATTTTAGTTTATTATATTTTATAAAGTTATTACTAATACAAATCGCTTTGTTCATTAATGAACTATGAGAACAATAAATATGTAAATAATTAGCATCACAAGCCAAAAAAAAAAAAAAACATTTTAAATATTTCCCTGTTGACCAATGAAATCCAATTACCAGTTGAAATCGTAGGTATATTTAAATTCTATGAAAATTAAAATTAAGTTAGACTATAGAATGTAAGGTAGAGTAGGAAACAAAACAAAATCGTCGATGTTGTTTTGTCAGTTACCAAAGTTTGCTTGAATTACTCGTGAATAAAATCAATAGGTATTAAAAATAAATAATATTCATCCAACAGTTGAATAATAAACTGAATCTTTTGACCTTTCTTTGAATGAGATTTCATGACGGAGGGGTCAGTTTAAGGTCAAAGTTGAGTTAAACTATCTCAGGAATTGGTTGCGGTAGCTGAAAGGAGTACATATAAACTACACGCGGCGGTTGAGTTTTAATCTCTTATCGAAAAGAGATTAAAATTTTAACCTAAAACCAGGTAAGAATCGCGTGTCAATAATTTCTATATATTTATTATTAATATGTAAGTTACAGCTAACAATAAAATTATATTCTATATCTATTTTTTTCTTATTTAATACACCATTGGTAGGATCATATACCTAACCTAACCGAACCTAAACTAATTTAACCTAACCTAATCTAACCTATTATCTATTTTTACCACTTTGACAGCAAGGAAAAAGTGGTATAGCGTTTGGTACGGTGTCTGTAACATTAAAAAAAAAAAAAAAACAATTGTGTATAGAAATCTTTTATGTAGCCTCTAGATGACGAATCTGAACTTAGTTTATGTGGGTGTATGGATGTGCGTCGTCAGCTCGCTCGCTCGGTCGTAAGTCAAAATTTTCTGGCCGCAACTCCTCTTAGAAGGTTCAACCGATTTGAATGAAATTTTCAGGATAAATTTGTCTAGTAACCAAGATGGTCATGTGGTTATATTTTTATCCAGTGATGCCAACTTTCCGAGAAAAAAATTACTAAAGTTTTTAAAAATTCATATTGGCTACATTATTTATTCACTTTTGATCAAATTTTCAGGAAAGATTTCCCTAATGCTCACATTAATTATATAAATTTATTAATATCCAGTTTTGCCAACTTTCCGAGAAAAAAATTACTAAAGTTTTAAAAATTTTATTATGGCTATGTTATTTAACCGATTCTATTCAAATTTTCGCAAAAGATTTTCCTAGTATTCATATAATTTATGTTATTTTTAACACAAATTTTTTTAAAAATTTATTGTGGCTACATTATTTATTCGATTTTGATCAAATTTTTAGAAAAGTTTCTCCTAGTGTACACATAAATTATAACATTATTAAAATACAGTGTTGCCAATTTTCCGATAAATGTCAAAGTGGTCTATATATGGGTTTACCCATATACTTCTAATCTTGTTTATAATAAATATTTGGTTATATTAATTTGTAATCTTGCTTATTATCGATAGAACAATACAATATTGATTTCACATTTCACATTTAAAATTTCTGTGACAAATAATTTAAAAAATATGCTATAGAATAAACGAAAATATATTCCAAAACACAATTATAATCTAATAATCAGCTGGTTTCGACTAGCCGTTGAACCGTCTTTTAGTTTTGTTATTCAAACTTGGGATTTTCGACCGCGTCGTGCAGTTTATGTGCCCCGGTTAGAAGTGACCGAAAGTAAAATGGTGGCCTTAAGTGTTATGCTGGTAGAGAAACTGGAGAAGCAAAGTGAAGCATCTCATTGCTGTTAAATCATTCATAACTTCTCGAATCATTCAAAGGTAGAATAGCCTTTTTTATATCTACTATACGATGATGGGGGTGAAGTTATTAGATTTGTATTTGGACATTAGAATTATGTGTTTTGTTGATTTGGAAGTTGTATTTAATTTAATTAAGCTATAATTATTAAAGAGTTGATAATAAGAATATTAAAAGTAGTAAAATATATTTTAGAACGATTATATTAAAATAAAACGGCTTTAGGTTGTAGTTCTGTACTAATATTTATTAATAATTGACAAAAACATAAAAGAAAAATGGGTGTTGTGGAAATGAGATTTTTACGTTGGATATGTGGTGTAAATAAGAGGAATTGGGAGTACGAAATAGATTAGTGGTATGATGAGCTATGAAATTGAAAAAAACAACAAGCAATATTTTAAAACAACTTTCAAAAAATAAATCAAATCACCTAAAATTTACGAATTATTTTATTATATTTCAATACATATTTTTAAAATATTCATAAAGTAATCGTACATTATCAAGGTACAAAATATTTCTAAATGAATGGAGGAGAAAATAAACAATATCTATCTCAATTTTATGATGCAACGGTGCGATTATCATATAGTATACCATATATATATATATATATATATATATATATATATATATATATATATATATATATATATCAGCATGGACGTACAACAAATAAATTCGACGCTTGTAAAAAAATACATCCGAAATAAAAGCAAATCGCTTCGAAAAATAAAAAAAGCGTGAGGAAAAAACAAATAAAAACAAATAAAAAATACACGCTCAAATGTTTCCAAAAAACGCAAAATCGTAAAATAATTTACACCTCCGATATATATGAGTCGTGTGTATTTTTTCGGTTACACTGTCTGATTCTGTTTTTCATATCATGTTATGTGTTTTGGGAATTTAAACGCTTGATGGTTATTTAACAATAAATTTGTGATTTTTTTTTTAATATTTCAAATGACAAAGATTAATGGTTGCATTTAACAGACGTAAACATGTTTGTGGTTGTAAATTTGTTTTTATCTAACAACCAAACTGTCCGCACATTTTAGGTTAAATTGCATGAAAAATAAAATCAATTAAAAATTAGCGTAAATATAAAACCAAAATATGTCAGACAAATACTGACACAATATCACATAAATAAAAACAAATATAATCATTTGAGTAATAATAGGTAATGAAAAAGATTTTAAATTTGTCAATAAATTATCTACTGGTAAGTAATTATTCCAAATTAATAACAATAATAAAAAATAAATGCATAATCCTGTAATATTTATTTAATTAATATTAACGTGGTTGTTTTGACTGAATCTGAAGAGCAACTGAGAAGGATGATTGATAGAATTAATGTTGTGGATAAAGTTATGAATTTTGTGTTGAATGTTGATAAGTGCAAAATTTTAGTTTTTGAGAAGGGTGACTTGACGACTGAATGTAATGTATATATTGATACGGTGCACGTTTAGAGCAGGTAGATGAATTTGTGTATTTGAGTAGTTTGCAGTCTAGAGATGGTCGTTTTGATTGTAAAATTGAAAAAAAAAGTAAATGCTGGTTGTAAGGTTTTGAGTGCTTTGGGAACTGTTGCTAAGAATGTAAATGTTTCCAAAGAAGTCTGTTTCCAATGTAGTTTTGGTGTCTACGTTGATGTATAGGGTAGTGAATGTTAGATTTGGTTGCCAAAACATAAACGAAAAATGACTAAAACTATGGAAATGAGATTTTTACGCGGTGTAAATAGAAGTGATCGGATACGAAATAGATTAGTGTATGATGAGTGTGAAATTGAAATAAATGTTGTAGCAAATGTTGGTGTTAGTCAGTTAAGATGGTTCGGACATGTTGAGCGAATGTCTAATTTACGTATGCTTAAAAAGATTTATTTGAATTATTTTGATGGTATACGTTTGCGTGGACGTCCGATGACTAGTTGAAGTAGTATGTTTGAGAGTGTTTTGCGTGAGTAAAGTCTCCAAATAGTAGGAATAAAAGAGCATGTATGAGAGGGATTATGAATGTGGATAAAGCAAAGGTTGCTTGTTTGGATAGGAATGTTTGGAGGAAACTGATCTTATATAATGTGTTGTTACTATGTTAATAATACACATTGTTTTGATACCAAAAACTATATTCAGAAGTTTATTTATTGTAAAAATACAATATATACAATACAATATAATACATTTTTTGTAATAAAAAAATTGCAATTTCATGAAAACTAAATATTTTCCATGATAGGCATAGCTTATTTATATTATGATTTATACTTAATCCAAATTTATGGACACGACTATGTATGGAAAGTCAGATTTAAACAGTAGAAGAAAAGAATGGAGAGGCCAGTAACGCTATCTGCACACTTTTGCACGTACTTCGTGTTGCGTCGCGTGCTAGATTTATAAAGTTTTTTGTTGAAAAAAACTTTATTACACTTTTGTGGACTGAATAAATTGCAGTTTTCAAACTATAAGATGAAAGTTACTCTCCAAAGAGAATAAGGGAAAAACCAAAAGCAGAAACATGATTAAATAGTTTTATATATACTATTGGTAAGATTTATTTTGCTTCAGGTTCTTTCGGAAAATTTTTACAGTACATAAAAAGCATTTTATTGCATAAATATTTTTATTAAAATAAAATTTGAATAAGTTGTCTTTAGCTTACATACATACATACATACACAATCACGCCATGTACCCAAAAGGGTGTGGCACAAACACTTTTCATCATCTCGAAATCAGTCGCCTTTAAACAGTCCTATCCAAACAAGCAACTTTCGCTTCATCCACATTCATAATTCCTCTCATACATGCTTTTTTATTTCTACTACTTGGAAACTTTCGCTCACGCAAAACACTCGCAATCATACCACTCCAACTACTTATCGGACGTCCACGCAAACGTATACCATCAAAATCATTCAAATAAATCTTTTTAACCAAACGTTCATTAGACGCATTCGCTCAACATGTCCGAACCATCTTAACTGACTAACACGGCAATTTTTGCTACAACATTTTTTTCAATTTTACACTCATCACACACTAATCGTATTTCGTACCTGATCTCTCCTATTTACACCACATACTCCAAGTAAAAATCTCATTTCCACAGCAGTCGTTTATGCTTTTTTAACCAAACCCAACATTCACTACCATACGTCAACGTAGGCACCAAAACTGCATAATATTGCGATACTAAACAAATTTACTTTTATGCCAAATCTAATCTAACATATTTAACTATCACACTTATATCTAACAGTAATAAAATTTCCATTAAAAAAAAAAAGAGCTGTGAATACTAGATGGCGTTCCATGTTAGTAATTTCATCCATAATTTTCCACACCGAAACGTTTTCCTCTTTCAGATAAAAGAAAATCTGAAATGAAAATTTGCACGTTTGCAACATTTATAAACCTACCCAGGCTCTTTAAATTGGATTATTTAACTGTCACTTGCTCGATAACCAGAGCGGTTTTAAAATTCCTACAGCAGGTTTCACATTCATAACGCCTGATTTATCGTATGAATATATTCGTTCGGTACGTTAGATTGTGACTACGTTGGCGTGCAAGAGGGGATTTCAGTGGATAATTTTTGATTGACAGCGAGAACGATTTTGAAAAGAGTATTAAGATTAGTGATTGAGTTGAGATGGAAGGTAGCTATGTAAAATGTATTTTTGTCGATTTTCTATTAAAGAAAAATATGTGTTACATATTAGACACGGTAGTGATGTAACCAGGGGAGGGTTAAGGGGGTTAACCTCACCACCAACGAAACCTGAACGACCAAAAACATACGTATGTGAAATATGAAATATGTTATTTTACTTTCATTTTTATAAAAATAATTTTTATTGCTCTTTATTTTTTATAGAAATTATAGTATTTTCTTTATCGACTAATATTATATCATTTCTTTGTAACCCCCAATGACAAGTTTCTGGCTACCCCACTGAGACACGGTTATAATTTTAGAAGATTTAAAAGGCAGAGAAATTACAATAAAACGGCTTTAAGTTCTAGTTCTGTATTAATATCTAATTAATAACCGACGTACTAAACGTACGTCTTTATCAGAAATTATTTAAATAAAAAAAAAGTTGTGTACCTTTTTAACACGGACTAAAAAGTATAAAATAATTTCACCTAGCCCCATATACAGAAAAACGTGGGGTGCAACGACAACTACTCCCTACACTACTTATTATTATCTATTGCATGCGCCCTACGTTTTTGTTTCGTTAATAATAAAATTCATTACTTATAATTTTCAATTTTTTTTTCGGCATGCCATACGAGATATACAAATATTTTATTGAAATTTTTAACTAATATTTATAATTAAAAATTCATCTATTACTTCATAAAACATATATGTCTCTACGTTACACATTATACATTATATCAATATTATTGTATATGTTTTGGTTTGTCAATTTGGAGATAATGAATTGTTACAATTATATGTATTCAATAAATTTATTGCTTTATTATACATTTATATACACTTAAATATATAAATCAATTTAATTAATTTTATTAATACGTATTATTCTGTTTTTTTATTATTAATGTTATTATGATATATATAATAATGAATTATTGGGCACTTTTTGAAATGAATTATATTGCAAAATAATATATTTATTAAATATAATTTTTTAATATTCATAACCCCACAATAATTTGCCCTATTTCCACAATTTCAACAAAAAATTCATGATTTTGTAATCGCAATTATTCCTAGAATATACTAAAAAAAACATTATGTACATACATACACAATTACGCCATGTATTAAAAGGGTGTGGCAAAACTCTTTTTCACTATCTCGAAATTGGTTTCCTCTAAACATCCTTATCCAGATAAGAAACTTTAGCTCTAATCACATTCATCTAACCTACCTGATACATGCTCTTTTATTAATACTACTTGGAAACTTTCGCTCACGCAAGCCACTCTCTCAATCATAGCACTTCAACTACTCATCGGGCATCCAAGTAAAAGTATACCTTCAAAATCATTCATATAAATTCTTTTAACCAAACGTTTATTTATAAATTAGTATGAATTTGATTCTTTCAGAACTTATTATATTAAAATAAAACGGCTTTAGGTTGTAAATCTGTATTAATATTTATTAATAATTGACGTATATCATCAGGAAAAAAAAGATGTACGTTGAGTTCGTTGAAAAATGAATTATTATAGAAATTATAGAAATTTTATTATAGGTATTCGTTTATAAAAACAAAAATATCATATAAATTAATAAAAGTTACATTAACACTTAAATTAGTAAAACTTAAAACTTATGTTTTTATAATGCATTACTTATAATTTTATGGTAGCATATTTTTATGGATGAGGCTATTTATTCATACGGTATGTATAAGCAATTGACTATTTATACATACTAAAAAAAAACCTAAACCAAGCTACTAACCTAACCTAACCTACCCTAAATAGCCAATTACGTACAAATACTGTATGTATAAATAGCCAATTGCGTATACATACCGTATGTATAAATATCCACTTTCTATTTTTATACATATAAAATAATATCGTATTTTTTTTAATAATACTAAGATATATAACATTGTATAGCTATATCTTTTTCCAAGATAGTCATGTTAAAATAAAACTGTTTTAGGTTAAAGTTCTGTATTAATAATTCTTTAAAATCGACATTTCGACGAAACTCAACGTTCGTCTTTATTAGGATAAATGATATAAATAACACATTTACAGTAAATAAACAGAACATTCTGTTATTTACTGTAAAGTCATTTGTATCCGTTTTCCTGATAAAGACGGACGTTGAGTTTTGTCGAATCGTCGACTTTAAATAAATATTAATACAGAACTTTCACCTAAAGTAGTTTTATTTTAATATAATGAGTTCTGAAAGATTTTTACTATGGTTATGTTAACTGATTTTTATTTTTAATGTGGAAAAATTGTTTTTCTCAAGTAAACATTTTCAAATGTCAATTTATATTATTGTAATTCATATAAAACGTCAGACAAAAACCTAAAAATAAAACGTTACGTTTTATTTTTCCTATTTTTTAACCCAGAAAGCATTTTTCACACGACTACAAAATATTTGTCAGTGCTTAATAATTTCTGCAACATTAACCTAACACGCTAGCCAACTTCACTAAGTCGCCATTTTTTTTATTTCATTCTACTGCAAAGAAAAAACAAAGAAAAAAACACAAAACAATTTATTTCTATTAGCAAAGCAAGCTAAAGCATTTGTTAAAGTGCACTCTGGAAAACCGCAGTAATGTTTGTTAATAAACTTTAAAATTTTAGCTGTAAATATAATTAAATATATACTATTAATTAATTGTACATTAAATTAAAATACGCTTAAAACAAAATGACAAAAAGAAAAAGACTTTAAGTTGTAGTTTTTTATTAATATTTATTAACAATCGAAATAGATTAGTGTATGATGAGTGTGAAATTGAAAAAAATGTTGTAGCAAAAGTTGGTGTTAGTCAGTTAAAATGGTCTAATGAACGTTTGGTTAAAAAGATTTATTTGAATGATTTTGATGGTATACGATTGCGTGGACGTCCGATGAGTAGTTGGAGTGGTATGATTGAGAGTGTTTCGCGTGAGCGAAAGTTTCCAAGTAGTAAGAATAAAAGAGCATGTATGAGAGGAATTATAAATGTGGATGAAGCAAAAGTTGCTTGTTTGGATAGGAATGTTTGGAGGCGACTGATTTCGAGATAATGAAAAGAGTTTGTGCCACACTCTTTTGGGTACATGGCGTGATTGTGTATGTATGTATGTAATAATCTTTATTAGGAAAAATGATAAAAATGACATATACAGTAATATAAACAAAACATATAAACAAACTACTAGGTAACCAAAATAAGTAACTAGATTATAAAATTTATAAATATTTAATTAATATAAAGTCAAATTTTTTCAAGTCAGTTACTAGTCACACTGATTGATATTATCTATATAATCTGCTGTTAATATTGACGGTTCTTGCAATTATTACAGTATCTGCAAATTTTAAATCATGAAGATATTTTAACGCATATTGTGCAATAGCATATTTACGTGGATGGTTTTGAGATATCGATCTGTATTGACTTATTGATTTGTCTGTCAATCTAGTAAAAAGAGTTCAACTTATTGTTGAAAATACTGTGAGATAAATGTCTATAATAAATAAATAACAATTTTTACATACATTCAAAATCACGCTATGTACCCAAAATAATGTGGCAAAAACTAATTCCATTATGCCGAAATTAGTTTCCTGCAAACACGTAAATTCAAGTCTTCATCTCTTTTCCTGATGATAAATAATAGAAATAATAAAAAATAATATAAATGATAATTTTGTTTTTATAAATAAATTTCTTGAATTTCTATAATAATTGATGTTTCGACGAACTCAACGTGCGCCTTCATCTTTTTTCCTGATGATGATGTACGTTAAGGACGTTGATTATTAATAAATATTAATACAGAAATACAATCTAAAGTTGTTTTATTTTAATATAATAAGTACTGTTTCAAACACGAAGTACATAATTTTGCTTTATTCACATATATACATTCACAATCACGCCATATATTCAAAAGAGTGCGGCAAAAATTCTTTCCACTATCCCGAAATCAGTTTCTTCCAAACATTCCTATCCAGACAAGCAACTTTAGCTTCATCTATATTTATAATTCCTCTCTCATACATGCTCTTCTATTCCTGCTACACTTGAAAACATTAGTTCACGCAAAAAACACTTTCAATCATATACCATTTCAATTACTCACATTATAATAATTTTCAATATAATTATAATTGACTTCTTGGTTCAATATAAAAACTTTTATTGTTAAAAGCATAGCACGGAAATCACTATCAAACTACAACAATTTCGTTTGTAATTACATTTCATTCTTTTTTCTAATCAATTTGTTTAATAAAAAAGTAATACAATCCCAAAATGAACTAAAATAAACAAAATTATTTTTATTTTTTGCGTTAAACACCATTAATTTTATTTTTATTTATCTAATTAAACATTAGAAAATTTTTAAATTAAAGAAAAATGCATTGGCTCTGCAGTTTTCTTTAATTTAAAAATTTTCTAATGTTTAATTAGATAAATAAAAATAAAATTAATAGTGTTTAATGCAAAAAATAAAAATAATTTAATAATTGAGATTGAGTTTGTAGTCGGTTCTTGGTGAAACATATTTTTAAATTATAACAAAGGTTAAAAATAAAATAAAAACCACAAATACTTGATTGTTTCACTATATATATTTTACTAATTCTAAGAAAAATATAACGAATGACCAATTAGATGTAAGCCACTCCCAATTGTTAAATACATTGTAACAATAATAATATTTCTGTACACCAGTCTGATGATGTCTGCGAAGACGAGACGATCGTTACGTATAGTAAAATATATATAGTGAAACAATCAAGTATTTGTGGTTTTTATTTTTAACCTTTGTTATAATTTAAAATAATTTAACATATATACCAAGAAAATTTAAATAAAAATTAAAGCAAACCACTCAATTGTGTGTTTTATGTCACCGCATGCTAATTGCTATTACAATAAAAAAATTCCAATAAAAATATCTTGTAAATAAAAAAAAAAAACAAAAAATTATTATTGAAGCATTGCTGTGGCGGCAATGTGCAATACAAGCAAATAAAAATATTGCATGCATTGCAGAAAGAGAGAGAAAGAGAGAGAATGAGAGAGAGAAAATGGACATGTATTTTGTACATGCAATTGGGTATCGAAAGCTTAATGTTTTCAACTGTCATTGTAAATTTAAACAACGCTGATATTCGTTAATTACCTTATGCACTTGTACTAGGATTTCAAATTGACCTATTCGGATTCCATACAGAATGTGTGTTACAAATAGATTATTCTGATGCTGAAACATGAAACGACTGTTCACGTTGTTGTGTTACCAAGCGAAATTGTTTTAAATTACGTTAAGTTTTAATTATGGTTAAACATGTTTCGTTTGTTTAATTATTATTTGGATTTTAGTTCGGATTTAACGACTTCTAGTAGTTGCAAACTTTACTCTTTACGTTAAATTATTGTTGTTGTTTATTGCCCGTAATTTGAATAAAATTAATTAAAAAGATGTATTGTATGAAATTATTATTACAAAGATCATTTTTACCGGGTGTCCCATTTTAAATTATATCCTGAAATATCTCGAGAAATAAGCATTAAATCAAAAAAAGTTACGAATCAAAAGTTTAATAGTTAAAAGGGAGACATCCGATCCTGTCAAAGTTATGCCACTAGGACTTCTAGGGCGGAAAGAAAAAGAAAACAATTTCGAAATTTTAAACACAAACCCACATTTTCAATGGGGAAGTTTAGCGTGATTGAAGTTGCGTGTAAAATTATTTTTACTCAAATATATATATATATAAAATAATAACAGAAACTGTCATTAAATTTTTTAATAATTGTTTCATTTATTTGTTATTAACAATTTTTGTAAGGACATTACTGACGTCACAAGCCTATTGTGCTCAAGCGCAGAAGAGTTGGTGAGATATAATTTTGGAAACGGATGGCGTAGTAAATGTTGATTTTTGTTGATTCGGTTACGCCCAGCCAATAGCTTGTATCGGTAACCATGGCAATACATGTGCGTCTGATTCAGATGTCGACATAAGTTATGCGAAGACATTGCTGACGTTATCAAGACATGTTTTTGCATTTTTTATAAAATCTGAGCATCTTTGAGATAAATGATAAATGATGACTTTTTAAGCCATGTCCAACCAAATAATAAAACAAGATTAAAAGTATATGGGTAAACCCATATACTTTGATATTATCACATAAATCGGTTAAATAAAGTGGTCATAATAAATTTTTAAAAATTTTAGTAATTTTTTTTTTTCAGAAAGTTGGCAACACTGTACTTTTTTGAAATTATCTAATTTATATGGATACCAGAAGAATCTTTTGTGAAAATTTGAACAAAATCGGTTAAACAACATGGCCGTAATAAATTTTTAAAAATTTTAGTAATTTTTTTCTCAGAAAGTTGGCAACACTGTACTTTGTTGAAATTATCTAATTTATATGGATACCAGAAGAATCTTTTGTGAAAATTTGAACAAAATCGGTTAAACAACATAGTCGTAATAAATTTTTAAAAATTTTAGTAATTTTTTTCTCAGAAAGTTGGCAACACTGTACTTTGTTAAAATTATCTAATTTATATGGATATAAGAAGAATCTTTTGTGAAAATTTGAACAAAATCGGTAAAACAACATGGCCGTAATAATTTTAAAAAATTTAGCAATTTTTTTCTCGGAAAGTTGGCAACACTGTATTATATTAAAATTACGTAATATATGTGGGTACTAGGGGAATCTTTCCTGAAAATTTGATCAAAATCGGATAAATAATGTAGCCACAATAAATTTTTAAAAACTTTAGTAATTTTTTTCTCGGAAAGTTGGCATCACTGGAAAAAACCAAAACCACATGACCATCTCGGGCACTAGACAAATTTATCCTGAAAATTTCATTAAAATGGGCTGAACCGCCTAGGAGAAGTTGCGATCACAAAATTTTGTCTGAGAACCGAGCGAGCTAGCGAGCTGCCGACGCACATCCATACACCCACATAAACTAAGTTCAGATTCGTCATCTACAGGCTATATGAAGGATTTCTATACAATTTTTTTTTTTGAAAATGTTACAGACACCGTACCAAACGCTATACTACTTTTTCCTTGCAGTCAAAGTAGTAATAAAAAAAAAACGCTAAACTTCCCCATTACAAATTCACATAAAAAACTATGTAGATTTTTACCAAAAGTGTATTTTATTTAAATTTCTGACAAAAAGAAAACAACAACAATAATTTAGATAAAATCTATATGTTTTCTTTAAAAAACTTTTGATTCGGAATATTTTTTGATCCGTTGTTATTTATCGAAATATTTCAGGATGTAAATTAAAATGGGACAACCGATATAAGAGCTTCTAGAATAGGAGTGGGCAAGTAATTTAAAAAAAAAACTCATAATACTTACTAGTTTTAAATTTTTATTTTAACTGCTATAAGTAATTATATAAAACACAATAGGCTACACAGCACAACAAACCAACAGCTATTTATCTACCTACTAAAACTAGTTATATAAAAATATTAATAAATTGAATAGATAGCTAAGTTATTTAACAATATTTGGCGGTCCAAGTTTTGACCTTTCAAACTTTATTATTTTTGCTAAATTAATTAGGGAAAACGATTATCTATAGTTTAGTTTGCACCAATATAATATTTGCTACTTTTTACTTTTTCCTATTATACCACTCCAACTACTCATCATCAAACTTTGGGTATTTGAGTAGACCATAGATAGATAATAATTATCGTATGTTTAATATTTGGTTCTGCCATTATATGCTTGCTAACTTTACCGATCTCGATTTACCCCAACAATCAAAATAAAATTTCGTGCAAATAACCGAATGATCAAAATTTTTTTTCGAAAACTATATATAGCATACATACATACATACACAATCACGCCATGTACCCAAAAGGGTGTGGCACAAACTATTTTAATCATCCCGAAATCAGTCGCCTCCAAACATTCTTATCCAAACAAGCAACTTTCGCTTCATCCACTTTCATAATTCCTATCGTACATGCTCTTTTATTCCTACTACTTGGAAACTTTTGCTCACGCAAGCCACTCTCTCAATCATACCACTCCAACTACTCATCGGACGTCCACGCAAACGTATATCATCAAAATTATTCAAATAAATCTTTTTAACCAAACGTTCATTAGACGCATTCGCTCAACATGTCCGAAACATCTTGACTGACTAACACCAACTTTTGTTACAACATTTTTGTCAATTTCCCACTTATCATACACTAATCTATTTCGTACCCGATCTCTCCTATAGTTACACCCAGCTACCCCACGTAAAAATCTCATTTCGCACAGCAGTCATTTTCCGTTTATGCTTTTGCAACCAAACCCAACATTCACTTCCCTATACATCAACATAGGCACCAAAACTGCATTGTATATACTCAAACAGGCTTCTTTGGAAACATTTACAATCCTAGCAAAAGTTTCCAAAGCACCCTATAGCAATAACAACAATAGCCTATACTGCTCACAACTCCATTTCTCATTTCCAAGCTGATGCGTACGAAAACTATTTCACTGAGCGAGAGCTGAAAGTGAAGCAAAGCGAAATCTGAAACTGAAATCAAGTGAGGCCAGCTTTCTTTCAGTCTACGCATGATCGCCCAATCATATATTTTACTCTGGTGCACACCACCGAGACACGCAGCAGAGGCAATGAAGAAAAATGTTGCCCCTCTTTCACTTGATAGATTCGCGGACATTACTTTGTTCGGCTGTCCGGTCTTGACTATGAGGTGTGACGCGAAATTACAGAAAAATGGTAGTGAAATTTTACTATAAAAATTTTGTAATTTTATTTTACTTATAGATATTCTGTATTTCTACTTTAAAATACATAAGTACATAATTCATAATAATCACATAAAGTAAGTGAAAAATGATATAATAAGTATGTAAAATTGCTTATTTTTTGCAAATTGCATCACATACTTAATGCAAAATTACGTATTGTTGGTATAGCTTTTTAAATTATATAAAATTACAGCTTGCATAATAATACCTGTATTAATTCATCAAAATAATGAGACTTACGTACATATTTTGTGCAATAATACGAATAAAATAATATATGTGTAATTTATTCAAAATTTATTTCAAAATACATCCTTTATGTAAATTTAGAAATGTATGTAATTATACCCACAATAATACTACAGAAGTACTCTTTCGGGTACATAGCGTGATTGTGTATATGTGTGCTTCAAAAACTTTAAAATATCATTAATTATATGAAAAATTCCGCAATAATTTACTTACAAAATAGATAATATCTAAAGAATAGCTGGCACATAAAAATTCTTGTAATATCATCCAGCATTATTACATAAATGAACAAGTCCAAAGTAAAAATGAGCGTTCTTTTTCTTCCGTAAATATTAAAAATGTAAATTTTGTTTCAGTGTTCCTTAATAATAATAAAATGAAATGACTTTCCTTGTAATAACGAAGCGAAAAATAAATGGTTAGCAGAATTGTATGCGTGCATGATTTGAATTTGGTAAGTAAGTAAAAGGAAAGAGCAGATCTTGTCATAATGACACAGATGATAGAGGTTTCTCTCGCATTAAATTTTTTTTTATTGATCCTCATAGAATGCGGGTAGCCTTGATAAAAATTATATTCTTTAGGTATACGGAAAGATTCTTTTCACCGAAAAGAATACCATTAACTTCATCTTTAGGTTATCCTGTTGAAGGTTTGTCTCTTTCTTTTGAAAAAGATTTTTAATTTTTTTGGTGAAATTATAAAGGCACGTAAAAGTAGACTCATAAAATAAAATTGAAAGACAATTTTCTTAAAATTTGGAAAGTTTAATATGTTTTAAGTAATGTGTCAAGATTAAGGTATATATTAAACTATTTATAATAAATAACATTAGGGAGGAAAATACATGCAAACGCTAAAAAAAGGTGACTTTCTACAATTTTTTTTCAATCTCTCCAAAAACTAATACTTTGCGTTTATCAACAATACAAGCTTCCAAGTAGTAGGAATAGAAAAACATGTATAAGAGGAATTATGAATGTGGATGAAGCGAAAGTTGCTTGTTTGGATAGGAATGTTTGGAGGCGACTGATTTCGGAATGATAAAAAGAGTTTGTGCCACACCCTTTTGGGTACATGGCGTGATTGTGTATGTATGTATGTATGTATGTATGTATGTACAAGCTTCATATCTTTACTTAAATCAATGAACCTTTTCAGTTGCTCTTCAATTTCAGGCAGGTACAACTGCATGTCATTAGCATATGGTAAAGCAGGTACAAAACAATCACACACACACATATATATATATATATATATATATATATATATATATATATATATATATATATATATATATACCATCATCACCACACAAGACTTTCCAAAAAAGAATATCAGTATATAAATTAAATAGCCAAGGAGATATTATACAGCCCTATTTATAGAAAAAATAAAAATCAGAGAATCAGTCTGGGAGAACAATACGGTATAATGTCTAATCGATAGTTCACACTGTTGTGCAACACTCACACACCCACACACACAATTAAAATATTTTTTTCTCTCTTGAATTTTTATTGTTGCTGTAGCTATTACACTTTGCTATATTTAACTTCTGTTTGTATTTGTTGATTTTTCTTTTGTTTTACCTACAATGTATTTTCCTTTTATTTGAAATAACATCAAACTGAAGCGTGTCAGCAAAATAACCATGTACAAATCGATCGTCAAACTTTTTTCATGTCCACTTATATTTATTAGTTTTATTGTTATATCGGCAAAAGTATCATGCTAAATAATTTAAAAATCATGTGAATAAATTAATTGAAATCGATTTTATGTAAAATTACTGTTTTTTTTTTATAGTGTACACTCTAAAAAAATTATGTTAAATTTATGTAATTTTACACCAGAAAATAACATTTTGTTATTTTACTGTAATAATTAACGTAATATTACATTTTCTAAGAAAAATAACATTTACAAAACATGTAAAATTAAATAAATTTTTTACGGTGTAGAAACGAGCGTACAACAGCGAAAAGAAATGACAAGCAAACAAAAACGAAGACGAAACCAGCAAAGTTGCGAACAAAAAAATACAATTTCTTTCAAATTGCTAAAGGACATATCAACCTCGAAACACGTGGACCCTTCAGGCATTCCCATTATTAAGTTAGCATGTGGATGAGGTGCACGCTTACGCTGCCTAAAGATCATGCCTGTCAAATTAGAAATTTTCAAAAGAAGTTAACACAATTCAGTCATGCCATAAATTCAATCAAACAATTAGGAAAATTTTCAGTGAGTAAAGATGACAGGTTCTTGTAGGGTTAATTTATGTATTGACAATATTAAAAGTGATCCACCCATTTGGATATACTTATATCATACATACATACACAATCACGCCATGTACCCAAAAGGGTGTGGCACAAACTCTTTTCATCATCCCGAAATCAGTCGCCTCCAAACATTCCTATATAAACAAGCAACTTTCGCTTTATAATCATAATTTCTCTCATACATGCTCTTTTATTCTTACTACTTGAAAACTTTCGCTCACGCCAGCCACTCACTCAATCATCGGACATCCACGAAAACGTATACCATCAAAATTATTCAAATAAATCTGACTAACATCACCTTTTGCTTCAACATTTTTTTTTTACTTATTTCTTGGACTACAATTCTAGTATATGCAAAAATTGACCGGTGTAAAAACAGCAACACTGAGATAGTAACAATTTTTATAATGGCTATTACTGCTAAAACAGTTAAATTGGAATAACTCTTACAAATTTACTCACGCATACATACACACACACAGACATTTATTATCAACAAATTGCAATAATTTAAATAAGTGACAGATTTGGTGAGGGGGGGGGGCAATAAACCATAAATTTATAAACACTTGTAAAATTTGCCGATTGATTTACTAAAATATGTTTAAATACTAGTAAACCAAGTTGTCGGTTCCTGAATTTTGCTAGATACATAAACAAATATTATTATAAACAAATTGTAATAACTAAAAAATGGTTACAAACTTTGTGGGGGAGCGGCAATAAGTAATAGGAGAGATCGGGTACGAAATAGATTAGTGTATGATGAGTGTGAAATTGAAAAAAATGTTGTAGCAAAAGTTGGTGTTAGTCAGTTAAAATGGTTCGGACATGTTGAGCGAATGTCTAATGAACGTCTGGTTAAAAAGATTTATTTGAATGATTTTGATGGTATACGTTTGCGTGGACATCCGATGAGTAGTTGGAGTAGTATGATTGAAAAGGTGGCTTGCGTGAGCGAAAGTTTACAAGTAGTAGGAATAGAAGAACATGTTATGAGAGAGGAATTATGGATGTGGATAAAGCAAAAGTTGCTTGTTTGGATAGGAATGTTTGGAGGCGACTTATTTCGGGATGATAAAAAGAGTTTGTTCCACACCCTTTTGGGTACATGGCGTGATTGTGTATGTATGTAATAACCAAAAAATGGTTACAAACTTTGTGGGGGAGCGGCAATAAGCCGTAAAATTATAAATATAATACCGATTTCTATACTAAGATATGTTTAAACATTTGTAAACCAAGTTATCGGTTTCCGAATTTTGGTTCACACCTAATCGTATATATTATAATATTATAAACTGTAATAACTAAAAAATAGGTAAAAACTTCGTGGGAGCGGCAATACACCATAAATCCAAATGTATTTGTAAAATTTGCAAAATTTTAGTTAAGCACATTAAAAACAAATTTGCTCCATTATTTTATTATACTCGTAGAAAACATAAACACTTTCACTGCACACTGTATATACGTTAGAAAAAGTAATAAGCGTGAAATATAGTATCAGTTCGCAGCAACGCCACACGCGAGAAGACATTATCTAAAAACCTGACATGGCTGTATTTTGTCTGGAGTTAGTATATGTGAAGCATATATGTTTAACATATTCCGAAACTAAATGATATAATGCGAACGGAGATGAGATTTACAGACACCCAGTCGCGCACACACCCAGTTATTTTTTTAATACAGGCCGACGTATTTTCTTGTTACTTGCAGTAGCAGAAATTTTCCGTTATTTACTGCCTCGATCTATGTATACTCGTATGCAGTAAATCACCGAAGGAAAAAAATATTATTTGATAAATATATCTAGTCGTATTTTCTATATATATATATTATATATATATATATATATATATATATATATATATATATATTGTACATAGCAAGTAACTGCTGTACAACAATGTCGTTATTGTATTAGTAACATAATGACCTCTTTCTACATAGGCAATATGATAACGTAATATTAATGGTATGCTACGCTTGAAGAAAAATATTATTAATTACAAATCATATAAACTTTGACTCCGTTCTTACCATCTACTTCACTGGCTGCGTGCCACAGCTCTTGGCGCTGTTTATAACAGTACATTATCCAGGGCATTGTCATATATATGTAAATTACAATATTAAATAATAATACTAAATACAATATTTTATGTGCAGTGTTCAGTAATATCATAGTAACATTTTTGAATAAAGTGTGTCCGCAAACAGTTTTTGAAGATTTTGAAATTATCTATGCTTTTAATTGATTGAGGAAGCGAATTAAAAGCTTTTATAGCATTAATATATGGACCTTTTGCAAACAATGTCAGTGTGTGTTTTGGTAAAATTAGATTTTTGTTGTGCCGTGTATTTATATTTGAATAGATATCTTTGTTACAGGTAAAAATATGACTGTTCTTTTTAACAATGTTATTATTTTTTATTTCTTAAAGATATGTCTACAATGTGATGTTTTCGGTTCACCTAAAATACATCGTAATATTTTTTTTGTAAAACAAACAACTTATATACATTTATGGAATTACCCCAAAATATAAGACCGTAAGACCGTAAGACCGTAAGACCAAAGTATAAGTCTACTATACACACAAGCAAAGTAATAAGACCTAAGAGTATGTTCACTGACGATGTTTTGTAACTTGTATATCGCGAAAAATGCCGATGATAATTTGCTGAATACTATAAAATAATATAATATAATATTTATATATATATATATATATACAGGGTGATTCAGGACTAGTGTAACAAACTTTAACAGCTTATTCCTGATGTCATTTTGAGCCAAAAATGTCATATGAACATAGGTCCTATTCCTTCTAGTTACCAAAATACAAGAGGTTGAAGTTCTTCTATAAATAACACGAAATTTTCTAATTTCTGTAATCAAGATACTTTCGGAAAACAAGAGTTTTATTGAAAAGTCACACTTTATTTGTCATTACATTACATAATCCATAAATAATCTATATCTGCATATTCAGCAGTACTATAACCATCCATTATGAAACAAAATACAATCAAAAGTATAACAATTTTTAATTAAGACAAATAAGGTATGACTTTTCAATAAAACTCTTGTTTTTCAAAAGTATTTTGATTACAAAAATTAGAAAATTTTGTGTTATTTATAGAAGAACTTCAACCTCTTGTATTTTGGTAACTAGAAGGAATAGGACCTATGTTCATATGACATTTTTGGCTCAAAATGACCTCAGGAATAAGCTGTTAAAGTTTGTTACACTAGTCCTGAATCACCCTGTATATATATATATATATATATATATATATATATATATATATATATATATTATTTCGTACTATAAAACAAATTTAACTGGTTATTGTATAAATCAGCTGATGATCGCAAGCAACATAAAAAGTCGTTCCAGTGTGAATACGAATGAGATGCGATATCGCTTCTTGCCGGTATCTAGTTGCTTGTTGCTTATTGCCTATTGCTTTGGTGTGAATTCTGCCTCCTACAACGTCAAGCATATTTAATCTGACATTTTTAACGGCCATATTTAAACACTATTACGTCAAGTCAAATTGATTGACAATTGTACTGTTTACTTTCCGCATGAATTTTAATTTGATTATTAAAAATGTGTAAGGAAGTGCACCGTCCAGGGTGGTCAGGAAGAAGGAAGACTAAATCTAATATTATGTAAAAAATAAAAATAATATATACATATTATTCTTCAACTGTTAGTAACTGGTTAAGATGTATTTGCCATGTATTTTTATTGTAATGTTGCCAATTTTACAATAAAGAAAAACTAAACTTATAACAAATTGATTATGGCTAGAATATTTGCCTAGTAATATTAACAATATCACAACATTTTGTGCTGCGATTAATAAAAGTAACAATGTTGGTGATATAAATAATATAGTAAAAAATCTTTCAGAGCTTATTATACTTAAATAAAATGGCTTAGGGTTGCAGTTCTGTATTATTATTACCACTTTGAGTGCAAGGAAAAAGTGGTATAGCGTTTGGTACGGTATCTGTAACATTTTCAAAAAAAATAATTTGTATATAGCAATCCTTCATATAGCCTCTAGATGACGAATCTGAACTTAGTTTATGTGGGTGTATGAATGTGCGTCGTCAGCTCGCTCGCTCACTCGCTCGCTCGGTCGTCAGACAAAATTTTGTGATTGCAACTCCTTCTAGACGGTTCAACAGATCTCTTTCCAAGAAAAAAATTTTTAAAGTTTTTAAAAATTTATTGTGGCTACATTATTTATCCGATTTTGATCAAATATTCAGGAAAGATGTTCCTGGTGCCCACATACATTTCGTAATTTTAATAAAATACAGTGTTGCCAACTTTCCGAAAAAAAAATTACTAAAATTTTTAAAAATTTATTGCGGCCATGTTGTTTAACCGACTTTATTCAAATTTTCACAAAAGATTCTTTTGGTATCCATATAAATTAGATAGTTACGACATAGTACAGTGGTGTCAACTTTCTGAGAAAAAAATTACTAAAATTTTTAAAAATTTATTATGACCACGTTATTTAACCGATTTTAATCAAATTTTCACTGAAGGTTCTCCTGATGCCCGCATAAATTATGCAATTTTAACAAAATACACTGTTGCCTATACTTATCGAGAAAAAATTACTAAAATTTAAAAAAATTCATTGTGGCTACATTATTTATTCGACTTTGATGAAATTTTCAGAAAAGATTCTCCTAGTGCTTACATAAATTATAAATTTATTAAAATACGGTGTTGCCAACTTTCCAAAAAAAATTAATAATTTTCTATAAATTTGTTATGCCCGCATTATTTATCCAATTTTAATCAAATTTTTACAGAAGCGCCTATAATATTATATATTATAAAAATACAATGTTGCCAACTTTCGGTAAAAAATTTTTTTATTCCTATTTCTTATCATTTGTGTGATAATGTCAAAGTGGTCTATACAGGGTGTTTGCAATCAAGGTATTTTATTTTTAAGGGGTGATACTACAGGTCAAAACAAGGCGATTAACGCCAAAACACCTTAGTAAAAGTTTTCTAATAAACGAGATATTCATTTTTTTTTTAAGTAAAATGGTAGCATATGGTATAATTTTTATTATCCAGCTCACAAAAAAAATTATTCTTCATAATAGTTTTGGATTTGCTTGAAACGAATAAAAATGTAAAAATATTCCAGGTTTTAAATACAGGGTGACTCGGATTTGCTGATTTGTGTTTCAACTTTTAGGTAAAATACCCTTATTTAAAAAATTTGAATAATTTTATTTGAATATTATGTTTAGAATTACAATTTAAGTTTACATACAAAAATTTGTGCCGATCGTCGATTGTTAACAGTATCTAATATCTCGTTTATTTGAAAACTTTTGCTAAGGTGTTTTAACAATCGACGATCGGCACAAATTTTTGTATGTAAACTTAAATTGTAATTCTAAACATAATATTCAAATAAAATTATTCAAATTTTTTAAATAAGGGTATTTTACCTAAAAGTTGAAACACAAATCAGCAAATCCGAGTCACCCTGTATTTAAAACCTGGAATATTTTTACATTTTTATTCGTTTCAAGCAAATCCAAAACTATTATGAAGAATAATTTTTTTTGTGAGCTGGATAATAAAAATTATACCATATGCTACCATTTTACTTAAAAAAAAATGAATATCTCGTTTATTAGAAAACTTTTACTAAGGTGTTTTGGCGTTAATCGCCTTGTTTTGACCTGTAGTATCACCTCTTAAAAATAAAATACCTTGATTGCAAACACCCTGTATATAGGTTTACCCATATGCTTCTAATCTTGTTTAATTAATAATTGACCTACTCGGCACGGTCCTGTGCGTAAGTGCACATACCCTTCTCTAAACTGAATGACGTTCGATATAAATGCCCTATGCCCTTTAACACATCTGTCGACACGTGGCGACAGGACAAAGTTTTTTTTGATAAATTACAGCGATGAACACTTATGATGGATTTTTTTTTAGCAAATGAGAAAAGTTAGTTTTTTCTATTATTTGTTTAATATATTGGTAGAAAATTGAAAAACATATGTTTATTTCTGATATTTAGGTGTTGTATCACGGAGCGTTTGTTTTATCTTGTAAAATAATTTAATTATTTATAAACATTTAACGTACATAAACAATCACACCATATACCCAAATAGCGCAGCACAAACTCTTTCCACTACGCCGAAATCAGTTTTCTCTAAACGTTTGTATCTATACAAGTAACTTGCGCTTAATTTACATTCATGATACTTCTCATAAGTGTATATATATATAGTAAAATATGTGTTACTATCGAGATAATATGTTGTATAATTTACTAACGGGATTACGGTAAGTCAGAAGAATTTAAGAATTAGCAAACATTACAATTAATTTTATTTATTATTAAACCAATATTTCGACACTAGATTGTTGATTTCATCAGAGTGAACACTGTAATTTAGCATATAAATACAATATAATTAGACTCAATAGGATCAAGAAAAATGTAAAACAATCAGTTATATTATACAATATGAAACTTACATGTAAAAATTAAATGTGTGTTATTGTTAGAATTTACAGTTGTTGTTGTCAAAAAATAAATATGTTCATTGAATAACATAATAAATATATATATAAGTATGTATATATATATATATATATATATATATATATATATATATCTATTTATATTTATTTTCGTCAAAACGTCGTTTTTATAAAATAATTTAACAGAAGCGCATCCTAAAACAATTTTTAATTTTTTGATTTTAATGCAATGAGTTCTGAAAAACATTTTACTATGTTATGTAAATTGCAATTTTTAAAATTCTATAACGTTTAAGATTAACGATATAGTATGACTAAAACGCGTTGTGGAAAAGCTGTAAACAACTTATCTGGATTGGTTGCTAGAACCCACACGTCTCTGTATATTTTATGATGACGAATATATTTTTCGTAAAAGTGCAAAGTGATTTATCTCGAGGATACAGCATTCCACTTTTCTACGCCACTTCCTACTCTACAACTGTGCGGAAAATGCATTACGTCTATGGAAAAACAATTTTCTTTTGACCTGTATTATTTTTATTTGATTTTTTCTCAATCCAGAATGAAAACTAGAAGAATTTTGCTGGCTTTTATTTTTATAGAAGTATTTTCCTATTGTAATAATTTTGACTAAACGCATTAGTACATTATGTTACTAGGAGGAGAAAGCGATTAGTATTATGTTGAGTTTAGATATTTGCGACCGAGGCAAAGTTGAGGCCAAACATATAAGGAGCTTTTTATTTCCCGAATCGGATATTGAAGATTTTTTTCTACAAGCGTTCTGAACAAGAAACTAAATAAAATAAATAAAAATACATGCCAAGTAACTTTAGCCTTACTTACAGTTGTAAAATAGTATACATATGTATATATTATTTATATTTGTTGCGTGATATGTGAGAATTAATGTTTCTTTAGTCGAATATACAATTTCTGACAAATTTGGCATTGCACATTGAATTTCTTCCACTACTTCTTTCTACAAGCGTTCTAAACGAGAAACTAAATAAAATAAATAAAAATACATGCCAAATAACCTTAGTTTTACTAACAGTTGTAAAATAGTATGCATATGTATATATATATATATATATTATTTATATTTGTTACGTGATTTGTGAGAATTAATGTTTCTTTGGTCGAATATACAATTTCTGATAAATTTAGCATTGCACAATGAATTTCTTGCAATTATTCACATATTTTAAAAAATCAAATTTAAATTCAAGCGAATATAAGCAATGTAATTGTCAATTAACTTAACTTGATTTAATAATTTTTAATATAACCGTCGGAAATGTCAAATTAAATAAACTTGACCGTGTTTGTTTGGTCGACTATTCAGTTTCTGATAGTACACAATGCATTTCTTACACTTCTTCACACAATTTAATTCTCAATTAACTTAACTTATCTTAACTTGACGAAATAATTTGTCAATATGGTCGTCGCAGATACATACATACATACACAATCACGCCATGTACCTAAAAGGGTGTGGCACAAACTCTTTTCATCATTCCGAAATCAGTCACCTCCAACCATTCCTATCCAAACAAGCAACTTTTGCTTCATCCACATTCATAATTCCTTTCATACATACTCTTTTATTTCTACTACTTGGAAACTTTCGCCCACGCAAAACACTCTCAATCATACCACTCCAACTACTCATCGGACGTCCACGCAAACGTATACCATCAAAATCATTCAAATAAATCTTTTTAACCAAACGTTCATTAGATATTCGCTCAACATGTCCGAACCATCTTAACTGACTAACACCAACTTTTGCTACAACATTGTTTTCAATTTCACACTCATCATACACTAATCTACTTCGTATCTATTTCTGAAGATGTCAGATTAAATACACTTGATCATGTTTAGATATATAAAATTAGAAAATGATCTACTTTTACAAAATTTAAATAGGAATAAGTACATAAAAAATTTTAAAACCACACTATAAAATAAAAAAGTGGCTATTTATACATACGGTATGTATACGCAATTGGCTATTTATACATACAATATTTTTATGTAATTGGCTATTTAGGGTAGGTTAGGTTAGCAAGTTGGTTTGGATTTAAATTTTTCTTTAGTATGTATAAATAGAAAATTGCGTATATATACCGTATGTATAAATAGCCTCATCCATAAATTAAAAAAAAAGCTAAATACGTATTTCGGAAACTAAGCTTCCATCTGTAGTAGCTAAATAAAGTTTACAAATAATCGTACTTGTAATCAGAAGTACATAAACAATTAAGCACTCGTCATCTATGACAAGTGCTGCCACTAGTGGTGTATAGTGTAACTAACTGCTATTTAATATCATTATTTTATTAGTAACATAATGTCCTTTTTTTACATAGGCAATGTGATAACGTAATATTAATATTATAATACGCTTGAAGAAAAAAATATTTAAGTAAAAAAATTTAATATACCACGTTTTTAAAACGGACTAAAAATATTAAATATTTTCCCTAGAAAAACGTGGCGCGCATTCCTTACTATTATTACTATTATCTATTGCATGAGACCCACATTTTTCTAAGAGAAATTATATTATACTTTTTAGTTTGTTTTAAAAATATGGTAATATATTATTTATTTTTTTTAATTTAAATAGTTATTTTCTGCTTTTCAGTCTCGTGTGTGTGTTCTGTATTTTCTGTAATTGTGTTCTGTAGTTTCTGTATGAATTGTTTGTATAGATAGAAATGTTTGGCGAAAACTATGCCACAGTTTATGCCACAGCCTTTTTGAGTACATGGTATGGTTGTGTATGTCTAGGTATGTTAATAATGCATTGTTGTTCAATGCAATAATTAAATAACCAACTTAATTAAGCTTATAAAGTATATATTGAAATTACTTTGGAGGAGAGAGTTGAAAGGTCAACCTAAATTCAAAATCAATTTAAATCGGATTGCAAAAGCCATAGCCAACCATCGAACACAAACATCCACTTATCGGCAATGACCTTTTTGTGTCATCGCTTTTGAACTTCACGTTCTACTGAAAACGAAATGTAACCTCGGATCCCTTCTGTAGTTTCGTTAAATGTTGAAACGGAAACAGAAATGTCTCGTTCTGCAAAACGTAATCCAGCACTTAGTCTTCGAAAACGGAATGACTACACTTTCTATCTCTGTCTTGCAGATATATGGCAACACTGCTAACTTAAATATGCACAAAGAAACAAATTAACCGAGTAAATTACTAGGTCAAATATTATGAGAGTAAATTTTACTCTAGAAGTGAATTCATAACCTTCAAATTTAGTTTGTCTCGCATATTATATATTTCTAATAAATTCGCTCAAGTCGTATGTAGTTTTTACCTCTGTCATGATTTACATCCATTTTTCAAGTACTTTTAACACGTTGCAAAATATTATTGCATATATTGAAAGTTATTTTGACAAAGGCCAAAAATGTTAGGTCGGTAAATCTCGAAATTTATTTAAACTGACGTAGTAAATTTACATGTAAAGTTATTACTTTATAATATACTTTGTTATTTATGAAACTAAACATTCTGAAACATAATTAACAAAAAAAAATTGTTTACGAAATTAAATATCTGTTTATCTAATGTAAGAACTAAGAATAATTGTTAATTTTTTAGAAAAAACTAAGGCCCATATTCTCATCTCACTTTTTCGTGAAAAAGTGCTTTTATCATCAATTTTAAAATTACTTTTTGCTTCTGTTTGTCATCAAATATAAATAATTTTTCTATATTTCATCATTTTTATTGTATTTGGTATTATAAAATTTAAATAAACTATTTTAAAATGCTTAATATATGATTTTAAGTGAACTTAAAAAGTAGTTTTGGGAAAAATCACTTTTATACATGAGGTGAAAATACGGGCCTAATTTTTTTAAATTTAATTTTGATTAAATTTAAGGGTGATTTTCCATAGAACAAATATGTGCGCGCACGCGCGTGTGTGTATGTGTGTGTGTGTGTGTGTGTGTGTGTGTATGTGTATGTGTGTATTTATGTGCGCCTATGTACCCGTGTGTCTGAATTGTTTTTATACTTTATTTTATCGATTTTTTAGCTAGTTTATTTGATTTTATTTTTTTTAATTATTTCAATAGAAATGTATTTGTACTGTATACGAGAACGCATGGAATTCGATTAATATTAGACGCATCAGGCAAAGAGCGTATTGTATTTCGTCATATTGTAAATCCTGATTTAATTATTTTTTTATCTACAAACAATATTCCTAGTATACAACATTTTTTAAATTTTTTATATAAAATAAAAACGTGATTAAATTCCACTTGCTTGATTTAAGTCGACTATTTCAAAATCTTCTCTTTGCAGCTTTTTATACTCTTACGAAAATATTTTCAATTTTAACAGAGCTTCGAACTGTTATATTTTTTTATTCCGGTTCAATTAAAAAAAAAAAATATTGGTTCAATTTCGGTTTTCGTTTTCGCAAAAATAATGATTTTTTCGGTTTTAGGTTTTCGATGCAGTTCCGAGTGTTTTATATTTTTTTTTAATGTTTTTATTTGTATTCAAAACTTATTTTCTACCATAATTTAAAAGATTTTATTCCTAATTCTATAATATAAGCGTACTACATAAATTGATACAATAATGTAATATAAATAATAGTAATTATTAATTAATTAGTCAGTTAAGATGGTTCGGACATGTTGAGCGAATGTCTATTGAACGTTTGGTTAAAAAAATTTATTTGAATGATTTTGATGGTATATGTTTGCGTGGACGTCCGATGAGTAGTTGGAGTGATATGATTAAGAGTGTAGTAGGAATAGAAGAGCATCTATGAGAAGAATTATGAATGTGGATAAATCGAAAGTTGCTTGTTTGGATAGGAGTGTTTGGAGGCGACTGATTTCAAAATGATAGACCACACCCTTTTGGGTACAAGGCGTGATTGTGTATGTATGTATGTATGTATAATAATTAGACGTATACAATATACGATAATAATATAATTTGTTATTTGAAACTTATATAATTTGTATGTATGTTTTAATTATATAATAATAAGATAATATATGTTAACATAACAAACTTTTATATACAGGATTTTATTGTTTAATTACTTCTAATTATTAAAATATTTTATAAAGTATTATTATTTATACTATTTAAAGATTATTAAAAGCAAAGTTATTATCAAAAAATACACCTGCTTCAAAATGATCCCTAGTTTTATTTTCAATTTTAATAACTGAGTATTCATCCAGAAAAAACAAACCAAATTCTCTTTCGCGTAAGATAAGTTGCGACTTGCGATTATGCTACAAGACCCTGGAAATAAAAAAAAGCGACAACTGACGTGGAAAGTAAAATTGTGTTAACTCGTGTGTTGCAACATGTATCGAACCGAAAGAATCCAATATTTTTTTCCGGTTTAGTTCCAGTTTTCGTTCTAGCAAAAATAACGGTTTTTTTCTGTTTTCGGTTTAGTTTCAATTCGAAGCCCTGAATATTAACCCTTCGTTCCCACACTGGGGTGTGGCATACCCCAACAAAAATATTTTCTGTTTTTTCTTCTTTATCTTTTGACTAAAATTTATGGCACAAAGGTGTAAATAAAGTTAATAGTCCTTACTAACTACAACAGTTTTTTTGAGTTCAGTGCATACATGGTACCCAACTTACGTGCCTGACAAAATTCGAAAGGGTATATTACACCCCAGTGTATGCTTTGCGTTATATATTTTTTCCTAGTGTTTTTTACCACTTTGACTGCAAGGAAAAGTGGTATAGCGTTTGGTACGGTGTCTGTAACATTAAAAAAAAAATAAGTGTATAGAAATCCTTCATATAGTCCCTAGATGACGAATCTGAACTTAGTTTATGTGGGTGTATATGTGTGCGTTGTCAGCTCGCTCGGTCGTAAGTCAAAATTTTGTGGTCGCAACTGCTTCTAGACGGTTCAACCGATTTTAATGAAATTTTCAGAATAAATTTGTCTAGTACCCAAGATGGCCATGTGGTTTTATTTTTTCCAGTGATGCCAACTTTCCAAGAAAAAAATTACTAAAGTTTATAAAAATTCATATTGGCTACATTATTTATTCGATTTTGATCAGATTTTCAGAAAAGAATTCCCTAATGCTCTCATTAATTCTATAATTTTATTAATATCCAGTGTTGCCAACTTTTTCAGAAAAAAATTACTAAAGTTTTTAAAAATTCATATTGTCTACATTATTTATCCGATTTTGATCAAATTTTCAGAAAAGATTTCCCTAATGCTTTCATTAATTATATAATTTTATTAAGTTTCTTCTAGTGCCCACATAAATTATAATTTTATTAAAGATATTGTGTTGCCATATACCCATATACTTCTAATCTTGTTAAAGTAAACGTCATGTATATTAATTTATTTTATTAGATATTAATTATTACACTTGTTGAAAACGACTCCACTAAAAAAAAATCATATAGTTATTCTGAAATTTTATCTTATTTTTGGTAAATTTATATAAAATATAAATTTGTATAAATTTATCCATGTTACACTTTTGTGATTGAAAGGATTAGAAAATATATTAAATATTTGTAGTGTAACTTGTTTATTAATTAGATTTCTGTTTACCGGTTTCGGCTTATTTTTGATATTGTGTGGCGCGATTTTTGTTTGGGGTATGGCATACCCCTGTGTGTGTTACGAGTTATAAAAAAATAAGTATTGGAACGGAAGGTTAAGATGATATAAATAAAACCTTTTAAACTTTATGTATATTAATTTATTTTATTAGATATAGATAAAAACGAGTCTACTAAACAAAAACATATGGCTATTCTATAATTTTATCTTATTTCTGATATTATGTGGCACGATTTTTTGTGGGGTATCGCACACCCTGTGTATGTTACGTGTTATAAAAAAATAAGTGTGGGAACGAAGGGTTAACACTATCTTTACAACTTTAGCATAATTAGCAAAATGCTTTGCGAAATTTCATTTAACTTGGCGCGGTCTATTCAGCGACTTCAAACAATGTTTATCCACTTTACTTCTCTCTTATTCGCTTGTCACTAATAAATTCCGCCTTAACGAAATTATCCGCGACATGTTGAATTAACTGAAGCTGTTCTAAAAATGCTTAATGCTTAATTTATACGTTCATGATGTACCGTAAGAATGTGGCGATTTATCGATTAATGTGATAGAAGGCGAATTCCTCTCAAATGGTCACAGGAACAAATGCTAACAAGCAAATATACCGAGGTGTTTAACGCCGATTTAAATGAGCTTTAAGTATTCAAGTAGAACACTAAAAATGGGTGGCGGTCAAAATCCCGACAATTAAAATCCCGACAAGTCAAAATCCCGACAAGTCAAAATCCCGACCGGTCAATATCCCGACAAGTTAAAATCCCGACAATTAAAATCCCGACATATAATTTTATAAATTCCATTATTCCATAAAATATTTTTTACAATTTTTTTTTAATTTTGGGTAAGTCCATTACCGTAAGTATATATAAATAAACGTATTTTTTATTATTTGTATATTTCCTAAATACAAATAATAATATATTTTTTAAAAATGTTCAGTTTTTGCAAGTATTTAATTGTAGAATATTTACTTTATAATTAATTTTAATATTAGATACATTATACGTATAAATATTAACAAAATAAATAATTGATCTTTATTTTTGTAATATTTTTGTAAAATGTGTAAATTTTGCGGTAATTTATCAATAATTTACATTTTATTAAATAATAAATATATTCATGAATTTTTGGAAATGTACAATTTTATAAATTATTCATAATTTACAATTTTTTTAATATTAGGTAACTGTTCATTAAAAATTACATTATATTATTAATTTAACATTATACACAACCTATTAAATGCAAAATTCTATCTAGAAAACCATGTTTTAACTTGTCGGGATTTTGACCTGTCGGGCTTTTAACCTGTCGGGATTTTGACCTGTCTGGATTTTGACTTGTCTGGATTTTGACTTGTCGGGATTTTGATTGTCGGGATTTTGATCCTAACCCACTAAAAACTAAGCGACACGTATTTTTTATCGGAAACCATCAAGGTTTAAAAGATAAAAATCATCCTCAAAATTTAGAATAAAATTGGTTTTAATTTTTTTCTTTGAAACTATGCATTCTAGAAAACTATTTTATGGGCAAGATAGTTTTACCCCCTTTACTAATATAATCAGATCTAAAAATAAACAAATGTTTCTAAATGGTAAAAATAAAAATGCTGTTATGAGAGATATTATGAATACTGGAAGAAGCAAATTTGTATATTTTTCACTTACTGGACATGCCAAAATCAGCAATTTTGACAACATGTCCACGATCTTTTGTTGTTAATAAACAATTTCTCGATGAATAAATTTATTGTCGTCCATGTATTTACATATTTTTGCCACATCTATCGAAACTAATACTAAATCTTTCCCTGTTAGTACGCGAACAGTATTTAAAATTGCATCGATACAATTAAAAAAATTTAAACATTTATACATATAATTTTAGTAAATTACAGAAACGTTTGAAAATGTAACAATTTTTTTGTAACTTTAAATATCAACTTCAAACGATAACAAAAATATATATCATGTATAATTAATAATTATATTTAATTTAATTCAGTTTTATTTTACATTTTAAATTCTTAAATTTAAATTATACCTTATTACACTTGAAAATTATAAAGGTCCGTCAATTATATAATATTAACTTTAATTTAAATTAACTTAATCTTTTAATGTTTAAAATAATAGTTCTTTTTTAAAATTTATTATTTTGTAATAAATTTCATATCTTATTCATTTTAATTTTTTTAATTTGTTTCTCACACAAAAATAGCATTCTAGTAAATAATATCTTACTGGCTTTGGTCTATATTACCGTAAGAAATTTTTCAAGTTTCCATTTGCCAAAAGTTCTAGAACGATAAATTTGAGATGTTTATCAAAGCACACTCCCATAAAATGAACTATATTGAGATGATTAAATTGGGACATAATTAATGCTTCCATTAAGGAATCCATTTCCGCTTGACTAATTGACATTTCTGACAAAGTTTTAACGGATACAGGCATTTCTACTGAATCGATAGAAACCTTGATATACGTACTTCACCAAATGCATCTTGTCATGCTGTTTTAAAATAATATAAATTACAAAATTAAACGCAACAAATAGAGTAAAAATACGTGTTGATAATCTTTAAATGTAATTTCTGAAGATTCTTGGCTTGACAATTATATAAATTCTAAATAAGAAACTTTAATATTCTTTCTTGATAAAATTCTGCTTATTTTTCACGAAAAACAAAGAAGCGCAAATTATGTTGTTATTATCAAGCAAATCTTCAACAACTCTAGGTCTTTTTTCTTAATCTAGTTACTTGTATTTTGTTAACTAGTAACTTGTTTCTACTGTAAATGTTATTTATATCATTTTTTTTTTGATAAAAATATACGTTGATTTTGTCAATACTTTGATTATTAATAAATACTAATTCAAAACTAGAACCTGAAGCTGTTTTATTTTAATTTATTTTGTTTTTATTCTCCTGAACTTGCATATTCATGTTGTTGGTTTTTAATTTTCTTTCTGCAGTTCTTTTTTCTTTAGTTTACAAAGATTGTAAGTCGACGTGTTTCGATCTTGCGATCATTATCAAGTGTTTTATTTTAATATAATGAATTCTGAAAGATTTTTTACTATGTTAAACTAATTTGTGTTATCTCGTATACATGTATACATAAATAAAAAAGCAAGAACAAGTAAAAAGAAGAAAAGAAGAAGAAGAAAACGAAAAATAGGGAAAATATTACGCGTTTCGCTAACAATCTATGACTTGGCCAATATTTCAAAATATTTTATTCGTTACTTGCGTCAGCAAAAGCTGCCTGCTGTGCGTCTTAAGTTCTCTTGTGCTTTTTCCTGCTTTTTCTCTAAGCTAGAAAGCCAGCCAAACTGTAGAATGTATAAAAAATTCAGACAAAAGCAGAACCGTATTTAAACAATTTTATTATATTTAAAAAAGTAAGTCTATATTAAAAATGCATAATATTTTACTGAATTTTTTGAGATTTTTTGGGCAAATTTTTTAAATATAATAATTCAGTAAAATAGAAAAAAAAATTAGCTACATAATAGTTAAGTAACTTTTTTTTCTAACTCATACGGATTTAGCAGGAAAAATTATTGAAAATTCTAAAAAACATTTAAAAAAAATTCTAGCGCCCAAACGACACATGCTAGCAAATTAAAACTAAAACCAAATTATAGAACTTTTTATTCCCTATCGAAAAGTATTCTAAGTAATTCTCCGAATTTTACTTCAGAAAGAAGTATTCTGCATATTATCGATATCTCATGTTATTGCCTTATAATAACCTAGCGAACGAACACTCTGTTATATATATATATATATATATATATATATATATATATATATATATATATATATATATATATATATAACTCAAGTAAAAACTTTTAGTTGGTCAGCTTTGCAAGTTACTGAAAATCAAAAAATTTATTTTATGTCAGTCCAATTCTGTTTCATTCAAATAACGACAATCATATTTTAAATTTAAATTTTGGCATTTATTTTAAGATATTCATTTTTTTTTCTAGTATTCGTAAAATGTTTCTAATGGGGTCAGTTAGAATTCAGGAAACGGTTCGACCCTTTTTGTTTTAAAACGCAAAAATATTTATGATTTTGGCACAAAGTTCACCATCAGCATATTTCATTTCTAGGCTACATCGATTTTTTTATTTTATATTTTCTTCTTTATATATATATATATATATATATATATATATATATGTATATAAATAAAACAGAACAATAATACGTAAAAAAAAAACTTCAAATTACAGACAAACTAAGTCTTGAAATTAAAATTGTAATTAAGCATTTTGTTCGGTAGAGTTGTAAATATTATATTGGCGCACAATAGACTGTAAGTATTTGTGCCCTCCCCTACCAATAAATAAATAGATTTTACTGCGGCTATGCTGTATAAGAGTTATTTCCATCAATTTCATGTTATATTGATATTTTTAAGAAGACGAAATACAATATTTTTAATTGGCTTTAGCTTGTATTCCTGTATTAGTATTTATTAATAATCTACGTACTCAACGTACGTCTTCATCAGGAAAGTACATACAAATGATATTTACAGTAAATAAACAGAACATAGATACAAGTTACTAGGTAATAAAACACGTAACTAGATCATCAAATTTATAAATTTTTAATTAAAGGAAACCAAATTTTATTCAAATCAGTGCGCTCGCACACTGATTAATGTACCTTTATAAATTTAATTGCTTCTATTATCAATCTGCTATTAATATTGATGGATTTTGCAATTATTACAGTATCTTCAAATTTTACATCATGAAGATTTTCTAATGCCCGTTTTAGACGACGCAACTTTCTGTGGAATTTTCTTGGGGAACAAAATGGTACAAGAAAGTTGCGCAATAAAATTGCAAAAATATATGTATGTTTTACACGATGCAAGAAAATTTTACTGCGATTTTGGTTATTTCATTCCAAGATGCCAACTAATTAAAAAAATAATTAAACGTCAAAATATATCGTAACTGTATAATCTTCAAAATAAACACACGAAATTTATAAAATAAATAAATAATTTTTATTGTAATTTATTTTTTTAATGTATGACACACCTCATAGGAAAATCAAATATAAATAAAAAAAAATACTGGTACTGTGCCTTTCATAATAAAAGTTGGTAAGACTGAAAGTTACTAAAAAGTAACTAGAAATTGCAAGGCCATGCAATTAAATTACAGCGTGTTCTAATCCAATTGCGTATGCAATTTCTGTATTACACATAACGCATGTTGTGCAGTAGCAGATTTATCTAGATGGTTTAGACGTATTGGCCTCTTATGGTTTGTCAATGTAGTTAGGATTATATTGGACAGAGAGGTAAAGTTGTTTCTCCTAGATTGACAGAACAACATGTAACAAACAGTTTTATATTCTACGATTTTATTACTATATAAAAAATCGTTGAAAATCACAATTTTCTGGCGTTTTCATGTATATTCTACCATAAATTTAATTTTGCATGCGTTCTAACAATAATTTTCTAATTTTTTCTTTTAATTAAAAAACAGAAAAGTTTTTACAAAGTTGCTTGTTTGGATAGGAATGTTCGGAGGCGACTGATTTCGGGATAATGAAAAAAGTTTGTGCCACACCCTTTTGAGTACATGACGTGATTGTTTATGTATGTATGTATTTATTACTTTCATGAAGAATTCTTCATATACAACCAAACTTTATATTCAGTATAGTATGCATCTATTTTCTATACAAACAAAATTTAATCCAGAACATTCATAAAATTTAACCATCTAGAAAATAACTTTCAATCCACCAAAAGCCATCTAGATGCAGGAATAATATAGATAAAATCTACATACACCTAGATACTTCACTTTATATGTGACTCAACTATCTTTCACTATCTAGACATTGCGCGTCATACCTTTATTTTATCTATGTAATTTACAAACAAAATCCTGGCATATCAATTTCCTGCAAAACCAATTCTACAATCCTGCTAGCAGGATTTGAAAAACCTATCAACGCTGTTGATTGAAATTGACGCTACTCTATATCAGTATAATATCTAATGCTGAC
The DNA here is from genome assembly GCA_963966155.1 of Clivina fossor. Lineage (NCBI taxonomy): Eukaryota > Metazoa > Arthropoda > Insecta > Coleoptera > Carabidae > Clivina > Clivina fossor. The sequence goes on from OZ014551.1 coordinate 39,642,099, forward strand.
TTTGCACAAAGCATTTTTCTATACAAAAATATATTGTATGCTCGGATTGTCCGTGACAGTCTATAGAGAAAAATTTATCCTATTTTTCATGCATTTTCGACGCAAAACTGAATGCGCAATGGCACTGAAAACATCAAAATCTTATTAAAGATATGTATTATAATCAATTCATATTATGTGTAAAGTATTTTTAATGTTTGATTTAGTTTAGTAATAAAAGCGGTAAATATTATTATTGAAAATTATGCGATTTTGAAAATAAAACGGCTTTAGTTCTGTATTAATATTTAATTAATTATCCACGTACTCATCGAACTCAGCGCACTTATTAATCATAGAAACAAATTACTAGCTAACAAAATACAAATAACTAAATTATAAAATTTATTAAGAAAAATCAATTAATTAATTTAATTAGGTACTTCAAGATGAACATAATATGCTTGAATATATATTTGTAATGAATTGATTATGATAAACTATTATAAAAAAAGCAATACAACTAAGAAGATCTAAAGCTGTTGAAGATTTGCTTGATAATGAAAAAATCAGTTACACTGTAAAATATCATTGTAAATTTACATTAATAATCATATTAATTTTACTAAATTTTTAATTGTAATTTTATAAATTCTTGTAAATTTATCAAAAAATTATAAAATTAAAATAAAAAATATAGTAAAATTACTATAACTATTACTGTAAATTTACAGTGATTTTTTACAATGTAAGCTGCTTTGCCTTTTGTGAAAAATGTTACAAATAAAATAGGCAAAATTTTATCAAAAAAAATTATTAAATTTTCTTATTTGACACACATGAAATTGCAATGCATGTTGAAGATTGTAAAAGATATTTTTTCCCTTTAATCATCGTATAAATGCGGTAACGCTTATGTTAGACAGACATGTAGAACTATGTCTACTAGATTGGCAGAACATAAGAGGTCAATACGTCTAAACATCCAAATAATCTGCTACCGCTCAACATGCGTTAGACTAATTTGATAATGTAAAATTTGGAGATACTGTAATAATTGCTAGACCAAACAATATTTACAGCAGATCAACATCAATCACTGTAAAAGCTCTGCATTTAAATAAAATTTGGATTCTTTTAAATCGAAATGTATAAATTTTATGATCTAATTACTTACCTATTTTTACTACTTTGACTGCAAGGAAAAGTAGTGAAGCGTTTGGTACGGTGTCTGTAACATTTTCAAAAAAAAAAAAAAATTGTATAGAAATCCTTCATATAGCCTGTAGATGACGAATCTGAACTTAGTTTATGTGGGTGTATGTGTGTGCGTCGTCAGCTCGCTCGCTCGCTCGCTCGCTCGCTCGCTCACTCGGTCGTCAGTCAAAATTTTGTGATCGCAACTCCTCCTAGACGGTTCAACCGATTTTAATGAAATTTTCAGGATAAATTTGTCTAGTACCCAAGATGGTCATGTGGTTTTGTTTTTTTTCAGTGATGCCAACTTTCCGAGAAAAAAATTACTAAAATTTTTAAAAATTCATATTGGCTACGTTATTTATTCGATTTTGATCAAATTTTCAGAAAAGATTTCCCTAATGCTCCCATTAATTACATAATTTTATTAATATTCAGTGTTGCCAACTTTCCGAGAAAAAAATTACTAAAGTTTTAAAAATTTTATTATGGCCATGTTATTCAACCGATTTTACTCAAATTTTCACAAAAGATTCTCCTAGTATTCATATAATTTATGTAATTTTAACAAAATACAGTGTTGCCAACTTTCCGAAAAAAAAATTAGTAAAATTTTTAAAAATTTATTTTGACCATTTTATTTAACCGATTTTAATCAAATATTTATAAAAGTTTTTCCTAGTGCCTAAATAAATTATGCAATTATAACAAAATACAGTGTTGTCAACTTATCGAGGAAAAAAAATCAGAAAATTTTTTAAAAATTCATTGTGGCTACATTATTTATTCGATTTTGATCAAATTTTCAGAAAAGTATCTTCTAGTGCCCACATAAATTATAATATTATTAAAATACAGTGTTGCCAATTTTCCGAGAAATGTCAAAGTAGTCTATATATGGGTTTACCCATATACTTCTAATCTTGTTTAGCTAGTAACTTGTTTCAATTTTCTGTTTATTTACTGAAAAAGTCATTTGAATCTTTTTTACTGATAAACACGTACGCTGAGTTCGTCAAAATATTAATAAATATTAGTTCAGAATCATTTTATTTTATTATATTTAATTTTGAATAAAAAATTGTATAGATTTTTTGTATAACAAACATATCGTATGAATCCAACATAAAAAAGAGATTAAACAGGAATAGTTTATGAATTGCGTTTCTCCCCCAATCTTGGGATGCTCCAGGATGCTGTCATAGTCAAGATAACCATGCATGACGTGGTGTTAAAGACGTTAACCCACATTAATCATATGATAGAGGCGACTGTTTCTGACACTTGTGAAATTTCTCTGATAATATTTTTTTTTTGCTTATGCTACACTGTATGATTATTTATGCGTTTGACAAGTTGCGTATATATATATATATATATATATATATATATATATAATAACTGATTTATCGTTTGTTTTTGTTTTGATACAGAATTATAACCTAAATCAGTTTTATTTTAATATTTGAAAGATATTTTTACAAATTTCAAATTGTTCTAATAGTTATTTATTTGAATTGTTCCTTTATAAACCAACAGAATAAATTGACTTTGTTTATTAAATTTATTTGTGAAGTAAATAAATTATAATATAATTTTGTATTTATAAAACTAGACCGAAAACAATTTGGTTTTTATACTAATGCACAATTTCACAATTTGAAAAATTTTTAAAACTCTTTAATTTTTGTGACCGCTAACTGTAATATCTCAGTTGCCTGTTCCTCTTAATAATTATTTTCCTATTTTAGTTTTGGTTTTGCTAATATTTATCACATAATATCAGTTAAGACGGTTCGGACATGTTGAGCGAATGTCTAATGAACGTTTGGTTAAAAAGATTTATTTGAATGATTTTGATGGTATACGTTTGCGTGGACGTCCGATGAGTAGTTGGAGTGATATGATTGAGAGAGTGGCTTGCGTGAGCGAAAGTTTCCAAGTGGTAGGAATAAAATAGCATGTATGAGAGGAGGAATTATGAATGTGGATGAAGCGAAAGTTGCTTGTTTGGATAAGAATGTTTGCTGGCGACTGATTTTATGATGATAAAAAGAGTTTGTGCCACACCCTTTTGGGTGCATGGCGTGATTGTGTATGTATGTATGTATGTATATCAACAACAAAATTTCTGTTTTATATATTATTAAGGATTTATAAGTGACACTATGAAAAACCTATGACTCAAAATAAAACTGTTATAGGTTCAAGTTCTGTGTTAAAATTTATTTATAATCGACTTTCTGACGAAATTAAATGCTTGTCTTTATCAGAAAAACAGATACAAATGATATTACAGTAAAGTTCTATTATAATTCCACTGTCGATTAACAAATTTCAGTTTTCAATAAATATATTAGATACAACATTATCAGAAAGAATATCCACAAAACATTATTTTTTCCACTTCCAAACCATAAACCATAAATTTATAATACAATCTAATATTACCCCTAATCCATTGCCAAACATATTTTTCCAAAGTGATAATCAAAAGGTATGATTTTAATTTAGTGTTTGAACCGAAGAGTGTCTATATTCAGTGGGTATTACATGGAGATTAATTATTCGGCGTCGCGTATCGGATATCGCTAATACCTTTTCTATGTATATATATATATATATATATATATATATATATATATATATATATATATATTCACTATATTAGAACGTGCACACCAGGTTGTTCGAAATTATTGCTAAATTAAGCCTTCTCCATGCTATGCTAAAGCTCTAATGCTCCATAATTTGGCTACTACGTTCTATAAACTCAGCTGATACGAGAATGAGCATATTATATATCGTTATAATAAACTTTGACCTCGTATCGAATATACGTATTTGTTTTAATTATAATTAAGAGATAAGTTACTAAAGCATTGAAGATAATAGAATATTGAACTTAATTTAGTATTTGCGAACGGGTGTTTCTAAATTATTTTTGATATATTTTGCTGTTAAATTTCATATGTATGTTCTTAAAATATTCTATGAAATAATAATGTTATTAAAATAGAATTGTTTTAGGTTAAAGTTCTGTATTAATATTTAATTAAAATCGACAATTCAACAAAACTCAACGTCCGGATTATAACAGTCGTAAAATATATTTTCGGTTATTCTATAGCATATTTTAAAAATCATTTGAGACAATAATTTTAAATGTGGACTTAAAATTGGGCAAGATTACAAATTAATACAACCAAATATTTATTATACATACATACATACACAATCACGTTATGTACCCAAAAGGATGTGGCACAAACTCTTTTCATCATCCCGAAATCAATCGCCTCCAAACATTCCTATCCAAACAAGCAACTTTCGCTTCATCCACATTCAAAATTCTCTTTTATTCTTACTACTTGGAAACTTTTGCTCACGCAAGCTACTCTCTCAATCATACCATTCCAACTGCTCATCGGACGTCCACCTGCAAACGTATACCATCAAAATTATTCAAATAAATCTTTTTATCCAAACGTTCATTAGACGCATTCGTTTAACATGTCCGAACCATCTTAACTGACTAACACCAACTTTTGCTACAACATTTTTTCTATTATGAAAATAGATAATAGGTTAAGTTTGGTTAGATATATGATCCTATAGCAATGTAAGCGTACATAATAATAATAAATACATATACAAATTATTGACACGCGGATGATCTGATTTTTACCTGGTCTTAAGTCGAAATATTAATTTCATTGCAGTTTTGCTTTGCAAAATTTTGGTAAGAGATTAACAGCCAACCGCCGCGTGCAGTTTATATGTACCCAAAAAAATGTTGTAGCAAAAGTTGGTGTTAGTCAGTTAAGATGGTTCGGACATGTTGAGCGAATGTCTAATGAACGTCTGGTTAAAAAGATTTATTTGAATGATTTTGATGGTATACGTTTGCGTAGACGTCCGATGAGTAGTTGGAGTGGTATGATTGAGAGTGTTTTGCGTGAGCAAAAGTTTCCAAGTAGTAGGAATAAAAGAGCATGTATGAGAGGAATTATGAATGTGGATGAAACGAAAGTTGCTTGTTTGGATAAGAATGTTTGGAGACGACTGATTTCGGGATGATGAAAAGAGTTTGTGCCACACCCTTTTCTGTATATGGCGTGATTGTGTATGTATGTATGTATGTATGTATTTTTATGTTTTATATGTTTTTTTGTATGCAGAAAACAAGAACAAATATTTTGTGTTCATTTGATGGAACAAATTTTATTTTAAATTTGGCGCCACGGATTAATGGCGGCGCATCGGCCGAACTCTACCTATAGTATCTCTAGTGCGGTTGCGCACAATCGATTGACGACGGACATTTTATTCCAGTTCCGATTGCGGCGTCCCCTATTTCAGTATGGTCGCGTACAGCGTGCGTCGCGGCGCGTGATAACCGAAAGTTTGTGCCCTGTGTCCACCCCATGTTCTAGAGACGCATCTCAAAGACATCGGACCTTATTTCTTCGAATTGTATGTGTGTTATGTGCTAAATACCAATGTAGAGTGTTGTTACAAGAATTTGTTCAACCTGCAGTGCTTAATAATTATATCGAAATAATTTCTGACAGCAATAATAGTTATTGTGAAGTTCTATTGACAATATTATAATCAGTGCGCGATATATACTAGTGTGTCAGTGCATAACCGCTGGAAATTTTCACAGGTAATGAATGATACATTGAAAGTATTTTGGGTATTTTACTGCACCTATTTAAAATAAAACTGCTTTAGGTTAAAGTTCTGTATTGAACATTGAACAATTTTCTAAATAATAAATAACGAGGAAATCCCGTAACCCTTAAAGGGTCACGTTTGAAGTCGAAAATAGTAATTAATTATAAACATAATAAAAATAAATAAATAAACAAATAAAAATAATAAAATATCAATTGCACTATTATATATTATTCAAAAGCAACATTTCTATCATCAGTAGTGCAGATAACTTCACACAGCTGTCATTTGACATTTGCATTATAAACATAATTTGATTCAAATTTTTGAGAACCGAGATGAAATCGTAGAAAGATGAAACTTTACTATTCTCAAATAGGAAATAAACCAATTAAAATGACACAACTCCCATCAAAATCGGTTCAGAGTTTAGGAGGAGATGCTGGAGAAACATATATACATTTGACAATTAGGGAGATTAGGGAGATTTTTTTTCAAAGTTTTACAAATTAGGTACTCAGTCATTTAATTCGCTAGTTAAACTCAACTTCAGTATATTATTTATTATTTCTGTATTATTATTTATTTAAAATCAACGTTACTATGAATCTTAATGTCCGTCTTCATCAGGATAAATGATACAAATGACATTTACAGTAAATAAACTCAACATAGAAACCATTTACTAGGTAACAAAATACAAGTAATTAGATTATTAAATCAATTAAAAGGTTAATTTGTCTAAATCATTCAGATTAATCTGTTACTGCTGAACAAGCGTTAGAATATCTTCATGAAGTTACATTTCAAAATACTCTAATAATTGCAAAACCCAACAATATTAACAGCAGATTGATAAGAAAGGCAATAGAAATTTATAAAGAAAAAAGTTAACATTAATCACTCTGAAAGCAATTACTTAAATAAAATTTGGCTTCCATTGATTAAAAATCTATAAAAATTGTATGATCTAGTTGCTTATTTGTTATTTAATAATTTGTTTCTATGTTTTGTTATTTACTTTATTGTTATTTATATCATTTATTCTGATGAAGACGGACATTGAGTTTCATCGAAATGTCTATTTTAAATAAATATTAATACAGAAATTTAACCTAAAGCAGTTTTATTTTGATATAATTAGCTCTAAAAGGTTTTTTTGCTATGGTTCAATTTAGATAAAAACAAAACAACCTAACATAGTGAAATTTTTTTTTAAATTTTATTATATTAAAATAAAACGGTATTAGGTTTTAGTTCTGTATTAATATTTATTAATAATCGACGCAATCAACGTACATCTTTATCAGGAAAAATGATACAAATAACATTTACAGTAAATAACAGAACTTGACGACTGAATGTAATGTATATATTGATGGTGCACGTTTAGAGCAGGTAGATGAATTTGTGTATTTGGATAGTTTGTTGTTTAAAGAAGGCCGTTTTGATCGTGAAATTTAAAGGAGAGTAAATGCTGGTTGTAAGGTTTTGGGTGTTTTAGGAACTCTTGATGCAATGCAGTTTTGGTGCCTATGTTGATATATAGGGTAGTGAATGTTGAGTTTGGTTGCAAAAGCATAAACGGAAAATGACTGCTGTAAAAATGAGATTTTTACGTGGGGTATGTGGTGTAAATAGGAGAGATCGGGTACGAAATAGATTAGTGTATGATGAGTGCGAAATTGTTAAAAAAATTATGTAGAAAAAGTTGGTGTCAGTCAGTTAAGATTTATTTAAATAAATTTGATGGTACACGTTTATGTGGACGTCCGATGAGTAGTTGCAATGGTATGATTGACAGTGTTTTGCGTGAGCGAGTGTTTCCAAGTAGTAGAAATAAAAGAGCATGTATGAGAGGAATTATGAATGTGGATAAAACAAAAGTTGCTTGTTTGGATAAGAATGTTTGGAAGAGACTGATTACGGAATGATGAAAAGAGTCTGTGCCACATCCTGTTGGGTACATGGCGTGATTGTGTATGTATGTATGTATAGGAACAAGGTTACTAGGTAACAAAATAAGTAACTAGGTTATAAAATTTATAATTTTTTTAATTAAAGGAAGCTACATATTATTTAAATCAATGCCTTAATGGTATTTTTTTTATAAAATTCTATTACTTCTCTTATCAATCTGCCGTTAATATTGATGGATCTTGCAATTATTACAGTAACTTCAAAATTCACATCATGAAGATATTTTAACGCATGCGGTGCAATAGCACAAAAAAATGACTACAACAAAAAATTAAATATTGTAATTTAAATTATGGTATGTGTTATAATTGGTTCTGCGATTGTGTGCTTACTAGCTTTACCGACCTTATACAATAATTAATTGATATTTGAATATTTTATAAATATTATTTATTATTTTATTTATTTGGGTGCTTTGGGTACTTTTGCTAGGAATGTAAATGTTTCCAAATAAGCCTTTCCGTTTGAGTATATACAATGCTGTCTTGATACCTACGTTGTGATGTATTGTAGTGACATAAAACGGAAAATGACTGCTGCAGAAGTGAGATACTTATGTGGTGTAACTAGGAGGAATCGCGGGTACAAAATATGATGAATGTGAAATTGAAGAAATATATTGTAGCAAAAGTTGCCGTGTTAGTCAGTTAAGATGGTTCGAATATCTTGAGCGAATGTCTAATAAACGCTTGGTTAAAAAAAAATTGTATGAATAAATATGAGTGTTTTGTATGAACGAAAGTTTCCAAGTAGAAGAGCATGTATGAGAGGAATTATAAATGTGGATGAAGCTAAATTGCTTGTCTGGATAGGGATGTTTGGAGGAAACGGATTTCTAAATAATAAAAAGTGAGTTTGTGTCACGGGTACAAGTCATGATTGTGTATATGTATGTATTAATTAAATAGTAATAAATTTTATGACTAGAATTTTTAATTAAATTCATATTTGATTCGATCGACAAATACATCGAGTATTTTGAATTAGAGCCATTTTGAATGTCCTATTTACACCTTTTGTCATTATTACATATTCTGTACTTTCTGCTTCCTCTATTTTTTTTTTCAAGTTTGATGCTTGTCTTTATCAACAACACTACATAAGTACATATTCTATATATATATATATATATATATATATATATATATAAATAGGGCCTGAAGAAGGAGAAAAATAATCTCCGAAAGTCTCGTCCACAATGAATTGAGTTAGTGATTTATTATTCTGTATGACTGCAGTTCCCAATAACATCCTATCTAAATATCATATACCAGTCAACAAAATTCATATTACATATATATATATATATGTATATATATATATATATATAATATATATATATATATATATATATATATATCTATATATAGTTTGAATTTTTTTTTATAGCGGGATACGGTATTATAGGTTGAAAAATTATAAAAATGCAAGCATTTAAATATCTATCAATTTATTATAAAGTCCAATACATAAACAATATAAACAATGTGTGTCCGACATTTAATGAAAACTAACTAATGCTAACATTTATGCTAACCATTATTTAGATCATATTGTGGTAAATGCATATAACTTCGCGAGGTTGGTAACACACTATATGCCTGACGAGTGACAAATTGTATTTAGCGAAAATTAACTAGGAAGCTAGAAATTTAGTTATGAAATAATACACTAGTATTACACTAGTATTATACAGAACTATCTGTAGTAATATAGTAGTATAGTAGTAGTAATATAATAGTAGTATATAGTTTTGTAGTAATATTTATTAAAAATCGATTAACTCAACGTACATTTTCATCAGGAAAAATGATACAAATTACATTTATAGGTAATAAATTAAATATGGAAACAAGTTACTAGGTAACAAAATAAGTAACTAGATCATAAACTTTAATATAATGAATACTGAATTTTTTACTATGTTAATAATATCTCTAGTTTCAACAAACTTTATTTTTATATTATATATATATATATATTGTATTTACTATACCTCATACGTGTAGTTATTTCTATGGAGAGAAGCTTATTTTTGTTTGTGTAGTAGCAGTAACATTTTTATGTGTGTGTATTAATAGGATTGTTTAAAATGGGTTTTTTTATACAAATTCTATTGGTGTCGTGTCACTTGCGTACGTTTCAGATGGGTACAAACATTACTTAGTATCACTTGCGTACAAATTAAGGTCGGCTTAAGCCCAGATAGTGAAGGTACTTAGGCCGAGTGTCAGATGCGTACAGTGGTTTGGGAAATGTTGAGTTGTCATTTGCGTCAATAGTGGTATATTATTTGCGCAACGAAACCCTGTCATCTGCGCTACTGTTGGCTTAGGGTAGGTTAGGTTAAGGTTTAGTTATGTTATTATTCAATATATGCGCTTATTTTATCGGCGCAAATGACGACTGGCGCATATGATTGGCTAGGTTAAGTTAGGTTTTAATCTTGGAAAACCATTTAAACCACTAAATATAAACTTATTCAATATTAAAATTGAATACTAAATTGATTATTTGTAAAATCGCTGTACGCATCTGACTTGAGCTTGGCTTGAGCCAACCCTTATTTGTACGCAAGTGATACTAAATAATGTTTGTATGCATATGACACGTACGCAAGTGAGCCTATTTTATTCTATTACATTAAGTATCTATTGTTTTGTTTATAATCGATTGTTTTTGCAGTAACACAAGTAAGTCGTCATTTTGCTAATGCGTTTATAATATAAAATAATTTTATTATAAAAAAACTAAATTCAAAATAACTTAAAAATATTCAATTAGATAGTTTACATAAAATTTTACCATAATAAATGCAAATAATAAACAGAGTGGAACAGAAAAAACTGTTAACTTAAATACAAATACTCTGATGCATAAACAAAACAAGGAGAACAAAATTACGGGTCGCGGACAATTCACCGAAAACCGTTCACCGAAAACAATTCATCGAAAAAAATTCACCGAAGTACCAATTCACCGAAAAACAATTTATCGAATAACCAAATGAAATAGAATTAAACAACCTAACCTGACCGAACCTAACCTAACCTACCCATAATACCTCCGTAAAGTGTTAAAGAAAAAAATAAAAAAAATAAATACGCTTTTTTTAAAGACATTCCTAATATTCATAATATTAAGGATGAGGCTATTTCTTCATACGGTATGTAAACGCAATTGGCTATTAAACCAACCTATTACCTAACCTTTCCTAACCTAACCACTTTTTAATATTGATTTTAATTTAATTTAATTCTATTTCAGTTGGTTATTGGATAAATTGTTTTTCGGTGAATTGGTACTTCGATGAATTTGTTTTCGATGAATTGTTTTTGGCGAACGGTTTTCGGTGAATTGTCCGGATACCCAAAATTACATATGCTAGTGTTAGATAGTTGACGTTCAAACCGCAAGAGATTATAACTCCCAAAACCGTAACATTACACAAACATGCATCTTTCTCTCTACCATATTATTTTCCATTTTGCATCTTCTCTTAACTACTATACTTCACTCACAAAAAGTAATTAATAATTTTGAATTAGTAAAATCTGTTTTCATTAGATATGGTCTAATAGTATAAATTATATATAATATGAACAACATTTTATATATATATATATATATATATATATATATATATATATATATATATATATATATATAGATAATTTATTTTTATTGTCTCTATTTTGTTGTCTTATCCTGCATTTATATATGTTTTTTTTTTTTTAAAAACAATATTAATTTCAAGTTTACATTTAAAATTGCTGTGTCAAATCATTTTAAAAATATGCTATAGAGTAAACGAAAATATAATCTTATAATCCGATAATCCGCTGAGGTCGACTAGCCGTTAAATCGGCTTGTAATTTCGTAATTTAAATTTGGGATTTTCAATCGCGGCGTTGAATTTTTTCGCTCCGTGATTTTCTGTACGTTAACCGTTTCAGTGCCACGGGTTTTTGATATTTTCCCGTCCAAAAGTGCCAAGGAGCGCTTTTGCGCTTGTTTTATTTTTTATTCTACATACATACATACATACATACATACACAATCACGCTATGTACCCAAAAGAGTGTAGCACAAACTCTTTTCATCATCCCGAAATCAATCTTTTCCAAACATTCCTATTCAAACAAGCAACTTTCGCTTCATCCACATTCATAATTCCTCACTTATACATGCTCTTTTATTCCTACTAATTGGAAACTTTTGCTCACGCAAAACACTCTCAATCATACCACTCCAACTACTTATCGGACGTCCACGCAAACGTATACCATCAAAATCATTCAAATAAATCTTTTTAACCAAACGTTCATTAAACATTCGCTCAACATGTCCGAACCATCTTAACTGACTAACACCAACTTTTGCTACAACATTTCTTTCAATTTCACACTCATCATACACTAATCGTATTTCGTACCCGATCTCTCCTATTTACACCCAGCTACTCCACGTAAAAATCTCATTTGCACAGCAGTCATTTTCCGTTTATGCTTTTGCAAGCAAACCCAACATTCACTACCATACATCAGCTTTTTTCAAAAGAATTAGCGTTTGGTTCTATATGAATATTTAATATGGAAACCCTTACACAAGACCAGTTCATATATAAATAAAAATTCCAATAAAAAAATGAAATAATAATAATTTAATGATGCCAATAAGTTATCCAAAAACATCCGAGACTAAAACCCGAATAAGTTCAGGAACTGGCCGATCCATATTTAACCGAAGCAAACCGCCTCAACTTTCACAAAACCACAACTAATGTGGTTTGAAGAGAAATGCTGCAAGCTAAGTTTGAACAAAAGCTGACCTATAAATTACACTTTAAGTGCAAAGAGAGAGATGTAAAGAAACCAATCTCTTCTCTTCCTATACGCTACCAGCCAATATTATTGAACACAATTTAATGAAATTTTATTAGTAAATCATAAATCAAGCAAGCGGCCATTATGGAATTCATTTATTCTAGAAATTAGAACTGCGTGAGTGAGTATTTTGGTTGAATATTGTTGCCGAGAAAAATATGCTGAAAGATTTTTAATAAAATACACCATATTAATAATTATTTTCTTGATTTTTTGAATATATGTACATACATACATATACATAATTACGCCATTTACTCGCAATTAGTTTAAAATCGATTCAAAAATTTATACCGAATTGACAAACCAATAAACAGACAGAGAGGTAATAAAAACATGTGAGAATGTTTTTTTTTAAATTTTGTAAACAAATTAATTAAAATAATACAGTAAATTTAACTATTAATAAAAGTGATTAATAATCATAAGTAGCAGTTTTGTGTTATTGTGAATTATATTTATTCAGAAAACTTAACATATTCATATAAAAACAATCAAATGAAAATTCAAGCAAAATTAAACAATGCAATTTTGTCATTTAACTGAACTTCTTAAAAAATTTTGCAAAAACGATTGAAACTAGTTGAAGTGTCAAAACGCGTTTCAAATATCTAGCAATAGTCGATCAGAATGTCCAGTCGGTCAAGCAGAACCTTATACGATTTTTCTCTCGGGGGAGTTGTGTCGGTAAAGCAGTCATCTGTATATTGCGTGAATAAATCTACATATCGCTTCTTCAATTGTGTATAGTACGCCAGCAGGAATGATATTTGCATGCAGCAGGATATCCTATTTTGCTTCGTCTGCGATATGGGTTTTTTGCGTGTTGCTCGATGGGAATATGCTGTGTGTGGGGGTTGTAATCTTTGTATTTTACGGGATTAAATTTGCGAATTTTAACGGTTTTTGGTCCCTCTTTAGTTGTGTTGTATGAATATTATACATATTAATATTGGTTTTTATTGCGTTAAAGTTTAGGTTGGTTGAAACTGACAAATTATTCTGGGGGTTTTGTGTCCGAGGGTGAAAGTTTGATAATAAAATGTTAACATGGAAATAACTACATTGTTAAATCGTGTTTATATGGGTAAATATATTACATTTTTTTAGGCTTTATAAGATTATACAGTTCATTAACTGCCAATGATAATTTTATATATTTTTTTACCACTTTAACTGTAAGAAAATGTAGTATTGTGATCGGTACGGTGTCTGTAACATTAAAAAAAATATTTAGAAATTTTTTATGTATCCTCTAGATCAGCGTTTCTGAACAGGTGGTCTGGGAACTACTGGTGGTCCACAGGAAAATTTTAGTGGTTCGCGTAATATAATGAAATTCTTTAATAATTATTATACTTTTATTAAAAAAAAATATTTATATATTGTGTATTTTCCGAGATTTATTACAAATTCAGAAGTTTTGTGTAATTTTAAAATTATTTTTGTGCTGCATTTCATTATTTAAATATTTCTATGTGTTTTTTGCAGTTTCTATATTGTTATTTTGTTATGCGCATTTTTTGTGAAAATACATTTGTTTATTTTCTGTTAACTTTCTGTGAGTTTCCACAACTGAAATAATTGTATTTAGTTGTATATTACATTTGTTTGTTTTCTTGAAAAAAATTCATCAACGATAATTATTATTAGTTTTTATATTATCATTAGTTTTATGAAATAAATATATACGGCGATTAATGCATTTAAAATTCACTTTAAACAATTTTCTACGCCAAAAATATTTAATTAAAAAATAATAATAATAGCATGTGCTTTAACACGTTCGCTGCCGGTTTGAAATCATGTACTTCCGCTAGGGGCCGACTAAATACAACGCATATAAACACAAACAGTCAAATACCGCGCTGGCGCGTAACCGGCACCCAACAAAGGTATCATTTCACGCGCCAGCGCGTTACCGGTAGCAAACGTGTTAAAATAATGCAAATGTTAAAAAATGTACTCATCGTGTGATGTATTCGGCTGGGATTTATACATGAAATTTCATGCCGACTCAATATTGATGAAGAAAAGAATTGACTTTGCCATAAGACTCTGTACTTCAGTGGTAGAACTATGGCCGCGAACGCCAGAGGTCCCGGGTTCGACGGCAGAGTCAATACTTTTCTTTATCTAAAAAATATTAATGATTTATTAGTTATTTGAAATAAATATATACGGCGATTAATGCACTTATAATTCACTTTAAACAATTATTATTAGTGGTCCGCGAAAGAAAATTAGATATTTTAGTGGTCCGCGGTGCGTTCTTAGTTGAGATTCACTGCTCTAGCTGACGAATCTGAACTTAGATTAGGTGGACGTATGTGTGTGTGTGTGTTTGTCGTCAGCTCGCTCAATCGCTCACTCGGTCGTCAGGCAAAATGTTAAGATCACAACTCCTCCTACACGGTTCAACCAATTTTAATGAAATTTTCATACAGGTTTATCTAGTGTCCAAGATGGTTATGTGGTTTAATTTTTTTCAAATGATGCTAACTTTCCGAGAAAAATGTACTCATGTTTTGGTTATTACATATTGTTTATAATATATCTGTTTATATGTGTACTAAAATTCAGAAATAAACAACTTGGTTTACTATTGTTTAAACATATTTTAGTAAATCACTCAGCGAATGTTACAAGTAATTTATAAGTTTATGGCTTAATAACCATACCCACGAATTTCGTACCCATTCTATGATTATTATTATTATTTGTTTATACATACATACATACCTACACAATCACGTCATGTACCCAAAAGGGTGTGGCACAAACTCATTTCATCATCCCGAAATTTAGTCGCCGCCAAACATTTCTTTCCAAACAAGCAACTTTTGCTTCATCCATATTTATAATTCCTCTCATACATGCTCTTTTATTCTTACTACTTGGAAACTTTCGCTCACGCAAAACACTCTCAATTATACCACTCCAACTACTCATCGGACGTCCACCAACAACTTAGTTTACAATCAGCGAATTTTATAAGTTTAGGGCTTACTGCCACTCCACAAAGTCTGTCATTTATTTTTGATTATTGAAAATTGTTTATAATATATTTCTGTGTATATTTGCAAAATATTGCTAACTTACATGTAAATTTGTAGAAGTTATTGAAATTTTACTGTTTTCACGACGGTTCTAGCTCTGCACATAAAATAATTATTAAAATAAATATTTAATACAAAAATTTATTTTAAAAAAATGCATCATTATTTAAAACAAAAGGGTAATTTAGTAATTATTTTATTAGTTATTATATATTAAAAGTTGTATTTGGAAGAATCTTTTGACAAATGTAAAATTAGAAACAAAAATTGAAATAATCAGATTTTTTTTTTAAATTTTTTGATTCAATTTCTTGCTGAAAGCAAAATCTAATTGGATTTAAATTTCATGAATTTGGTGCGTCAAAGATATGAATTTTAAATCAATTATAATTTTTTTCGTTGAAAAGAAAAATGAATAAAAAGTTTGGGACTCTCTCAAGCTTTTTCTCAGTCAGCACCTTTTGAATTCATTAAAAATGAAACTAATTATATATTAACATTTTCTTTTATATCATATATACTATTATAAAAAATCAGTGATTATCTTTTAGTATTATTATTTAAATAATAATACTTAAGGAGATTTAATTTGTAATTTAATTTGTCTTTTATTTTACAAGAAAATAATTATGTTTTCCAGTCAAAATACCATATTGCTTATGTTGATAGAGGTCATTATGTTACTAGTACAATAATGACATTATTATATAGCAATTAGTTATACATCACTGGTGGCAGCATCAAATATAACTACAACTTAATGAGTTATTCATCTGATATTTGCTAATCTGATAAATGTGTGAAGAAGTGCAAGAAATGCATTATGCACCGCATAGGATAATCAAAAATTGTAAATTCGACCAAAGAAATATTAATTTTCACAAATCACAAAACAAATATATAAATAATATATTATACATACTATTCTATAACTGATTAAGGTTAGTTGATTAGTTATTTTTTAGTTTAGTTTCTCGCTTAGAACATTTGAAGAATAAATCGTCTACGTCTTACTTGGAGAACAAAAATCCCTTTTGCCTCTGCCACAATGATAATCTCTTTCTACTCCTCGTAACATGATATACTATAAAAACATATTTTAAATAGCTTTTCTCAAAATTATGTATTTATAAATGAAGTAATTTTAATTTTATATTTATTTTTATTGTTAATATAACTTATACGGGAGGAAGTAGTGTGACCAAAAGACTCGTCATAAATATTTTCATTAACATATTTTTTTCCATGTAATGCAGACATATATATATATATATATATAAACGTTTGGTTAAAAAGATTTATTTGAATGATTTTGATGGTATAAGTTTGCCCAGTGGATCAGTCCGATGAGTAGTTGGAGTGATATGATTGAGAGTGTTTTGCGTGAGCGAAAGTTTCTAAGTAGTAGGAATAGAAGAGCATGTATGAGAGGAATTATAAATGTGGATGAAGCGAAAGTTGCTTGTTTGGATAGGAGTGTTTAGAAGCGACTGATTTCAGGGTGATGAAAAGAGTTTGTGCCACACCCTTTTGGGTACATGGCGTGATTGTGTATGTACGTATGTATATATATATATATATATATATATTTAGTTTTTTAAAATTAAGGCGGCCATGAAAAATGTAAAAAACTATTTTAAATGCAGGTAAAGTGCCCTTTTGGTCAATAATACGGTATAATATTTTTGAGAAAAGCTGTTCAGAATATGAAATTACGGCTCTGTGCAAAATTTCAAAAAGATGTTAATACATACGCGATATAAACGATATATGTATTAACACACGTTTTTGGAAAATTTCAATTGTGTAGATGTAGAGGATCCTTTTACTTTCGTAAAAACAAGCAAAAAATATTATTTCTGATGTTTTTCGATGTAAAATGATCGATTTTAGTCTTATTTGAAAAAAATTTTTTTTACGGACACTCTATTTTATATATATATATATATATATTACTTATTACTTATACATACAAGTGTAACAAAAAGATCGGGACAGTAAAACAATAACTATTTAAAAATAATTTTATCGCCTTTTATTTATCTTTCGGTGAGATGCGCAAAATCGACAAAAGAAATTTTTCGAGATTACAGCGCCATCTGTAACAAATTGAAAACAATGATTCAGATTAATTTTTCGTAATTTTTTTCTATAGCAACCAAATCTGCAAAAAAATATAGATTGCTAGTTTAGATTTCAGTTTTCTCTCTGCCATCCTCAGGGCAAAAACGACGTGGTAAATTCGATTACCCCCGTATTATTCGTACATACATACATACATACATACACAATCACGCCAAAAGGGTGTGGCACAAACTTTTTTCGTCACCCCGAAATCAGTCGCTTCCAAACATTCCTATCCAGCACAAGCAACTTCCGCTTTATCCACATTCATAATTCCTCTCTCATAGCATGTTCTTTTATTCCTACTACTTGGAAACTTTTGCTCACGCAAGCCACCCTCGCAATCATACTACTCCAACTACTCATCGGACATCCACGCAAACGTATATCATCAAAATCATTAATTCGATGAGTGATTTTTCGAGATATTTTGATGTCTCAACATAAAAAAAAAACTCACTTAGTATACAAATATATTTTGATGGAGGTACATATTAAGTGTCCTCAATTCAATTTTAACATCCCTGTAAGCGAATGAAATTCATTCCAATATCCGTAATTGAATCTAGAGAGTTCAATTCAGTTGCGCGGTGTCCTATTTTGAACATACGTTGACGTCGCGGTACTTAAAAGAGCGCTGTTGATATATATATATATATATATATATATATATATATATATATATATAAATATATACCGGGTGTTCGTTCGTTAAGTTCGTATGGGCGTTTAACATGTAATTTCGATAATTTGCGATATACTACTTTCTCGAGTTAAATTCGGAGAAATATTTAGAATACTTTTCGATAGGGCATAAAAAGTTCTATAATTTAATTTTTGTTTTAATTTGCTAGCATGTGCCGTTTGGATTTTGATTTTTTGGTTTTTTTTTTTTCTCAAAAACTATGAAGTTTAGGAAAATATGCATCATTTAAAAAAATGCGGAATAATGAGCACTATAATAGAATAAATAAACCATTATTCTAGAATGGGATATAATAAGTGCATGTGTAGAAATAATGAACGTTATTATTTCGCAATATCCAATGACTTTCGTCATATAATTTCGGGTATTTGATCAGAGTAACAAGATCGATAATACGATAAAAAAACAAAAAACGCGTATTGGTGTGTGACAAAAGCAAATCATTATTTGGTGTTGTCAGTTTTGTTCGCGAATAATTTTCACAATAAAATATTATTGCGTTTAATAATATTACGTTAAAACTGATTTGGTGTTTGTTATCAAATGTGTTGACTGGTGTTGATTATACCGTGAAAATTCATCTTTAAAAAATTTATTGTGTGATTCTCGTATTGTTTGAATTTCATTTTCGTGGAACAGTAATTGTGTAAATATAAAACATTTATAATCTTAACGTGATGAATTCGTATTTTATGGGTTCAAATAATTCATCGAGAATGGACGACAGTGATTCCAGATCAAGATCAGACGATGGTTCTGATCAAGAAACTGACCTAGCAACTCTTTTGCAGTCTTTAAGTCGAAGTAGTCAAGTTCAGATTATTTCATGCATGTACGATAATGACATTTCCTTGGGATCGCGGATTCCAAAAATTAAACACAAACCTGATACGTCATCTTTAGATAAAAGTGAATTTGCTTTGCAAACTAAACAGTCGTCCGGAATTGGTATTGGCAAGAGAAAAACTACATCAAATATCACTTCTATGCTCTTAAATAGAGAGCGAGGCGTATTTACCTACGAAAGCTTCTCAAATCAAGATCGTTGCAAACTAAGCAATAGATTTCTTCCAAATGAAATGAACGTTTTGGCACGTTACGATGGCAAAGCATTTTGTGGTGTTTATTCGCAGAATGGTGATTATTTTATAAGCGGTTGTCAAGATCGACAAATACGACTATATAAAACGGTGGATGGTAGTTTTCAGTTATTTAATGCAATACAGGCAAGAGATGTTGGATGGAGTGTCCTTGATATAGCATTTAGTCCTGATGGCAGTCATTTTGTCTATTCCAGTTGGTCATCATTATTACATCTTTGTTCATTAACCGGTGACTCAGATAATCAAGAAACATTATCGTTGTCACCGATTGATAGAATATTTTGCATATTTTCTGTCGTTTTTTCATCGGATGGCAAAGACATTTTATGTGGTGCAAATGATGGATGTCTTTATGTTTATGATCGAGAATGCAATCAACAATCGTTAAGGATAAAAGCTCATGAATATGACGTGAACACAGTGGCATTTGCCGATTTCACATCACAAATTCTGTACAGTGGTGGGGACGATGGCCTCGCAAAAGTCTGGGATCGTCGCACCCTATCCGAAGCGAATCCAAAACCGGTAGGACATTTGGCCGGTCATATGGATGGGATTACGTTTATCGATAGTCGAGGCGATGGTAGACATTTCATATCGAATAGCAAGGATCAGAGCATCAAGTTGTGGGATGTGAGAGTATTTTCCGGTAGTGAAGGACAGGAAAATACGCGGAAAGCTGTACAGGATCAAACTTGGGATTATCGATGGCAAGAAGTGCCCAGAAGATTTTGTAATCCAAAACAGAAGCTGGAAGGCGATACAAGTATAATGACTTATCGTGGACATTCAGTCTTAAAAACATTAATTCGCTGTCGTTTCTCACCGGCTGTTACAACTGGACAACGTTACATTTATACGGGCTGTGGTGTTGGACGTGTCATTATATATGATACTTTAACCGGCGAAATTAAAAGAGACTTAACGGGACATCGTTCGTGTGTCAGAGATGTATCATGGCATCCTTATAAACAAGAATTTGTCAGCTCGTCGTTTGACGGTATAGTCGGTCACTGGACCTATTCGGGCCAGGAATCTCTCGATTCGGACTAAGACGAAACGGAGGATTCGATTTTCTGCGGCGAAAACCGTTTACGTCCGAAGATACTAAGGCGTAGTCGACGTATTGCACAGAAGCGTGAGCAACAATTGCGTCAGCAACAGCAACTGCAGCAGCCAAACTGCGAAAATAGCTGAATCAACGCTGTCCATGGGTTGTTATGCTGCATTAATTGTTGCGCAAACAATGTCAGCAGTGAGAGTTTTTATTGAGAGAGACATGTGATGTGTGTGTGTGAAAACGTTTGTGTTAGAAGGATTAACAAACAGTTTTTTGAACTATTTTTGTTGAAAATCAGATTTAAATATTATTTATGAGTTTTTCTTCTCTTTCTGTTAGACTGATGGTTTTTGTTTATATTATCATTTTTCCAAAAATTTAAATATTAATAAAAAAATATGAAAATCAAACAAAAAATTTTAACGAGTATTTTGTTTTTTGTATTATGTATTTTTAGTTGATAAAAAATAAATATTTATAAAAATGCATTATTTAAGCGTTCATTTATTATTTTATTATCGAAAGTTATTTTTATTTATCAATTTGCTAATAAGAAACTATTAGCTACCTGAATACATTTATTAAAAATATTTTTTCAATATTTTAAATTTTCGTTTATTAAAAAAAAAAAAAATGTAAAGTAATTGTATATTAAATATTTTATTTTATAATATAATAATAATAATAATTACAATAAAATATATAAAAAAAAAATGTAAAATATTATTCTAGAATGGATCGTTTAGTAAAAAAAATTAAAAATTGAATTTTTAAAAATCTCTCTGTACCCTTGCGATTTTTTTAAAATAAAACTTTTTTCAAAATTTGCTGAAAAAAATCTGAAAAAATTCAGTAAAATAGAGAAAAAATTTAGCTACATAATAACTAAGCAACTTTTTTGTCAAACTCATGCTGGTTTAGCGGGAAAAATTATTGAAAATTCTGAAAAACATTTTAGAATTTTCAATAATTTTTCTCACCAAACCAGAATGAGATGTATGTAGCTAATTTTTTTTTCTATTTTAACAAATTTTTTCAGATTTTTTTAAGCAAATTTTAAAAAAGTCTTATTTTGAAAAAATCCCAAGGGTACCCCCCTTCAGAGATTTTCAAAAATTCAGTTATTAATTTTTTCTACTAAGTTATGCATTCTAAAATAATGGTTTATTCACTTAATTATAGTACTCATTATTCTGCATTTTTCCATATTACGCTTATTTTCCTACACCTCATAGTTTTTGACAAAAAAAATAAAAACCAAAAAATAAAAAAAAAATTCTAGCGTCCGAACGGCACATGCTAGCAAATTAAAACTATAACCAAATTATAGAACTTTTTATTGTCTACCAAAAAGTATTCTAAGTATTTCTCCGAATTTAACTCGAGAAAGTAGAAGAAAGTTTAACTTAACGAACGAACACCCGGTATATATATATATATATATATATATATATATATATATATATCAAGATATTCCGATCGGGTGATTGGCCCGTATTCAAAATCGATTTTATTGACCACCAATAATTGCTGATAAATTTTCAATTTAATGATGTTGAATATGTTTGTTGAAAATTTTTGATTGATTTATAGGTATTTGTTCTGTATAAGAACATATATATATATATATATATATATATATATATATATATATATATATATATACAGGGTGTTCGGTAAATATTAGTACTTTTGTTTAGATATTTACTATTTGTAATTGGGTAGAATCGGGAAGGTTTATTAGGGTAAAATAAAACGGTTTTTGGTTTTAGTTCTGTATTAATATTTATTAATAATATTGATGTAGTCAAAGTACATCTTTATCAGGAGAAAAGATAGAAATGACATTTTTTATAGTAAATAAATAGAACATAGAAACAAGTTACTAGATGTAACAAAATACAAGTAACTAGATTATAAAATTTATAAATTTTTATTAAACAAAACCAAATTTCATTTAAATGCAGTGTCCGTTTACACCGTTTACACGTTGATGTTATTTTTTTGCTTTTGTTTTTTGATAATATCAATCAATGTAACGAGGCATTAATTTAAATTATATTTGATTTCTTTTAATTAAAAATTTATAAATTTCATTATCCAGTTACTTATTTTGTTATCTAGTAACATTTTTCTATGTTCTGTTTATTTATTTGTATTTTTTTTCTAATAAAAAAGTACATATTAATAAATATTAACACAGAACTATAACCTAAAGCCGTTTCATTTTAATATAATGAGTTGTGAAAGATTTTTTCTTATGTTAGAAATATTGAAAATTTATTTTAAGTATACAATCTCAAACAAATATTCAAAAAAATTCTTTTATATGCAGAACAATTACAAAATTTTATTTTTAAACAGTATTGCCAACTTCTGGAAGTATAATAAAACAAATTTTAATTTTTTAGTATTTATGAAATGCTGTCAAAATGGTTTATATAATAATTGGAATTGTAATTTTTATCCTATATACATACATAAATACATACACAATCACGCCATGTACCCAAAAGGGTGTGGCACAAACTCTTTTTATCATCCCAAAATCAGTCGTGTTCAAACATTCCTATCCAAATAAGAAACTTTCGTTTCATCCACATTCATAATTCCTCTCATGCATGCACTTTTATTTCTACTACTTGGAAACTTTCGCTCACTACTCATCGGACGTTCACGCAAACGTATACCATCAAAATCATTCAAATAAATCTTTTTAACCAAAAGTTCATTAGACATTCGCTCAACATGTCCGAACCATCTTAACTGACTAACACCAACTTTTGCTACAAAAATTTTTCAAAGTCTAGTTTGATGGCCAAAACGTAACTTAAAAAGGGGTTACTAAACCGGCATAGGCAGTTACGCTCAACGGGTGGTTACTTAATTTGTATTTGTTCTATAATATTTATTCAGATAAAGTTATATATTTAATTATACCTTTCTATCGTAATTATTTATTAACCAAGATCTAAGTGCAACTTTATCTAATTAGGTAAAGGATCCATTTCAAATAAATGCAAAATTTACTCAGAAATATAATTTGTTATTTTAAGTTGCACAGAGATAGCAAATTGTTACA
Organism: Clivina fossor; assembly: GCA_963966155.1. NCBI lineage: Eukaryota > Metazoa > Arthropoda > Insecta > Coleoptera > Carabidae > Clivina > Clivina fossor. Next base: position 39,665,955 of record OZ014551.1, read on the forward strand.
ATATACTTTTTACTTTATTTACTAAATAATTAAAAATATTAATAACAAAAATTTAAAATATTTTTATTATTATATTATTTAGTTATTAAACAATGCATCCAAATATTGTATGTAAATTGTATGCATGTCTGATACCATCTAGCGATTTTAATAAAATATAACTAATAGATAGATACAATCGTTTGTACTGCTTGTACTGTATTCATTCCTATAGTGGCGACAAGATAAAAAGATAGGGACGTCATCAATTTTTGTCACTAGGCAAATAACGTCATTCACTACTATGTTTATATGAGCTTCTCGCGTACAGCAGACAGGGGCATTAATAGCCCATTATTTTCCTTTTCTTGTTTAAAATATGAAATTAAATTGCCAACTAACTGTTGACATCACCTAGACCATTTTTTTGCCATAATATATTACAAAAATTCACATTCAAAATGTAACATCAAATGAACTAATATAAACGTACTGTGACTTTTGACATTAAAAATCAATGCTGCCAAATATAGCAAAAATTAATAAGTTGATTTCGATAAAAAAAATCCAATAATATACGATATATTTGTATATATTACAATTTAATTTGATTAAAATAACATACGTAAATAGTTACAATAAGATTTAGTTAATTTAATGTAGAATAGAATAAAATTAATTTTGTTCATTAGTGAATTTCATGTTGTTAAGTTTTATCACGTGATTATGACGTACCTATCTTTTTATCTTGTCGCGACTATATTTTCATTCTACACTACAAAATACCTTTTTTGATTAACTTATATGTCAATTACTGATTGCAATGACCCATTAATTAAAGATGTATTTTCAAAAATCAGAATTTAATAAAGCCGCGAATACAAGTAGGCGTCCATTAAAAATTTCAATAGATTTCTATCGTTTAGTATTAGCGTATAAGTATGTGGTTTATTAACGGGATAATTGTTTTTCTGTGTTTTCAATTATTTGCTTCAATTTATTTTTTTTCAATAGTCTATTTTTAGTGAAATTTGACAGGCAGTACACAGAAGAGGATATTATTCGATTTCAGAAAGTTTTTATTCAGTTAGTGACCATAAAAATTAATGACGATTCGTTTCAAATACTCCGTAATCATATCAAAAATAGATGAAGCACATTTTAAAATAAATTGGTTAACTATTGTTATTTTATTACAAATTACGTTTATTATTATAGTATTGCGATATTTCGTATTTATATTTAAATGAGTTTCCAAGTAGTAAGAATAGAAAAGTATGTATGACAGAGTTTCAGTATGAATATGGATGAAGCTAAAACTACTTGTCTGTATGGAGATGTTTGGAAGAAACTAGTTTCGGGATTACAGTATTCAAATAAGTATATTTAAATGTAGTAGGAAAATGAACATATACAGTGTGTTGACTTGGACCGTCGTACATAGGGATTTAGCATGTAAAATCGGACATGTGTGATTTCCGGTTTTCCAAATTATTTTACAAAAAAAACCTTATGATAAATGTTTTAGGGCATACTTTTCTGCATGTAAATCAATTACTAAAAATTTTTTTGGAACCTTTCTAAGGTCAGGAATTAGGTCAAAAGTTGTTAAGAAATTAACTGGAAAATGGCAGTAGCCGTGTAATTGGAACAAAAAATCAAACAAATACTAATGCACGGCCGACTAATGCCTGTCAATTTCTTGACAACTTAGGGCTAATTCCTGACATTGGGATGGTTTCAAAAAAAAATTGTTGATTAATTTACATGTAAAAAAGTGTTTCGTAAAACATTTATTTCAAAGTTTTTTTTGTAAAATAATTTGGGAAGCAGAAAATCGCACATGTCTGATATATCATCCACAGATTGTTTCGAAACAAACGCAGAATTTTTAAATTATTTAGGTAAAAGAACTTTTGTTAGACACAACAATGGAAAATAAAAATATAATAAAAGTTAGTCAGTACAGAACATAAAATTTTAAATTTAATTTAAGATAAAAATAAACTAAATAGTCAAAAAAAAGCAAGATAGGACTCCAGATTGTATCTTTCTGTATACATACATAAAATCTCTTGTTGAAATGCAAGTAGGCCGTTGCTTTTTAACCCTATACCAGATGCGAAACCGCTGTTTTGGATGATAAAATCGCGTGTAACATATTTTTCAATTTTGGTCACGCGTTCTGTTCAACTGTCTTTTTGGTTATGGTTGCTTGTAGGTATGTAGATGGTCTTCTGTTTTTATGCATACAATTTTCGTTAGTAAACAAATGCCGCAAGCTTTTTGTTTTTTTTTTTTGTTTTTTTTTCTAATAAAATTATTTTACAAAAATCAGAGGAGAGTGTTATGCATGGTTGGTAAATTTAACAGAATTTTGGGCCAGAATGTAATTCTCTTCCTATTAATATAGTAAAAATGTTTCAGAAGTCATTATATTAAAATAAAACTGTTTGAGGTTAAAGTTCTGTATTAATATTTATTTACAATCAACGTTTCGGTGAAACTCAACGTCCGTCTTTATCAGGTTTAATGATTAAAATAATAATTTATTAATATAATTTTGTATTATTTATCCTGTTGAAGACGCACGTTGAGTTTCGTCGAAACGTCAATTTTAACTAAATATTAATACAGAACTTTAACCAAATGCAGTATAATTTTTCTCTTTGTATTGACAACTGGAAATTGACTTGTTTATTTTCGCTTGAATTTGAATTTGATTATTGAAAATGTGTAAAGAAATGCAAGAAATACAATGTGCACCAACCAGGGTGGTCAGAAACTGCATATTCGACCAAAGAAACACGGTCAAGTGTATCTAATTTGATATCTTCGACGGAGTCAAGGTCAGGTAATTGATAATAATTGTATTATTTATTTTCGCATGTGCAAGAAATTAAATTTAATATCATTCGATTGCCCCTTCCGAGATGAACAAATTTTATTCTTATCTTGTTTTGATTCGATGAGTAGTTTTCGAGATATTTTGATTTTTTATGATAAAAAACTCATCCAGTATAAAATGTACAATTTTCTATTCTATATTTTTAGAAAATGTACATTGTAAAACTAGCACTTTTGTGCTTACATTACAATATATTATTTCTGCATGTAACTGGAAATTTAAAAATATTTTTTTGTACACACAAGTATATTTCCTACACTTTTAAATATATTTTAAATATTATTTCATTAGGTTATTGAATTTTTCGTTCATATTATAACTGAAAATAAAGTGCTATAATTATAAATACAAATTCGTAAATAATTTGGAATTAAACGGGTTAAATACTTGATTTAAAGTATTAATTAGTCATCATTGTTCGTTGCGCAGTATTATTATTCATTTGAATGGGTCAAAACAAACAGTTGGTGACAAACGTACAGACAGAAACAAATGCTGCAAAGCAGAGAAAACAAAAGACGATCGGGTCGCACGCAATCGGTCACATTTAAGCACAGTCAAAGGTAGAACACGAGATACAAAATGCACCATCTATTGCCGGCTGTCTAAACTACAAACTGTCATGACATGGAAATGTACTTATTCCATATTTTGCTGTATTGTTCCATTTGGTATTAAAAGTGCAAGAATGTTATATATATATATATATATATATATATATATATATATATATATATTAAAATATTACTATATTGTCTATATAGAAGAAGGTTATTATCGTACTAGTACAATAATATACATTATTGTAGAGTAGTTAGTTGCTATATACACAAATGGTAGCAGCACCCAACAAGACTACAACGTTTTTCGTTTCAAATCTTACATCTTACAAGTATTGTCATAGCTACTAAAAATTTTCAATCACAAATTTTAGGACCATCAGTATGGGGCTATAAATCTGTATGTTGGGCTAGGAAAAATTATTTTATAATTTTTTGTCCGTTTTAAAAACGTGGTATATCATTTTTATATTTTTTATTTAAATATTTTTGTAACGTGATTTGATAAGCATGTACTATATCTATAAAAAGACTATATCACTCATCAATTTATAGACACAGAGTGCAAATTCTCTCCATTGACACAATGGCAGGATATTTTTCTTTCAATCGTTTCATATAAATCAAAGACGCTTGAAGTGTATACAGGGTGTAACAGAATAACTATTCCTAATTTTAACTGGAGTATCCTGGGCTCAGAATATGAAGATTTAATGCAAATCACTGAAATAAAATGTGGCTCCTTACTGAGCTACAGGGTGTTTTATATAAAAATTTAAAAACGATTTTTGCCCAGTACTTTAAAACTATTTGACGTATCCTTATTATACTTGGCAGGAAATGTAGGTACCGTACACCATACTAAATTATGTTAAATAAAAGTTTCTGGCTACTGCCAGTGGCGTACAACAGGGGCAAGTGAGAGGTTGATCCTTCCTAAATTCTACGCCACTGGCGGAATTGTTATTTTAGCACAATTTTTCGATTCTCCAATACTTGCTGTGTAAAAAACATACTCTTCCTTTGTAACGATAAAGTCACTGTTTTTCGAGATATTTAAAGTTAAACATAAGCTGCTCCCTTGGGATTTTTTCAAAATTTGCTCAAAAAAATCTGAAAAAATTCAGTAAAATAGAGAAAAAAATTAGCTACATAATAACTAAGTAACTTTTTTCTCTAACTCATTCTGATTTGGCTGTAAAAATTATTGAAAATAAAAAAAATAAAATGCAAAAAATATTAATTTTCAATAATTTTTCCAGCCAAACCAGAATGAGTTAGAGAAAAAGTTACTTAGATATTATGTAGCTAATTTTTTTCTCTATTTTACTAAATTTTTTCAGATTTTTTTGAGCAAATTTTAAAAAAATCCCAAGGGTGCAGCTTATGTTTAAATTTAAATATCTCGAAAAACAGTGACTTTATCGTTACAAAGGAAGAGTATGTTTTTTACACAGCAAGTATTGGAGAATCGAAAAATTGTGCTAAAATGACAATTCCACCAGTGGCGTAGAATTTAGGAAGGGTCAACATCTTACTTGCCCCTGTTGTACGCCACTGGCAGTAGCCAGAAACTTTTATTTAACATAATTTAGTATGGTGTACGGTACCTACATTTCCTGTCAAGTATGATAAGAATACGTCAAATAGTATTAAAGTACTGGGCAAAAATCGTTTTTAAATTTTTATATAAAACACCCTGTAGCTCAGTAAGGAGCCACATTTTATCTAAGTGATTTGCATTAAATCTTCATATTCTGAGCCCAGGATACTCCAGTTAAAATTAGGAATAGTTATTCTGTTACATCCTGTATAAGAATAAACATTAAGATGTGTGAAGTGAGGAGAGAGAAAAAGGGGAGAGAAGAAAGACAGAAAATATGTGTGAAACATTTCGGGTTTGAAAGGAAGAAAGGAAGAAAGGAATGGTTGCGATAGATAAGATTTGTTACATGAATTTGAGCAATATATATGTATATATAACGTAGTTATTTATTTTGTTACCTTGTAATTTGTTTTAGTTACTTATTTTGTTACCTAGTTAATTATTTCCATGTTTTGTTTATTTATTATAATTAACATTTGGTATTATTGTTCCTGATTAATACATACGTTGAATTCCTCGAAACGTTGATTATTAATAAATATTAACAGAACTAGAATCTAAAATCTAAATTTCGGGTTTGAAAGGAAGAAAGGAATGGTTGCGATAGATAAGATTTGTTACATGAATTTGAGCAATATATATGTATATATATAACGTAGTTATTTATTTTGTTACCTTGTAATTTGTTTTAGTTACTTATTTTGTTACCTAGTTAATTATAGTAACAGACCTTGAACAAATAAATGTTCGTATTGTCATTGTGAAATTTAATATAATAATACTCAAGAATATTGAGATTTTATATTTTTCCCAAAATTTCACAAGATACTCAGTCATTGAATCGGCTGTTAAGCTATGCATCAATGACTGGCCAGTTTTAACCGTAGACACGTGTTTCGGTCTTTAGGACCTCATCAGTACGGTGCTCTGATCAATCGCTGAAAGGCGACTGATACCGGTGTTAGTTCTGGCTGCCTTATATGGCAACTAACGGCGAGTAATAAATAAATACCACCAACGCCATCTATACAATAATGCGATAAGCAATTATAGTAACAGACCTTGAACAAATAAATGTTCGTATTGAAATTTTGGGAAAAATAAAAAATCTCAATATTCTTGAGTATTATTACCTAGTTAATTATTTCCATGTTTTGTTTATTTATTATAAATAATATTTGTATCATTGTTCCTGATGAATACGTACGCTGAGTTCCTCGAAACGTCGATTAATAATAAATATTAACAAAACTAGAATCTAAAGCCGTTTTATTTTAATAAAACAAAAACTAACTCATCTGGAACGCTTTAAAAACCTCTACTATTATTTATATAAAAAATCTTGTTAATATATCAAACTACGGCATAAATAACTTTTTTATAGTCATATAAATTTCAGAAGAGGATAAATACCTCCAGAGATCGCTATTCTGTTCTCTCTAGGTCTTATAAAGAAACATTAATACCATCTATAGCTTATCCCTCGAAAGCTTAATATTATATGCACGACTGGTGATATTACATTTTTATCGCGGTTGGCCCTGGCGCGCTGCCACCAAAAGATACGATCGGCAGCGCCAACTGCGACGTGACAAGAAAAATAATTGAGTCTTAGGTGACGCGATACTCTACTGTCTACTCTTTCCACTACCACGATGTTATTCTCTTTTGCTTTGCATATTTTTTTTATATCCTTAATTACACACACACACACATATATATATATATATATATATATATATATATATATATATATATGTGTATATATATATATATATATATATATATATATATATATATATATATTAGGTTATAGTATTTTGTTTTTTGCTTAAATAACCATTAATATATTTTTGTACATATATACATCCATAAACAATCACAAATTATGAATGTGGATGAAGCGAAAATTGCTTGATTGGATAGGAATGTTTGGAGGCGATGGATTTCGGGATGATGAAAGAGTTTGTGCCACACTTTTTTGAGTAAAGGCGTGATTGTGTATGTATGTATGTATAAACAATTACGCGACATTTCCAAAAGGGTGCGGCACAAACTCTTTCCATTATCCCGAAATCAGACTCTTTCAAATATTCCTATCCAGACAAGCAACTTTAGTTTCATAGATATTTATCTAATATATATGTTACATGCTTTCTTCTGTTCCTACTACTTGGAAATATCCGCTTACGCAAAACAGATTCAATAATATCACTCCAAATACTCATCGGACGTACACGCAAACGTATACCTTTAAAATCATTCATATAAATTTTTTTAACCAAACGTTTATTAGACATTCGCTCAAGATGTCCGATCAATCTTAACTGACTAACACCAACTTTTGCTACAACATTTTTTTTCTATTTCACTCTCATCTTGCACAATCTATTTCGTACCCGATTTCTACTATTTACACCACATATCCCACGTTAAAATCTCATTAATGCATAGCATATGTTTTATGATGTAAAATTCGAAGATACTGTAATAATTGCAAGACTCAGCAATTGTAACAAAGATTGATAAGAGAAACAATTGAAATTTATAAAGAAAAAGAAAACATTAATCAGTGTAACTAGTAACTGATTTAAATTAAGTTTGGATTCGTTTAATTAAAAATTGGTAAATTTTAGGATTTAGTTACTTAAAATGTTCGCTAGCAACTTGTTTCAATATTCTGTTTATTTACTGTAAATATCATTTGTATTTTTGCCTAATGAAGATATTTGTCGAAACTTTGATTATTAATAAATATTAATACAAAACTACAATCTAAAGTCGTTTTATTTTAGTTTAGCTACATTTAATACCACAAATATTTATCTTGTGAATAAATCAGTCTGTATATTTATAACAAAAACGTTTGATTTAAATGTATGTGTGCGGTAACTATTTGAGTCTAGGGAATTTTCACTGTCGCACCGTGTGAAATATGAAAAGTTGGCAACACTGCAATGGTTTAACATTGAGCGATTTCTTTCTGGTTTTTTTCGATTTTGTTTTGTTTTGTCTGTCAGAGAGCAATATAAGATGTTATCCTTTTTTCTTCTTCAGGATGAAAAATGATTTTCTCACTTCTCGTGTCCTTGTAGAGTCAGTGAAAGAAAAGTGTCAAATAAAATTATTCTCTCTTAATAAATGTCCTGTTATACGATATTAGATTACTTGACAGTTGATTTTATAAAACAACAAAAGTAAAGGAGGTTCAATTTTTATTTGAAAATAAATTTTTAAATGAGAATTTCTGTCACAGAAGTTTCTTTGAAAGTTTTTATTAGAAATGTAATTATTGTTTCATTATTTGGTATCAAACAATATTTTCTGTAATTATGGAATTTAAAGTTTAACTTTTTTATATTATAAAGTTTTTAAATTAAATTCAATTAAAATATTTTTGTAATATAATTCTAACATAACTGTGCTTTTATTTTAATTTTGTAAACCTTTTTAATATAAAATAAATTTTGAAATACTAATTTATGTTATTAAAAGTGTAAATACCTAAAAGGTAAGCTTTTGAGTAAGTTTTATGTATTAGATACATATATACATAATCACGTCATGTACCCGAAAAGATGTGGCACAAACTCTTTCCACTATTTATAAATCAGTTTCCTATAATGGCACCTCTATTTTTACTACTTAAAAACTTTCACTCACACAAACCATTCTTTAAATCATACCACTTCAACTATTAATCGAACATACACGCAAACGTATACCTTAAAAACCATTCATATAAATTTTTTTAACCAAACTTTTATTAATCATTCGCTCAACATGACCGAACCATCTAAACTGACTAATACCAACTTTTGCAATTTTAGACTTATCGTACACTACTAATCTATTTCGTACTCGATTCCTTCTATTTACGTCATATACCCCATATAAAATCTCATTTCCAGAGTAGTCATTTTTCTCATCAAAATTTATTTTAAACATACTATTTGTAAGATTTAAAACAAATTTTCAGGATAGATCCTTTTTTATGCATAATAATTATTAAATTTAATTTTTGAACAGAGCTGTTTGAATTTTTTATAGTATAATATTAAATCATAATATCAAAGTATATGGGTTTACCAATATATTTCTAATCGTGTTAAAAAAAGTCTAAAAAAAAAGTATATTAATCATCTTGAAAACCATTTCCAATGTGGATGAAGCAAAAGTTGCTTGTTTGGATAGGAATGTTTGTAGGCGACTGATTTCCGGATGATAAAAAGAGTTTGTGCCACATCCTTTTGAGTACATGACGTGATTGTGTATGTATGTATGTATGTATGAAACTCATTTCATAGTAGACAATAATTTTCAAGCATATATCTCACTTTTCTGCAGCAGTTAATTAGTGTGTTGTTTCCACTTCCCTTCCTTCCTAACCTCACAAGGATAATACACTTGGTTGCTGATGTTCCAAAGGAAAGATACCCGTACTCATATTTTTCCTGCTACTGCGGCAGGAGTATGTTCATTGTCAGTCGTCAAGCGCTCGAGGTCAGATGTAGTCACTGACATTTTGTCTGTCTGCTCAACCAAGCAATTCGGTTGCACAGTCCTCTGTGTCCGGGACGAGTCCTGCAATTAATCTAATGTTCTGCTAATAAGTCTTGTTGTCGGCTTGGTTAACGCAGGACGAGATAGAGAAAAACGAGAATGATAAATACTAACGTGGATTAAAGATGTTACTAGGTTTTTTGCGGGCTACTTACAGTATAACATAATGCATCTACAATGTGACCAATTAATTATTTATCATATAGGAATTTTTTATTAATTTTTAAAAACAAATATAATTAGGCTTACTGTTTGGGCTTCTATATGGATTAAATTAATAAACATAAAGATAAAGAAAAAGTTATCTATATATAAATCAATTATTTTTAATGATATAGATAAGATAATAAATAACAAAATAAAAGTTTATATGGATAATAGATAATAAATATTAGTTAATATATATATATATATATATATATATATAAATTGCAAAATAGTTAAATAAAGATTTTAACACGGCTTTAGGTTGTAGTTTTGTATTAATATTTTAATAATAATCGACGTAAGGTAAAGGAGGCTAACATTGACAGTAGGGTAACATTGACACATCTTGGAAAAAGGCTTATAAAATTTTCATAATGAGTCACAGAACGCTGTTGATTAGCTCTAAAAATAATGTATATGACTACTGTAGATAATATCACCATCCATCGCTCGTTACTCGAAGCTTAGGGCTTATGGCGTATGGATACCGACGTGTTGTTTTTTATATGGTGACAATTCGTGTTTGAAACTTCCATTCTAAGAGGTTTTTATCTGCAATTCGCGTACCATTTTATGCACAATTCGTTTTTTTTAAGAAAGCGAGGAGGTCATTTTACTTTTCCGGACATTACAGACAAAAGTTACGTTCTTGCTACAGATATAGTACGCGTGCTGCCTCAACCACGAATTCGTCGTGACATGTATTTTTTTCAAACAAATTTTTTCGATGCGGAGTAAAATTCTTTAATTGTTAATTAATTGCATGTATATTATAAATTTTCTTAAAATTACAATAAAGTTCACTCTTATGTTATTATTCCTTTATTTACTACCTAGTATTTACTTATAATAAGAATAGAAGAATTATTTATCACTAAGGAAATAATTGGTTTCATAAAAATGCACTTTTGACCAATTTTTTTAAATAAATTTAAAATTGTCAAATTATAAAAAGAAAGTTCTATGTCAAAATTAAATTCCTATATTGTAACATTGCCATTTCAATGCATAAAGCAAGAAAAAACAAGGCATGTCAATGTTACCCACATGTAGGGTAACATTGACTAATTATGGTATATACATATATATTAAATATTTTCAATACCGTTTATGATAATCAATAAATTACTTTACATTTTAGAAACTAATATATGAAGCTAATTTTTCTGCTAAGAAAAAAAAAATTATATATCTTAATAAAATTTAAAAAAAATAATAACTAAAGATGTGTCAATGTTTGACGGTTTTACCTTATTTAACGAACGTCTTTCTTTAATCATTTGTATCTTTTTTCCTGATGAAAACGTATTATTACTAAATAATAATACAAAATTACAAGCTAAAGACGTTCTAAATAATATTTTAAAATAATCCCAAAACCACACTTAATTTTAAAATAAAGCTAAATACGTATTTCGGAAGCTAAGCTTCCATCTTCATTAGCCAATAAAATTTAGCTTCCGAAATACGTATTTAGCTTTATTTTAAAATTAAGTGTGGTTTTGGGATTTTTTTTATAATATTATTTTTTTTTAATTTTGCCACAGTAGATCATTTTCTAATCTTTTATAAAGACGTTCTATTTTAATTTAATGAGTTCTGAAATTTTTTTTACTATATTGTATTTTTTCTTTAGTTAGATATTTTTTTAGTTGTGTTGTATTACATGTATTTATTATATGTGCCGTAATATATACGTAAGTATTGCATTAAATAATGTTCTAATGATTGGATTTTCTCCCCAAAAATTTACAGGTTAGTCAATCATTGAATCGGTTTTCAATCTATATACATCAAAAACTTGCTTCCAAGTAGTAGGAATAAAAGAGGATGTATGAGAGGAATTATGAATGTGGATGAAGCGAAAGTTGCTTGTTTGGATAGGAATGTTTGGAGGCGACTGATTTCGGGGTGATAAAAAGAGTTTGTGTTACACCGTTTTGGATACATGGCGTGATTGTCTATGTATGTATGTATGTATGTATGTATGTATGTATGTACTTGCTAATTAACCAAAGACACGTGTTTCGCTCTTTAAGAGCTTATAAGTATGGTAATTTGATCAATGTTCGAAAACATTGATACAGGTGTAAAAAACTCAACAATAATTTTACTATATCCTTATGAAATTTTAACAAAGTAAAAAAATTTTCAGTACTCATTATATTAAAATAAAATGGCATTAGGTTGTTATTCTTTGTTACTATTTATTAATAATAGTACTCAAAGTATCTCTTTATCAGGAAAAAAACATATAAATTAAATTTACGGTAAATAAATAGAATATAGATACAATTCAAAAGGTTTGAAATAAAATAACTTTGTAAATTTTCACTAGATTTACATACATACATACATACACAATCACGCCATGTACCCAAAAGGGTGTGGCACAAACTCTTTTTATCAATCCGAAATCAGTCGCCTCCAAACATTCCTATCCAAACAAGCAACTTTCGCTTCATCCACATTCATAATTCCTCTCATACATGCTCTTTTATTCCTACTACTTGGAAACTTTCGCTCACGCAAAACACTCTCAATCATACCACTCCAACTACTCACTAGATTTATTAACAAATTAATTAACAAATCATTAAAATTATATTACAAAAAAAAAATTTCTTATATACAATTTTATATATAATTTTATAGTAATTTTTACAAAAAAAAACATACAAATTTACAAAACTTTTTACAGTGTATATAATGTAGGTCGACAGTGGCATATTCCTTCTCTTCTTATTTTTTCTATCTGACTTATTTATCAGTTTGTTCTCGCTTTTTTGGTGACTCTTAGCCAATCAAGTTTACCACTAATTTGGAACGTAGCCGGGTTAGATAGCGCTGCTGTTACTGCCAATCACAATAATCACATTAAACGCATCAATCAACGGATTGCCCTTTCGTCAACTTGTTCTTCCATCAGGTTTTTGCGCGTAGCGCAAGTGTTTGAAAAACCATTGCGTGGTTTAATAATCTTGTTGAATTAGTAATTAAAATAAGATATTACAAATGTAGTTAGATTATGATTAGAAAAATCCAAGGGTGAAGAAATATCAGACTTTCTTGAATGTCTCGAAGATAACATCAATTACTGTGAACTGCCATTGGGTTAAATAAAATTTGGCTTCCATTAATTAAAACATCTATTAAATTTTATTGTCTAGTCCAATTTTATCTTTTCTATAAGGGCACATAGGACACGAGCCTAGGGCCCCCGGTTTGATGAGGGCCCCAAAGTATCAACATTGCCGTTTACACTAAAAATAAGGAGCTTTATTTTAAGTGTACTTTACAAAGAATTGTCGTTAAAATTTCTAAATTTGAATGTAAATCTGAATCCCGATGAGATTTCTAAATATTTTTTAAAAGAAAAGTAAATAAATGTTTTTATTCAATTTTTTTTGACTTGCTAAAAGGGCCCAAAACTTTGTGTGCCCAAGGGCCTGAAACGGCGCAAATCTAGTCAGTTATTTGTTACCTAGTAACTTGTTCCTATGTTCTGTTACTTCCTGTATCAGTTTTTTCTTGATGAAGACGCACTTTGAGTTTGGTCGAAACGTCTATTATAAATAAATTTTTATACAAAACTTGAACTATAAAGTAGTTTTATTTTAAATAACTTGATTCTGACATAAATATTTTTTTTATGTAATTAAGCAGAAAGTGACATGTTCAATCAAAACAAAAATAAATGATAAATCAGTCGCTCTCAACGCAATTTATCAAACAAATATAATACTGTAGCAAAAGTAGAAGAAAACAATTATTAAAAAAATTTTACGAGTGTCAGAAACAGCCGTTTATATTATGTGATTAATGTGGATTGACTTGTCTAACACCGTATAATCTACGGCCATTTTGGATGGTGACGTAGTATTCAGTAGTGTCTCAAACTGAGGAAGGCAGGTAATTTTTAAATTATTTCTGCCGTTTTTTTTTTTGATAGATATTACACTGACATTTTCCATCGTAAATTTCAATCAGAATTGCCAATAAGTATTTTTTCGAATCCTGCTAGCAGGATTAGCGTTGCTGGTGAATTTATAATAGGGATTTTGTGGTTAAATTACATATAGTACCAAGTACGAGATCTGTTTTTTTATATTTCAAGATTAGAGAACAAAAAAGCAGTTATATTTTATTTTAAATCTAAATTATATCTTTCTGTTTTAACTAAGCACACAGCTGAAAACAATGCAATCAAAAGTAAGGCTAAGAGTCACTTGACTCATTTTTAAAGCAAGCAAGAAAATTTTGAAAAGAAATTAAATGCCCAGACCAGCGCGAGATGGGCCTAAGCGGTTCACTTTTTAAAAATCTATTAAAGTTTTAATTGCAATTATATATTCTCGGATAAACTTTATACTTGCTTCGTTTAACACAGAAGCTTACCTCACTTTTTCTTTCCCTCTCTCTCTCTCTCTCTCTCTCTCTCTCTCTCTCTCTCTCTCTTGCTCATCTTACTGCCTACACTGTAAGTTGACTGTGAAAAATTGGAACCGGCAAGGAAAAGATTTCATTATTTTAACCGCGGTTCTTCTACTTATTTTGTTGGCTTTTGCATGGAAAAAAACTGGTTCATGGCCGCTGTAAGTTTTAAGCAAACTTCAATATTTCCCTTTTAAATATTAAAATAATAAATTAGATAATAGTCAACTAGTAAAATTTAATAAATAATAATTAAAAAACGAAATTCAGTCATTTATATATTTTTATTCTCTTCTATGTCAACATTTCGGCAATTATTATTGCCTTTTTTAAGGCTTTACAATAGATACAAATATGTATACATAAGCAACTGAGCAAAAACACACTTATATTAGAATATAATTAGCTGATGTTGTAGCTGTGTGGAACATTAGTTTGTCAGAAAATATTATATAAAATACACACTTTATTGTATTATAATATAATTAATATCTCATATTTTGAATTATATAAATTGAACGTTCAATTTAGTTTTAGGTCCAAGTGAAATTGATTTTTATAGCAACATTTTTATAGAAATTTTTAAAATACAAAATCATGCCATGTACCCAAAAGGGTGTGGTACAAACACACTAAACTCTGCCGAAAACAAAAAAAAAACCTTGAAGCAAAACAACAAAATATATCATCTTTTCTTTTTTCCACTGCTTACTTAGAATTCTTTCAAATATTTCCCAACTATAAAACCAAGTTCCTATTCTAACACATAACGTTAGCCGTAATCTGAAGCTGTAGGCACGTAAACCGTTTTTAACTTTCAGCTAAAAATCACCCCAAAAAAAACTAGCCTAACTTCCCGCCTCTGTTCATTTCCAATTCCGTGGTCTGCGTAGACGAAATATCACATTGCTACTTGTACAATTTTTGTCCGACCCCGCCCCATGGGGGCATTTTAGCTTTGGGGCAATGTCATCAAAATTGGAGAGTTAAAGTTCGGTTTATAGCCGGCGACCGTTAGAAATAGGCCCAAAGGTGGATATGCGAAACCGCCGAGACGATCTTTGACCGTAAATGTAAAAATAAAACGCGTGGGTTCGACTCCTGGCCTTAGGTTGAGTGTTGTGATATAGTGAGTAGCAAAAGTACCCTTGCACCTATAATATATGATAAAATGGTTCTTCGGTTCATGTATAAAATTGCTAAAGAATTTTTTTCTTTGCTTCTGGATTTTGTTCGAATTTTTTTGTTTGCTTCAAATAAAAAGAAATAATAACTTTGAAGAGTATTCCGTTATTTTGAAATTTATATTTGATAAAAATATTAAATATTGTCGTTGAATTTTTTTAAAAAACTATTTCAATTTCATTAGTATATTATTGTTTTTTGATTCCAACTTTATAATTCAAAAAATGAATAGATAATAGACCTTGAACAAATAAATGTTCGTATTGTCATTGTGAAATTTAATATAATAATACTCAAGAATATTGAGATTTTATATTTTTCCCAAAATTTCACAAGATACTCAGTCATTGAATCGGCTGTTAAGCTATGCATCAACGACTGGCCAGTTTAACCGTAGACACGTGTTTCGGTCTTTAGGACCTCATCAGTCTTTAGGACCTCACAGCACCGTACTGATGAGGTCCTAAAGACCGAAACACGTGTCTACGGTTAAACTGGCCAGTCGTTGATGCATAGCTTAACAGCCGATTCAATGACTGAGTATCTTGTGAAATTTTGGGAAAAATATAAAATCTCAATATTCTTGAATATTATTAAAGGAATAGATATTTTAAACATAAATTTTTTTTTGTTATTTTCCGCGTTATGTTAATATGTGATAGAGTTGTGGAAATTTCTTTCAATTTCCATTGTAAGTTAAAAAGTGTGATAAATCGGAAAGCTAAGTTTGATCAAAAATATCTGTTTAATAGAAAAATCTAACCTTATCTATCTTTCTTAATGAAATACATTAATAATTTGTAATATAAATAACTATGTATTTTGCTTTACTTACAATAGTATGCGCGATTAAATACAAAATAGTAGACTTATTATTCTATTCTCTCTCTCACCTATAACAAAAATAATACAAAATTACATACATACATACATAAACAATTACGCCATGTACCCAGAAGGGTGTGGGACAAACTCTTTTCGTCATCCCGAAATCAGTCGCTTCCAAACATTCCTATTAAAAAAAAAAAAACTAAAAAAAAAATAAATAAAATAAAATTAAAATACAAATGTAGTACACCTAAATTGATCTGTGGTTTCAGACCAACCTGAAAAAGGTTGAACAATATATCGGAACGTGTTGTATTAGACCATAATTATTTAAATTGAAAAAAATAAAAACATTATAACCATACAGATTTCCGATCTCCATGTGGATTGTTCTGAAAAATTTGATTGTAAATTTTTAAAAGCTCTGACACTACTTTTAAAACGAAAAAACGTGGAGTGCATGCAATTGATAATAGTGAGGAGAATGAAGGGAGTAGCTGTCTCGTTGCGCCCAACATTTTTTATTTTAAATCTTACGCAAGTAATGTCATAGCTATTAAAAATTTAGAATCATAATTGAGGTTAAAGTATATTGAGAGAAAACCAGTATATTTTTTTTAATAAAAGTAAAGTGGGGTATGTGGTGTAACTAGGAGAGATCGGGTACGAAATGGACTAGTGTATGATGAGTGTGAAATTGAAAAAAATGTTGTAGCAAAAGTTGGTGTTAGTCAGTTAAGATGGTTCGGACATGTTGAGCGAATGCGTCTAATAAACGTTTGGTTAAAAAGATTTATTTGAATGATTTTGATGGTTTACGTTTGCGTGGACGTCCAATGAGTAGTTGGAGTGATATGATTGAGAGTGTTTTGCGTGAGCGAAAGTTTCCAAGTAGTAGGAATAGAAGAGCATGTATGAGAGGAATTATGAATGTGGATGAAGCGAAAGTTGCTTGTTTGGATAGGAGTGTTTGGAGGCGACTGATTTCGGGATAATGAAAAGAGTTTGTGCCACACCCTTTTGGGTATATGGCGTGATTGTGTATGTATGTATGTATGTAAAGTGAAATTAGAAAAATATTTTTTATGTGAAAAAATATAAGATGTGTAATTTAAAAATTTGAATAAGCTGTCTGACGACAGACTCGAACATCCACAATGACAAGACAGATTAAAATTTATTCTTATATCTTTTCAAATAAAAAATATTTTTCTAATTTCACATTCAAAATATTGACAAGGAGGCTTGGTAATGGCTACATAGACGAAATCAATCTCCATAAATAAATACCTTTATTAAAAAAAATATACTGGTTTTTTCTCAATATACTTTAACCTCAATAACAATTACAGTATAAAATGGAGAAATTCATCAAAAAATTAGATTCATAAATTTTTGGACAATCTGAATGAGGGGAAGGGGGGACATGGAAGATATTATTTTATACATTTTAGTCGGTTTGTAAACGTAGTATATTACAAATTTTTTAATTTAAATAATTATTCATAAATAAAATTTAATTTAGCGTACCTATATAATTCAATGCATTATACAGTTAATCTAATAAATTAAGTTTACACATTTAAATAAAATTGAATTGACGCACATTTAGTAGGAACAGAGCAGGTAAGGTACGCTTTTGACTTTATAGGGGCACCTTTGATCTACTTTTAACTTAACCATTATAATGGAAAGGGGGAGGGGGTACGAAAACACTAGTTTAATATTGAGGTGTATCAAAGGTAGAATGCTTTACGAGAAGTAATTCAGTAGTTCCATATTTGCTTTTAACTTATTTTAAGGCCATTATTTCAATTATGGAATATTTGATTTATGACAGTTCTAAGCTATATTTCAAGTTTCTACCTCAGTGATTCTCAACCACTGAGCCGCGGCACTTTTCTGTGCCGTGAAATTCTTGAAATGTGCCGCCAAATTTTAGAAATGTAAACAATAAAAATTATTTTGTATATACTTTTACACAGCAATTTCTTGAATTTATATATTTGCTCTGCAGTATTGTGTTCTCAAACTTAAATAAAACGTATTCAAAGGTAATATATGATTCGTATTTTTTAACAATTTTTTAGTATTTTTATAAGTAAGTCTAATTCTTTTAAACTTATCTTATTGTTAATGTGCCGCCAAATTTTGAAATTATTAAAAGTGTACCGTACCAAAAAAAAGGTTGAGAATCACTGTTCTAGCTCATCGCAAAGTTAGTTTAAATTCGATTGCAAAGACAGACAGACAGACAGACAGACAGACAGACAAAAAAGCGAGTTAATAAAATCGTGTTAAAAATAAATATGAATTAATAAAAAATAACCAATTATTTGTGCTTTTTCTAACGCTTTCATTTATAAATAATTTAATTTTTGTCTCAAAAAAATAGTTCTGCCACATTAATTGTTAAAATATTAAGAATATCATGTATTGAGGAACTTGTTTACTACTAAAGCATAATTTAACTATATAGATATACTGGGTTTAATTACTTCTTCATGTAAAATCTTTTTTTAAATATTTAAATAAAATAACTGAATATATTCACATAAATAATTAAATTCTGTAATATTATCATGATAATCAAATTATCCAATTATTATTTTAAACTATTCAATAAAATGAACACAGAAGTTGAAAATATTCATTTCAACTCGATTATTGTTTGGCATTGGAACAAAACTGCTATCAAGCAGAAATTTGCTTAAATCCCACTTCCTTGTAAATTAAATTAGAGAAATACCTTCTCCCTATATGATATATAAGCTTTATTAAATTAGCTTGTTAGATTTGCAGAGTAAAATACAGGATTGTAACAGATATATAGGTCAAACAAAACTAAAGCGTAAATGTACGAATAAAAATGTTACGAAAACTTTTGTATTAATACATTAAAAGCAGCATTTCTAAAGAGAATTAATCGAATAATAAAACTAATGGATCACATTCAGCAGACGTAAACTTATTTGTGGTTGTAAACTTATTTTTATCCAACAATCAAATCGTTCGATTGCATACATTTCGATCAACTAAACGGTCGTCTTTATCAGGTTAAAAATTTATAAATAACATTAAAGTAAATAACAGTAAAATAATACTCAACAATATTGAGATTTTATATTTTTCCAAAATTTCACAAGTTACTCAGTCATTGAATCGACTTGTTAGGCTATGCATCAATGCGATCAATATTTTTGAGTATTATTATAATAAATTTCACAATGACAATATGAACATTTATTTGTTCAAGGTTTATTACTATAATTGTTTATTGCATTATTGTATAGATGGTGCTCGTGGTATTTATTGCTACTCTTCATTATCGTTTCAAAGTACAGCCAGAACTAACATCTGCATCAGTGTCTTCCCGACACTGATCAAAGCACCGTACTGATGAGACCCTATGAGTCAAAACACGTGTCTACGGTTAAACCGGCCAGTCATTGATGCAAAGCCTAACAAGCCGATTCAATGACTGAGTAACTTGTGAAATTTTGGAAAAATATAAAATTTCAATATTTTTGAGTATTATTATATTAAATTTCACAATGACAATATGAACATTTATTTGTTCAAGGTTTATTACTAAATAACAGTATATAAACAACAAGTTACTAGGTACCATATAAGTAACTATAGCATAAGAATTATAAATTTTGAATTAATAAAAGCCAAATTTTATTTAACTCAATGCTTCCTTCGTAGTAATTCATGTTATCTTCTTTTATAAATTTCTATTGCTTTCTTTTATCAATCTGCTGCTAATATTGAATTGGTTTAGCAATTATTACAGTTTCTTCAAATTTTACATCATGAAGATTTTTTAAAGCATGTTCAGCAAATAGTAAATTTATTTGGATGCTTTAGACCTTTTATGTTCTGTCAATCTAGTAGAAACAGTTCTACCTGTCCTGTCCAAGATAAACTTTACCGCATTCACAAGGTGTTCTATATATACTCGAAGGTTGAAGAGAAATAATAGTTTTTTACGCTTTTCAACATGCGTTGCAATTTTATATGAGGAAAATAGGAAACTTCAATATGTTTCCTTGATAAATATCTCCCTGTTTTATCGGTAACATTTTTTCACAAAAAGCAAATAAGCGATTATGCTTTCATTATCAAGCAAATCTTCAACAACTAAATATTCTCGATTGTATTGTTTTCTTGATAAAAATAACATCATAACCATTCATTAAAACTTCGCTTTTTTTATAAAATAAAAAAACAAAATTTAATCCTAAAACAGTTTTTACTTGTATAATGTTACAACGCAAACAGATATTTTTAAAACAAAAATAATAAAAGTTTCTAGCATACATTTATTTAGCAATTAGAAACCAAAGCCGTATAACCACACACACACACACACACAAACACACAAAATGTATAATAATTTGCATTTTGCATTAATTACCAAGTTATTTAGTTTCATTTCCAGTGTTGCACGATAAACCGCAAAAAAATAAAAACCCCTGAACAGAAAAACTACTTTGTCTGCCATTCTGTCATTGTGACCATGATTTATAATTGTCAAGGCAGCAACGGCAGCAATGTAAAACTTTTCTCTGTTGACATTATATTTTTTTTGGTTTTGCTTTTGTTTGTTTTTTTTTGCTACATTTTTTAGAAAGCATATAGAGGGAGTGACGACTGAAATCGAAAGCTACATACATACATATATTCAGAATGAAAAAAATTAGAGAGGTGTTGGTCTGGTTCTTGATTAAAATTAAAAAAAAGATTCAAAATTGAAAACGTTTTTGTGATTTGTTTACATATATGTAGAAAGCAATTCCAATTATTGTAAAGTTTTGTTTTTGTTTTTTTTTAGCATGTTTGATATGTCAACAAGGTTATAACTGACAAGGTTAAAATATATAAAATATTACAAAAGTCAATTAAATTTTATATACAGACACAATCAAGCTATGTACCCAAAATAGTGTGGCCCAAACTGTTTTCATTATCTCGAAATCAGTTTCATTCAAATATACCTATCCTATCCTATGCTTAAGTGTTTATGTACTTTGGATCACAGGTAAGATTTTAGTAGATTTTATTTAGCTACTGAAGATGGAAGCTTAGCTTCCGAAATACGTATTTAGCTTTATTTTAATTTAAGTGTGGTTTTGGGATTTTTTTATAATATTTGTATTTAAATTTTGCCACAGTAGATCATTCTCTAATCTTTTATACCTATCCAGACAAGCAACTTTAGTTCCATCCACATTCATTCATAATTCCTCTCATACATGCTCTTCTATTCCTCCTACTTGGAAACTTTTGTTTACAAACGCCATTGTTTCAATCATACTACTCCAACTGCTCATCGGACGTCCACGTAAACGTATAGCCTCAAAATCATTCAAATAAATTATTTTAACCAAATGTTTATTAGACATTCGTAGAAGATTTCGAACCATCTTAACTGACTAACACAGCAACTTTTAATACAATATTTTTTTTTAATTTCATACTCATTATACACTAATCTATCTCGTACCCTCGATTCCTCTTAGTTACATCAACATTCTCCACGCAATAATCTCATTACCTCAGCAGTCATTTTCCGTTTTATGCTTTTGCAACCAAACCCAACATTTACTATCATACATCACAACGTAAATACACAATCACGTCATCTACCCATAAGGGTGTGGTACAAACTCTTTCCATTTAAGCAGTAATTAATATCCAAGCATTCCTAACCAAACAGTTATCTTTCGCATATTTAAAATCTATAATTTTTGTTTCTATAGCATGTTTGACATGTCAATGAGATTATAACTAACAAATTCTATAAATTTAATGTATTTTTATAGGAAAACTATAATATTACATCAAATTATCTCAGTAAAAGTTACAAAATTCTGCTATTTTACTGTTAATTGATATGCAAAGTTACATCGATATATATTACATTTTTACTGCGTATATAAGATATTTCAAAGGTCAATTCAATTTCATATTTTTTAATTACATACATACATATATACATGCACAATAACGTCACCAACTATTTCGAACATCAAAGCAAATGAAGTGATAAACAAAAAAAAAGACATTGAGATAGAC
Source organism: Clivina fossor (assembly GCA_963966155.1). Lineage (NCBI taxonomy): Eukaryota > Metazoa > Arthropoda > Insecta > Coleoptera > Carabidae > Clivina > Clivina fossor. The sequence continues at coordinate 39,688,309 of OZ014551.1, forward strand.
CTAATTATTTATTGCAATTTGTGTTTTGTGTTAATTTAGCTGTTAAGTAAAAGTTTAACTGAGTTTTATGCCCTCTCTTTCATTAAATTCAGTTTTATTTTATACATACATACATACATACATACATACACAATCACGCCATGTACCCAAAAGGGTTTGGCACAAACTCTTTTTATCATCCCGAAATCGGTCGCCTCCAAACATTCCTATCCAAACAAGCAACTTCTGCTTCATCCACATTTATAATTCCTCACTCATACATGCTCTTTTATTCCTACTACTTGGAAACTTTCGCTCATGCAAGCCACTCTTTCAATCATACCACTACAACTGCTCATCGGGCGTATAGTAATTTTTTAACTAATTGTAAGCAAGATGTTGTTTCATATTTAATCAGTTAACAAACGTGATTAAGTTGTTAAGTAGCCAATCAGTTAAACGTATCAAAACTAAAAATAGTAAAATATTAGATATTACTAAATTGAACCACTTTATATATAAAAAAAACATAGAGCATTATAATGAAAAACTTAAAACTCACATCAACAATAAAACCAAAGAAACCCTCGTAAAAACAAATGAAAAATTACTTGTTAAAAAGAACGAAAAACTGCACATCGAACACTCAAGAAAAATGTCTCGCAGCTGAAGAAAGAAACGCAGCAGACTTTTACTACCCTTGTGTTTTACCGGGGTAGTGCGCTCACTTCCCTTACTCTGTCGTGTAGTTTTATTTATGGTTGAAACCCTCGCAGGAATACAAAGACGCAAGAATAGCATGTCGCGCTGAATATGTCGCAAATGCTTGTGCATCAGGAATAGAAGATAAGTTCTGCGTAGCGTTATTTATAAGGTTTGCTCAAAAAGTATATGTAAACATAATTTTTTAAAACAATTGTTTATAAAAATTGTGTAATGGCCAAAAACCATTCTAAAAAATAATTGTAAATGTGAAATACTCTTAGCACAATAAAAAATCTTTTAGAACTCATTATATTAAAATAAAACGATTTTAGGTTTTAGTTCTGTATCATTCTTCCTGGTGCATCTGCACCAGGAAGAATGATACAAATAGTATTTGCAGTAAATAAACACTAACAACTAAATAAATATTTCATTAATAATTGACCTACTCAACGTACTCAATGTACATCTTTATCAAGTTGCCTAGTAACTTGTTTTTCTGTTCTGTTTATTTACTCTAAATGTCATTTGTATCATTTTTCCTGATGAAGATGTACGTTCAGTACGTCAAAACGTGGATTATTTATAAATATTAATATAGAATTAAAACTTAAAACCGTTTTATTAAATACTCTTATTAGTGATATTAATTTCATAAATGTCTACCTGTACATACATTTTATTTAAAACATAATTTTTTGTTATGTTTCCAAAACTTTAAGGGGTAGCTCAATTTGCGAGAGCTAAAAAACTGGTATTTGAAAACGTGCACAGCTCAAAAAGGAATTAATATCTTGGATTGGGGTAAAAAGCACTTTATTATACGTCATTCTAACTACAAAATAACATCGTAAATGTTTTTTTTTCTTTGTTGCTGCATATTCGCAAAATGGCGTCCTCTGAAGGTCCTCCAAGGTAACTTGATTGCTCCGGGGATTACCGCCTATAAAATAAAAAAAAAATTTTCAATAACTTTCTAAACTTTTTAAAAAATTGACAAAAAAAAAAATTTCTATAAAAATGTTAATAAATTTTTTTTTAATAAACATATCAAAAATTTGGTTCGAAAGTCGATCGGATATATATATTTGGATGTGTTATGACAATAACTAGCAAAGTTGACATATGAGTTAGTTAATATACAATTTTGCCATCTATAAACAATATAAATTATTCTAATTTTAATGTATCTTAGTATATGCATTCATAAACTTTTAGACTGAGTACGAATAAAGAGTATACAGGAGTATACAGTTTTGAAGAATTCAAATGATCAACTTACAATCAATCCGCGATTCCGGTTGGGGAGCGCGCGGCGAACTGGCTGCCTGAGCGCCCGTCACCGCTCAGGACATCGGTCCGTTCAAAGCCGTGTAGCGACGGAACTAAGTCACGGATCGCCTAATCATTTTACCCACATACTCTAGACACTTATAGCATTCGATTTATGCAATAAAAAAATCGATTTTTTTAAAAAAATATAAAAGAACCTCGCCTTAATAATTTTTAATGTAGCCGTCAGTGATATCAAATTAAATACACTGAACCATGAATATTTAACATGTGGTCGAATATGCTGTTTCTGACCACCCTGAATATTGCATTACTTGCACTTTTTCATACATTTTCTATAAACAAATTAAAATTCAAGCTAAAATAAATTAAAATTATATAGTAACTAATTGCTGTATAATAATGTCAATATTGTACTAGTAATATAATGATCTCGTCCTACATAGGCAATACGGTAACCTAACATTATTATACAATGCAGTTTTGGTGCCTACGTTGATGTATGGTAGTGAATGTTGGGTTTGGTTGCAAAAACATAAACGGAAAATGACTGCTGTGGAAATGAGATTTTTACGGGGGGTATGTGGTGTAAATAAGACAGATCGGGTACAAAGTAGATTAGTGTATGATGAGTGTGAAATTGAAAAAAAGTTGTAGCAAAAGTTGCCGTGTTAAGAGTCAGTTAAGATGGTTCGGACATGTTGAGCGAATGTCTAATGAACGTTTGGTTAAAAAGATTTATTTGAATGATTTTGATGGTATACGTTTGCAGGTGGACGTCCGATGAGTAGTTGGAGAGTGGCTTGCGTGAATAAAAGTTTCCAAGTAGTAGGAAGAAAAGAGCATGGATGAGAGGAGGAATTATGAATGTGGATGAAGCGAAAGTTCTTTGTTTGGATAGGAATGTTTGGAGGTGACTGATTTCGGGATAATGAAAAAAGTTTGTGCCACACCCTTTTGAGTACATAGCTTGATTTTGTATGTATATATGTTAATAGTGTGATACGCTTGAAGAAAAATTTAATTAATCACAAACCATAATATTTATCTCCGTTCTCACCATCTATATCACTGGCTGTGTGTCACAGTACACGGCCTGTTTGCAAACAGCGCCAAGAGTCCCATCATGATTTATTAGCCATCTGACATAGAGATTGTCCGCTTACTCCGAGAGTAGAAATGAGAGCTACCCGAGAAAATATATATATAGGAAATTACATTAGAACTGTCATTAGTCGAGTTTTTATTTTATATAAATTTTTTTTTGCAGGTTAAAGTTGGAGTTGTTTTTTTTCACATTTTATGTGCTGAAATTCAAATGATATATTTTTTATGTTATCTTACGCGGATATAATCCAGTAGGCTTGTTTTCTGGTAGATATAAATAAAGCCATTGTTTTTGTTCGTATTTTCGTTTTTTAATTAATAATTCTGTATTACTTGTCTGGATAGGAATGTTTGGAGGAAACTAATTTTGGGACAAAGTGGACAAAGAGTTTGTGCCATATTTTTTTTGGGTACTTGACGTGATTGTGTATATATGTACATAATAATTATTCAATTTAAAAGTTGTAAATACTTTCTTTTGCAATTACTCATTATATAAAATCTGACATTTACATATAAACTGTAAAAATGTATGTAAATTTATATATTTTGTAAATTTAATTTTCTTAATAAAAATGTTATATTACATAAACTATTACAGTAAAAATTACAAAATGCTGATATTTTACTTTTAAAAGCTATGTAAAATTTCTTAAATTGAAATGAAAATTTGACATGACAATGTAGAGTTTGTGCTGAATTACAATATTACATTTGGAAACAAGCAAAATGTCAGCATAGCAACACGTCCAATCTAATTCAAAAAATACAATATATGTGAAATGGGGAGTTAGGTCTTTTAGTTTTAGCTAGTTAGTTTTTTAATATGTATATATATATATATATATATGTGTGTATATATTTATATATATATATATATATATATATATATATATATGTAACAACCTATAAGTTTTTCTAAAATGATTTCGGCCAGGCCGAGTGGAAATATAGATTGCACATACGTGGTTGATTTCTTGAAGTTTTTTAATAAAAAGAAAACGATAATTCATAACTTAAATAATTTGATGTTCTTCTCTTGGATATCTATCCGTAACTTAATTGTTTAATGTGCTTCTCTTGGATATCTATCCGTAACTAAATTAAACTCATTTAATTTTCGACTAAAGTGGATTCATAAAAATGCAGCTTAAACAAAAATCGAATGCAATCGAACTTTGAACGACGACTAAAAATGCTGACAAAATGACAAAGTTCGATGCACTCGACAGTCATGAATATGTCAACGTACTAACTTCTTAAATTCTAAAATATCAAATATCCATGGCTGTTACATATATATATATACCGTAACCCATTGGTAGAGTGTTGGACTCGGGTTCCAACTGTCTTGGTTCGCGATGAACTAAAACCTTATAATATTAAACTGATATTGGCTGAAACCGAGTGGTTCGGAACCCACTATAAGATGTAGTTCCCTTGCACAGCTGTTACCTAACGACTCGCTTCATTGACAATACAAGTAAAAATTGTTAAACAAATTATATGTTTAGCAGGTAGTCTCATGTCTCACTTAGAAGTTACTGATGATATATTTTTTACTTTATATATTTTTTTTCAAAATTTATATTTATTTAATTTCTGAATTGATATGGAAATTACGACAAAATATATTTCGCACATATTTTCCCTCCTTCGTTGATATACTGCATACAAGTATAGGTTTGAAGCAATAAATATCGAAAAATTTCGCATACTGCAAGTAACAAGAAAATATGGCTTGTATTAAAAAAAAAACTGGGTCTGTGCGCGCGTGTGTGTGTGTGTGTGTGTATGTAAATTTCATCTCCGTTCGCATTATATCATTTACTTTCGGAATATGTTAAACATATATGCTTCACATATACTAACTCTAGACAAAATACAGCCATGTCACGTTTTTAGATTATGTCCTCCCATGTGGGGCGTTGTTGTGAACTGCTACTATATTTCACGCTTATATTAAACTTTTCCTAACGTATATACAGTGTGTAGTAAAAATGTTTATGTTTTCTACGAGTATAATAAAATATTGGAGCAAAATTTGTTTTTAATGTGTTTAATTAAAATTAAAATTGGAAATTTATTGTTTGTATTTCAATTAGATTTGGACAGATTTACTTCCAACACAAATTAATTTGCAGTTTAAAATCTATTTAGTAGAATATGCAATAAAATCTTTTCACTAACAAAGTTCTAACACATGTTTTGTTCAAAATGAACCTTTCAACAAGCACAAATAGAATTACAAAAAGTTTTTTTTTTGATTGAAATTATTAATATAAAACGTCTTTATTAATCTGTATTTATATTTATTAATTATATGTTTAGTTTATTGAGCTTGTGGCTGAAGTTTTCACCTAAGAATTATAGGAACTGATGATATATATATATATATATATATATATATATATATATATATATATTTCAAATAGTGTCATTTAAATAAAAATATTTATTTTATTAAATTAAATTAATAAATTACCTAACTAAAAGTAGTATGGCATAACTTATCACATATACAAACCAATGTCAAATTTTTAAGTGACAATTGTCAATTAGTAGAAACTAATTAAAATTTCCAATGTAAAGTTTTGTCAGTGTATCAATGTTCAATTTACATATATCAAATTTTTGACCAGCATGCAAATAGCAACAATGAGATAGCAACATATTAGTTATAAACTTAGTTGCAAGTTCGTAATTTTATACATACATACACAAAAATGTATTGTAAACAATTTGCAATAATCAAAAATAAGTGACCGACTTTATCAGCGCTTTTCCCAAGTATTCAGTTTATGGCTTATTGTCGCACCCCCACTGAATTTGTAACCAATTTTTTGGTTAGTACAATTTGTTTACATATTTACCAAAATTCAGGAATCGACACTTTGTTTAGTATTGTTTAAACATATTTTAGTAAATCAATCAGCAAATTTTGCAAGAATTTATAAGTTTATCACTTATTGCTGCCCTCCACGAAATTAGTTATTAAAATTTGTTTATAATATATTTTTTAATGTGTATACCAAAATTCAAGAACCAATAACTTGCTTTACTGTTATTTAAACATATTTTAGTAAATGAAATAGCAAATTTTACAAATACATTTAAATTTATGGTGTATTGCCGCCTTCACAAATTTTGTAATTATTTTTTGGTTATTACAATTTGTCTATAATAAATTTGTTTATATGATTATTTAAATTTAGGACCCGACAACTAGTTTTACAATTATTTAAACATATTTTATTAAAGAAATCGGTAAATTTTACAAGTATTTATAATTTTACGGCTTATTGCCGCCACCAACAAAGTTTGTAACCATTTTTTTGGTTATAACAATTTGTTTATAATATATTTGTTTATGTGTGTACTAAAATTAAGGAACCGTCAACTTGGTTTACTGGTATTTAAATATATTTTATTAAATCAATCGGTTAATTTTATAAGTCTGTCACTTATTTTTGATTATTGCAAATTGTTAATAATAAATTTCTGTGTGTGTATGCGTTAGTAAATTTGTAAGAGTTATTTCAATTTTACAGTTTTAGCAGTAATGGCCATTACAAAAACTGTGGCTAGCTCAGTGTTGCTGTTTTCACACCGATCAATTTTTGCATATACCCAAGTTTTATTCCAAGATATAAGTATATCCAAAGTGTGGATCACTTTAATATTGTCAATACATAAGTTAAACCTACAAGAACCTGTCACCTTTACTCACTGACAACTTTCCTAATTGTTTGATTGAATTAATGGCATGACTAAATTGTGTCAACTTCTTTTGAAATTTCTAATTTGACAGGCATGATGTTTAGGCAGCGTAAACGTGCACCTCATCCACACGCTAACTTAATAATGGGTGGGCCTTCAGGGCCCACTTATTTCGAGGTTGATATTTCCTCGAGCAAGTCGAAAGAAATTGTATCTTTTTGCTCGCAAATTTGCTGGTTTTGTTTTCGTTTTTGTTTTTTGTCATTTCTTTTCGCTGTTGTACACGCGTTTCTATACCGTCAAAATTTTTGTAAATTTACATGTTTCTTAAATGTAATTTTTCATAAAAAATATAATATTACGTTAATTATTATTATAGTAAAATTACAAAATATTTTATATTATTAATTAAAATATACTGCTGCATTTATAGACACATAATGTGATGTAATTTTAACTAGATTAATTCATTTCTACCGTGTGTCAATGAAAATTTTCTACGCACCAGCTGTGGCACGCGTGTCATAGGTTCGCCAACTTTGTACTATAAACCTTGCAAAATATTGTTTTTGTTGGTATCATCTCTGTAAAAAAAATGAAAAAAACGAAAAATGATTGCTGTGGAAATGAGATTTTTACGTGGAATATTGTGGTGTAAATAGGAGAGATCGGGTAAGAAATAGATTAGTGTATGATGAGTGTGAAATTGAAAAAAATGTTGTAGCAAAAGTTGCCCCGTGTTAGAGTCAGTTAAGATGGTTCGGACATGTTGAGCAAATGTCTAATGAACGTTTGATTAAAAAGATTTGTTTGAATAATTTTGATGGTATACGTTTGCGTGGACGTCCGACGAGTGGTTGGAATGGTATGATTGATAGTGTTTTGCGTGAGCAAAAGTTTCCAAGTAGTAGGAATAAAAGAGCATGTATGAGAGGAATTATGAATGTGGATGAATCGAAAGTTGCTCGTTTGGTAGGAATGTTTGGAGGAGACTAATTTCGGGATGAACAGTTTGTGCCACACCCTTTTGGGTACATGGCGTGATTGTGTATGTATGTATATACATATGTATGTATTCATATCAGATTTCCTGTTAAAGACAAACGTTGAGTTTCGTCGAAACGTTGATTAGAAATCAATATTAATACAGAACTTGAGCCTAAAGCAGTTTTACTTTATATAATATGTTATGAAAGATTTTTTGCTATGACAATTCTATATTTTAATTATGAAAACGTATTTATTGGGATAATGGATGAAATTGCAGAAGCAGTTACGTTGACAATCCGTTTAAATTTCTTTTCTTTTACTTTCTCTTTTTGCTATGTATAAAAGTTCCCTAAGGTGCCTGAATGTCACAAAGGATGCTGTAATTTCGATGTGCTTTTGTCAGTTTGACTTTGACGCTGAATGCGCACTAGGAATTTCCTATTCACATTTTCTTCTACCTGGTGTGATAGGTTTACAGAAATATAAGACAATGTCTTTTCAGAGTGAGATTCTGTCACAGGTATGGAACAATTAGTTTTAAAAAGAGTTTTTTTTTTTATCAAAGTAAGCCTTTGTAACATTACCCGATGTGACGCTACTTATTAAATATACATATATATATATATACGAAATAGATTAGTGAATGATGATTGTGAAATTGAAAAAATGTTGTAGCAAAAGTCGATGTAAATCAGTTACGATGGTTCGGACATCTTGAGCGAATGTCTAATGAACGTTTGGTTAAAAAAATGATTTTGAAGCTATACGTTTCCATAAAGGTATAAGTGTGATTGAGACAGTAACTTGCGTGAGCGAAAGTTTCTATGTAGTTTCCAAGTGGATGAAGCTAAAGTTGCTACTCTTATCAATATGCTGTTAATATTGATGGGCCCTGCAGTTACTACAGTATCTTCAAATTTTACATAATAAGGAATTTCTAGGGCATATTGTGCAATAGCAATGTATTGTTGTTATGCATTATTTATATTTGTTACGTGATTTGCGAAAATTAATATTTCTTTTGTCAAATATACAATTTCTAACAAATTTGGTGGTGCATATTGAATTTCTTGCACTTTTTCACACATTTGCAATAATCAAATTTATCTTCCAGCGAAAATAAACAACCCAATTTTGAATAATTTTAACTTAAATTGAAGTAATAATTTTCTCAATATGGCCGCCGCAGATATCAGATTAAATACACTTGATATTGTAGTCAAGCTAGTTTCTGTAGAATAATGTACAATATTGTACTTGTAATATAATGACTCTTTCTACATAGACAATATAGTAACGTATATTAGTATTACGATACGCTTGACGAAAAACAAATTTACCTTCTTTCCAAATCTAACCTAACCTATTTAGATATCTCTCACACTTATATCCAACCTAGGGATCCTATCCGTCCCGTTTTTATGGATGCTATCCCAGTGTTCCCACAAAATGCACCGGAACATAAAAATGTCCCGTTTTACATAAAATATTAATATCATCCATCAATAAACCTAATATTTTAGTAAATTCATTTACATTACGTCTTCCTATTATTTTCAGTGCAACAATCAGTTTGAAACTTCATTATAGTAAATATGTTTTCAATGTTTAATTTATTTAAATGTTTGGTTTATGGATATTACTTTTTTTTATTAGAATTCAATGTATAACTCCAATTTTTTCTTAGAATTAAAATAGAAATACACACCCAAGAACAAAAATTATTTTTTTATATAAAATTTGAAGTGTCCCTTTTTTGCATTTCATTAAAAAAAAGGATATCAAATACTGAATGGGGCCCCATCTTTGGTAGTAATTTTATCTATAATTTTCCACATCAAATTATTTTCCTCGCGGATAAAAGAAAATCTGAAAATTTGCGCGTTTGCAACATTTATAAACCTACCTAGCATCAAATTGAGGGTTATTTAACTGTCACTCGCTCGATAACCAAAGCGGTTTTAAAAATTCCCACCCGGCGTTTCACATTCATAACGCCTGATTTATAGTATGAATTCACTCGTTAAGTACGTTAGATTGTGATTACGTTGGCGTGCAAGAGGGATTTTCAGTGGATAATTTTTGATTGACAGCGAGAACGATTTTGAAAAGTGTATTACGATTAACGATTGAGTTTGATGCGCCCAGCGTTATGAAAAATATATTATTATCGATTTTCTACTAGAGGAATATGTTACATATTAGGGACGATTACAATTTGAAAGGATTTGAAGGCAAAGGAATTAAAATAAAACGGCTTTAGGTTCTATGTTACTATTTTACTATGTTTTTAACGCGGACTAAAAATTATAAAATAATTTTTCTTAGCCCCGTACAGAAAAACGTAGAGCAACTCCCTACACTCCCTTACTATTATCTATTGCTTGCGCCCCACGTGTTCTTCTGTATGTGGTTATAAATTTCTTTTGGGGGGGGGAAGCGTTAGAAAAAATTTTTTAATACTTTTTATTACTTCCTAAAAATGTGGTATATTATTTTTTTAAAATTAAGTAATTATTTGCTGCTTTTTAGTCTTGTTTAATTTCAACATTAACCTAATTAATTAATTTAGTAACTATATATACATACACAATCACGCCATGTACTCAACAGGGTGTGGCACAAACTCTTTTCATCATTCCGTAATCAGTCTCCTCCAAACATTCTTATCCGAACACGCAACTTCTCATTCATGCTATTTTATTCCTACTACTTGGAAACTTTCGCTCACGCAAAACACTGAATTATACCACTTCAACTACTCATCGGACGTCCACGCAAACGTATACCATCAAAATCATTCAAATAAACCTTTTTAACCAAACGTTCATTAGACATTTGCTCAACATGTCCGAACCATCTTAACTGACTGGCACCAACTTTTGCTACAACTTTTTTTTCAATTTCACACTCATCATACACTAATCTATTTATATATATTAATAATAATAATCTTATCTCACATTTTATTTTTAACAGAATACAGTGGCGCAACCAAGGATCGGCCGACAGGCCTCGGCTCCCCCCAAGGCTAGCAGAATTAGCACAATTTTTATTCGTTTAGTCAAATCTTCAGCAGTCACTTCTAACGCTACAATTATTTACCCCAAAATATTGAGCCAACATTCATTATTTTAAAGTATTAATTATTCGATTCATGTAAGATAAAGTAGAAATCTGGTTAGCATTTGCTTTTTTTTTTGCTTCTCCACGATAAAATCCTTGCCCCCTCCCAAGACAAAATCCTGGCTGCGCCACTGACAGAATAATATAATTTTAATTAAATGCACAAATGTTCAATAACGAACATGTTAATAATAAAATTCATTAATTATAATTTTCAATTTTTTTCCAGTATACCATACAAGATACAAACATTTCATTAAAATTTTTAATTAATATTTATAATGAAAAACATCATTCACCCATCACTGCATAAAACATATATGTTTTTGCATTATATATAATATATTATGATAAAATTGTCTTTTCAACGTTATGACAATATTACATATAATACAATTATATATGATTTGTTTTGTGAATTTGGAGATAATGAATCATTACATTTAGATGTATTCAATAAATTTATTGCTTTATTATACATTTATATATACTTATAAATAAATTAATTTAATTGAATTTATAACTATGTATTATTCTGTTGTCGTTATTAATGTGATATTATAATAATAAATTATTGCTTACTTCCTGAAATAAATTATACTTCAAAATAATATATTTATTAAATAATTTTTTTGATATCTACTTCCACATTTTAACCGAAAAATTCAAAATATTGTAATCGCAAATATTTTTAGATTATACTGAAAAAATTTATGTACGTACATACACAATTACGCCATGTAGCCAAAAACTCTATCCACTATTTTGAAATCAGTTTCCTCCAAACATTGCTATCCAGAAAAGTTACTTCAGGTTTATCCACATTTATCTAATCCATTTCTTGCATGCCCTTCTATTTCTACTACTTGGAATCTTTTCACTTTTCCAATCATACCACTTCAACTACTCATTGGACGGCGATGCAAACGTATAGTTTCGAAATAATTCATATAGGAACAAGTTACCTAGTAACTTATTGCTATGTTCTATTTATTTACTGTAAATATCATTTGTATCATTTTTACTAATAAAGACGTTGAGTTTCGTCGAAAGGTTGATTTTAAATAAATATTGATACAGAACTTTAACCTAAAGAAGTTTTATTTGAATATAATGAGTCTGAAATATTTTTTACTATGGTCATGTTTATTTATTTTTGTTTTCAATGTGAGTATAATTTATTTTCTTTCTGAAGTAAATATTTTCAAATATCAATTTATATTATTACATACATACATACACAATCACGCCATGTACCCAAAAGGGTGTGGCACAAATTCTTCATCATCCCGAAATCAGTCGCCTACAAACATTCCTATCCAAACAAACAACTTTAGCTTATTGTAATTCATATAAAACGTCAGACAAACCAAAAAAATTATCTTATCTCTTATTACGTTTTACCTTTCGTATTTTTAACACAGAAAGCATTTTTCACACGACTACAAAATATTTGTCAGTGCTTAATAATTTCTGCAACATTAACCTAACACGCTAGCCAACTTCACTAAGTCGCCATCTTTTTTTATTGTTTCTACTGCAAAGAAAAAACAAATAAAAAAACACACAAGACAATGTATTTTTATTTCCAAAGCAAGCTAAAAGATTTGTTAAAGTGCGCTATGGAAAACAGTAGTAATGTTTGTTAATAAACTTTCAAATTGTAGCTGTAAATCTAGTTAAATGTATGAAATTAATTAATTTTAAATTAAATTAAATTACATTTAACTAAATGACAAAACTGAGAATGCTCTAAGTTGTAATTCTGTATTAATATTAAATAAATAATCTACACGTATTCAACGTACGTCTTCATCAAAAAAAATAATACAAATGATATTTACAGTAAATCAACAAGTAACTAGGTTACAAAATAAGTAACTAGATTTTAAAATTTCTAAATTTTTAATTAAAGGAAGCCAAATTTCATTTAAAGGGAGAAATACATGTAAAAAAAATTTTTTCGATTTTTTTTACATAAATTAATTGCCTATACATCGAAGATTTATCCAGCAAAATATCTAACCAATCAGAAATGTATTTACCGAGAAAAAGGCATTTTTCTACCTGCGCCTCGGTAGCGGCTTTGGCTAACCGGCTACTTTAAGGGAGAAAATACATGTAAAAAAAAAATTTTTTTAATTTTTTTTTAAATAAATTAATTGCTTATACATCGAAGATTTATCCAGCAAAATATCTAACCGATCAGAAATGTATTTACCGAGAAAAAGGCATTTTTCTACCTGCACCTCAGTAGCCGATTTGGCTAACCGGCGACTTTAATTGAGTTTTTCTCGAATCGGTATTTTTATAAATGGCGCGTGCGATAAGTCGTGCAATTTTCATACAATTGAGTTAAAACTTTGTGTGCTTGAAAGGAAATAGAATTTTGTTCTATATGAACCTTTGATATAACGAAAATATTAACATTAAATTATTTTTAGGGGCTGTCTAAAGTAAAAAAAAAATGCTAAAAATTTGACCTTTTTTTTCACAATGAGTTAAAATGATAAAATATCCGTTTTTTTTTTTTGTAGTTTTTGGGGTTCACATAGTACAAAATACATCAGAGAATCTTGATCAGTAACTAAATGTCAAAAAAAAAAAAAATTTTCCGGCTCCAGGAATTCCAGCCATACGACCGGGCAAGGCGGACGCGACATCAATTAAGATTGGTTTCGAGATCACCCAGAAGTCACAGAAAGTTAAAAAAATTTATAAGTATAGTTGATTATATGCCACATAGAATAAAAGAAACTACAGCATTGTAGCTTGTTTCATTCAGCCAAAAAAAAATTCTAAAAAACCTTATTTTTTTAGGTCGTTACATGTATTTCCCCCCTTAAATCATTTACTAGGAACACTAATTAATTTTATTTTTATAATATTCTATTGTTTCTCTTATCAATCTGCTGTTAATATTGATGGGTCTTGCAATTGTTACAATATCTTCGAATTTTGCAACATGAAGATATTCTAGCAGATGTGCAATAATAGATTTATCTGAATGATTTAGATGTATTGGCCTATATTGACGTATTAATTGTTATGTTAATCTATAGTAGAAAGAGTTCTACTGTCAGGTAAACGTTTGTAAAAATAAATAATAATTTTTACATACATACACAATCACGTAAATACGTAAATTTAAATCTACATCATTTTTCCTGATGATAAATGAGGAGCAGACTTTCAAAATGCGTTTTGTCCAAATTCCATAATTTTCAGAAAGAGGCAAAACGTTTTTGACTATATCTGAAAGTACATTACGTGCCCATTGGACAAAACGCGTTTTGAATGTCCAAGTATCTTTCAATATTTATTTCAGACGGGACAATATGCGTTTTAAATGTCGAATTTGTCTTAAAAGATGCGTGTTTGCGCATAGAACGTCTAACTAAAAAATTTACATTTTGGACAAAATGCATTTTGAAAGTCTGCTCCTCAAATAATACAAATAATGAAAAAAAAACAAATGATAATTATATTTTCATAAACCAATTTTTATAATAAAATTTCTCAAGAATTTCTATAACAAGATTAGAAGTATATGGGTAAACCCATATATAGACCATTTTGACATTTCTAGGAAAGGTGGCAACACAATATCTTTAATAAAATTATAATTTATGTGGACACTAGGAGAAACTTTTCTGAAAATTTGATCAAAATCGAATAAATGTAGCCACAATGAATTTTTAAAAAAATTTGTGATATTTTTTCTCGATAAGTTGGCAACACTGTAGTTTATTAAAATTGCATAATTTATTTAGGTACTAGGAGAATTTTTTATGAAAATTTGATTAAAATCGGTTAAATAGTGATCATAATGAACTTTTTTCTCGGAAAGTTGACAACACTGGATATTAATAAAATTATATAATTAATGGGAGCACTAAGGAAATTTTTTCTGAAAATTTGATCAAAATCGAATAAATAATGTAGCCACAATGAATTTTAAAAAAATTTGTGATTTTTTTTTCTCAATAAGTTCGCAACTTATAATCTTGTTTTTTTTTTTAAAACATAGCACGGAGATCACGATTAAACCTCATCAATTTCATTTTTAATCACATTTCATTCTTTTTTCTAATCAAATCGTTTTATAGCAAAACGGGGTACAACAATAAACTAAAATAAACCACTCAATCGTTTGTATCATGTGACCGGCTACTATTGCTATTACAACAAAAGATTTCAAATGAAAATTCCCTGTAAATAAAAAAACAAAAAATTTTGATTGAAATATCGCTGTGTCGGCAACCAGCAACACAGGCATTTAAAAAGGGTTGCATGCGCTGCAGGAGGGAGAACAAAAATGACATGTATTTTGTACATGCAATTTGGTATCGAAAGCTCAGTGTTTTCAACAACTATCATTGTAAATTTAAACAGCGCTGATATTCGATAATTACCTTATGCACTTGTACTAGGATTTCAAATTGACCGATTCGGATTCCATACAGAGTGTGTGTGTTACAAATAAATTATTCTGATGCTGAAACACGAAACGACTGTTCACTGTTGTGTTGCCAAGCGAAATTGTTTTAAATTACGTTAAGTTTTAATTATGGTTAAACATGTTTTGTTTGTTTAATTATTATTTGGATTTTAGTTCGGATTTAACGACTCCTAGAAGTTACAAACTCTATTATTTACGCTAAATTATTGTTGTTGTTTATTACCTATAATTTGAATAAAATTAATTAGATTTATTGTGTGAAATTATTATTATAAAAATCATTTATATAAAAACTCCTAGATGTTACAAACTTTATTATATGTGGTAAATTAGTTACGAGTACGCTTATTTGTAGTTTAGTGTGCGTCAACAGAATATTTGGTACTTTCTACTAAATAACATGCTTAAGAATTATTAATATAGCTATGATGATAATTATTATTAAAAATGATTTAAATTGTTTGCGCACTGTATGACATGTAACCGAAATCAAACCTTATATATTGGTTGGTGTTAGTCAGTTAAGATGGTTCGGACATGTTGAGCAAATGTGTCTAATGAACGAATAAAAGAGCATATATGAGAGGAATTATGAATGTGGATAAAGCGAAAGTTGCTTGTTTGAATAGGAATGTTTGGAGGCGACTGATTTCGGGATGATGAAAAGAGTTTGTGCCACACCCTTTTGGGTACATGGCGTGATTGTGTATTTATGTATGTATCCAGCATTATTACATGAATGAACAAGACCAAAGTAAAAATGGACGTTCTTTTCTTCCTTGAATATTAAAAACGTAAATTTCTTTCCAGCGTCTCTTGCTTAATAATGATAAAATAAAATTACATTACTTGTAATAACAAAGCCAAAAATAACTGGCTAGCAGAATTGTATGCGGTGCATGATTTGAATTTCGTCTTGGTTAAAATTTTTTTGTGAAAGAATCAAAAAGAATGAAATAATATAAAAAAGAGAACGAAAACGAAAGTAAGTTAAAGGAAAGAAAGATCAGATCCCGTCACAATGACACAGATGATAGAGGTTTCTTTCGCTTTTTAATATTTTTTATTAATCTTCATAGAATGCGATAGCCTTGATAAAAATTATATTCCTTATGTTACGGAAAGATGCTTTTCACTGAAAAGAATAAGTAACATTAACTTTATCTTTAGCTGATCTTGTCGAAAGTTTGTCTCTGATGATAAAACATAAGACAATTTTCTGAAGATTATGAAAATTTAATTCGGTTATGACATGGCCATAATGAATTTTTAAATATTTTAGTAATTTTTTTTTCTTGGAAAGTTGGCAACACTGTGTTTTATTAAAATTATATATCATAGCACTAGAAAAATATTTTGTGAAATTTTGATTTAAATCAGTTAAATAACCTGGTCATAATAAATTTTTTAAAAATTTTTTTCTCGGAAAGTTGACAACACGATACATTTTTTATTAAAATCCGATAAATAATGTAGCCAAAATGAATCTTTAAGAACTTTAGTAATTTTTTCTTAGAAAGCTGGCACATTATTTTATTAAAATTATATAATTTATGCGGGCACTAGTTAAATCTTATCTGAAAATTTTATCAAAATCGGGTAAACAATAAATTTTTAAAAATTTTAGTAATATTTGTCTCGAAAAGTTTATGTCATTGGAAAAAATAATCATGGGCACTAAATAAACCTATCTTGGAAATTTCATTAAGATCGATTGAACCGTCTAGGACTAGTTTTGACTGTTGACAGAGCGAGCTGACGACGCACACACACGCACCCACATAAATTAAGTTCGGATTCGTCATCTAGAGGCTATATGAAGGATTTCTTTTTTTTAATGTTACAGACACTATACCAATCACTATACCACTTTTTCCTTGCAGTTAAACTGGTAAATAAAAAATACAAAAATCAAAGAATCAGTCTTGTACATGGTGGAACAATACGGTGTAATGCCTAATCGATAGCTTACACTGTTGTGCAACACGAACACACACACACACATACACAATTTTTAAAGTTTTTTCCTTTCTTTTGAATTTGTGTTGATGCTGCAGCTATTACACTTTACTCTATTTATCTATTGTTCGTATTTGTTGATTTTTTTCTTTCGTTTCATTTACAATGTATTTTCGTTTATTTGAAATAACAACAAATTGAAGGTGTCAGCAAAATAATCATGGACAAACCGATTGTCAATCTTCTTTCACCTCCACACATTACGATCGTTCGTATTTCTGGTTACAAGCTTTTGGTCAATAATACGGTATAATGGTTCTTAAGAAAAGTTGTTCAGAATATGAAATAATGACTATGTGCAAAATTTCAAAAAAAAATGAGTTTAAAAAAATATATTTCTGACAAAACGCCGACTGGACACAACGCCGACCGAGGATACTACGCCGACCGTTCATTCGGATTTGCGCAAGCTAATCGTTGTTACTGATAGATATTTTGCATGATATTGATGTATTGACAGATTTTACTCAAATCCCAACGTTTTGGCTTGTGCAAGCTTCAACCTTTTGTTTATTTAGCTTGCACAAATGCAAATGAACGGTCGGCGTAGTTTTCTCGGTCGGCTTTGTGTCCAGTCGGCGTTTTGTCCACACACATTTTTTTTTAGACTGATTTTTTTAAATTTTTTTACAGAGTTATTATTTTATATTCTGAACAACTTTTCCCAAGAACATTATGCCGTATTATTGACTAAAAAGGCACTTAACCTGAATATAAAATAGTGTTTTACATTCTTCATGGGTGCTTTAATTTTTTAAAAACTAGAAATTTGCTTGAAATTATTTTCAGACAAAGCAGGGAGGAATCAAAAAACGTGAAACGGAAATTCTTAATTTTTTTGCCGATTACACCTATAGTGAACTCAATCCGGAGACACACTGTATATATGCTTGCCTAAGTAATGTATTAATTGATACTTTCTAAAAGTATTTTGTTTAGTTTTAGAAAGTAATTTGACGATATAAGCATCGGTGGTTCAGTGGTAGAATGCTCGCCTGCCACGCGGGCGGCCCGGGTTCGATTCCCGGCCGATGCACACCTTTTTAACATCCGATTTTTAGAAGCTTGAAACAAAAAAAAATAACAATATTTCAACGTGGTTCCATCCGGGATCGAACCGGAGACCTTCTGCGTGTAAAGCAGACGTGATAACCGCTACACTATGGAACCAGATGAACATTTTCTCTTTTAAACTTGCTAAACAAGAAAAAAAATCAATAAATAGGTGTAGTCCAAAATATGTTTCTACTTAATGTTTTTGTAAAAGAAATTAATTTTTATTAAGTAATTTTATTCAAAATATTACTTCGTTATGAAATATTCGTAAGACACAAAAATGACATCAATAAACGACCACTTTCAGTAAATGGAATGAGGACGTTAACATCCAAAGCTTAAATATATAAAAAAATCCGGTATACTTTTTTAATGTAAATTGAAGTTGGTTATTATCAGAAACATAACAAATTTTTAGTTAAAAATAGAATTTAACAAATTTAAAGTTTTCAGACTGGATTTGTGTTTTGATTCAAAATTTACAACCGCGCTTAAGGGGAGGTTCTCCTTCTTTGAATAACTAAAAAGTATGCAAAATTTGGAAATTTTTTATTCGCAAATGAAAAAGCATAGAAAGAAACGGTTTGGGGATTCGAAAAAATGTTATTTTGGTCTTTATTATAAAAAATTGTCGTTTCATAAAAAACAAAATGACGCCCGGGATTCACTGTTTTCGTGTCAGCGCGGAATCGGTAAACTGTGTGAATTGCAGCGTCTCTGGATTTATCTGTAACAAAAAATGAACAACAATGCCAAAATGTAAACTAAATTTACTAGAGTATAAACCTATAAAATTTACAAATTGTTTGTTTTAACTATTTTTTGTAAGGCCCTGAAGTGGAAAAAAAGGCCAAAAGTCGACCTCAAAGTTTGAGATCGTACCACATCGTCAAATTTTAAGTTATTTGCACGTTCTTAGGTCTATAGTCCAGTAAATTTAGTTTACTTCTTTGCTTTATTATTCATTTTTTGTTAAATATCAATCCCGAGACGCTGCAATTCACGCAGTTTACCGATTCCGCGTTGACATGGCCGACGAAAACCGTGAATCACGGGCGCCATTTTGTTTTTTATGAAACAACAATTTTTATAATAAAGACCAAAATAACATTTTTTTGAATCCCCAAACCGTTTCTTTCTATGTTTTTTCATTTGGGAATAAAAAATTTCCAAATTTTGCGTACTTTTTAGTCATTCAGAAGAGTAGAACCTCCCCTTAAAACTGTAAGATAAAATTATGATTTACGAAAATATTTAAGATTCTACCGCATCTAATAATAAAACTTAATCATCAATCATGTTTCAAAGCCATATATCCAATAATTTGCAAATTTTTTTATAAAGTATGAAATGTTTCAAAACACCTTTTTTATAGAAAAATAAATTGCACATCTTAACCATTTAACTATCTCCTCACCTTTAAAAGAAGCTAATGATTCATTAACCCGGGAGAACAAATTTTTGCTATATATATATATAGACAATTACGCCCTGTACTCATAAGGATGTGACATAAACTATTAAATAAAAATTAATTTCCGTCAAACATACATATAAGCAAGCAACTTTCGCTTCATTTATATTTACGATACGTCTTATAAATTATAAATAATATAAGTAAATTATAAAATAATAATTGGAATTATAAGCATCGGTGGTTCAGTGGTAGAATACTCGCCCGCCACGCGGGCGGCCCGGGTTTGATTCCCGGCCGATGCAGTTTCCGTGGTGTAGTGGTTATCACATCCGCCTAACACGCGGAAGGTCCCCGGTTCGATCCCGGGCGGAAACATTTTTTTTTACTTCCCATTGAACTAATTAAAACATAAAAGTGCAGCAATACTTTATATAGTAATGCGTATGTAAGCCGAAATAGCTCAGTTGGGAGAGCGTTAGACTGAAGATCTAAAGGTCCCCGGTTCAATCCCGGGTTTCGGCAATTTGAACTTTTTAATTAACATTATAACTAACAAATCCTTGACCCTTACAGGGTCACGTTTGAAGTCAAAAATAGTAATTAAACATATAAACATAATAAAAATAAATAAATAAACAAATAATAATAATAAAATATTAATTGCACTATTATATATTACTCAAAAGCAACACTTTTATCATCAGTAGGGTACATAACTTCACACAGCTGAACCAATTAAAATGACACCACTCTCATCAAAATCGATTCAAGGGTTTAGGAGATTAAATTTATTATAATTTGATTTGATTTGTAAAGAACATTATTTGATAAATATGTCCTCGATAGTATAGTGGTCAGTATCCCCGCCTGTCACGCGGGAGACCGGGGTTCGATTCCCCGTCGGCGAGACTTTTTTTTACACATCTTCAACTATCATATCGTCTACGTTCAGGCAAAACTCATTAACTCCAAAAGTACTGTTTTGAGATAAATGGAAATTAAGATTTGGAGGTCGGCATTGGTGCCTTTGAATATCATTTTCTTTCGCATTTCAAAGATTCGTTATCATATTTTTATACTAAAAGAAAGTTTAAATTTTATATTTTAATTGAAATATGTTAAGTCATATTTAAATTTTGTTTGATATAATAAAAAATTACACTAAAGTGTGTAGATGGAGTTAGTGAGTTTTGCTTGCTCATTCTAATTTATTGTTATTGTAGTAGAAAATTATTGCAACTCTTGCATTACATAATTCTTATCTTTATTACCTATATTTTCTTATTTTAATATTTTAGAAAATTATTCTAAGTAATAATGTTTTATATAGAAAAAATTGGAATGAAAAAATAATGCATGCAACATTAAAAAATGTTTAGCAATAAATTAAGAGGAAATTAATAAAAGAACGAACTGAAAAATAAAATCGAATTTATTAGTTTTTCATTAATTTTTTTACTATCATTTTACATTAACAAATAAACTAATCAGGATCAATACTCAATAAAATGTAAATAACTGTTAAATAATAACTAAGAAGATCAATAACGCTAAATAATTGTTTAGTCTTCACAATCTGAATCACTGTCCATGCTCGGTTCTGGGTTCTGATTCGTTACTTTCTTTGAAAATGGTAATGAACGGTACCACGGATGAAATTCAGTTGGTATAACACCAGAACTACAGAGCTTATTCAGGTCATTATATTTTTCTTGAGAAATTGGTAATAAATTTGAATAAATTTTTTTTAGTTCTGGTAGAACTGTACTTCGATGTCCACCACGACCAAAGATACTGATTTTGGAATATGCTCCAGAAAACTCATATCTGAAGAAGACAAATTCAGGATTTACCTTCTCAAACCTAAAGCATTTAATCTTCAGCCAATTTACTACATTTCCCTCTGTGTCCTTCTTTTTATTTTTTAAAACACTTTTTGCCAAAGATGAAAGGTCATTAAAATCATTGTACTGAAGGGTGTGAACAACGTAAGGAGGAGCATTCTTTCGATTCCTCTTTGATCGAGCAGCGCGGAAAATGTTTATCCAGTCATGCATGGTATAAACAGCCACATGTTTCTTTGCTGACTCTATGGCACTATGCATACTGTCACATTGCATCATGGAATGCCCCGACTCTAAAAATTTTTGCTCAATGACATCTATATTACTTGTTTGCACAGTATGCAGAAGAACAGCAACCACATTCTGGTTCCGGTTCTGTCCTCCACATGTGTCACTAAATAGAGAGACTTCTTTTACTGTGGCAGGTAACCCTTTAAGGAATTTTTGAAGGCAGGTACCAACTTCAACGCTTCCACGTTTTCCATTTATCTCATTCCACACAAAGCATTGGGCATTGTTAGGCGGAGCACTTTCGTAAATAGTTAAATTAAAGCAACTTAATTTTCGGCTGTAATACATGGGAGATGCTTCAGTGGACGGTACCTGCAGCACACTCTGCATATCAAAGGTTACAGACACAAAAGTTGGATCCTTTGATGCTTTTTCTTTGTCATTTTCTTTTGCGAGATTAGCCTCCTTCTCCCTTTCCCTGTGGTCTAAATACTCTTGTTCTATGGATATCTTTGATTCTGCATTAGCTAATTTATATTTTGTGCATAAAGCACACTGATCCTTTCTTGGTTTAAAAAACGCGTAGTTATAATTATTGCAGAAAATTCGCTTATAAGTTGTAATGCTTGTAGGTTTACTATTCCTTTCTTCACATTGCTCCTTATATAACGCAAACATTTTTATAATCGACAGTTTACTGTCGAGATATTTTCTAGAAGTTCTGTTCCTACAATAATGTGATTCGGTTAACGGAAAGCTTTCAATGTGAGTTTTAATTCTTCCTACTTCCTCGTTAGATAGTTTGTTTGCCGGAATGTGTTTTCCTCTTTTGTCTTCATCTAAAAACATTGTTGCGCAACTAAAATCGTTTTTAAATGCAGAGTTAACTGGACCATTACTTATTGAGATAGTATTTAAAAAAAATTTCTGACACACTCTAGTTTCAACACTATTTTTAAAAAAGAAATATTGCTTAGAATCTTTCCTCTGTTTTCTAATTCCTAGTGTTGATCGACGGCGTTCAGGTTCAACGCATTTTACATGTTTTAAAATAAAGTCTTTCTTCCTTGTGTATAGTTCAAGGGACCAATATTTTGAGCAAAAATCCTTCCTTTCTTCTTCACTAAACTTTTGAGTGCACTTATACCTACACTTCATGTCGCACGGTTGCTTTGGTAGCCTTGCAGAAAAATTCTTCCCCTTTACGATATATGCCTGGCCAGTATTTCTTTGTTTTTTTTGTACCGAACGAGACCAAGTTGTTGGATCAGCTTTAGACCATCTCTTTCGCTTTTTTCCTGTTCCTGAAACAATATGTTGTTAAAACTGCAGTAAAATAATTGTAACTTCAAGATGTTAAGGATAGACTCCCAAATATATAGTTTCATATAGCTATATTCAAATATCATGTCAAAAAACAGAAATTATAATCACCTAAACCTCCATCAGCTGTAGGGCTTTCCTCTGGAATAGTTTCCTGCACTACATTACTTTCTGTTTCGCATAAGCGTGACATGTGTTCAATATTATTATCATGTAATGAATCTGTATCTTCTTCATTATTTAATAGTGTCCAATCTGGGTCAGTAATACCTCTATTACAAGGCTCCTGTGAAACAAATAACATACTTTGAATTTATTTTGTTAGATATTATATTGGTCCACTCTGCACTACTAATTTAATATGTCACGTATCACATTCCATAAAATTTAAATAATGAATGCACATTTGCAAACTGATTTACAAAAAGATGTATGTAATAATGTGAACTTTTTATCTAAGTATGATACTTACATTCGATGATGTAGACAAATTATTAAACTCTCCATTCTGATTATTTAAATGTTCCGATGTATCATCAGTTTCTTTAAATAGCACAGCATTATTTTGTATAGTGGTTTCGATTAAAATGTCTTCTTGTACAGCGACACATTGTGTTCCAATAACAATAAATTCTTTAAATTCAATACAATTATCAGTATTGTTTAAACTATTCAATTTTTCATGACCAGCTATAGGAATGCTAAACTCAGTAGAAGAGTTAGTCTAAAATAAAAACAAAAATAATTAATTCCTATAATAAGGTGCCTAACTATTAACTAATTAATAATTAACCTACTCACCGTGATCTGATTAACAACAATTTCGTCAGTTAAATGAGCGAAAACAGGTTTTTCAGTAATTGAGGTTAAATCACTACTTTTTTGTTTACACTTTGCTAAATGCATTAAAAGTTTGTTTCTATCTGTAAACATTATTCCACACACGTTACAGATCATATTTCTTGAAAGTTTTTAGAAATACTGCACATATAAATCCCACAGAAAACTATAAATTCAATAAAAACGAGGAGTTTATACACGTTACCGCGAGAAGAACCAGGCAAAACTAACTAAGTGCACCTATGTAGTTTTGCCTGACCATCATTTTTGTTCTGCTATAGAGCGTTAATAACTAAGTGCACTTGATGATATTTGCCTGTATATAAAAGTACTCATACGGATTTAGTGAGGAATACATATTCCATTGTAAGAAAATATAAAGTCAGTTTTGGAGTTAGTGAGTTTTGCCTGATTATAGAGCATGACGAGCTGAATCCAGTGATGTATATAACTCCAAAAGTACAATTTTGGAGTTAATGAGTTTTGCCTGAACGTAGACGATATAATAGAAAGAAAATAAAGAAACTTAAATTACATTCGAATAGAAACAAGGTTCCATAGTGTAGCGGTTATCACGTCTGCTTTACACGCAGAAGGTCTCCGGTTCGATCCCGGATGGAACCACATTGTCATAATATTTTGTGAATTTTTTTATCTGTCATATTCTAGTATAAATGTTATATGTGTAATACATATAATCCGATATGGTCTAGTGGCTAGGATATCTGGCTTTCACCCAGAAGGCTCGGGTTCGATTCCCGGTATCGGAAAGTTTTACTGAAATTTAATTTAAAATCAAAACTACTATAAAAAGTCTCCCCGACGGGGAATCGAACCCCGGTCTCCCGCGTGACAGGCGGGGATACTGACCACTATACTATCGAGGACATATTTTTCAAATAATGTTCTTTACAAATCAAATCAAATTATAATAAATTATACTATTAATTAAAAAGTACAAATTGCCGAAACCCGGGATTGAACCGGGGACCTTTAGATCTTCAGTCTAACGCTCTCCCAACTGAGCTATTTCGGCTTAAATATACAATACATATGAAGTTTTGTTGCGCTTTCTTTATTTTAACCACTTTTAATCTAGGTCAGGGGTTCTTAACCTGTGATCTGTGGATCAATTTTAGGGGGCCCGTAGTAATATTTCTCAAAAAGTGGTATATTAATGTATTAATGCTGAACATGCAGAGCGAAATTTATCTGACAATGTTATTCTGAGAAGAGGGTTCGTGGCCTTTATATTTCTGTTAAAGATGTCTATAGAACAAAAAAGATTAAGAACCCCTGATTTAGATGAATTTAAGCAAAAGAGTGTGCATCGGCCGGGAATCGAACCCGGGCCGCCCGCGTGGCAGGCGAGCATTCTACCACTGAACCACCGATGCTTACATCGTTAAGTAACTTTCTAAAACTTAACACAGTTTTTCTAGAAAACAACAATTAATACATTACTTAGGCAAGTATATATGTATGCGTTTTTTGCATTGAATTATTTAAATACTACAAAACTTATACCTGTCCTTTACATATGGTCCAGTGGCTAGGATACCAGGCTTTCCGAGGTAGCTTTCACTTTTATGCTAATTTAAAAAAAATTTATTTAGCATAAACAGAAAATTATTATTATTATTATTATTATTATTATTATTATTATTTCACAGTTTCCGTGGTGTAGTGGTTATCACATCCGCCTAACACGCGGAAGGTCCCCGGTTCGATCCCGGGCGGAAACATTTTTATTCCTCATAAATAAATTTTTATTAGGTTAAGAATTTAATTTATATTCCGCATATGGAATAATGGGTAATACTAATTAATTAATTAATTAATAATATTAAAATGACGATAGGAATTGCAGTGCAAGTAGAACGAACGATTTTATCTTTCTATCAGATATATTTGTATTAAAACCGCTAAATGGTAATAAAATCGCATACAATTTACATACAAAATATTTGAATGCATTTTTTAATAACTGAATACTATAAAAAATACAAATATTTTAAATTTCTGTTATATGTTAAATAAATTAATATCTTAATTATTTATTAAATAAAATAAACAAATATATGTAACTGAGGTACAACAAAATAACCTTATTAAAATTACAGTATTTAACACTAAATACATACTTTTTGTTATAGAGGAAATGAAAATTAAATATAAATATATATAAGTTATATGTTGGCATCGGTTTTTCTCTCCCCACTTTTAATGCATCTATTAAACATGGTTATGTACTACCTGATTTAGTTAATTGGCAGTGATTTTGCATATTTCAAAAATATTAGTCTTTAGGTAGTTTTTCAATTTTTTAATCTCTTTTTGTATATATTTTTACAGAAATCTGCCACTTTCCGTTTGTTTATCATCCGAATTATTTCAATTTCATTCGAATAATTTTAATTTAATTCGAAATATCTCGATTGATTTTCATAATCGAATGTTCGATTATATTTCACTAATTTGAAAACAAGGTTAGCTAGAGACAACCTAATTTAAAATTTATTTTAATGAAAATATTTATATAATAAAATTTTGCATGTACCGCATTAGAAAACTTTCAAAGGAGCCTAGAGCATGAGAAATCTTACATATGATACGTAGCAAACTATTGAATCACGTTTTTTGCCTTTGGTTTTTCCATTCTTCCATTTGCAGTGAAACTTTGAAAACTGCACTTTTATTCATTCCATAAAAGTGTAATAAAATTTCTTCAACGAAAAACTTTATAAATCTAGCATGCGGCGCACACAAGCAGTGGCGTAGCCAGAAACTTGTCATGGGGGGGGGGGTTTACTAAAGAAATGATATAATATTAATCAATAAAGATAATACTATAATTTGTATAAAAAATAAAGAGCAATAAAAATTATTTTTAGAAAAATGAAAGTAAAATAACATATTTCACATACATATGTTTCTGGTCGCACAGGTTCTGGGGGGAGTTAACTCCCCCTTAACCCCCCTGGCTCCGCCACTGAAAACAAGGTACGTGAAAACATGTGCAGATAGCGCTACTGTCTCTCCATTCTTTTCTTCTTCCATTTAAATCTGACTTTTCATACAATTGTCGTGTCCATTTGTCCATAAATCTGGATTCAGTATGGATTATAATGCAAATAAACTACGTTTATCATGAAAATTTGTAGTATTTATGAAATAGCAATTTTTTATTAACATAGTAAAGTAAAACGGCTTTAGGTTGTTGTTCTGAATTAATATTTAATAATAATCGATGTATTTGACGTACGTCTTCATTAGAAAAATAAAAATACAAATAATATTTACACTGTAAAAAACGAAACTTAAATTTATGGAATTTTACATATGTTTTTAATAGTAAGATAACAACATTTTGTAAATTTACTGTGATAACTAACGTAACATTACACTTTTTATTAAAAATTACATTCACAAATTTTGATTTACAATCAGCCTATATCAGTCCCTTGAGTTAATATTCGTTTACCAAAGCTGATTGATAGTAGATGATTTGTTTGAATTATTTCTTATATAATTATTTCTTATATAAAATAGTAGGTAATGAAGTTTTAATTAAAATACTTAAATAATAAATTACAAAAGTTATTATTTAATTCTTAATTTTACATCGATTTTATTTTCTGTATAAATTATATTTATTTATACAGGCAAGTTTTGTTTCATTATTTTCTTCTATTTCTACCACTTGGAAACATTCACTCACGCAAAACACTCTTTCAATTATAGCACTCCAACTACTCATCAGACGCGCACGCAAATATATACCTTCAAAAATCATTCATATAATTTCTTTTAAACAAATGTACATTCAACATTCGCTCAAGATAGCTGAACCATTTTAACCGACTAACACCAACTTTTTTTTTCAATTTCACACTCTTCATACACTAATCTATTTCGTACTCTATCCCTTCTAGCACGTAAGAATCTCATTTTTACAGCTTCTGCAGTCAAATCCAGCTCTCATTATCTTACATTAACCTAAGCACCAAAACAGCGTTGTGTATACTCAAACATGCGTCTTTGGAAACATTTACGTTTCTAGCAAAAGTACTCATAGCATATGTGTGTGAAAATCGGAGTGATGTTCAAGCCAAATTTTTGGTCTGAGTGTGGAAAAAATCGTATATGTAACTCGGAATGGAAAACTCAATTTGTGTTTCTCCCAGATTGTGTAGCTGTTGGATTTTGCCTCGGCCACAAATATCTGGGATGAACACAATAATCTTCGCTTTTATCTAACAAGTGCGTAAAGATGAGTTTTATAACATGAGTTCGAATGTTTTTATTTTATTTATATTATTAAAAATTTACTGATAGAAATTATTTAAAACCAATATATAATAGGAAATTAGGTTATAAAATAATTAATATATATTTTGAAATCTCATTAATATCGTAAATAAATAATTTTATAAAATGGTATTATATGTATTTTTAATTGAAATTAATATACTATTGTATATGTTGAGTAGATTTATTAACACACAGAAAATAGACAAAAATAAAAACAAAATATTAAATAATAATTTTTGATTTATCGATGAGAATGAAACAATAAAATTGTAATATAAATAAACATATACAAAATAATGAGAGATATAAATTTACGAAACTGTATATAGGCAAGTGTTCGTTCACTGGTACATTTTACGTTGCCTGCAATATTTTCTAACGACTACGGGTCATTAACCTTTCGCAATAAATAAACAAAACTGTACAAAAAAGAAATTATTTTACACTTTAGTTCGTGTTAAAAACGTGGTATAATAAAAATGTTCTTTTTTAATTTAAATAATTTATTTCAGCTTTTTAGTATTGTTTAACTTTAATTTTCGGCCGGCACAGCCGAGCGGTTTGGGACGTGTGTCACTTGGGTCTGAAACCGCTCGTACCTGTGCGGACCCGGGTTCGTATCCCGCTTGAGGCATGGATGTTCGTGTTGTCTTTGTTTCGTCTAAAAATACACTTTAATAAATAATATCAAAGTAGCTGGCTAATGGACTCGCATCCAAAGTCAATATATGTAAAAATAAAAAAAAAATAAAATTTATTTTTAAATTAATTAGTTAATTTAATACATTATAATTTTAATAATTATAATTATATAATTATAATTAATTCGATTAATTTATTAATTTTAATTTAATATTTCTAATATTATTAATTAATTAGTTAATATTGCATTGTCATCTAGTTAGCTGCCTTATGTATAAAATTTCAAGTCTCTAGCTTATCGGAAAGTTAGTTTAAAATCGATTGCAAAATTTTTACCAAACAGACAGCAAAGAAAACGAGTTAATGAAAACGTATTAAAAAAAAACACATATTATAGCCAAATAACCATTTAAATTACTAATACACATAACATTATATGGAAAACAGAATCAGACAGTCTAACCAAACAAATACATACTACTTGTTCATTCGTCATATATATATATATATATATATATATATATATATATATATATATATATATATATATATATATATATATATCGCTGTGTCAATTATTTTACGATTTTACGTTTGTTTCAAACATTTGAACGTGTATGCTTCGTTTTATTTTTCATTTGTTTTTATTTGTTTTTTTTCCTCTCACGCTTTTTTTATTTTTCAAAGCGATTTGCTTTTATTTCGGATGAATTTTTTATAAGCATCGAATTTTGTTGCTTGTACGTCCATTCTGGTATATATGGTATATTATATTATAATTTTATCATTTGCAACAAAAAAATTGAGAAAAATATTGTTTGCCTTCTCAACCATTTATTTACAAATATTTTATCTTGATTGGGTACGAACACTATATGAATACTTGAAAAATGTGTATTGGAATATAATAAAATAACTAATGATTTTAGGTAATTTGATTTGTTTTTAAGGGTTGTTTCAACATACTGCTTGTATTAGAATGAAGACAAAAATTAATTGGTGTTATCATTTTAACAGCAAATTGATAAGAGAAACAATAGAAATTTATAAAGAAAAAGATAACATAAAGCAGTGTGAAAGCACTGATTTAATTAAAAGTTTATAAATTTTATGATCGTGTTACTTATTTTGTGACTTAATAACTTGTTTCCATGTACAATTTAATTACTCTAAATGTTATTTGTGTCTTTTTTTCTGATGATGACATACGTGGAATACGTACGGTTATTAACAAATATTAGTACAGAACTACAACCTATAGCCCATAGCCGTTTTATTTTATATTAAACACATGATATATAAAAATAGAAAATTAATTTCTTTAATATTCACCTCATACACTGCATCTCGGTGAAATAATTCAGAGTACGCTTATTTATTTATTTAAAGGGAAGAAAAAAAATGTACAGTATTTGTATACAATGTGTAAAAAAATTGCATTAAAAAATATAAAAAACTTTGAAAAAAATTAATAACTTTTTCGCCGAAATATTGGTTTTTGTCTTCTTAAAAATATCAAAATGACATGAAAAGGATGCAAATACCTCTTATACAGTATTCCCGTAGTAAAATCTGTATATCCAGCAGTTAGGAGGTACGCTTATCTACAGTTTCGTTTCCGCCAACATAATATTTGCTAAATTCTATTGAACGAATTGCTTAATAATAATTTAAATTTCAAGCATTAACTGTGATATTTTTTTAATGCGATAATTTCACGCCATTATACACAAGTAACAGATATTTTTCTCCTCTTTGCATAAGCTGTATTATTTCATGGAGGTGTAGTGTACTAGACAATTATATACGATGTGTCGAAGAACTTTATTGGACAATTAAACAATGACGCAATACTGCGCCGTCGACGACAAAACCGTGATACGCTGTTATTTTTTCCTTTACATTTTACATCCGTACGCCTGTCTTTTGTTTTGTCTTGATCTGATTTTGTTTTTATTGTGAAATTGTGTCGATTTTCTACTCACAAACACACAATAATATCGCAAAATAAAGTAAGAGAAGAAACAAGGAAGGAGAAAGAAATCGCAGCGTTGGAAACGTAGAAAATACGAAGAATACAATAATATTATTGACATAAAAAACACCTGCATAAAAATAACAAAAGATATAGCAATAAAAAGAATATGAGAAGAGTACATTGTTTTGTTTTATATGATTACATTGTACAACATAAAAGGTTTCGTAAGTTTCTTTAAAAACACAATACACAATCACGCCATATACCCAAAAGGGTGTGGCACAAACTCTTTTCATTATCCCAAAATCAGTCTCCTCCAAACATCCCTATCCAGGCAGACATCTTTAGCTTCATCCACACTCATACTGACACTCTGTCATACATGCTCTTCTATTCCTACTACTTGTAAACTTTTGCTCACACAAGCCACTCTCTCATTTATAACACTCCAACTAGTCATCGGACGGCCACGCAAATGTATACCTTCGAAACATTAGTATTAATCTGTTTAACCAAACGTTCTTTAGGCATTCGCTCAAGATATTCGAACTATATTAAGTGACTAACACGGCGGTAACTTTCGTTATATTTTTTCAATATCTCAGCTCATCATATACTAATTTATTTCGTACCTCCGATTCCTCCTAGTTACACCACATACCCCACGTAAAAATCTCTTTTCCACAGCAGTCATTTTTCTTTTATATGTTTTTTGATTAATAATATATATTAATACAGAACTACAACTTAAAGCCGTTTTATTTTAATATAATGATTCCAAAGTATAATAATTCTTTTATTATTTACTTATCAATAATTACAACTTAATTAAATTCAAATTACAACTTCTCAATCTTAAACATATATAATTCTAATGCCTAAATAAAAATCTATAAACTTCATCTCTTTATCGTATATTAGATATAATAAAAGGTTTTTCTACCTTTCAATGATTCTAGGAGAGGTTATGAATGATTTAATAGCAATTAGATGCTTCACTTAACTTCGCCAGTTCTCTGTCAACATAACACTCTTCACCTCTCGGTCACAGTTTGAATAACGAAACTACTCGCCGGTTCAACGGCTAGGCGACCCTAGCGAATTATCAGATTATAAGAAGTCTTGGAATATATTTTTGTTTATTCTATACTATAGTTTTAAAACTATTTGACACAGCAGTTTTAAATGTAAATTTAATATTGTATTGTCCTATCAATAATAAGCAGGATTATAAATTAATATAACCAAATATTTATTATGAAAATAGGCAATAGATTAGGTTAGATTAGAATATTGTAGCAAAAGTTGCCGTGTTAGTGTCAGTTAAGATGGTTCAGACATGTTGAGCGAATGTCTAATGAACGTTTGGTTAAAAAGATTTATTTGAATGATTTTGATGGTATACGTTTGCATGGACGTCCGATGAGTAGTTGGAGTGGTATGATTGAGAGTGTTATGCGTGAGCGAAAGTTTCCAAGTAGTAGAAATAAAAGAGCATGTATGAGTGCGGAATTATGAATTTGGATGAAGCGAAAGTTGCTTGTTTGGAGGCGACTGATTTCGAAATGATGAAAAGAGTTTGTGCCACACCCTTTTGGGTACATGGCGTGATTGTGTATGTATGTATGTAGATTAGATTATGTATATGATCCTATGGCAATGGTGTATTAAATAAGATAAAATATATACGGCAAACATAGTTTTATTCTTAACTGTAACTTACATAGTAATAAATATATAAATAATATTGACACTGGTTATCCGATTCTACCTGGTTTTAAGTTGAAATCTTAATTCTTTAATCTCTTTGGAAATAACCGGCGTGCAGTTTCGTAATTAGTCCAGTCAAATTAGACAATTTTACGGCAAAACCTTGGAATAATTAAAAGTGAACTGAACTTTTGTGTACACCTTTATTTAGTGTTTTGATACAACGTCCGAAAAGTACCTTTGATTTGACCTTGAGCTTTACGAGTTATAGGGCGCTAATATAGCAAAAAATAGTTTTTTTGCTTATATCTTCTTTTCTATTGACTTTAGCTATAGAACATTCTACAGAGAAATTGAAGTGTACAAAATTTTCTACAAAAAAGTGTTCTGGTATTTTTGATGTAGGAGTAACCCATTCTGCAAAAACTCGCTGTGAACGTT
Source organism: Clivina fossor (assembly GCA_963966155.1). NCBI lineage: Eukaryota > Metazoa > Arthropoda > Insecta > Coleoptera > Carabidae > Clivina > Clivina fossor. The sequence continues at coordinate 39,721,506 of OZ014551.1, forward strand.
GATTTAAAGGGTAACACGACAGTAATACGAGTTCCACAACCAATTTGAAGTCTGAAATTATGTATAATATACCAGGAGTTGAACAGATAGAGTAATTAAAAAAATAAGCTTAAGATAAGTCTATTTTGACTGTTTTAAGAAGTATTGAGAAGATATTTTGATCGAATGAGACTGTGGATTAGGCCTAAAGAGGATACCACATTAAGGGGGCATAATACTTTTTTCAATGAAAAAGTAGTCTACTTTTATTATTTTTTTTCTCAATAACGGGAAGGTGTAAAGCATTGAAACTTTTTGTATAATGTAGATCCTTTATTGAAAAATACGTCAGAATTTTTTCACCCCCCTCCCCCGAAAGCTCCCCTCCCTACCCTCCTATCCCGTAGACCAAATCTGAAGTGCCGAGGTCCACGGTTCCATAGATATTTCGGGACTGGGTTATTGGAAACAAAACTCGTTTCGGATTATTAAAGTTGAATATATTCCCCATCGTTTGACCGATATTTTTTTGAAAATTGTTTTTTTTTTGCAAAATGGCGGGCTTGCAAAAAAAGAGGTCAATTTTTTGCCCTTTTTTTTTGACTTCTTCGACGTAAAAAAAATATAACAAATCAAAATTTAAAAAAAAGGATGGGTCAAACGATGCGGAATTCTATTAGCTTTCAGAAGAACAAAAATTCAAATAAATCCGATTGTTTGTTCTAGAGATATCACTGGAACCGACAAAAAAAAAGTTTCAGAATGTGTTTAATGTCACATAAGAAAAACCCAAGTGAATTTTTATGTTTCTTTACAAAAAGTGATGTAACTTTCGTAATTTTTATAATTTTGACATACGGTTTCGTGAAAACGATTCTTTAGTCATTACTCTTTAATAATATTAAATAAAAAAAATCGATTTTTTGATCATAAAAAACTACTATGCCCCCTTAAAAAAAATGCGCCTCGTACTCAACCTCAAAGGTGGTGTGGAATGGGGTACTTCGTATTGGATTCACACTTTTAACACCTATACTACGGTAAAACGGTTAGACTTACGAAAAAACTACTAGAATATTTTTTTGTAGAGAATTTTGTAAACTTCAATTTCTCTGTAGAATGTTCTATAGCTAAAGTCAATAGCAAAGAAGATATAAGCGAAAAAACAAATTTTTAATACATTAGCGCCCTATAACTCGTGAAGCTCAAGGTCAAATGAAGGGTACTTTTTGGATGTTGTTTGAAAACACCAAATAAAGGTGTACACAAAAATTCAGCTCACTTTTAATTTTTCCGAAGTAAAAACCTTATTTGACTGGACTAAATGCAAAATTTTGGTAAGAGATTAAAACTCAACCGCCGCCTGCAGTTTATATGTACCCCTTCCAACTACCGCAATCAATCACGGGGGTAGTTTAACTCAACTTTGACCTTAAACTAATTCCTCCGTCATGAAATTTCACTCATAGAAAGGTCAAGGGATGTAGTTTATTATTCAACTGTTGGTTGGATATTATTTATTTTTAATATTTATTGATTTTATTCAAGAGTAATTCAAGCAAAACAGCATCGATTTTTTTTGTATTGTTTTCTACACTACTTTCCATTCTATAGTCGATTTTTTTAAATTTTTATTGAATTTAAATATACCTACAATTTCAACTGGTAATTATATTTCAGTGCACTGTGAAAAAATAGCGAAAATACAGAAAAATATTTGTTAAATTGAACTATAAAAAAATCTATAATTTCATTTTACCATAAATATTTTGTATTTCTACTTTAAAAGTCTGTAATTTTGTACATAATTTATAATAATCATATGAAGTAAGTAAAAATAACCTAATAAATATGTAAAATTGCTTACATTCTGCAAATTGCATCACACACACATACTTAATGAAAAATTACATATTATATATTAATATTTGTAATAATTTATCAAAATAATGAGACTTAGTACAAATTTTGTGTAATAATACTAATAAAATATTTTAAGTGTAATTCATTAATTTCCAAATGCATCTTTCCGTAAATGTAAAATTTTCAAGCTACAATAAAATATTTTATTAAAAATATTTGAGAGAGGAATTGTGAATGTGGATGAAGCGAAAGTTGCTTGTTTGGATAGCAATGTTTGGAGGCGACTGATTTCTGGGTTATGAAAAGAGTTTGTGTCACACTCTTTTGGGTACATGGCGTGATTGTGTATGTATGTATATATATATATATATATATATATATATATATATTATAACGATATTATATATATATATATATATATATATATATATATATATATATATATAATATCGTTTTATTTTAATTTCTTTTAATTGTAGTTTCTAAGATATATCACAAAAATTTCTATATGTGAATTAATATAATTTAAAATATTATTCAAAAATTTTTAAAACAAAATTTAATTTTTGATACCTTGTTTTATTTATTCGTCAAATTTATCGTACGCCATACGAAATATCGTTTTCCATTCTATACTTGTTATAATAGGAGCACATAAATGTTCTAATGAAACTATCAAATTAAATATTTTATATATTCTACTCGGGCACTAGTAGAAATATTTTTGTCATAAAGTTTTCATTTCATATCTATAAATGTCTCGTGACTAGTAATTCAATTTAATTAAACTTAAATAATTTTGCATTCATGAGATAATATCCTGCAACACGATTTATTCTTCTCTGATCATTTCATTTTTTATTCATATTTTCCAGACGGATTTTAGTTTAGTTTTTTTTTTTTTGTAAATTAGGTTCGCTTTTCAAACGTTGCATGAAATCTCGTTTGAAATTAATTAAATTTGTGTTCGGTAGAAAGTTACAAAGTTTCCACACAAATCAGCGCAGCAGCAGCCCGTGACTAACAGTTGGAAGTTTCTTTCTAAGTTTGGTGGGAAGACACGTTGTGCCAGATTTCTTTAGATTCAGAACTAGACTAGTTGCGTGATTACAAAATTGTAATTGATTTAGACTTTAGCATATGCTGGATTTAGTTTTCATATACTGCTATTTTATTTTATTTTGATGACTCTCTCGCTAATACATACATACACAATCACGCCATGTACCCAAAGGGGTGTAGCACAAACTCTTTTCAACATCCCAAAATCAGTCGCCTCCAAACATTCCTATCCAAACAAGCAACTTTCGCTTTATCCACATTCATAATTCCTCACTCATACATGCCCTTTTATTCCTACTACTTGGAAACTTTCGCTCACGCAAAACTCTCAAACGGGCTTCTTTGGAAACATTTACATTCCTAGCAAAAGTTTCCAAAGCACCCAAAACCTTACAACAAGCATTTTCTCTCCTTTCAATAATAGGAATAAATATTTAAATTTAAAATTAAATTTAAAAAATTTTTCGGCCACAATTGTTCGCCATATGTATTTATTAAAAAAAAAAACCTTTGAACTTAATCTATGTAACAATGAACGCAGATAAAATCTTCAGATATATTAATTTTTTGTAAAAAAAAATAAATTACTCTTTTAACCCAATCTACCTAGCAATTAGTCTGAAAAATTTGTGTAAGAATTTGTATATAAAATTATTTAATATTTTCTTACAAAAACTTTTTTTTTAATAAAAAAAAAACGGCTTTAAATTATTTTTTTGTATTAATATTTATTAATAATGTTCATCTTCATTAGGAAATAAAATATAATTGCAAGAGTAAATAAACAAAACATAGAAACAAGTTACTAGGTAACAAAATATAAGTTACTAGATCATAAAATTTATAAATTTCTAGTTAAAGGAGATAAAATTTTATTTTAGTTAGTGCCCCTTTCGCATACTTATTGATGTTGTCTTTTTCTTTTTAAATTTCTGTTGCTTCTCTTGCGAATCTGCTGTTAATATTGATTGGTCTTGCAATTATTACAGTATCTTTAAATTTTACAACATAAAGATTTTTTTAACACATGTTGTGCAATAGCAGATTAATCTTGATGGTTTATAATGGCTTTATATGTATTGAACTTTTATGTTTTGTAAATTATTAATAAATATTAATACAAAACTACAATCTATAGCCTAATTTCTGAAATTAAAAATTTTCGATTTCAGTAGAACATTATTTAATCTATTCACTTCTATGTGTAGTTACACTGTAAAAAATGTAATTTAAATTTATGTAAATATACATAGTATTTAACAGGAAAATATAGCATTTTGTAATTCTTACAATAATAGTTTACTTAATATTACATTTTTATTAAAAATATTACAACCATAGAATATGTACATTTACTTCAATTTATTTACAAAGTACATCTATTAATTTTACCGGTTTATTTTCGTGTGCGAACCGGAAAACAGTTATCTGAGAAACGATTGCGATATAACACCAACAAAAACAAAATATTACATAGTTTTTCACAGTAAAATTTGCAGTATTTTGTAATTTTTACATACATACATACATACACAATCACGCCATGTACCCAAAAGGGTGTGGCACAAACTCTTTTCATCATCCCGAAATCAGTCGCCTCCAAACACACTTATCCAAACAAGCAACTTTCGCTTCATCCACATTCATAATTCTTCACTCATATGTGCTCTTTTATTCCTACTACTTGGAAACTTTCGCTCACGCAAGCCACTCTCTCAATCATACCACTCCAACTACTCATCGGACGTCCACGCAAACGTATACCAACAAAATCATTCAAATAAATCTTTTTAACCAAACGTTCATTAGACATTCGCTCAACATATCCGAACCATCTTAACTGACTCTAACACGGCAACTTTTGCTACATTTTTTTCAATTTCACACTCATCATACACTAATCTATATTTCGTACCCGATCTCTCCTCTTCACACCACATACCCCACGTAAAAATTTCATTTCTACAGCAGTCATTTTCCGTTTATACTTTTGCAATCAAACCCAACATTCATTTTTACTGTGATTATTTAGGTAATATTGCATTTTTATGTTAGAATTACATTACATTATTAATATGTAAATTTACATTAATTTTTTACAGTGCACGCTTATTTCTAAAGCCCCACCCCCACGTACAACATTGCGTCGTGTTGAACTTGATATTTATCACCGTGCTACCCTTACCAGCTCCCTTGTCACGAACGCCACTGGCTGTTGCGTACGAACGGGGCGAACTTTTCCGACATGTTTATAACTCGACTGGGAACAGTAGGAAATAAATTAGTGATATTCTCTTTTTGGGGGGGACTTGTATCAAGACAGTAGCGTACAATTATATTTTTTTAGTGATAAAGATGAAACGGAGAATGTAATAAATCGTATTGTACATTGAAGAAGAAAAATGCAATTTTATTTCTTGCTTTTATAGTTGAAATAACAAAACATAGTAAAGAATATTTTAATATTTTAATACTTGAAACAAAACGGTTTTGGATTTTAGTTCTGTAATAATATTTATTAATAATCAACGTACTCAACGTACATTTTCATCAGGAAAAATAATACAAATGACATTTACAGTAAATAACAGACCATAGAAACAAGTTATTAGCTAACAAAATAAATAACTAGATGATAAAGTTTGTAGGTATATTTTTAATTAATATTAACAGCAGATTGATAAGAAAAGCAATAAAAGTTTATAAAAAAAAATTACGTTAATCACTTTAAAGAGGCACTTATTAATTTTATGATCTAGTTAATTGTATTTTGTTACCTAGTAACTTGATTCTATATTCTGTTTATTGTACTGTAAATATAATTTAAATATTTTTTTATGAAAACGTACTTTGAGTTCATTGAAACGTCGATTATTAATAAATATTAATAACTATAACCTGAAACTTTATTGGTGGTATTTTTATACACGCTAAAAAAAGTAAATTAACAGCAGAATAGAACAATGGAACAACCATTAATAAAAATTCACAACCGTTATTCGATATGCATATTGAAATACAGTAGAATCTCGAAACTGTGAACAAAAAAAAATTAAAAAAGTTTTCGTGCTTTTTATCGAGAAACTTAAGCTTATTTTTATGCATTTAAACTATTCGCTGCGCCAATAACTCAACAGCACCGAACTAATGTAAAAAATTAGAATTCTCTACGATGTCTAGTTTAAAAGTTTTTCTGGAGCCGACCGACCGACCGACCAAACAAAGCTGATTATTAAGTTAGCAAATACATTAAAAAAAAAATTAAATATGTGTTTACGTTATTTATTCAACAACGATTTCACAAAAGATTACTAGAAAAATGATTTGTTATTTTAGTTTGAGTTTTTTGATATGTAAAATTGCTGTTTCTTGAACTTGAACTTTGGAAAATAGGCCGGTCTCATCAGCATTGAATATATATATATATATATATACAGTCGATTCCGCTTTATTGGGACACCGCTTAATTGGGACAGCCGCTTATTTGGGCCAAATCTCAAAGAACAGAAACCAAACCAAGAAACCAACAGTAAATTTACATGTTTAATTGGGACAACATTCCGCTTAATTGGGACAGTAAATTTAACATCTCAGTATATATTATGTTACAAATATGTATTCACAAAAAAAAATATTTACAAAAAATTTAATATGATACGCTTCATATCTTTTTGATTCACAACATGGAAAATTATATTTAAAAAACTAGCAAATATGTATCAATTAATTACATTAGTATCGCGCGCTGTGAACTTTTTTCCCAACACATTCATTCACGTATGAAGTACGGACCCACGCGCGCTCAAAGGTTAATGTTTACCCTCGCGTCGGCGTGGCGCGGCACCGATCATTAAAGCTGTGAGAGTCTACCCTGCTGTCTCAATCGTTACGTATACAGTTATGATTCAGTTACCACTACACCTCGCGCGTGGAAGGTTCGTTATTTATTATTTTATTTTGGAATTTATTATTATTTTTTCTTAAAAGTTTATATTTTTTTGGTTATATGTAGTTTATAGTTTTTTCCAAGAATTTATAAAATAAAATTATTGAAAGAAAAATATGGATTGCTTAATTTTATGTAAAATTCGGTTAATTGGGACAGCCGCTTAATTGGGCCAAAATGCCCTAGTCCCGATGTGTCCCAATTAAGCGGAATCGACTGTATATATATATATATATATATATATATATATATATATATATATATATATATTGTAACGACACCTCGGCTTCGGTGACGTTATTTTGGTTCTCCTTTTTATTTCCGGATATCGGGCGCCAATCTCGTACTTCCTGCAACCTGTAATACGGGAAAAAGGGAACAGATTGCAGATAGCTCAGTCGCGTTTGTCCGGGGTTCATACACACGTTTAATGAGGTCGATATAGCTAGAAAGCACAAAACAGCAGAACTGTATGAAACCTATTTCAGAATTTTTGGCTATTTTTTGGCTAATTAATTACCACTGTGCCAATTTAATTGCCGCCAACTAACAAAAATTACAGGGGGCTTGCTAGCTTGACAGTCAAGCTAGCAGAACTCTAGCAGCTAGATATTATAAGTCAGCAGAATCGTATGAATCCCATCTCAGAATTTTTGGCTATTTTTTGGCTAATTAATTACCACTATGCCGATTTAATTGCCGCCAATTAAAAAAAAATACAGGGGGCTTGCTAGCTTGATAGTCAAGCTAGCAGAACCCTAGCAGCTAGAAAGCACAAGTCAGCAGAATCGTATGAAACCCATATCAGAATTTTTGGCTATTTTTTGGCTAATTAAATACCATTGTGCCGATTTAATTACCGCCAATTAAAAAAAATACAAGGGACTTGCTAGCTTGACAGTCAAGCTAGCAGAACCATACGTTATATTATTCAAAATCAACCTAAATGAGTTCCGATAATTAATTGCCAATTAATTACCACCTTATTTATAACGAAATAATTGTATTATTAAGCCCTATATAAAAACTTAATATTGAATTCGGAAATTTGACATAGAACATTATTGATCCCGTTGAACTACTTGCAAGTGAAGGATCGGCTTCAACAACGTTGTAACTAACAAATTTATCGAATTTGACATTGTTGGAAAATTATCATTTTCCAATTTTATCACCCATAAAAAATTAATTAATAACAAATCAAAAAACGAACTTGCGAATTTATCTGAAATATAAAAGACTACTTATACAGGGTGTAACAGAATAACTATTCCTAATTTTCAGAAATGATAGAGTTCACTTAGAGAAACATTTTTTATTAATAAACTAAAGTTCGGAAATTTCTCGGTGTCAAGATATACTAGATATCGTTAAAAACAATTTTAATTATTACAACGTCAAAGAGTAGTTAAGTTAAGAAACATTTTATTAGAAATAATAGTGCATTAAACTTTATATAAATTAATAGACCTTGAACAAATAAATGTTCGTATTGTCATTGTGAAATTTAATATAATAATACTCAAGAATATTGAGATTTTATATTTTTCCCAAAATTTCACAAGATACTCAGTCATTAAATCGGCTGTTAAGCTCAGTCATTGATGCATAGCTTAATAGCCGATTTAATGACTGAGTATCTTGTGAAATTTTTGGAAATATATAAAATCTCAATATTCTTGAGTATTATTTTATATAAATTGCTCGAAGTTACGACCACCATTTTCGATAGACAAGTTGTAACGATGTACAATCGACTGCCGAAAAAACAGAAAAAAAGAAATTCCCGACACTAGTTTATTAATAAAAAATGTTTCTTTATGTACCCTCTATCATTTCCGAAAATTAGGAATAGTTATTCTGTTACACCCTGTATACGAAAATTCAGAAAGATTCATAGAAAATTGTGAGCTGTATCAAGCTGGCACAACAACAAAAAAAAACATAACAAACATTTTTAACCATTTACTTAATTAACCATTAACCATTAACCATTAACCATTAACCATTTATTTAATTAATTACCACATTTTTTAGTTTATAACCGCTTTTTTTAATAAAATACGAAAGTCGGGCCAGCTTGCTATGCAGCAAGCACAACCATATAATATAATAAAGCAAAACTATAAAAAAAACAACAAACATTGTTAAAATTTATTAACAAATTGATTACCACATTTTTAAAATTTTTAACCGCTTTTTAAAAAAAAATACGGTTGTCCGACCAGCTTGATATGGAGCCAGCACAACTTTATAATATAATAAAGCAAAACCAAAATAATAACATAACAAACATTTTGAACCATTTATTAACTAATTAATTACCACATTTTTTAGTTTATAACCAATTATTTTAAAAAAATATTGTGGTCGGGCCAGCTTGATATGAAGCCAGCACAACCACATAATATAATAAAGCAAAACCGTAAAAGAAACATAACAAATATTGTTAACCATTTATTAACAAATTAATTACCACATTTTTAAATTTTTAACCGCTTTTTTTAAAAAAATACGGCTGTCGAACCAGCTTGATATAAAGCCAGCACAACTTTATAATATAATAAAGCTGGCCTCATATCAAGTTGTCCGACAACTGTATTTTTTAAAAAAAACTGTTAAAAATTTAAAAATGTGGTAATTAATTTGTTAATAAATGGTTAACAATATTTGTTATGTTATTTTGTTTTGCTTTATTATGGTTTAGCTGGTTTCATATCAACCTTGCCCAACCACTGTATATTTAAAAAAAAGGTTGTAATTTAAAAATGTGGTAATCAATTTGTTAATAAATTTTAACAATGTTTGTTGTTTCTTTTATAGTTTTGCTTTATTATATTATATGGTTGTGCTTGCTGCATAGCAAGCTGGCCCGACTTCCGTATTTTATTAAAAAAAGCGGTTATAAACTAAAAAATGTGGTAATTAATTAATTAATAAATGGTTTAAAAAGTTTCTTATGTTTTTTTTTTTGTTGTTGTGCCAGCTTGATACAGCTCACAATTTTCTATGAATCTTTCGGAATTTTCGTATATAAGTAGTCTTTTATATTTCAGATAAATTCGCGAGTTTGTTTTTTGATTTGTTATTAATTAATTTTTTTATGGGTGATATAAGATAGGAAAATGATAATTTTCCAACAATGTCAAATTCGATAAATTTGTTAGTTACAACGTTGTTGAAGCCGATCCTTCAATTGCAAGTAGTTCAACGGGATCAATACTGTTCTATGTCAAATTTCCGAATTCAATATTATAAGTTATTATATTGGGTTTAATAATACAATTATTTCGTTATAAATAAAGTGGTAATTAATTGGCAATTAATAATCGGAACTCATTTAGATTGATTTTGAATAATATAACATAGGGTTCTGCTAGCTTGACTGTCAAGCTAGCAAGTCCCCTGTATTTTGTTAATTGGCGGTAATTAAATCGGCACAGTGGTATTTAATTAGCCAAAAAATAGCCAAATATTTTGATATGGGTTTCATTCGATTCTGCTGACTTGTGCTTTCTAGCTGCTAGGGTACTGCTAGCTTGACTGTCAAGCTAGCAAGCCCCCTGTATTTTTTTTAATTGGCGGCAATTAAATCGGCACAGTGGTAATTAATTAGCCAAAAAATAGCCAAAAATTTTGAGATGGGTTTCATACGATTCTGCTGACTTATGCTTTCTAGCTGCTAGGGTTCTGCTAGCTTGACTGTCAAGCTAGCAAGCCCCCTGTATTTTTTGTTAATTAGCGGCAATTAAATCGGCACAGTGGTAATTAATTAGCCAAATAATAGCCAAAAATTCTGAGATGGGTTTCATACGGTTCTGCTGTTTTGTGCTTTCTAGCTATATCGACCTCGTTTAATGGAAGGTACACAATTGTATATGTAATTAAAAGAACACAGTTTGAAATACTAACAACACAAATTTTATTTTAAAAAATTATCTCAAAAGAAATTATTAAATTATAAATTATAAATTAATCTAATTACAACAGTAACAATTAAGAAATTTCCAATAACAAAGATTTAATAAACAATTCCGTGCTGACCGACTGATATATTTTTTTTTTTAAAGCCAGAAATATAAATCAACACCGTTCTATCTGTCCACGAAACTAGATCCAATCTGACTGTCCGAAAAATTACATTTTATACTGACTGCTGAATTTTTCTAAGTCCGAAAAATTAATTCAAAAAATTTCTATGTTCCAAAAAAAACTTAAAACTGACGACCGAATTCTCTAAGTCCGTAGAATCGTAAATCCGGGGCCGGGAGTCAGCCGGCGAGTGAGTTCGCTCAGATGCTAAGCAAACTCCCCTTCCCCTGGGTCCGGACACCGGTCAACCAGGGAAGGTTTGTCAGTCTCGACGCGAGACCGAATGTCTTTTTAAGCTACGAATCTTCCCTTTTATAGGCGACAATTCGTTAAAACTAGTTATAACCGCTTGCAGCGCGCTGTCTCACTCGTATTGCGAGAGAGCGCGACAGTTCTTCTTAATATTGTTAAAAACAAAATTCGGCCGGTCGTAACTATACGCGCAAACAGATGTCTCTACTCATACCGTACGGAGAAAAAAAAATATTTACTAACAGCTGGCCTTCGCACAAAAAAACATTAAAAACATCGGACATGACTGAACATCGCTATGAGATAATTTCGTTCTTTTTATTATATTATAACAAAATAATTCAAATTTTAATTTATCGAAGAACGTTTAATTGACGAACTTAAAATATAGAAAAATGAAATTTTGACCGTTATTATCTCATAGTGAGTTTTACAATTTTGTACAATTATACAACCCAGATTACATGCTAATCTAAATAAACTTAATTATATGTGTCGTACGCGAAGCGTATCGTCACAATATATAATGTTCATTTAAATAAAAAATTTCTATTTTTAACTTCAGTATCTCTTTAAAAGATCTACTTATGTTGGTGTAAAAAGATAACTTTTTTCCTTTTATTTTAAAGTGTCGAAAATCAAAATGTGTTTGATTAATTTTTTCTTCAAAGAATAATGTATTTTGTTTAAAAATTTCTGCACTTATTGGCACATTTTTTTCGCGTTGTTTAAGGAACCATCGATATAGAGCTCTTTCCATTTTAGGAAATCCCGCTTTTATTAAGGTACGTTGTTTGTTTCCAGTTGAAGAAAATTTTCAAGGATATTATTCTTTTTGTTTTTAATACAGCAGACCTTTTTCATAATCTTTAAGCAATTTTGCTTTTTATGTAAAAATAGAAAACATTTTTACCACTTGCACAAGTCACCAATTGATAAATCTCAATCAAAACAAGAGAGTATGCACGAACGCTTTGTCACTAATAATTGTAGGTTAGCCATAAAATTCGGGGAAACCCCTAGAATTGAAGAAAAATTAGCTAGAAAGAATTGTTCACATTATCGAATTATACGCTGTTTGCATTATCGGATTACAATAAAAAATATTTAAATATATACGCCATACGTTTAAATGTTGGTTGGCGTATGAGGAAAAGAATAACTGCTAAAATGTTTCAAGTGAAATCCAGTGTTCTTCAATGTGAAAATGCTAGAGATGAGTATGTGCAAAAAATTAATGATAATTTTCCTGCGTGTAAAACTAATTATGAATGTGATGTAAATGAAATTTGGGATGAATTTAAGGATCGTATTATTCAGTGTGCGAAAGAAGTGTGTGGTGAAAGAATATTAGGCACGTGTCCGAAGAATGCATGGTGGAATAATCAGTTGAAAGAAGCAGTTGCTGAGAAAAAGGACGCTTATTTGAATTATTTGTGTGTTAAAGATTTGCCTAGTAGTTTATGTGTTGAACGTTATCGTGAATACAAGGAAAAGAATAAATGTGTTAAAAGACTAGTTAATAATTGCAAAAAAGAAATGGAAGAGAGAATGAGTGAAAGGTTGACGACTGATTTCAGTATGAATAGGCGAATGTTTTGGCAGAACGTGAAGAGAATGAAAGGTGGTAGTGTGAAAACCGTTAAGGCGGTTAAAAGTGCAAGTGGTGATTTATTGTGGAATGAGTTGGATGTAAGAAATAGGTGGTGTGAATTTTTTAAAGATTTATATGGTAGTAATAATAATGAGGCAATGAATTATGTTTCTGTAATTTTGAATCGAAGTGAGGTTGAATATGACATTGATGAAAGTGATGTGAGTGATGCTTTAATGCGTGTTAAATGTGGTAAGTCTCCCGGTATGGATGGAATTACTAATGAAATGCTGAAGTATGGAGGTGAAAAAGTGTTTGAATGGTTAGTTTTTATATTTCGTTTATGTTTAAAGCGTTGTGTGGTTCCTGATGACTGGAAACGAGCTGTCATTTGCCCTTTATTTAAAGGTAAAGGCAGTTCAAGTGAATGTACTAATTTTCGAGCGATTAGTCTTCTGAGTGTTCCCGGTAAATTATTTGGTAAAATAATAATTCATAAAGTTAGAGCACTAACTATTTCAAAAATTAGTGACGTTCAGGGTGGATTTTTGCCAGAGAGAGGATGTGTGGATCAATTGTTTGCTCTTCGTATGATTGTCGAAAAGTCACTTGACAAAAATAAAAAAGTGTTCTGTGGCTTTCTTGATTTAAGAAAAGCTTATGACAGTGTTTTTCGCGAAATTTTGTGGGATGTGCTTTGCGAGTACGGTGTTAATGGTAATCTTTTAGGAGCAATTCAAGCTCTGTATGATGGAAGTGAAGCTGCAGTACGAGTTGATGGTTGCTTAAGTGATTGGTTTCGTATAGATGTTGGCGTCAAACAGGGCTGTGTAATGTCTCCTTGGCTATTTAATTTATATATGGATGTACTTCTTCGAAAAGCTTTCTGTGGTAATGATGGTATACAAATAGGTGATTGTGTTGTACCTGCTTTAGCGTATGCTGATGACGTGGTTGTTTTGGCTGAATCTGAAGAAAAACTGAGAAGGATGATTGATAGAATTAATGTTGTTGGTAAAGATATGAATCTTGTGTTGAATGTTGATAAGTGCAAAGTTTTAGTTTTTGAGAAAGGTGATTTGATGACTGAATGTAATGTACATATTGACGGTGCACGTTTAGAGCAGGTAGATGAATTTGTGTATTTGGGTAGTTTGCTGTCTAGAGATGGCCGTTTTGATCGTGAAATTGAAAGGAGAGTAAATGCTGGTTGTAAGGTTTTGGGTGCTTTGGGAACTTTTGCTAGGAATGTAAATGTTTCAAAAGAAGGCCGTTTAAGTATATACAATGCAGTTTTGGTGCCTACGGTGATGTATGGTAGTGAATGTTGGGTTTGGTTGCAAAAGCATAAACGGAAAATGACTGCTGTGGAAATGAGATTTTTACGTGGGGTATGTGGTGTAACTAGGAGAGATCGGGTACGAAATAGACAAGTGTATGATGAGTGTGAAATTGAAAAAAATGTTGTAGCAAAAGTTGGTGTAAGTCAGTTAAGATGGTTCGGACATGTTGAGCGAATGTCTAATGAACGTTTGGTTAAAAAGATTTATTTGAATGATTTTGATGGTTTACGTTTGCGTGGACGTCCAATGAGTAGTTGGAGTGATATGATTGAGAGTGTTTTGCGTGAGCGAAAGTTTCCAAGTAGTAGGAATAGAAGAGCATGTATGAGAGGAATTATGAATGTGGATGAAGCGAAAGTTGCTTGTTTGGATAGGAGTGTTTGGAGGCGACTGATTTCGGGATAATGAAAAGAGTTTGTGCCACACCCTTTTGGGTATATGGCGTGATTGTGTATGAATGTATGTATGTATGTATCATTCAGAATAATGGTGTAACTGCCGAAATCACGTGATCAAGACTTTTTTTAATAAAAAAAAATTTGTGAAATATACCAAGTGTTTTATTAAATTTTAATATGTAAACCCACAGCTACCTCTGTTAATTTAAGAAAATATTTAGCATTTATACTAAAGAGTTATTCATATTAGCGTATGTTCACAGTTTCGAGATTCTAGTGTAGTATGTTAAACATCAATTTATAAAATGAAACAACCTAACAACTAAAACAAATGAAATCTAACCTAACCTAACATTAATAGGTAATCTCTTCTGGTGTTTCCTTTCACAGACGAGTATTAATTACACCTGGCGTTAATTTGCGTAACTTGACGTGCAAATAGCCTAAATTACAATTCCTAGCAACATATTTAAATGTTCATTTATATATATATATATATATATATATATATATATATATATATATATATATATATATATTGTAACAACCTATATGTTTTACTAAAACGATTTCGGTCAGGCCGAGCGGACATATAGATTGCACATACGTGGTTGATTTCTTGAAGTTTTTTAATAAAAAGAAAACGAGAACAATTTAAAAAATAATTTTATTAAATAATAAATAAAATTAATTAACAACCGATTTTACAAAATAACTAAAAATTATAACAATATATGGACAGTATTTGTAACTAAAATAATTTGATGTTCTTCTCTTGGATATCTATCCGTAACTAAATTAAACTCATTTAATTTTCGACTAAAGTGGATTCATAAAAATGCAGCTTAAACAAAAATCGAATGCAATCGAACTTTGAACGACGACTAAAAATGCTGACAACATGACAAAGTTCGATGCACTCGACAGTCATGGATATGTCAACGTACTAACTTCCTAAATTCTTAAATATCAAATATCCATGACTGTTACAATATATATATATATATCCCTTTCTTATCATTGAAATTGTCAAATTTTTAAACATACTCCCGTAAAAATTCTAAGCAAGTATGTGTAGTAAATAGAAGTCGTAAAATGAATTTATATACAATAATATTTTGCGAAAATGTATTGGCAATTTTCCGCAAAATACCTTGCCCCTTTTGCAGTGGTGGATTTCCGTACAGGCGAACCCCAAACGTCAATAAACAATTATACTCGTATGTAATAAATTTTATTTTATATTTATTTTTTTACACTGATTGAAACGACCAAAAATAATTTAGGGCTCGGACTTTTCATCCAATAATTGTATTTTTAAATTATTTTCATATTCTGTGTTCGTAATTTGTTTAGTTTTTCTGAAAATTAATAATTTTTGGCATTAGCTAGCTTTTTTATTAAATTTTTTTTTGCCATTGGGAGTTTCTCTTTACGATTTTAAAATTATAAATATGTAATCTATTTTTATAAAATTTTCTACCCGGAAAGGCGACTCCTCCAGTATACGACTTTTTTTTCGATAGGGCAATGGGGCCCCGAAATTGTGTAACGCCTCAGGGCCCCTTAAACCTTAAATCCGCCCCTGTTCTTTTGTTATGATATGCGGTGTGGTAATATTCGTGAGGTACACTTAGAAATTCCGTTTTTTCCAAAGTAATTGTTTTTCTCTGCGTGAGCTTTTCCGTGCAAATAGGAATTTTAACCCCGAGATCAAGTTGGAGCAGCACAGAGCAGAGAAAAACTACCTCAAACACTGTATAATATCAGAATGTATTTCTGGATTCAATAAACTATATAACTTTTATTCGAATATATAAAAGTTAAAGGTTATTTATTACGATTTTTCATTCTCGCGAAGTTATTCAAGTGTTTTTACCACTTTGACTGCAAGGAAAAGTGGTATAGCGTTTGGTACTGTGTCTGTAATATTTTCAAAAAAAAAACATTGTATAGAAATTTTTCATATAGCTTCTAGATGACGAATCTGAACTTAGTTTATGTGGGTGTATGGATGTGCGTCGTCAGCTCGCTCGGTCGTAAGTCAAAATCTTGTGGCCGCAACTCCTCCTAGACGGTTCAACCGATTTTAATGAAATTTTCAGGATAAATTTGTCTAATGCCCAAGATGGTCATGTGGTTTTGGTTTTTTCTAGTGATGCCAACTTTCCAAGAAAAAAATTACTAAAATTTTTAAAAATTCATATTGGCTACATTATTTATTCGATTTTGATCAAATTTTCAGAAAAGTATCTTCTAGTGCCCACATAAATTATAATATTATTAAAATACAGTGTTGCCAACTTTCCGAAAAATGTCAAAGTGGTCTATATATGGGTTTACCCATATACTTCTAATCTTGTTGTTTTTGCTTCGGAATGTAAAAAGACTTTAAAAAATCAATATGTTGTGTATTGTTTCTTTTTTGTATTTATATGAATTAAGAAAAATGCATAAATATTGTATTATATTATACAGGTGGCGTACATAAACTATAGATATTTTCAAGATATTACTAGAGAAAATAAAGGCTGGGTTTTAAGTTAATACAAAATATTGAACTATATAACTAGAAGAATACAATGTGTTTTTTTATATTTTTATTGTCAAATATTAATAAAATTAATAAGTAAATCTTATTTCAAAATAAAAAAATTTTAGGTTGTAGTTTTTTATTAATTAATAATTAAGGTTTCTACGTACTCAACATACATTTTCACCAGGAAAAAAGATACAAATTACATTTACAGTAAATAAATAGAACATAGAAACAAGTTACTAGGTAACAAAATACAAAAAATTTGTTAAATTTTAATCTTTATCGCTTCTTTTTATGATCTATTTACATATTTTGTTTTCCTAGTAACTAGTTTTTATGTTCTGTTTAATTTACTGTAAATTTTAATTATATATTTTTTCTTGATAAAAACGTACGTTGAGTATGTCAAAACATCGATTATTATAAAATATTAATACAAAACTACAACTTAAAGCCGTATTATTATGAAATAAAATTTACTTATTAATTTTCGAAAATGTAAAAAAATATTTTAAATTGTTCGAGTTATATATTTAAATATTTTGTACTAACTTAATACCTAGCTTTAGTTTTCTCTGGAAACATCTTGAAAATAAAATAAATCTGCTTTAACTGAAAGTTCTGTATTAATATTTATTTAAAATCGACGATTCGACGAAACTCAATGTCTGTCTTCATCAGAATAAATGATAAATTATTTATCCTGATAAAAACGGATGCAGCTTTGAATTTCATCGAAACGTCGATATTAAATAAATACTATAACAGTATTTTAATAAAATAAAATAATTTCCTTTAACCTACAAAATATTTTATGATTTAAGAGAAATTATTTTGTTTTATTAACTTTTCGCTACATTAGGATTATATTTTTATTTATTAACAGAACTTTAACCTTAAGCAGTTTTATTTAAATATAATGAGTTCTAAAAGATTTTTTACTATATTATCTTGAAAATATCTCTAGTTTATGTACGACACCTTTATATAACACAGTAATGTTATCAAAATACGGTTTTGCATACATTTACAAAATTAAGCCGAAGTTATTTGCCTTGTAAATTTAGTCAGAAGCGTTAGCTATGCAACCAACGTTGCACGTCTGCATCGCAAGTTGCATACGTTCAAGAGTGTTCTAGTTTTCATACTGTACATCAGTTGGCAATTTTCGTGGTTTTCATCTAGTTTTTTTACTCACGGGGGGGGGGGGGGGGTTTAAACAAAGTGCACAGCAAGTAGTAAAATAGCACTTTGCTATATTGCAAAACGCTTGGCTTTTCAAACTGAGATATTAAAGGTAGAAATACGTGAATTAATGGCGAATGAAATATATAGAGTTGAGACTTGAGATTTTGTTAAACAGAGCCGGTTTTATAAAAGCTTAGAGGCAAAAATATTTATTCTGTAGATTTTTCATATAAAAATTCATATATTGACAAATTATTTACACATGTTTTAAATTTAAAATAATATGTACAAATTTTTAATGTATTTTTATTAATAATGTTTTTGAATTTCCAAAAATGTTTTTAAATTTGGATTCTATTTATTTCTAACAATGTTTAACCTAGCAAACTGATAATTTTATAATGTATTAAAATTCTCCAAACTTGGAATGTAAAAATATTTTTATATTTTCTATAATATAATTATATAGTGTGTTATAATTTCTTAATAGATTTGATTGCTGATGATGACTTGTATCAAATTTAAAAGTCGAAACGTTCAATATATTTTTAATAATTAAGATTGTATCTTATTAATAAGTTCCTCATAAGCCCATCCAATAATATATAAAAAGGAACGAATAAATGTAACCTAACCGTATTAAAAATAGTTATCATTATAAATTATAAGCTGATAGGAAATTGTTCACGTGAGATTTGTTTTCAATAGGGCTAGGAAATATTAAAATTTTAATGTCGATATTTGATATTTGAAAAACATTGATACCATCGATATTATTGTTATAATCGATAATTGATATTTTTAAAAGTATCGATATATCGATAATAATGATATATATATATATATATATATATATATATATATATATATATATATATATATTACGATATATTGCGATACAATTTAAATATTTATATATTTATTAGAAATAATAAATAATTATAACAATAATATTTTTTTAAACTTAAAAAAGAAATTTCAATAAAAAAAATTAACAATATACAGACTTTTTATGTATTTATTGTTTTTGACAAATAGTTATTCAATATTTTAATATTGTTGATTACAAAATTGATTAGTTTTTTCATTTCGTAAGAACAAAGTTCAATTTGATCACGTTGATTTGTGTTTTTTTGGTGTTTTTTTTTGTTCTGAATTAGTAAAATTTAGTATGAAATATAAATAAAATAGGTTAAAATTATGTATTAATATTTGTTTAAAATAGACGTTTTAACGAAACTCAATTTCATCTTTATCAGGATAAATGTTGTAAATAACAGAACATAGAAACAGGTTAAAGATTAAAAATTAATTAATAAATTTATAAATTGTATAATCTAGTTACTTATTTATTACGTCTAGTAACTTATTTGTCTGTTTTGTCATTTACTCTAAATGTCATTTATATGATTTATTCTAATTTAGACGGACGTTGAGTTTCGTCGAAACGTCGATTTTAAATAAATATTAATACAGCACTTTAACCTAAAGCAGTTTTATTTCAATATAATGAGTGCTAAAAAATTTTCTATATGAAATATTAAGTTCTATTATAATGATATTGTATTTTTTTAATTATTTTAATTTCAGTTGTGTTGCATAATTATAATTGGTTATCGTATATATCGCAATATCTACGTGATTTTGTTGTATTAATTAACGTTTTAATTGAATTTCAGATGAAACGTCCCGGTGCCCTGACCGTCGTTTATACTTTAATGTTTTTGGCGTCGTATTTGGGTCTCAGCTCAGCGACACATTCTAAGGTAAGAGCTAATGATAGTTCTAATGTATATTGGTCCCTTGTTTTTACACCTAGAACAATATAATGCACTCAGAAAATATTGTTTGATTTTTGCAATGGGCTCATTGCAAATTTAGTAAAATTTACTATATTAAGTAGTACTATGATAATTCGAATGAAAAATAATCGATCATTCGATTATGAAAATTATTTGAGATATCTCGAATTAAATATTGAAATCATTCGGATGATGAACAAACAAAGAAATGGCAAGAATTTCAAAAAAATATACAAAATAGATTATAAAATTTAAAGACAACCTAAACTCAATTTTTACCACTTTGACTGCAAGGAAAAAGTGGTATAGCGTTTGGTACGGTGTCTGTAACATTTTCAAAAAAAAATTGTATAGAAATCCATCATATAGCCTCTAGATGACGAATCTGAACTTAGTTTATGTGGGTGTATGGATGTGCGTCGTCAGCTCGCTCGGCCGTAAGTCAAAATTTTGTGGCCGCAACTCCTCCTACACGGTTTAACCGATTTTAATGAAATTTTTAGGATAAATTTGTCTAGTGCCCAAGATGGTCATGTGGTTTTCGAGAAAAAAATTACAAAAGTTTTAAAAAATTCATATTGGCTACGTTATTTATCCGATTTTGATCAAATTTTCAGAAAAGATTTCACTAATGCTCTCATTAATTATATAATTTTATTAATGTCCAGTGTTGCCAAGTTTCCAAAAAAAAAATTTGTAAAATTTTTAAAAAATTATTATGATCATTTTATTTAACCGATTTTACTCAAATTTTCATAAAAGTTTTTCTTAGCGCCTAAATAGATTATGCAATTTTTACAAAATACAGTGTTGCCAACTTATCGAGAAAAAAAATCACAAAATTTTTTAAAAATTCATTATGGCTACATTATTTATTCGATTTTGAATAAATTTTCAGAAAAGTTTCTCCTAGTGCCCACATAAATTATAATATGTATTATTAAAATACAATGTTGCCAACTTTCCGAGAAATGTCAAAGTGGTCTATATATTGGTTTACTCATATACTTCTAATTTTGTTATCTTAATTATTTAAAATCAGGGCCAGTCAACCTAACCAAGTAGCAAATAACCATGGACATATATGAATACTAAAGAAGTTAATTTGACTGATTAGATGATCCACTTAGAGAGAGAACAATACATATAACTTATGAATTATTATATTTAATTTTAATTTTCTATATAACGACAAAGTTATAATAAAAGTCTGTATTTCGTTAAACACTGTAAGATTATTTTGTTATACATACATACTTTATACTATATTTAATAAATAATTAAAATATTAATTTATTTAGCATAACTAAAATTTAAAATATTTGTATTATTGTAATATTTATTTATTAAAAAAATTTATTCAAATATCTTGTGTAAAACATTGCGATTCTGATACCATGTAGCGGTTTTAATATATGTATATATTATTTATATTTGTTACATGATTTGTGAGAATTATTTTATTCAATAATTAAAAGCAAAATCTAGCGAAAATAAACAATAAAATTGTCAATTAACTTGACGTAATATTTTGTCATTATAGATTAAATACACCTGACTGTAGTTACATGTTTGTTGCTGCCACCAGTGGTGTATATTGCAACTAACTACTGTACAATGGTATTATTGTACTAGTAATATAAGGACTTTTTTCTACATAGGTAATAATTATGGTAATATAATATTAATATTTTGATACGCTTGAAGTAAAAAGTATAAAAATTGCTTGCCGAACAAGAACATTTACAAATCGAAAGAAATTATCAATTCAGTTAAAAAGAAAAACTAAGAAAAGTTTTTCTTTTCTCTTGTTATTCCACCAAATTAGATGGTCAACCAAATGTGGCACACAGTATACACCATGTATCCAGATGCAATTAAACCAATGTTGCCAACTTTTAAATTGTTAGGGAGAAACGTTAGCGAAATAGAGAAAAAACAGTAAAAAGTTTTACTCACCTTCTCGCCTTCGACGGTAGCCACGAAAACACAGATTTTCTGATTGGAAAAGAATTTTCGAAATCAAACTACAAAGATACTATTTCAATTTAGTTGGATGGAAAAATCGCCAAATTTATCAAAAATTATGTATTCGACCACAGAACGATTAATTCATACAACTCAATTAACAAATATAAATAATATATATATATACATACTTATTCTACAACTGTTAATAACTGGTTAAAGTAACTAGGCATGTATTTTTATTTATTGTTAATTTAGTTTGATTGAAATTGAAAATAATGTTGTAGCAAAAATTGGTGTTAGTCAGTTAAGATGGTTCGGACATGTTGAGCGAATGTCAAATGAACGTTTGGTTAAAAAGATTTATTTGAATAATTTTGATGGTATCCGATGAATAGTTGGAGTGCTATTATTGAAAGTGTTTTGCGTGTGTAAAAGGTTTTAAAGTTTTAAAAAATCATATGTGAGAGAAATCATAAATGTAGATTAAGTCAAAGTTGCTTGTCTGGATAGGAACGTTTGGAGAAAACTGATTTCGAGATAGTGGAAAGAGTTTATGCCACACCCTTTTGGGTATACGGCGTGATTGAGTATGTACATATACATGTTAATTTTACAAATACACTTATTATTATTATTATAAATGCTGTGTAGATGGCGCTGGTGCTATTTATTGCTTCTCAGCTACATTTTTTCTTATTTTACTTGATCAAATCATTATATACTGATGAGCTCCTAAAGAGCGAAACACGTGTCTATGGTTAACTGGCCAGTCATTGATGCATAGCCTAATAGCCGATTAAATGATTGCGTAACTTGCCAAATTTTTCGGGAAAATCTGAACACTAGAATATTATTTATATTAATTTCACGATACAATTATGAACTTTTGTTCAATGTTTTTATAATTTTTGAACAACAGAGAATTTAGAATGCACAGTTTTTGTGTAAAATTGTGTTTTACTATTTAAAATTAGGTATATTTAAAGTTTTTTAATATTATATATTTTATAAATAAATAATATCTTAAATACATATAACAAATTAATAGAGAAATTGATGTAACATTAAAGAAAATAATTGAATAAATTTTTAGTTTATTTGATTTGTATGACGTGTATACATATTGATAATGGAATTTAGCTTATTAATTCTGATGCTACATACAATGCTTAATGTACACAATAATGAGATTCTCTCTCTATTAGGTATTATGTAATTAATTGAATTATATTATAATAAATAATTGAAGCGAAATTATTATTGATATAGGTATAATTAGTTTATAATTATAATTAGTTTCAACAATATTATTAATCAATTAATTTTAGTTTGATAGAATATATTTAAAACAAGATAAGAAGTATATGGGTAAACCAATATATGTAGACCACTTTGACATTATCGTATAAATTAAATACTAAGAAATAGAAATAGAAATTTTATATTCTTTCACCAAAATTTCGGGTAGCATTGTTCAAATATTAAATTTTGTAATTATTATGCATAAAAAGAAGCTATCTTATAATTTGATTTAAATTGTACAAAAAATATGCTTAAAATAAATTTTAAATAGTTTTTCGGAAAATTAACAAAATTGTAAACATAAATATTTATATAAAACTAGATAAATAGTAAAACCAAAATTAAAATTAAAAAATTTTAATAATTTTTTTTTTCGGAAAGTTGGTAACTTTCTATTTTGTTAAGATTATATAATATATGTGGGCACTAGGAGAATTTTTTGTAAAATTTTTTTAATAAAATCGGTTAAATAAGATTTTTTACTATGTTATTAAATATAAATACAAACAGAAAGTATAATTTCAATTAAATTGTTTTTCTCCAGCATATTCGAGTTAATTACAAATTACAAAAAAACAAATTGTAATGGCCGACACAAAATTAAAACAAATATAATTTATTGGTGGATGGAGAAGAAGGAGCCAGCAAACATAAAAACTAATTAACTGACTTAAAAGCCGGATGAAAATTTCTAACTGTATAATTAATAATCGTTAATTCACTGTTTTAACGGCAGGGTAAAAATAAAAACGGGGGGGGGGTTTTATAAAATTTGACCCATATACATTAATTTAGAGAGAGCAATTTGTTGGATAAATACTACCTCGTGCTATTTTATTATCGCGAATATGAAGTGTTTCAGAGGAAATAACTATTAAATTAAACGATATTAAAATGATGGATTGTTCATATGTTTCCAGGTAAGACTGTTTTGAGAGAGAAAAACTTTTACGATACGGTGTTGTAAATAGTATATTATGATACAAGGAGTAGAAAAGGATGATTATTGTGTTGAGCTCAAATTTTTTTGGTCGAGGCAAAATGGAGCAGCCAAGCAATCAGGGCAAAACACAAATTACATATACGATTTTTTTCTTCAAGCGTTCTAAATAAAAAACTAAATTAAACATAAATACATACCAAGTTACTTTAACCTTATTAACACTGAAATACAGTAATAACTGGAATGTGCACTGCCTATGTGTTCTAGTAGCGCCAATGCGAGCCAAGAGAGATAGGAGATACGGGGATCTCTATCACTGTCTTACACTTCTGCGCATTTGAAATTCAAATGCGATTTCTTGCAGTAAAAATGCGAAAATCATATGTTGTTGCATATTAAATTGTAGCTAAATGCATCGGCTAAACGATACGTAATGAGATTTTATTGGGAAATTCCTCTATAAAAAGTATTTTTATCATTTTTGATATATTAATTTGACATTTTTTCAATATAGCAGTGAGATTCTTTTTTTTCATAGCTATCTAAGTTATCATGTAGTATCAATGCTACGCCAATAGAAACTCTTTGAACGGACTATACGACAAAGACGCGAATTCTCGTATATCGCTATCTCTCTCGGCTCGCATTTGAGCGACCAGTGCGCGTTCCAGTTATTACTATATTTCAGTGCTTATTAATAGAATACTAATAGATATGATTTGTGAGAATTAATTTTTCTTTGGTCGAATATAAAATATCTGACAAATTTGGCTGACAAAATTGTGAAAATAAACAATGCAATTGTCAAATAACTAAACATAATTTAATAATTATTAATATAGTTGTTGGAGATGTCAAATTAAGTACACTTGACCATGTTTTTTTGGTCGAATAGGCAATTTCTGACGTACGAGTATGCATTTGTAGTTGAAGTTGAAGTAGTTGAATCGTATGACTGAGAAAGTGGCTTACGTGACCAAAAGTTTCCAAGTAATAGAAATAAAAGAGCAAGTATGAGAGGTATTATGTATACAAATAACGGTATAGTATCTTATCAAGATAGAGATGTTTGGAAAAAACTAATTTCAAAATAGTGGAAAGAATTTGTGCCACACCCTTTTGGGTACAGGCCGTAATTGTGTATGTATGTATTAAAGTATATGTTTGAATGGACGTCCAATGAGTAGATGGAGTGGTATGATTGAGAGTGTTTTGTGTGAACAACTGTTTTCAAGTGGTAAAAGCAGAAAACCACGTATTAAAATTATTATGAATGTAGACGAAACAAAATTACTTGCCTGGAAAGAAATGTTTGGCAGAAAATAATTTCGGCATATTGGAAAAGTTTGTGACAAACTTTTCAGATACATAGCGAGATTTAGTATGTATATATGTATATATATATATATATATATATATATATATATATATATATATATATATATATGTATATTATATCAACTATATCGTAATATACTATTAAAATATTTATGTTTCAAAACTTAATTAATTTTATATTTTATGAAATAATAATATTGAACAAAAGTTTATAAGTGTATCGTGAAATTAATATAAAATAATATTTTAAAGTTGTCTATAGTTAACTAGACAATCACTGATGCATAACACAAATAGCCGATTAAATGATTGAAATTGTGAAATTTTTGGGGGAAAAAATTTCAATATTACAAGATTATTTTATAAAATTTTACATTCTTTTTTCATTCATATAAATAAATAACTTGTATGGACCAACAGAATTAAAACAAATTTTTCTACATTAAATGTCAGTTGAAACACACATTTTTAAATATAAATTAAATCTTACTTTTATGTATAGGTACATATAATTATTCATGTACACTTCATACAAAAACATAATACGTCTTTCATAATACATATTTTAAAAAATATACGAAACATAACATTTTCCATGTAAGCCAAGTTAAGAAGCACTGATATCTAAAACCGGTTAGCGTAACACTGTGGTGTGACCGCAGGAAATGCAAGTTCACGCCTCACAGGAATAATTAAACCTGTTAGCAGGATTACGCAGGAAATGAAGCTATAATCTATCGTTAACGTAAACTGAGCTCGAGGATTACGCACCGATAATGGATGCTAAGATTGAAAAAGACACGTTCCACCAACGTAGATATACTGCTTTAAGTACACTGTAAAAAGTATTTCTGTACTTTTACTATAAAAGTTATAGGTAACAAAGATGCCCTGGATTATTATCTAGTTTTATATAGAACTTAATTTATCTAGAATGTAATATTTAACAAAAAATTATGTAAAACTAATTTACTTTTTATGTAAAATATTTATGTATTTTAATGTATTATTTCATAAAACAATATGTATTAATTGCACATAAATGATAGTTATAATGCTAAGAAATTAATGTAAAATTATATAAAAATTTCACAAATATCACACAGAAAAATCTTATTATCATGCTTAGTAATTTATGTAAAATTTCATACCTGCTACCTGCTACATTAATTTTGGTATAAAAATAAATAAATATAATAACCAAAATATGGTAACAAACTTTTTGAGGGACGGCAATAAGCCATATATCAATAAATACTAGTAAAATAGTAAAATTCATTATATTATTTTGGTGCACACATAAATAAATATATAATTATAAACAAATTGTAACAACCTAAAAATGGTTACAAACTTGTGAGGAGAGGCAATACACCATAAATTTAATTGTGCTTGTAAAATTCATTAATTGATTTACTAACATATGTTTTTTTAAATAATAGTAAAACAAGTTGTTGGTTTCTAAATTCTGAATATATATATATATATATATATATATATATATATATATATATATATATATATAATTGATTTAATAAAATTTTTTATTCAGGTATGCAGTCATCAAATTTACGGAAAGGAAATTAAATTATACACATTTCCTTGTTTTTAGCAGTTGTTGGTATTATTTTATTGCTTCGATATTTCGAACCAGATTTGGTTCTTCCTCAGGAGTCGCACTACATTAGAAATTACAAATTGTTAACAAGTTATTAGATTTACATACATAAATATATGTTTCAATATTATCAAACTTACATGGTTAATACAAATTCGTTAAATTTATTTGTAACAATGGGTCACATGTTCTCATGAATTGTTTTCTTTTCAAAATAATTTTAAAGTTAAAATATAGACTTAGAATTAACACAAATATTATTACCATGATCTAAATAGATATGTCAAATTTATAAAAAACAATTTAGTCAGTTATTAAAAATTATAAATAGTTTAAAAATAAAATAAAGTAAAAACTTTTTTTTTAACACCTGTTATTGTCAAAAATATTCTGTTTCAAGGTTAATTTCTATCACTTACTGCGCTGATCAAAAATATACAAGATTATAAAAATATACTACGTAAGTTGTTAAAAAGCGTACAATTGTATTGTTCTTCTTATTATTTTTTCATTATTATTTGCGTTGTACTTATTGGCGGTAATACAAAATTTATTTCGTACTATTATTTTTTAAGTAAAAAAGCATAGATATTCGTTAGATTTTTCGTATCTGTTTTTTCATTTAATGTATGCGTACCGTTATTCATGATAAAGCACATTTCGAGAAAAAGTCTTTTATAATAGTTGTTTTCAGTTGCTAGAATTTTAGGATTATCGTAATCTACTTTATGTTTTGTTTTTCGTACATGTACTGCCAAAGCACAAGTTTTATTTATTTTAGATTCGTCACTTCTGTGTTGATAAATTCTGTTCATAAGTTTTTGAGATGATTGTCCGATGTAACTTTTTCCACAGCTGCAATTTAACTTGTATATTGTGTTGATCATTTGTTTCCTATCCGGTTTGTCTTTTAATCTTGAGAATAATTTATTAATTTTTTTGAAGCTTTTTTTAGTAAAACATAAGTTAGGTTCGGTTTTTTTGAATATTTTTATAAGTTTCGGTGTCAGGTTTGTAATGTTGGAAAAACTAACATATCTTTTTTCTTCTTGTTGATTCGTACTGCTATGGTTCTGAGACGACGTGTTATGGTTACTATTGTCTGTAGAATGGAAGATAAGTCTATTGGCCAGTTTGGCAGGATAACCGTTGTTGATACATAAGTCTTTTAATTTTTTTAGATTCTTCGAAAGAAGCGTGGGGTGACAAATCTTAGTTATTCTGTTCTTCATTGCGATCCAAGTGTTGAACTTTATTTTTAGAGGTTGATCAGATTGAAAATTAATGTATCTGCCTGAAGATGAGGGTTTAGTATACCAATCTAAAATAATCTTGTTGTCAGTGTTTCTTATAACCTTAGTATCTAAAAATGGTACAGCATTCTCTGTTTCTAATTCTATTGTAAATTGCAAGTGTATGTTAAAACTATTAAAAATTTGTAGCGTCTCATCTGTTTTATTATTTGGAATTGATAGTATTAGATCGTCGACATATTTATATAAAAATCCTATTTGGAATGGTAGTTTTTCTATGCATTTTTCTAACAGATAATCCATAACTAATCTGCTAAGTATAGGAGAAAGTTTGTTACCCATTCCTACTCCGATAACTTGTAGAAAATGACTTCCATTATAAGTGAAAGTGTTGTTATTGTATATGAATGAGATAATATTAATAAAACTGGTTTTATCTATATTCGTGTGTTTTTCAATTACTGTCCATCTTTGTGAAATTATATCCTTAGTTAATTCTAAGGGTATGTTCGTATATAAACTGACTACGTCGAGACTTATGATGACA
The DNA here is from genome assembly GCA_963966155.1 of Clivina fossor. Taxonomy (NCBI): domain Eukaryota; kingdom Metazoa; phylum Arthropoda; class Insecta; order Coleoptera; family Carabidae; genus Clivina; species Clivina fossor. The sequence goes on from OZ014551.1 coordinate 39,750,536, forward strand.
TGATTTTCCGGCAACTGATAATTCTGAATTTTCTCTGCAAACTGAAAGCTATCTTTGATGTTGTAGATATCCAATTCTTCACAAGTATTCGTTAGAATTTCGGAAACTAAAATGCATAACGGTTCACTAGGTGCATTCGTCGAACTTATGATCGGTCTACCTGTCAAGCCTGGTTTATGAATTTTTGGTAACGCATAAAATCGCGGTTCCGTAGAATTATATTTTGTTAGTTGTTTGCTTTTTTCTTCACTGATATACTTTTTTTCTTTGAGTTCTTTTATGATTTTATTGCTATTTTGTTGTATGCTGTTTGTTTTATCTGTGTTAATTTGTTTGTAGTATTTTTTATCTTGTACTAATTCTTGTGCCATCTTGTTGTACTCTTCTTTTTTCATTATAACAGAAACGTTACCTTTATCTGATCTGGTTACTATTATTTCGGGATTCAGTTTTAAAAAAGTTTTTGTTTTCTTGTATAGTTTGTTGTCTAACTCTGTCTGTTCATCATTTGATTGTATATAATTAGTGATGATATTTGTTGCTTGAGCTCTTGTTATATTATTATCTGTTTTGGTTTTGGTAATAGCTATCTCTACTTCTGCTAGTAATGTAGTGCGACTCCTGAGGAAGAACCAAATCTGGTTCGAAATATCGAAGCAATAAAATAATACCAACAACTGCTAAAAACAAGGAAATGTGTATAATTTAATTTCCTTTCCGTAAATTTGATGACTGCATACCTGAATAAAAAATTTTATTAAATCAATTATTATCCTACACAGTCGAAAAATAACGAAAAAATCAATATATATATATATATATATATATATATATATATATATATATATATATATATATATATTAGGGTGGGTCAAATTTTTTGGGGGCGCGCAGGGCCCTCAAATGGCATTTTTAAAGCCCAGCGCGCTCCCTAAAATTTTTTTTGATGTTCTGCATGTTTCTATATTTAAAACCTTCGTTTTAGAACCCAGCCGGCACTTTATTAGCTGAAGATGAGCTAAATTGCAAAAAAATTGAAACAAAACAGAAAATTTTTATTTTTAGGTTAGAATAACTCTTCAGCATATCATCTTGTTACTTTTTTCATGTAACCATGTTATATCCAAAAACCAGCCATTTCTGACCAATACGTCCAGAGATATAACCGATAAACTAAAAGAAGTGCTAAAAATGGCATTGTGAGGGCCCTGCACGCCCCCTAAAAATTTTTTTTTTTTTTTTTAATGTTTTGTTAGTTTTTACTACTTTGACTGCAAGGAAAAAGTAGTATAGCGTTTGGTATGGTGTCTGTAACATTTTCAAAAAAAAAAAAAATTTGTATAGAAATCCTTCATATAGCCTGTAGATGACGAATCTGAACTTAGTTTATGTGGGTGTATGGATGTGCGTCGTCAGCTCGCTCGCTCGGTCGTAAGTCAAAATTTTGTGGCCGCAACTCCTCCTAGACGGTTCAACCGATTTTAATGAAATTTTCAGGATAAATTTGTCTGGTGCCCAAGATGGTCATGTGGTTTTGGATTTTTCCAGTGATGCCAACTTTCCGAGAAAAAAATTACTAAAATTTTTAAAAATTCATTGTGGCTATATTATTTATCCGATTTTGATCAAATTTTCAGGAAAGATTTCCCTAATGCTCCCATTAATTACATAATTTTATTAATATTCAATGTTGCCAACTTTCCGAGAAAAAAATTACTAAAGTTTTAAAAATTTTATTATGGCCATGTTATTCAACCGATTTTACTCAAATTTTCACAAAAGATTCTCCTAGTATTCATATAATTTATGTAATTTTAACAAAATACAGTGTTGCCAACTTTCCGAGAAAAAAATTAGTAAAATTTTTAAAAATTTATTATGACCATTTTATTTAACCGATTTTAATCAAATTTTCATAAAAGTTTTTCCTAGTGCCTAAATAAATTATGCAATTTTAACAAAATACATTGTTGCCAACTTATGGAGAAAAAATCACAAAATTTTTTAAAAATTCATTGTGGCTACATTATTTATTCGATTTTGATCAAATTTTCAGAAAAGTATGTCCTAGTGCCCACATAAATTATAATATTATTAAAATACAGTGTTGCCAACTTTCCGAGAAATGTCAAAGTAGTCTATATATGGGTTTACCCATATACTTCTAATCTTGTTATATCAAAAACTTGTGTTTTAGAACCCAGCCAGCAAAATCAATTTTTTTCGACCCACCCTAATATATATATATATATATATATATATATATATATATATGTATATATTCGACAGAGGTCAGAGTTCATTATAACGATATGTAATAGTTTCATTCTCGTATCAGCTGGGTGTGTGGAACAAAAGCAAATTAGCAAATATTATAGCTACAGCATAGCGAATAGACAAGGTTTAATTTAGCAATAATTTCGGACAACCTGGTGTGTACGTTCTAACAAAGTGAATATATACAGTGTGTTGACTTGGACCGTCGTACATAGGTATTCAGCATGTAAAATCAGACATGTGCAATTTCCTGCTTTCCAAATTATTTTACAAAAACAACTTTGGGATAAATGTTTTAGGAAACATTTTTTTACATGTAAATAAATCAATTAACAAAATTTTTTTTGGAACCATCCCAACGTCAGAATTTAGCCCTAAAGTTGTCAAGAAATTGACTGAAAATGGCATTAGTTGACCGTGCATTAACATTTGTTTGATTTTTTGTTCCAATTTCACGGCTACTGCCATTTTTCAGTCAATTTTTTTACCAAATTTAGACCTAATTCTTGACGTTAGAAAGGTTCTAAAAAAATTTTAGTAATTGATTTAAATGCAGAAAAGTATGCCCTAAAACATTTATCATAAAGTTTTTTTTTGTAAAGTAATTTGGGAAGCAGGAAATCGCACATGTCTGATTTTACATGCAAAATCCCTATGTACGACGGTCTAAGTCAACACACGGTATACATCGAAAAGGTATTAACGATATTCGATACGCGACGACGAATTAATCTCCATGTAATACCTAGTGAATATAAACACTCTTCGGTTCAAACACTAAATTAAAATCATACCTTTCGATTATCACTTCCGAAAAATAAGTTTGGCAATGGATTAGGGGTAATATTCGATTCTATTATAAATTTATGGTTTGGAATTGAGGAGTACTATTGTGGTTAGGAAGGTAATCTTTTCTGGTTATTCTTTCTGATAATTTTGGATCTAATATATTTCTTTGAAAACTGTAATTTGTTAGTGAATAACAAGTAGTAATAGTAAATAAAATAATAATACAGAAATAAGTTTTTGATTCTTTATTAATTTCTAATACCACACTGTGAAAAACATATCTTTAATTTATGTAATTTTACATAGGTTTTAACAGTAAAAATAACAACATTTTGTAATTTTACTGTGATAAACTCAAAGCTTGTCTTCATCAGGAATAGTGATACAATGATATTACAGCAGTTTTATTTTAATATAATAATAATATATTTATTTAGATAGCACTAGGGTAATAGCATACACACATTATAAAATTTAAAATATACATACATATACGTATTAAGTATTATAATTATACTTGCAAAATATTTCACAAATTTAGAAAATAATTTTTTAACTTTATTTTGAAAACTAATAGTTTAATATTTTGTAATATTTTTTGGCAAACTATTATAAACATTGGCATTATTCCGAAATATAGAATTACTTGTAGATTTTTTATTGGATTTACTTATATATAGATCATATGTTTGCCGTGTATTGCATTGCTGGATGTTTTTGTTATATATTATTCTGCTTGCAAGATATCCAGGTATTTCACCGTTTATAATTTTATACATAAATATCATTGTTTTGAATTCATAGAATTACTTAAAATAACTTATTAAGCAATTTTAATTAGTTTATTTAAATTTTATTCAAATTATTATCAATATTACTCATATTTGATAAGTGGAAGAAGTAAAAATTTATTTTAAAGTAAAAAATAAAAGGGATTTTTCATAAACAAAGGAGGTGAAAATACGGGCCAAAAAGATTTCTTATTATTATTGTTTTTAAAAATTTCAGTTCTAATTATTGTATATATATATATATATATATATATATATATATATATATATATATATCTTATTTTTAATTTTCGAGCGATTAGTCTTCTGAGTGTTCCCGGTAAATTATTTGGTAAAATAATAATTCATAAAGTTAGAGCACTAACTATTTCAAAAATTAGTGACGTTCAGGGTGGATTTTTGCCAGAGAGAGGATGTGTTTATCAATTGTTTGCTCTTCGTATGATTGTCGAAAAGTCACTTGACAAAAATAAAAAAGTGTTCTTTAGCTTTCTTGATTTAAGAAAAGCTTATGACAGTGTTCTTCGCGAAATTTTGTGGGATGTGCTTTGCGAGTACGGTGTTAATGGTAATCTTTTAGGAGCAATTCAAGCTCTGTATGATGGAAGTGAAGCTGCAGTACGAGTTGATGGTTGCTTAAGTGATTGGTTTCGTATAGATGTTGGCGTCAAACAGGGCTGTGTAATGTCTCCTTGGCTATTTAATTTATATATGGATGTACTTCTTCGAAAAGCTTTCTGTGGTAATGATGGTATACAAATAGGTGATTGTGTTGTACCTGCTTTAGCGTAAGCTGATGACGTGGTTATTTTGGCTGAATCTGAAGAACAACTGAGAAGGATGATTGATAGAATTAATGTTGTTGGTAAAGATATGAATCTTGTGTTGAATGTTGATAAGTGCAAAGTTTTAGTTTTTGAGAAAGGTGATTTGATGACTGAATGTAATGTACATATTGACGGTGAACGTTTAGAGCAGGTAGATGAATTTGTGTATTTGGGTAGTTTGCTGTCTAGAGATGGCCGTTTTGATCGTGAAATTGAAAGGAGAGTAAATGCTGGTTGTAAGGTTTTGGGTGCTTTGGGAACTTTTGCTAGGAATGTAAATGTTTCAAAAGAAGCCCGTTTAAGTATATACAATGCAGTTTTGGTGCCTACGGTGATGTATGGTAGTGAATGTTGGGTTTGGTTGCAAAAGCATAAACGGAAAATGACTGCTGTGGAAATGAGATTTTTACGTGGGGTATGTGGTGTAACTAGGAGAGATCGGGTACGAAATAGACTAGTGTATGATGAGTGTGAAATTGAAAAAAATGTTGTAGCAAAAGTTGGTGTTAGTCAGTTAAGATGGTTCGGACATGTTGAGCGAATGTCTAATGAACGTTTGGTTAAAAAGATTTATTTGAATGATTTTGATGGTTTACGTTTGCGTGGACGTCCAATGAGTAGTTGGAGTGATATGATTGAGAGTGTTTTGCGTGAGCGAAAGTTTCCAAGTAGTAGGAATAGAAGAGCACGTATGAGAGGAATTATGAATGTGGATGAAGCGAAAGTTGCTTGTTTGGATAGGAGTGTTTGGAGGCGACTGATTTCGGGATAATGAAAAGAGTTTGTGCCACACCCTTTTGGGTATATGGCGTGATTGTGTATGTATGTATGTATTTTTAAATAATCTTTCATAACAAATTATATTTCTGTACAAAAATATATAGGTACAATGTTAATTGCTTCATTTAATTATTTATTGTTTACAATATTATTAATAAAATTGTTACATGAAATTTTGTTTTAAAATAATACTCCTATATTTTGAAATAATTAAAAAAAAATGTTTGATATTTTAATAGGAATTATGTTCTTTTAACACATTTATCTTGGTTCTATCTATAAGCGATTGCGGCGTGGCATTTAAATCATAAGCCCATCCAATTTTCGCAAATAAATCTATGAATAGTGTCATATTTGGAAGAAGTCCTCCAAATTCACCCGAACGATAATCACGTGGGAAAGCGTGATGGAAATTGTGCCAGCCCTCGCCGATAGTCAAAAAGTTACACAGTAAATTCTGAACTCCAGAAGTTTTAACAGTATATGGTTTAGTACCAATTGAATGTCCAAGACTATTGATAAGTAATGTTAGATTTATTGTTACGCAAATACGAAGCGTTCCTGCTGTAAACCTAAAAATAAATAAATTTATATATATATATATATATATATATATATATATATATATATATATATATACCGTTTGTTGACTTGGACCGTCGTACATAGGGATTTAGCATGTAAAATCAGATACGTGCGATTTCCTGCTTCCCAAATTATTTTACAAAAAAAACCTTATGATAAATGTTTTAGGGCATACTTTTCTCCATGTAAATCAATTACTAAATTTTTTTACTTGGAACCTTCCTAACGCCAAGAATTAGGTCTAAAGTTGTTAAGAAATTGACTGGAAAATGGCAGTAGACGTGAAATAGCATATAGCAGTTAGCATTTGTTTTATTTTTGTTCCAATTTCACGGCTAATGCCATTTTCAGTCAATTTCTTGACAACTTTAGGGCTAATTCCTGACGTTGGGATGGTTTCAAAAAAAATGTTGTTGATTGATTTACATGTAAAAAAGTTCTTCCTAAAACATTTATCCCTAAGTTTTTTTTTGTAAAATAATTTGGGAAGCAGGAAATCGCACATATCTGATTTTCGAATTCTAGGGGCGCCAGAATTTTTAACAAAAATTGAAAATAATTGGTTTATCAATATATAGATGGACGCCGCGAGGGGGATGCAAAAGCGTGCACATGCACCCTCATCATAGTTTTAGACTAAATATCTAAATAAGCGTGCACCATTGTATTAGTATCAAATGATTGTAATTTCAGTTTTTATTTTAGATTTAATTTTTATACACTCATTTTTACTTTCATGTATGTATATTTCCGTTCTGTTTTTTTTTTCGTTAAAACTTCAGGCAATCAACCAGGTTTTTTTGTAATCTACTTTTTACTGGATGACTCAATTATCATACTATGTACAAAGAACTTGTTTTAAGTTCTTGCGCATGTTAAATAGCATTAACTTACCAAGCATTTAAAAATGTTTCATTCCAAAGGTACATTGGTATTAAAGCAGATGCTATCAAGTTGATGGACGTAGCAACAATTACGTAATATTTCTTTTGAAATTGTAATAATGGATCACTTGTTAAATCGGTATGATCTAGTGTACTTCCTTTAATCTGCACATCAGGATGCCGTTTTAGCAGTAACCAGCCAAAGTGTGCGAAAAAATAGCCTCTTGATGGATTATTAGGATCTGCATTCGTATCGCAAAACTTATGATGACTTCGATGATCTCTAGCCCATTTTATTATTGAACCCTATCAAATATATAAATATTATTGATATGCATTTTGTTTGGTTTTTTTTTTGCTTAAATCGTCATTAATTTATTTTGATAAACTAATTAAATCATTAGTTAATTTTTAAATGAAGAAAAATGCATTGACCTACAACGGCAGACGTGCTAACTAACAGCGCCACTAGAGCACAACGATAAGACAATGCATTTTTTATATTTTGACTGGCCATGATAAACTCATAAATTTAGTCCAGTCGAATACATCATATTATTGGTCTATAAATCTAGCACAGTTAGTAGTATATATATATATATATATATATATATATATATATATATACATACACAATCACGCCATGTACCCAAAGGGGTGTGGCACAAACTCTTTTCATCATCCCGAAATCAGTCGCCTCCAAACATCTCTATAAAAACAAGCAACTTTCGCTTCATCCACATTCATAATTCTTCTCATATATGCTTTTTTATTCCTACTACTTGGAAACTTTTGCTCATGCAAAACACTTTCAATCATATCACTCCAACTACTCATCGGACGTCCACGCAAACGTGTACCATCAAAACCATTTAAATAAATCTTTTTAACAGCAAACGTTCATTAGACATTCGCTCAACATGTCCGAACCATCTTAACTGACTAACAAAAACTTTTGCTACAACATTCTTTTCAATTTCACACTTATCATACACTAATCGTATTTCGTACCCGATCTCTCCTATTTACACCACATACCCCACGTAAAAATGTCATATCCACAACAGTCATTTTCCGTTTATGCTTTTGCAACCAAACCCAACATTCACTACCATACATCAACGTAGGCACCAAAACTGCATTGCATATACTCAAACGGGCTTTTATTTTTACCATTCGTTATTAAATTTTTTAAAATCGTCATCAATTTATTTTAGTGAACTAATTAAATTATTAGTTAATTTTTTAAATAAAAAAAAATGCATTGCCTTTTTCGGGGTTTGAGCCTGGGACAACTGAATTACACCAGTTTAATATGTAAATTTACAGACATCACAGGAAAATTTTTACATAAAATAAATATAAGTAGATTTACTTACTTTTTCGATAAAAAAAAACATATATAATATGGTAAATTAATTATTTTACTTAAAATTACAATATTATTATAGTATTTTGTTTTCGCTTAAATCGCAATTAATTTATTTTGCTAGACTAATTAAATAAATTAATAATTGTTATTTAAGGGGGGAGTACACTTTGACTTTTCAAAAAAATGCATTTTTTTTTTTTTTGGCTTAAAATGTTCCTTGGGATGTATACTTTAATTTAGAAAAGACTCCAAGTCCGCCAGAATATTCCTTACCGCTTTACGAAGCGATTTCTTAAAAAATGTATGGAGCCGGCATAGCCGATTGAAGGTAAATACTTTTCCACGAGAAAAATAAACCCCGTTTATCTCGAAACGGGGTTTTTCAAACTGGCGTGGGAAATAACTCTAACCAGTTATCATCAAATTTGGATATCGCCTAGGTTTTCTTGTTCAGAATTAAATTCTGCTTAGAAATACGTATCCACATTTTCGATTTTGTCAAAAATGGATTTTTAATCCACGATTTTGTAAGCATTTTTAGGGTGAAAAAATGGACTTTTTTTTCCTAAGGCCACAACTTTTGAAAAAATCAAATTAAAAAAAATCGGAATACGTATTTCTAACCCAAATTTCATTACTAATCAAGATTTTGTTCGATTTATGTACCAGGATCACATGGGAAGGAGTATTTTCCCACGCCGTTTTCCGACTTCCGCGCGAGGACGCCCGCGCGACCTGGTGCACCGGCCACGGGGGGCCGCCGATCGAGTTCAAAAAAATACAAATTGTAGTTCGAAGGATGAGTAATAAATGGGTTATAACATATTTGCCCTCCCTTAGTGTTTTATTGCTTAAAAAAATTAACGAAAATGCCTTACTTTTTGGACGTTCAAAGTGTACTACCCCCTTAAGCAAAAAGAAAATATTATGACATGCGTAATTAAGGATATAAAATATACTAACATTGACAGATTTATAGATGTAAAGTAATTGACTGGATTAAAATCATGCGTTTATCAAGACCAGTCAAAATATAGAAAAAAGTAGAAGATCCTGAGTTCAAACACCGCGAAGATTAATGCCTTTTTTTATATAAAAATTAACTAATGATTTAATTATTTCATCAAAATAAATTAATAGCGATTTAAGCACAAAAAAAACAAAATACTAAAACGTAATATAATACTCCATTTGTAATTAAGAATATAAAATATTATTAATATATTAAAAACACTCATAGCTTTTTTTACTGATCGGCACATATAAAGAGGAAAGTATTGTAATTAGACTCTTTGTAAAGTATAACCACAGAACATAAACTGACGTAAACTTATTCAATAAAACTTACAGAGATGCGAAAATGTTTTTCACTTTAAAATAAATTTTTACTTCTACCTTTTATCAAATATGAATAGTATTTCTATTTTTGATATATATTTTTGCGTATCTAATATTATAAAATTAAAATAAACTAATTAAAATTGCTTAATAAGTAAGTTTAAGTAAACGTCAAAAGTGCTTTTGATAAAAGTCACTTTTAAATGTGAGTTGAAAATACAGGCCTATGTATTAACCAAGATTATTAAGGTTAGGTCAGGTTAGGTTAGGCACAGATTTCAAATTCAGTGACGTGACAAACATAAATAGATAATTATGTAATTTATTGTAAATTTATATTATGTGCTGTATTTATGAAACTATCTATTAAAATAATATGACTTTAGTTTTGTAATTATAATAAATAGTTCTGTATTAATTTTTATTACATTTTAACGCACTTAACCTACTTCATTATTATGAAAAATTATACAAATGACTAGAACATAGAAACAAGTTACTTGTGAACAATATAAGTAACTAGATTATAAAATTCATAAATTTTTAATTAAACGAAGGCAAATTTTATTTAAATGAATTACTAGTCACACTGATTCATTTTATCTTTTTCTTTATAAATTTCTATTGTTTCTCTTATCAATATACTGTTAATTTATTGATTTATGTATATATATATATATATATATATATATATATATATATATATTATATATATATATATATATATTATATATATATGGAAATTTTGACCCTTCTACAGGCACGTGTTAATGTCATTTTTCGGACCTGCGATGACTGTTCAATTTTTTTTTTTATTTATTTTGAATAGTTTGAGAGAGTGAGAGCAACAAATTTCTGATTTCGTCAAATTAACGGACACCCTAATATATACACATTATACAGGGTGTTTGTTCGTTGTTATAGGGAAATAACATGGGATACCGATAATATGCAGAATACTTCTTTCTGAAGTAAAATTCGGAGAAATACTTTGAATACTTTTCGATAGGGAATAAAAACTTCTATAATTTGGTTTTAGTTTTAATTTGCTAGCATGTGCCGTTTGGCCGCTAGAATTTTTTTTAAAATGTTTTTTAGAATTTTCAATAATTTTTCCTGCTAAATTAGTATGAGTTAGAGAAAAAAGTTACTTAGCTATTATGTAGCTAATTTTTTCAAATTTTTTCAAAATTTGCTCAAAAAAATCTGTAAAAATTCAGTAAAATAAAGTAAATTCAGTAAATTAGCTACATAATAGCTAAGTAACTCTTTTCTCTACCTCATACTGATTTAGCAGAAAAAATTATTGAAAATTCTAAAAAACATTTAAAAAAAATTCTAGCGCCCAAACGGCACATGCTAGCAAAGTAAAACTAAAACCAAATTCTAGAACTTTTTATTCCGCATATTATCAATATCACATGTTATTGCCCTATATGAACCTGGCGAACAAACATACCCTGTAGTAGAATCAGTTCTACCTGTCTGTCCAACATTTGCACGAAGTATTATTACTTTATGCAAATGTTGGACAGACAGGTAGAACTGATTCTACTAGACTGACGAAACATAAAACCAATTGACGAATAAATAAATGACGAATGTAAAATTCGAAGATACTATATATTTGTAAGATTTAACAATATTAACAGTAGATTGGTAAGAGAAGCAATAAAAATTTATAAATAACAAAAATCAATCAGTGTGACTACACTGTTCAAAAAAAGAATACCCTTATTAGTGCCTATATAAGTCCGTTCCCTAAAAAGGGTAAATATGATTGCCCTAAATTGGTAAATTTAAAAGAGTACTTTATTATCCCAGAAAAGGGTGAAAAGGCAGTTATTTACCCTTATTTTTCATATTTTTTGCCCTTCCATCAACGTAAAAAGTCAAATATTTTAAAATACACAAGAGCTGGGCACTTTTTTGCTACAAATTTAATTACCCTCAAAAAATTTTACTCTTTTACCCTATTATTTTGAACAGTGTAGTAACTGATTTAAATAAGGGCAATTGAATTCTTGTAGATTTTAAAATCTTATAGAAATTGAAGTTGTACAATCTAGTCTTTGTGTATATGTTATTATACATACCTGAAATGACAGATTAGATGTAACGAATAAAATTATTTCTAGAGGTTTCGTAGCTTTGAATGCTCTATGTGACCAATAACGATGAGTGCCTAGTATTGTTCCAAATCCTCCTAACAGAAATAATAGAACTCCTAAACAAATAAAGAAGAAATATTTTAGAAACAAAGTATAGTATATTATGTTACGAGGTGTAGAAAGCGATGATTATTTTGTTGAGCTTAGAGATTTGTGGCCAAGGCCAAGCAATTTGGCCGAAACATAAAAAGAACTATCTATTCCGAATCAGACGCTAACGATTTTTTCTTCAAGCGTTCTAAACAGAGCTTGGAACCGGAACTAAATCGAAAATTGGAAGAAACCGTTAGTTTTGCTAGAATGAAAACTAGAAATGGACCCAGTATATTTTTTAATTTTTTGTTTTTGTGAATGAATACACAGTTATTGAAATTTACAATGAAAACTAGGGATCACTTTGAGGAAGGTGTATTTTTGATAACTTTCTTTCAATAATCTTTAAACAATTTAAATGAAAATACATTGGAAAATATTTCAATAATTAGAGGTAATGTTTATTTTTTTCTAATTATAAATAAATAAAAATCCAGTATACAAAAATTTGTTATGTTAACATAAAAATAAATAACATCGAACAAAATTGTTCATGAATGTCACTTGGTGAAATTAATATAATAATATTCTAAAGTTGAGACATTTTCTCAAAATTTCACAAGTTACTCAGTCATTAAATCGGCTGTTAAGTTATGCATCAATGACTGGCCAGATTAACCATAGACACGTGTCTATGGTCAATCTGGCCAGTCATTGATGCATAGCTTATCAGCCGATTTAATGACTGAGTAACTTGTGAAATTATGAGAAAATGTCTCAACTTTAGAATATTATGTTAACATATTATGTTATCTTCTTTTTATATAATTAAATTATACATAAGAATTATATAAGTTTCGAATAATAAATTTTATTATTATCATATACTATATAATCCTAATTATTACACCTTCAATTAATTATTTAATAATTGTTATTATTTATATTATATTATTGTATCAGTTTAAGTAGGAATAAAATGTTCTAAATAATGGTAGAAAATAAGTTTTTCATCCAAAGAAAAATACTGAAAAAAATTAATCACTCGAAACTGAACCGAATTTTTTTTCAAAAATAAAGGTAACCTACTAAATTCAAATGATTAGACCTATCCCAAGCTCAACTCTTTTTAATTTATTACCCAATTAAAATTGACCACTCGCCCACACTTTAAGGGAAATTATTTTATTTTATAGACTGAAACTGAAATAGAGTTGATTACTGGCATTGACTATTTGTGTTCCTCTACTTTTACTGGCAAAATCGGCAGATTACTATTTTCTGGGTACCCTACTCTTACTGCTATGTATTCTTAAATTTTCTATTGATATAGAAATAAAAATAAAAAAATAATAATAATATACTTACCATAAAGGATTGTTAATAATTTAGCAGAAGTAAAGGCACAGTAAATTCCAAAAATTGCTGTTATATGTATATAACTTAATACAAAAATGTTTCGCCATTCTAATTTAAATTTTCTCGATGGTTTTTCATTATTTAATATTACTGGCTGCATAGTCGTGCTGTTATCAATTGAGTTTGGTGCCATTTTCAAAAACTTACTGATTTTTAAATTATTTCTATACTTAATAAAAACAATATTATATTCACATATACTTAGACTACTGTCTAACAGAACTTTTTGATTAAGATTTAACGGGAGAATAATGTTTATATATACGTAAATGCATTATTTAAATATTTATATATATATATATACAGGATGTTCGTTCGCTTGGTTGATATAGGGCAATAACATGGGATTTCGATAATATGCAGAGTACTACTTTCTGAAGTAAAATTCGGAGAAATACATAGAATACTTTTCGATAGGGAATAAAAAGTTCTATAATTTGGTTCTACTTTTAACTTGCTAGCATGTGCCGTTTGGGCGCTAGAATTTTTTTTAAATGTTTTTTAGAATTTTCAATAATTTTTCCTGCTAAATCAGTATGAGTTAGAAAAAAATGTTACTTAGCTATTATGTAGCCAATTTTTTTCTCTATTTTACTGAATTTTTTCAGATTTTTTTGAGCAAATTTTGAAAAAAGTTATATTTTTAAAAAAATTTGAAATATAACTTTTTTCAAAATTTGCTCAAAAAAATCTGAAAAAATTCAATAAAATAGAGAAAAAAATTGGCTACATAATAGCTAAGTAACATTTTTTTCTAACTTATACTGATTTAGCAGGAAAAATTATTGAAAATTCTAAAAAACATTTAAAAAAAATTCTAGCGCCCAAACGGCACATGCTAGCAAGTTAAAAGTAGAACCAAATTATAGAACTTTTTATTCCCTATCGAAAAGTATTCTATGTATTTCTCCGAATTTTACTTCAGAAAGTAGTACTCTGCATATTATCGAAATCCCATGTTATTGCCCTATATCAACCAAGCGAACGAACACCCTGTATATATATATATATATATATATATATATATATATATATATATATACCGTGTGTTGACTTGAACCGTCGTACATAGAGATTTAGCATGTAAAATCAGACAAGTGCGATTTCCTGCTTCCCAAATTATTTTACAAAAAAAACTTTGGGATAAATGTTTTAGGAAACACTTTTTTACATGTAAATTAATCAACAAAAATTTTTTTAAAACTATGCCAACGTCAGGAATTAGCCCGAAAATTGTCAAGAAATTGATTGAAATTGGAATAAAAATAAAACAAATGCTAAATGCTATATGCTATTTCACGGCTACTGCCATTTTTCAGTCAATTTCTTAACAACTTTAGACCTAATTCTTGACGTTAGGAAAGTTCCAAACAAAATTTTAGTAATTGATTTACATGCAGAAAAGTATGCCCTAAAGCCTAAAACATTTATCATACGGTTTTTTTTGTAAAATAATTTGGGAAGCAGGAAATCGCACATGTCTGAATTTACATGCTAAATTTCTATGTACGACGGTCCAAGTCAACACACGGTATATATATATATATATATATATATATATATATATATAAATATTTAAATAATGTATTATGTGTTAATAGAAAATTTATAGTTTTTCTATTCTATGATAATCAAACAAATTATAGTTTCATATAGAAAAATTCTATTAATTATGTATTAATTTAATTTAATTATTAATTTAGTAATAAATATTTAAAATTTTAAGTATTTAGCTTATCGGGAAGATAGTTTAAAATCGCATGCAAAATTTGTACCGAATCGACAAACAAACAAACAAAATGACAGATATAAGAAAGCCAGTTAATTAAAACGTGTTAAAAACGTGGAAAATAATGAAGATAAAAAGTAATTTAAAGCAAATAAAATAAAAAATAAAAAAAGACAAATTGTATAACACCAACGCAAACTTAACAATGATTGACAGTTGACAGCATAAATAATATGTTTCACAAAACGTCCGATGAGTAGTTGGAGTGATATGATTGAGAGTGTTTTGAGTGAGCGAAAGTTTCCAATTAGTAGGAATAGAAGAGCATGTATAAGAGGAATTATGAATGTGGATGAAGCGAAAGTTGCTTGTTTGGATAGGAGTGTTTGGTGGCGACTGATTTCGGGATGATGAAAAGAGTTTGTGCCACACCCTTTTGGGTAAATGGCGTGATTGTGTATGTATGTATGTACAAAACCAAAAACTACTTATCACATACTCTGCAGCATGTGATATACTCACTGGGGGACGAATTTGAATTTTTGACGTCGTTAACGATGTCATATATGTACTTTCCTCAAAATAATAAATATAAATAAAATGCCCCAGCTTCCTACGATGTAAAAAAAATAGCGAAATTACATACAAATATTAGTAAAATTTTACCACAAAAATCTGTAATTTTATTTTACCATAAATATTCTGTATTTCTATCTCAAAATTCTGCAATTTTTACATAATTCATAATAATCACATAAAATAAGTAAAAATGGCCGAACAAGTATATAAAATTGTTTAATATTACTTTAATATTACTTTAATATCTGTAATAATTTATCAAAATAATGAGATTTAGAACATATTTTGAGTAATAATACTATTAAAATATTTTAAGTGTAATTTATTCATTTCAAAATACATCTTTTATTGTAAATTTAGAAATGTATGTAATTATACTAACAATAATATTATAGAACTAAACAAATTTTACCTATTTATGAAAAATTACAACCGGTTTTTAAATTTATTAAAACGGAGTCACTAACCTAAACATAACGGTCAAAAATTGACACCGATCAATGTAATATTTTCTACTTTGTATTAATGAGAACAACACATTTTGATTTCTAGTTGTAGCATCGATTTTATAGGTATTTTTAACATTTTTTTGGTAACTTTTACAACAAATGCGGTAAACAAGAATTATACCGTTAGAAAGTGTATTTATCTATGTTTTCAGCTATATTTTTCTTTTTCAAAAAAGTAAAATTTACACTTTCAAAAATGCCATCAAAATGACCAGGTCAAAATTCAGATTTGCCAGTAGTGCCAGATAAAACTCGCGTTCTACGTTTCTGAAACAAAAACAAAATTAGATGTTAGTACTTGTAACACAAGTAACTTTTGTTGGAAATTAAAAAAATGTATAATTTTTACCCTTAAACCGAAAAAAAAGTTCAATTTTAGACCCTTTTTTTAGGAAGGCCGTAATTTTGAAAATAAATGTAAAAATTATACATTTTGTAGGTGTCAACAAAAGTTACTTGTGTTATAAGTAATTTGTTTTTTTTTTTTTCAAAAATGAATAACGCGAGTTTTATATTCCTGATGAAGACGAGCGTTGAGTTTCATCGAAACGTCGATTATAAATTAATTTTAATACAGGACTTGAAACCTAAAGCAGTGCCATTTTATATTATGAGTTCTGAAAGATTTTTTTACTGTGTTAAATAATAGTTAATCTAAATATATGTTTTTTTGTTATTTTATTATTTTCGTTTTATACCGATATGTATTTATTTTGTAAATCGCAAAAAATGTTAAATACAGGCAATAGACAGAAGAATTAAAAAAATAAAAGAAAAATAGGTAAATAAATATTTTTCATCGACCGGCATAATCGCATAATTAATAGAATTTTTCTATTTGAAACTATAATTTGTTTGATTATCATAGAATAGAAAATCGTTAAATTTTCTATTAACACATAATACATTATTTAAATATTTATATATATTTATATATATATATATATATATATATATATATATATATATATATATATATTACATAATACATTATTTAAATATTTATATATATATATATATATATATATATATATACATATACGTAAATATTTTTATTTATACTCTAGGGCCTAGAGTATAAATAAAAATATTCTAGGCGCATGCGCACTCAGCTAACATTACACATGCGAAAGAGATTATTCCAACAAGTAATAAATCTGTATTATGGAGGCTGCAGAATCCACCCAGCCATGGATAAAAGGGTTTTATTGCAGCAACCCTAAGCACAATGCAATGAAAGATTATTTATTTTTGCCTCTCATGATAATGCACACGGACGAACGAACGCAGAAAAAAAACAAGTGAATAGTGAAATAATTCCTGCGTGTTTAATTTTTGTTTGTACTTTTAATTTATAAATGTTGGTTGCTTTTTTTTTAATTTTTTTTTTTTTTAACCGAAGTTGTGTTGCGCGCATTTTGGAAAAAAGAGGTGTAGGATTAATAGGATTAAAGTTTATTTTGTATATACGGACCACTAGGTGTTATTGTAAATTATTGTTATTATGCGTTGTGTCAGACAAGGAACCCTTGCAATTAAAATTATTATTAGGCATTTCGTTTGGTAGAAAGTGTATTATGTTGGCGCACATTTAACTGTAGATAAGCGTACCATTTAACCGTTTAACCATTTTCATTTGATTTTAATATTTTTAAAAAGATAAAATCCAATATTTTGGCAAAAAAACTATTCATTTTATTCAAAGCTAACTATTTATGTTTTTTTTTAATGAGATATTTTTACGCCGTTATAATATACAATTAATATACTTTTCTGCTCTCTTTTACATAAACTGTATTATTTCACATAGATACAATGTACGAAGCAATTATATACGATATGTCTAAGAAAATTATGTACAATATGTTATATACAATGTAAATAATATAATAATTAATATTAAGAATTTCTTTCGGTAGAAAGTGACAAATATTAGGTTGGCGCACATTAAACTGTAGATAAGCTTACCTCCTAACCGCTGACTAAATATAATTTTTCATTTTCATATCATTATTAATTTTTTTTCAGCGCTATTTACTTTTTATGAAGTATTTTTTTATAGCGATATTTTTACGCCATTACAGTATACATACTCCTCTCTCTTTCCGTTTAAGCTGTATTATTTTAGGGATATATTATACAATGTGTCTAAAAAAATTATATGTATACAATGACCCGTATTACGAGCTCTGTTTTAAAATTGGATTTAACTAATATCGGTTTTAAGATAACGTAACTGTCATAAGAGCTGGACAAAACAAATAAATTAAAACACCCAGAAACAGTGCTTGTAATATAAGCCAATTTGTTTATAAGTAGAATTACATATGCAATGTGTCTTCAGAATTTTATATACAATGTGTTTATAGAATTACATATAAAATTATATGTGAATAATTTTAAATACAATGTGTATATAGACTTACGTGTGCAATGTTTCTACAAAATTATATACGCTATGAATGTAATGATGAGTATGTCCATTATTAATAAACATTAATACAGAACTAAAACCTAAAGCCGTTTTATTTTAATATAATGAGTTCCGAAAAATGTTTTATTATACTATAAATGTTGGTTAGATTTTTTTTTCTACAGTAACGTGCTACCACGAAAAAAAGAACATAGGATTTATAGGATTAAAGTGTGTTTTTTATATGCGAACTGCCACGTGTTATTGTAAATTATTGTTATTATGAGCATTGTGTCAGACAACGAACGGCTGAGTTTTATATTTTCAGCAATGGAATATTCGCTTGTTTACGTTTTTAAAAATAAAATTGTAGTTTAGATATGTCAGAGTGAGTGTGTGTGTGTGTGTAAATACACTGTAAAAACATTACAAAGATTATTGTTGGACAGTTTGATACCATTTACAATAAAATATATTCAAATAAAACGGCTTTAAGTTAAGATTTCAAATTAATATTTATTAATAATCGACATTTCGACGAACTCAACGTAGGTATGTCTTCATCAGGAAAAAATACAAATGACATTTATAGTAAATAAACAGAACATAGATACAAGTTACTAGGTAACAAAATACAAGTAACTAGATTATACAAATTTATATAGAACACCGTGGTTTATGTTGGATAGACAAATACAACTGTTTTAACTTGATTGTCAGAACATAAGAGGTCAATACTATAAACCAACCAGATAAATTTGTTTGATTATATAAAATTTGAAGAAACTGTAATAATTGCCCGACCCATTAATATTGACAGCAGATTTAATAGAGAAACAATATTAATTTATAAAGAAAAGATAACAAATTTTTCTTCTTTTAATTAAAAATTTATAAATTTTATGATCTAGTTACTTATTTTGTTAGCTAGAAACGTGTCTCTGTATACTGTTTATATATTATAAATATCATTTGTATCATTTTTTCTGATGAAGACGTACATTGAGTACTTTGATTATAAATAAATATTAATATAGAACTACAGCCTAACCTAAATAAACCTAACCTAACCTAAGGCCGTTTTAGTTTTTTTAATTATTTTTCATTTCTAAGTTTTCAGCTTTCAATTTCAGTGCATCAATGAAGAGGGAAAACCTCAGTTAAACTTTGAACTAACAGATTAACACAAAACACATATTGAAATAAGGGTCGCGGACAATTCACCGAAAACAATTCACCGAAAACAATTCACCGAAAACAGTTCACCGAAAACAAATTCACCGAAGTAACAATTCACCGAAGTAAGAATTCATCGAAAAACAGTTCACCGAAAAACAATTCACCGTAATTTCGCACAAATGATATAATTATTTCGTAAAAGTTGAATTTTTAGTGTTTCTAACTGATGTACTATATTACTGATAGTAAAAAAACTTTGAATTAAAAGTAGAAAACCTTCCCACCACTCCTCCGTAAAATGTTAAAGAAAAAAATAAAAAAAAAGTACGCTTTTTTTAAAGACATCCCTAATATCCATAATATTAATTTTAATTTAATTTAATTTTATTTCATTTGGTTATTCGATAAATTGTTTTTCGGTGAATTGGTACTTCGGTGAATTGTTACTTCGGTGAATTTGTTTTCGGTGAATTGTTACTTCGGTGACTTTGTTTTCGGTGAATTGTTTTCGGTGAACTGTTTTCGGTGAATTGTTTTCGGTGAATTGTCCGGATACCATTGAAATAAGTATAGTTCTATCTTATTCTCTCTTTCACTTATCACTTCATTTGCTTTGATGTTTCAGTTTGTTTCAGTTTCATGAACTATGTATTCTAGTTGAATAAGTTTATATACACAACTACGTCTATATGATTGCTAATTTTACTTCAGGCATTTCAAATGTATACAAGGAAAGAGAGATTGGGTATACATTTCAATCTAGTTATCCTTGATTTTAACTGATGGTGTTACAAAGCTTGAAACATCAAATGTGTGTATTCAATATTCTCAGGTTTATATTATTTAGTATTTAGGCGAATTTTTTGCGTAAAAAATAACTATTTCAAAAAATTTTCAGTTCAAAGGCAAGTATTACAAGATTGGTTTTTGGGTGTCTTAATTTATTTGTTTATTTCTGCTTTTAAGCTACATTCACAACCTCCAAATTAGCAGTAGAATTTGTGGATATAATTATACATAAAACATAACGTAAATTAACCCCCACACAGCATTCACAATGTATTACTTTGCCAACTAATTTACGGCAAAAATGCATGAATCCACCTAGGGAGAAAAGCTTGAAACGTAAGAAGTCGGATACATAAATATCTGTAATTTGAAAAGTGACGTGTGGTTAACATAACCTAATATATTTACTACTAAATTATTTTATACTTGCATAACCTCGGAGTATGCGCAGTTTGACCGCAGCGCAAAATTAGTACATAAATTAACGTAAAAGCTTGGAGTTTGCAAGTTTCTGCCTTGCTTACTAATTGCAAGTTTGCTTTAAGTACTAATTTCGGTCAGTGTGAACGACTTCATGCGCTTGCATATGCCAAACCTTTACGGTTAATTATAGCTACTAATCCTACTGCTAATTTAAAGGTTGTAAATGTAGCTTTACTGTAAATGTCATTTGTATCATATTTCCCAATGAAATCGCACGATAAGTTTGTCGAAACGTCAATAATTAGTAAATATTAATACAGAAATATAATCTAAACCATTTTAGTTTAATTATATATTTTTTTATTTTGTTTGATTTATCAAAAATTTATATTTAATTAATTTTTGAATTAATTTTTAATTCATGTAGTATTTGTGAAATGAAATCAGTTGTAGCAAAAAATATAAAATGAAAAAAATGGATGCAGCCTAGAAATGAAATATGCCGATGGTGAACTCTGTGCCAAAATCATAAATTCAAACCGTTTTCTGAATCCTAACTGAGCCCATTAGAAACATTTTACATTTTACGAATACTGGAAAAATGGAAAAACAGATATCTTAAAATGGATGTCGAAATTTAAGGTTAAAATATGACTGTTGTTAATAATTGGATTCGACAGAAATGGACCGGCGTGAAATGTATTTTTGTCTTTTGTTTTTAGTATTTTTTCTTTGAATTAATATAAAAAAGAAAAGAAAAATTGGTTTCCTGCCAAATTAATTATGTTAACTCAGCAAAAGTTTATACTTCACTCAAATGTAATTATATTTTAAAATAAAACGGCTTTAGTTTGCAGTTTTTTATTAATATTTATTAATAATCTACGTACTCAACGTACATCTTTAGCAGGAAAAAAAAGATACCAATAATACATACATACATACGTACCTACACAATTACGCCATGTACCCAACAGGGTGTAAACAATCTCCTCCAAACATTCCTATGCAAACAAGCAACTTTCGCTTTATCCACATTCATAATTTCTCTTATACATGCTCTTTTATTCCTAACTACTTGGAAATTTTTGCTCACGCAAGCCACTCTCTCAATCATACAACTTCAACTACTAATCGGACGTCCACGGAAACGTATACCATCAAAATCCTTCAAATAAATCTTTTTAACCAAACGTTTATTAGACATTCGCTCAATATCTTTGATCGATCTTCACTGACTAACACCAACTTTTGCTACAACATTTTTTTCAACTTCACACTCATCATACACTAATCTATTTCGTACCCGATCTCTCCTATTTACACCACATACCCCACGTAAAAATCTCATTTCGCACAGCATTCATTTTCCGTTTATGCTTTTGCAACCTAACCCAACATTCACTACCCTATACATCAACGTAGGCACCAAAACTGCATTGTATATACTCAAACGGGGTGGCTTCTTTGGAAACATTTACATTCCTAGCAAAAGTTCCCAAAGCACCCAAAACCTTACAACCAGCATTTACTATCCTTTCAATTTCACGTTCAAAACGGCCATCGCTAGACAACAAACTACCCAAATAATAATATAATAATAATATTAATATCTGTAATAATTGTAAAACAAAACCTTTAAGTAAATTTCCAAATGTTTGTGATAATACCAACAATAATATTACAGAACTAAACAAATTTGGTTGGAAAATAGATGAGAATATATTCGATTTTAATGTGTAAGAGTGTGTGGTAAAAGATGGGTAGGGTATGATTTAAAATCGAACGTGTATAACACTCCAACTAATACAGATTTTACAAACTTACAAAACAATGCAGTAACATTAAATGGAATAATGCGTTCACTAAATAAAAGAATTCGATTGTGTATACTTACAACAAAATGGAGGACATTTTGAACATCTGCTGTAAAACATTATTTTGGTGACTAATTAATATTAGTATAGTACGATTCTTTTGAAAGTTGTAAGTTTTCATTAAGTTTGATTAAAGTGTTAAGTGTTGAAAAATGGTTTTTATTTCACCCCTTTACAAGGTTGTATCTCCCTTATTATTGAGTTTTGGAAAAATGTGTATATAAAAAGGTACCCTTATTTTTGAACGTACTATCAGCTCTAGCAATTACGGTACATAATTTTAGACCAGCCTGTACATTAAAAATACTAGCATATATCTGCCTAGATATTATATTACCTTTTCATCACAAAATTTGAAGTGGAAATACTACATTATACAAAAAACAAATACAACGACGTACACAACATAGGTTTTCGATTATTAATAAATATTAATACAGAACTATAACTTAAAACCGTTTTATTTTAATGTAATTAGTTCTAAAAGTTTTTTACAATGTTTAAACTTTTTGATTAAATTAAATAATAATAAAAACAAGTTACTAGGTTACAATTAGTTAACTAAATTCTAAAATTATAGATCTTTAATCAATAGAAACAAAGCTGTATTTAACTCAGTGCCTTCACAGTAAATGATGGTATCCTTTTCTTTATAAATTTGTATTGCTTTTCTTATCAATCTGCTGCCAATAGTATTAGTATTTCCATTTCAAATTTTGTGCACGGTACAATAATATTTAGGCAGATACATATTTATAAAATTCTAAAAGTATTTATAAATTTATGCCTTATTGCTTCCTCCCGAAAAGTATGACACTTATTTTTAATTATTGCAAATTTTTTAAAATATATTTCTGTGTGTGTATGCATAAAATTTGAAATCGACAATCAAATTTGTAGAAGTTATTACAATTTTACTGTTTTAAGAGTAATGGCTATTATAAGAAAGTATTACTATCTCAGTGTTGTTCTTTTCACACCGGTATTATGAGAACAAGTGGTGTGTTCTCTATAATTCGTAACCAATAGGGGATTTACTTTGTCTGAGACTTGCGGGACAATTGAAGCTAAACTTGCCAGACGACTATAAACTAAAACACTATAATAGCAGTCACAGTGTCTCAGTTGGCTGGTGAAACTTTCCAGTTTTATGTCAGTTATAGTTGAATTCAGTATAGAGCATAAAATAGAAACTTGGGGATTTCCCTAAACTGAATTCGATCACTGAAATGGGATAGTAGCTTATCGTTTGTTTACTATTCTATTACATAATACCTATTTCTACCATTATTACATAATATACTGATGTTAGGTAGTTTTATATGCATACACTATAAAAGAAATCGAAATTGTAGAAACATAGTAGCAAAATTTTACTATAAAAAATCTGTAGTTTTATTTTACCATAAATATTCTATATTTCTATTTCAAAATTCTGTAATTTTTACATAATTTATAATAATCAAATAAAGTAAGTAAAAATAACCTAACAAATATATAAAATTACTTACTTTTATTTTTTCATACTTTTATTTCATTATTCATTCATTCATTATTATGTCATTCGAACAACAAATTAACATCGCGAATGTTTTTTTTGTTGCTCTGCATGTCAGCAAAATGGCGTGGCCCAAATATCCCCCAAAAAAAGGCGGCCTGGTTGCTCCAGGAATTTCCGCATGTAAAATAAAAAAAAAAAATGTTGCAACTAAACTTCCTTGGAAATTAAGAGTGCAACTATGAACTTTCAATCCAGATTCTGTTAAAATAACAAAATTATGACGTTCTAAAAAAATATTTTCTTTATCAAAAATTTCCCTATAAAAATGTTGATAAAATTTTTTTCGAAAGTCGATAAGCACTCATATTTTCCGTCGGTTAAAATATCCATTGTTCAAAAAGATTTAAAATTGTTCGAGTTATCACCGGAGCAATCATGACAAAAAAGTACGTTTTGAGCAAACGAGCTTTAAAGTGTTTTTAAATCCTTATTTGACGGCGGTCGTGCACGCGCGCTTACGTTTTTGGCTATAACTTCGTTTTTTTTCAAATTCGGAAAAACCGTTCCGATCACACATTCTGCACACTTATAGCATTAATTTTATGCGAAAAACAAAAATTTTATTTTGTCGATCCACATAACTGGGCTACCCACTTACAAGCGTTACACAACTCTGTTCCGAAAAAGTTAGTCTTTTCATTTTTAATGTTGCGTGAAGCACTCCTTTACTTTATTTATCGGCTAAAATGTCTTTTTGTTCCTGTGTACTCGTATTAATGAATTTAAAACCCGCTGACTTATACCCGGAAGAAATGGGACTAGGGAACCTTTTAAATACTTTTTGACAGCTCAATTAATCTTGTAGCCTTTAGAATTTTTTACTGTTCCACTGTTTATAAAATAAAGTATTTTTGGATGCCTGCAGAAACATTCAAATTAAACATGTATTTGAGCAAGAAGGAATTATATTAAATAGTATTTTTAGGTTATTGAATTTAAATGAAACGGGTTTTGTTATAGTTTTATAATAATAATAATAATAATAATATACAAAATAAATTAAATAATAATGTTTATTGATCATCAAACAATTTACGTGATAGGTCATTAATACATTTCAATTATACATTACAAATACATTATACATTACAAAATCAAGTTATAAAATTAAAATAATCTTCAAAAGAATAAATAGTCTTTTGCAAAAGTATATCTTTAGTGCGCCTATTAAATTTTTTACTGTTCAAGAGTTTAATGTTATTGAAAAGAACGTTGTACAGTTTCGGTCCCCAATACAACACTGAATTTTGACACTTGTTTATTTTGCAAAGTGGTATCGATAATTCAGATTTTCTTCTGTTGCTATAATTGTGTTTGTCAGAATTTTTCAAGTAAAGTGTTTTATTTGAGTGTATGTATATATTTGATACATTCATGTATAAACATGCTTGTAAGAGTTAATATTTTCTCTCTCTTAAAATATTCTTTGCAGTTTTCATTCCAGTCTAAGGAACATAATATTCGTATTGCTTTTTTTTTAAACGATTTATAATTTTTCTGTACTTGCAGAAGAACCCCATATCAAAATTCCATAATTTAGACAGCTGTGGAAAACTGCATAATAAGCAGTTTTAGCACAATAGTACGAGGAGATTTGTCTAGTTCTGGGTATGCAATATAGTGCTGTTGTCAATTTTACTTTTAAATTATCTATTGATATTTATTAATTTTCATCAGGCAAAATAACTTAAGAGTTGTTGAAGATTTGCTTAATAATGAAAACCTAATTTACACTTCTTTGCATTTTGTCAACAATTTTACCGATTAAATAAACAGAAATTTTTCAAGAAAGAATATTATAGTGTCCTATTTTCCTCACATAAAATTGCAAGGCATGTTGAAAAGTGTAAAAAATATTATTCCTTTTCAATCTTCGTGTGAACGCAATAAGGTTTATATTGGATAGACATATAGAACTGTTTCGACCAGATTTACAGTACATAAGAGGTCAATACGTCTAAACCAGCTAGATTAATCTCCTATTTGGCAACATGCGTTAGAAAATTTTTATGATGTAATATTCGAAGATTCTGAAATAATTGCAAGACACATCAATATTAACAGCAGATTGATAATAGAAGCAATGGTAATTTATACAAATAAAGATAACATCAATTAATGTGCGGGGGCTTTGATTTAAATAAAATTTGGCTTTCTTTAATTAAAAATTTATAAATTGTATGATCTAGTTGCTTATTTTGTTATCTAGTAACTTGTATCTATGTTCTGTTTCTTTACTGTAAATATCATTTAAATCATGTTTCTTGATAAAGATGTTTGTTGAGTATTTTGAGTACGTTGATTATTAATAAATATTAATACAAAACTACAACCTAAAGCCGTTTTATTGTATAATATACACTGTAAAAAAAAAAAAGTAAAATTACAGAAAAATACTAGTAAAATTTTACTAAAAAAATTCGGTAATTTCATTTTACTATAATTATTCTGTATTTTCACCTCAAAATTCTGTAATTCTTACATTATTCTGTATTTCTACCTCAAAATTCTGTAATATTTAAAAAATTCATAATAATTACATAAAGTAAGTAAAAATGACTTAATATGTATGTAAAATTACTTACTTTCTGCAAATTGCATCACATACTTAATGTAGAATTACATATTGTTGGTAAAACTTCCTATATTATGTAAAATTACAGTTTGCATATTAATATCTGTAATAATACATCAGTATAATGAGACTTATTGTTAGTACATATTTTATGTAATAATGTTAATAAAATATTTTAAGTGTAATTATTAATGTTCTTATTAATTCTTCTGAGATTAATCTCCATTGTATGGGTGCAATATTGAAGTTATTATTTTAATTATCGATTATCGATTATTCTATAGAATATTTTTTTACAATATAAACATTATGCATATTTTGTATTATAATTTATATTGCATATAAACGTACCTATAAGGTTTTTATAAAATATAAAATTTTAAATATAAAAGTTTATAATTTTTCTGTATTACAATGTAAAACAGGCAGTTTAAAAACGCAATTTTAAATTTACATGCAACTTTTAAAAGGGTTCCGAAATTTTACAGAATAATTTGGTAAAAACATTCCTTTAATATGACGCTAGCCAATCGGAATAGTGATAAGCTACTAGTTGAATCCTGTCTGTTTAGCCCACCCAGAATGTGCATTACTTTAGTTTAATGTTAGTTTATTTGTAGCAGTGAAGAAGTATAGATGTACGCATGCATATTATAGTTGAAATCACCGGTATAATTAATATATCAGTTCACATAAAGTACGTATAATATTTATATTTATATAAGGTTTATGATTTTTACTAATGAATACTAATAATATATTTGTGTTTTTGTGTAGGTTATTGCAAATTCCAGGCGTCTGTAACATTTACCAAGAAAATGTAAGTAAATTGTTTATAATTTAATAATTAAATATTTTTAGAAAGATACATAACAGTTTATTTATATTAAAATAATTAACGTAGCGTTTTTTATTTGTAGATAACTTTATCCAGAAGAAGGATCGAAATCTTCGTCAGGAATGAAAACGATGTCTGTCTTGAATAGGGTACGAGTACTAACCTTAATTAGAAAGCTGAATAATTATTCGTAAGAATAACAATATTTTTGTTCAGAGATTTAAATGACTGAATGTTTTTTTTTTTAATTCATTTTATATATTTTTTTTTATAATGTTACGATAAATAATTCATATTATATAACACATATATTACTATACAAATTTTGTAAACTATACGTATATTTTTTGTTTTTTGTATATAGCATTTTTTTTTTGCTAATAAACTATATATATTATTATTATTCAATGTTTATTAATTCCTGCTTCATTTGAAAATACATCCTTTATGTAAATTTACAAATGTATGTAATTTTACCAACAATAATATTACAGAACTAAATAAATATTACCTATTTATGGAAAATTCCCGACAGCAAATTTACTGAAGTTCTGTAAATTTACTAAAAGAGATTTTACTAAAAAAACTGTAATATTACATACATATGTATTTTTACATACCGTTGGTAATATCATATTACACAACGTTTGTAAAAGTACCGACATTATGTATTTTTAAACAATTATGTAAAATTACAGCTGTTCGGTAATAATACCTACAAATGCTGGGCATCATAGTGTCTCATACTTTGTAGGTAAAATTACATAAAAAATTTTTACAGTGTATTGTATATATATATATATATATATATATATATATATATATATATATATATATATCATTTAAATCATGTTTCTTGATAAAGATGTTTGTTGAGTATTTTGAGTACGTTGATTATTAATAAATATTAATACAAAACTACAACCTAAAGCCGTTTTATTGTATAATATATTGTATATATATATATATATATATATATATATATATATATATATATATATGTATATATATATATATATGTATATATATATATATATATATGTATATATATATATATGTATATATATATATATATATGTATATATTTAACACATAGAAATGTAGTAAATATTTAATTTAAACCAACATATCTGTGTAAACAAAACTTTTGAAAAAAAAATATTATATAGTAAATTTAAGTTACAATTTAGCATACTTTCTTTAAATATTTACATAATTATCTTTAATACAGAAAACAAATGAAATTCATCTATTACTTTATAGAGAATATGTAAAGGGAACAAATATAAATGGGCATCTATCTGAGTATTCAAACAAAACGACATCAACTCTATCTTTAAAGTAAAGCAACCAAAAGCATTGTTAGCACAGTACGAGGAAACAAAATTTGTGCAAAAACAGTCGTTATTTGCTAGAATAGGAAGATAGCTAATATAGTATAGTTGGAGATGGGACTATGGAAGAGAGATAAATGAATGTCAAACGTTATACAAAACTGGTACAAGTGAGATGAATAGTTAATTTTTAGTTGTTTTATTTTGCGTACATTTGTTGCGTCGCGCAATTAATTTTACAGATCTACGACTGACGGCAAAACTAAAGAGTCTTGAAAAAATATTGGAGTTGAAATGAGGTTTTAAATGTATATCTCCTCTTCCAATTTGTTAGTATTGTAAATTAAAAGAAAAATTATTTAAATAAAAAATAAAAAAATAAACTACCTTTTTAAAACGGACAAAAAATATAAAATAATTTCTTCAAGAAAAACTGTTATCTAGTGCAGGCGCTCCACGTTTTTTTAGAAGAAATTAATTTATACTTTTTAGTCCGTTTTACAAAACGTGGTTTAATAATACTCAAAATATTGAGATTTTATATTTTTCCCAAAATATCTCAAGTTAGATTGAATCGGCTTGTTAGGCTATACATCAATGTCTGGCCAGTTTAAATATAGACCCGTGTTTCGAGATTTAGGATATCGTCAGTATAGTGCTTTGATCAGTGACGGGAAGACACTGATGCAGATGTTAATTCTTGCTAGCGTTTAAAACAAGTAATTTGAAACGATAACGAAAAGTAGCAATAAATACCACCAACGTCATCTATACAATAATGCAATAAGCAATTAAAATAATAAACCTTTAACAGATAAATGTTCATATTGCCATTGTGAAATTTTATATAATAATACTCAAAATATTAAAAATTTTTATTTTTAAAACGTGGTATATTAATTTTTTTTTTTGAGATTTCGACGAAACTCAGTGTTCGTCTTCATCAGGATAGATAATATAAAAAATAAAAAAAATATTTGACTTTTCTTATAATAATTTTATTCTTTAACACACATTTTCAGAGTTAAGTAGGTGGATAAGCTATATTTATATTTAATTTTTTTATATCATTTATTCTGATGAACACAGACGTTGAGTTTCGTTGAAACGTCGATTTTAAATAAATATTAATACAGATCTTTACCGTAAAGCAGTTTTATTATAATATATGTTCTTATTAAATAATTCTTTTACTTGTTTATAGTACTGTAAAAAAAATACTATATTTTCGTAAAACTATTTTTAATAATCTTAAATACCTGTATTATTTCTCAATAACAATGAGAATTTAATTTCTCCACGTCTAATCTTTCGTGAGTTTAAAAGTGATTTTTGTCAAAAGTACTTTTCACATTTACTTAAAATTACTTATAAAGCAATTTTAATTAATTTATTTGAATTTTAAAATATTAGATATAAATAAGATATGTCAAATATATTTGATATAATATTTGATAAGAGGTAAATGTAAAATTTTATTTTAAAACAAAAAAATAAAAACACTTTTTATAAACAAAAGAGATGAGAATACAGGTCAATATTTTCATCCAAACAACGAAAATCAATCAACAGTTCAATTGTTTGAGTGCTTCGATTCATCGCAACAAATGCGATTGCAAATGGCGATGCGAAGAACAAAACTGCAAAAAGCTTCAATGCTACGAAACAGAACAAAGAAGAAGAGAAAAAACAGATGACTTAAGGGCATTTATTATTTGGAGCCAGAAGGCGAGATACTTTCAGCATGCCAAGCAGGCTGTGAACACTTCAAATGGATACGGCAAAGAATGGATTAGCAAGGAGACAATGTTTGAGGAACATAGTGTGACATTTTCTGGATAAGGAATTCTCTTTTGTGAAAAGATAGCGAGCCATATTGAACTGAATTGTAAAGAAATGGTTACTGCAATCGATATTTTCCTGCTTTGAAAAAAAAATATTAAGAAAATGGAGCACGAATTTATGAGAATCTTTCGATATTAGATGACAAAAAAATATTTTTTTTAAATTTTGTCCAAAATTACTTTTGCGATTTAAAATCTTGCATAATTTATGATAAAATTGTTATTTCTATCTGTATATTATCACAATAGGGGACTTTATACAAATTTTGAATTGTTTTATATATATATATATTATTCCACATAAAAAGTAACTAATTTTTTTATAACATGAATATGCTTAATCTATTAAAATATACATTTTTGGACATTGAAATTAAATTACTATAATATGTTACTTTGTAATTACATATGCAAAATAATTATTTACAAGTATAAATTATCTTATATTTTTTAGTCCGTTTTATAAACCTGATATATTACATTTTTTTTATTTAAATAATTATTTTCTCCTTTTTAGTCTTGTGTATGAGTTTTTTATGTAATTGTTTTCTGTAGTTTCTGTATTTTGAAAAAAAAAAATTGCTAAATACACGAATGTATAGAATTCATGAATATGGCACAAAATAAAAATTAAATTTCTAATATTATTAATTAATTAGTTAGTATTACTTTGTCATCTAGTTACGAGCTCTGTTAATAAAAAACTTGTTAAAATAAATACAAATAATATATTATTTACAACAAAAATGTAAATAACAATTCACTTTAATACGTATGTGAAAATTATAGTACATACAACAGAAAGGGCTTTAATTATGTACATGATATGCTTAATTGATGTTTTTGGAAAATATTTATTGAAAAAAGGAAAAACACATTTTTATAAAATGTATTGTTTGCTAATATGTTGTTAATATAATATAGTAAAAAATTGTTTAAAACTCATTTTATTAAAATAAAACGGCTTTAGTTTATGTTTCTGTAATTAATATTTATTAATAATCAACGTTTCGACAAACTCAACATACGTCTTCATCAAGAAAAAAGTTGCAAATGATATTTACAGTAAATAAACAGAACATAAATAAGAGACGTTACTTTCTTTACAAAATAAGTAACTAGATAATAAAATGTATAAATTTTTAATTATAAGCCAACTTTTCAAAAAAAAAGTTATTAACATTTCTGAAATTTTATTATGGCTATATTATTTATCTGTAAAAAATTTATATTATTTTACTTCCGTACAGAATTGTAAACTTTCCAAAAAAAAATTACAAAAATTTTTAAATTTTTTTTTAAATTTTACTATTTATCCAGTTTTAAAATAAATATGTATGCTTGAAAGAATTATACAATTATAGGGGTTCTGTTGAGGGTTGAGGCGTGAATTGACATATAACACAAATAACTGGTTTAACTAATTTATTTAAACACACACAAACGATGTAACAAGAGAACACACAATATAAAATTTACATCTAACTATACCATATACAGTCTATTCCAGTAACCATTCATTTTCTATACTGCTAGCTTGATACAGTGTTCCAGTTTGGATGCGCTGTTCTGAGCTAGTACCGTATAAAATATGAGGTTGTTGAGACAGACTGAACTGAACTGACTATTGCTTAAGATTCCGGCTTACTTAAGTATTTCACTTTACGGAATTACACGGGAGAGATAAGTAAATCTAGTGGAGCCATCTAGCGACGGGCGTGCATATTATTCGGCGGTTGGATTGTCCGTGCGTGGGAGGTTGGTAGCCGGGCCGATAGTGGCGCTAACGAACAGGGTAGCGCGGAGCGTACAATAACTATGTATGCTACACAATTTAATTATTGTACAATGTTGCAAATTTTCAGAAAACTATTCTAAATTTATACTAAGTATACTATTTTTATGATTTATAACTTTTCAGGGTAGATTTTTTTTATGCATAATTACAAAATTTAATTTTTGAATTTTGAACTTTTGGTGAAAAAGTATAAATTTTGTATATCTATTTCTTAGTATTT
Organism: Clivina fossor; assembly: GCA_963966155.1. Taxonomy (NCBI): domain Eukaryota; kingdom Metazoa; phylum Arthropoda; class Insecta; order Coleoptera; family Carabidae; genus Clivina; species Clivina fossor. The sequence goes on from OZ014551.1 coordinate 39,783,470, forward strand.
ATACAGGGTGTAACAGAATAACTATTCCTAATTTTAACTGGAGTATCCTGGGCTCAGAATATGAAGATTTAATGCAAATCACTGAGATAAAATGTGGCTCCTTACTGAGCTACAGGGTGTTTTATATAAAAATTGAAAAACGATTTTTGCCCAGTACTTTAAAACTATTTGACGTATCCTTATCATACTTGGCAGGAAATGTAGGTACCGTACACCATACTAAATTATGTTAAATAAAAGTTTCTGGCTATTGCCAGTGGCGTACAACAGGGGCAAGTGAGAGGTTGATCCTTCCTAAATTCTACGCCACTGGCGGAATTGTCATTTTAACACAATTTTTCGATTCTCCAATACTTGTTGTGTAAAAAACATACTCTCCCTTTGTAACGATAAAGTCACTGTTTTTCGAGATATTTAAAGTTAAACATAAACTGCACCCTTGGGATTTTTTCAAAGTTTGCTCAAAAAAATTTGAAAAAATTCAGTAAAATAGAGAAAAAAATTAGCTACATAATAACTAAGTAACTTTTTTTCTAACTCATTCTGATTTGGCTGTAAAAATTATTGAATATAAAAAAAATAAAATGCAAAAAATATTAATTTTCAATAATTTTTCCAGCCAAACCAGAATGAGTTAGAGAAAAAGTTACTTAAATATTATGTAGCTAATTTTTTTCTCTATTTTACTGAATTTTTTCAGATTTTTTTGAGCAAATTTTGAAAAAATCCCAAGGGTGCAGCTTATGTTTGACTTTAAATATCTCGATAAACAGTGACTTTATCGTTACAAAGAAAGACTATGTTTTTTACACAGCAAGTATTGGAGAATCGAAAAATTGTGCTAAAATGACAATTCCGCCAGTGGCGTAGAATTTAGGAAGGATCAATCTCTCACTTGCCCCTGTTGTACGCCACTGGCAGTAGCCAGAAACTTTTATTTAACATAATTTAGTATGGTGTACGGTACCTACATTTCCTGCCAAGTATGATAAGGATACGTCAAATAGTTTTAAAGTACTGGGCAAAAATCGTTTTTAAATTTTTATATAAAACACCCTGTAGCTCAGTAAGGAGCCACATTTTATCTCAGTGATTTGCATTAAATCTTCATATTCTGAGTCCAGGATACTCCAGTTAAAATTAGGAATAGTTATTCTGTTACATCCTGTATAATAATATCAAACTGGTACATATATATATATATATATATATATATATATATATATATATATATATATATATGGGTTTATCCATATACTTATAATCTTGTTTTAAATATATTCTATAAAACTAATATTATTAATTGATTATTAATTTTGTTAAAACTAATTATAATTAATAATAAATAAATCAATAATAATTTCGCTTTAATTATTTATTGTAATATGATTCAATAAGTAATTACATATACATAATAGAGAAAGGGAATCAGATTATCCTGTTCATTAAGCATTGTATGCAGCATCAGAATTAACAAACTAAATACCATTATCAAAATATAAACACTATGGCTGGTATTACAAGCTCTGTTTTTGGATGTTTTAGTTCATTTGTTTAGTACAACTGTTATGACAGTTACGTTGTCCGGTGTTAGTTAAAACTAATTTTAAAAAACGGAGTTCGTAGTACAGGCCTATACTTCTAGCATAGTAAAAATTTTTTTTAGAACACATTATATGTATAAAAATAAAACGAATTTAGATTAAAGTTCTGTATTAATATACATATAAAACCGACGTTTTGACGAAACTAAACGTCCGTCTTCATCAGAATAAATAATACAAATAATATTTACAGTAAATAAAGAGAAGATAGAAACACGTTATTAAGTAACAAAATAAGTAACTAGATCATACAATTTATAGAATTTTAAATAATGGGAGCCAAATTTTATTTAACTCAGTGCCTTTACAGTAAGAAATAGAAATAGAAATTTATAAAGAGTTAAATAAAATTAAAAATCTATAAATTTTATAATCTAGTTACTTATTTGTTACCTAGTAACTTGTTTCCATGTTCTGCTATTAAGTGTAACGTCATTTGTATTATTTATCCTGATGAAGCCAGACGTTGAGTTTCATCGAAACGTCGATTTCAAATAAATATTAATACAAAACTTTAACCAAAAGCAGTTTTATTTTGCTTTACTTCTAATTTAGTTTCAAATAAAATCGTATTTATTTTTCAAAACATCCAATTAACCTAGTTGGTGTAGTGTATATCGCTTACAATTCAAGTACAATTCCTTATACTCCATTATAAAAGTTTCCGTTCTACTAAAGAAAAAACAGAGATAAACAAAGTAGAAAAAAAATCAAACTGTTTCAGTAAAAAAAAGTCGTCGGAACGGAAAAATAGCCGACAACAAAATATATATCTTTATGGCGTGTTCTTGCAACACTTTCTTTTTAAAGTTTTTAGTCGTGCGTACAAAGTTCGGACAAACATTAAGCCATTTTAGACATTTCGTTTACTGACAAAAAAAAAGGGGAGAATTTAAAGCTACGTGAAAATTTTATATTTCTCGTTTCTCTTATCCATTTTATTGTTAAACTTAATAGAGGTCTACGTTGAGTTTTTGCATGGATACGCGATAAGGTTAGTTAAAGACTTATCTCTATCATAGGCGGAATGGACGCAAAAGTTTTATCGCATTTTCTATCGATTGAATACTGAAAAAGGTTCAAATAGATATTTTACTGACCTAATCAAAAAAATACATACATACATGCATACACAATCACGATGGTTTAAGGGGAGGTTCTCCTCCTCTGAATGACTACCATAAAAAGTACGCAAAATTTGGAAATTTTTTATTCGCAAATGAAAAACCATAGAAGGAAACGGTTTGGGGATTCGAAAAAATGTTATTTTGGTCTTTATTTTAAAAAATTGTCGTTTCATAAAAAACAAAATGGCGCCCGTGATTCACTGTTGTCGTGTCAGCGCGGAATCGGTAAACTGCGTGCATTGCGGCGTCTCTGGATTTATCTGTAACAAAAAATGAACAACAATGCCAAAAAGCAAACTAAATTTACTGGAGTATAGACCTATAAAATTTACAAATTGTTTGTTTTAGTTATTTTTTGTAAGGCCCTGAAGTGGAAAAAAAAGCCTAAAAGTCGACCCCAAAGTTTGAGATCGTACCACATCGTCAAATTTTAAGTTATTTCCACGTTCTTAAGTCTATACTCCAGTAAATTTAGTTTACTTTTTGGCATTGTTATTCATTTTTTGTTACAGATAAATCCAGAAACGCTGCAATTCACGCAGTTTACCGATTCCGCGCTAACATGTCCGACGAAAACAGTAAATTACGGGCGCCATATTGTTTTTTATAAAACGACAATTTTTTAAAATAAAGACCAAAATAACATTTTTTCGAATCCTCAAACCGTTTCCTTCTATGTTTTTTCATTTGCAAATAAAAAATTTCCAAACTTTGCGTACTTTTTAGTCATTCGATGAGAACCTCCCCTTAAATATTTAAAAAAATTATTAGTCATTGAACACAACATATTTAATGAAATAATAATATAAAAAATATGTAGTACACATAAAAAAATAATATTGTTTAAATTTAAAAATATAATATAATTTTTGTTGAAAATAAAAATTAGTCTCTTATATCCATTATATACATTATACCATATACCCAGGAGGGTGTAACACAAATTCTTTCCACTACCTTGAAATCAGTTTTCTCCAAACATCTCTATCTAGGCAAGCAACTTTAGCTTCATTCACATTCACATTCATCTACTTATACATGTTCTTCTATTCTTATTACTTGGAAACTTTCGCTCGCGCAAGCCACTCTCTCAATCATACACCACTCTAACTGTTCATCGGACGTCCACTGGCAATCGTATATCTTCAAAAATTATTCATATAAATTTTTTTAATCAAACGTTCATTAGACATTCGATCCAAATCAACTATCTTAACTAATTAACACCAAATTTTGTTAATTTATTTCGTACCCAATTCCAAAAAAAAAAATTATATAATATTAAATATAAAAGAAAAACTTTTATGTAATCAAAATTCTGTTTAATTTCATATAAAAATTTTGACGTTTCGATATATAACATAAGCACTACTATAACTTGAAGCTTTTTTATTTTAATATTGAGATATGAAAAGTTTTTACTATTTTAAATATATTTTATGCATTTTTTAATTATAATAATAAATATTTTGCAATTATAAAATAAAATTAATTAAATTTGTTTTCATGTAAATCGTTTTATGTTCATACTTCATTTTGTGAAAATAATTATTGAATTTTTTTAATTAAAAATTTGTAACTTGCTGTTGTCGGCCGGAATGGGCAAATTGTTTGTGTGTCTGACACTGCTTGTACATATGCGGGTCCGGGTTCAAATCCCGCTTGGGGCATATATGTATGTGATGTTTTTGCATTATCCAAATACATTTCGAAAAGTGATATCTAGCGTTTACTCGTTAATGGTCTTTGCTACCGAATCCATTTTTGTAAAAACAAACTTGCTGTAACATACATACATACATACACAATCACGCCATATACCCAAAAGGGTGTGGCACAAACTCTTTTCATCATTCCGAAATCAGTCGCCTCCAAACATTCCTATCCAAACAAGCAACTTTCGCTGTAACATGCTTGTATAATATAGTAAATAATTTATTTGAAAATATTTTATATAATTTATGTATTGTTAATTGTACAAGGCGTAATAATTTATTTTGATGAACTAATTAAATCATTAGTTAATGTTCAAATAAAGAAATCTCAACAAGCTAATGCATTTTACTTAAATTAAATATTAACTAATGATTTAATTAGTTCATCAAAATAAACTAATGGCGATTTCAGCAATTACACATTATTTTAACAATTTATTTATGTTAACCAAATTTAATTATTTTACGAAATTTTAACAAATATTATTTTTAGACACTGATAAATTTTTTTGCGATACATATGAGAGTGTTATTATTAATATAGAAATTAAAAACGTGGTATATTATTTTTTTTATTTAGTTAAATAACTAATTTCTGCTTTTTAATTGTTGTGTATGTTCTGTATTTACTGTAGTTGTTTTCTGCAGTTTCTGTATTAAAAAAAAAACAAGATTAGAAGTATATGGGTAAACCCATATATAGACCACTTTGACATTATCACATAAATAATAAGTAATAAGAATAAAAAAAATTTTCACCGAAAGTTGGCAACATTGTATTTTGCTAATATATAATATTGTAGGCGCTAAGGGTATCTTCTGTAAAAATTTGTTTAAAATCGGATAAATAATGCGGGCATAACAAATTTTAACAGGTTATTTAACCGATTTTAATCACATTTTCACTAAAGATTCTTTTGGTGCCCACATAAATTATGCAATTTTAACAAAATACAGTCTTGCCAACTTATCGTGAAAAAAATTACTACAATTTAAAAAAATTCATTGTTGCTGCATTATTTATCCGATTTTAATCAAATTTTGAGAAAAGTTTCTCCTGGTGCCCACATAAATTATAATTTTATTAAATAAAAATTAATAATTTACTAAAAATTTGTTATGCCCGGCTTATTTATCCGATTTTAATGAAATTTTTACAGACGATACCCTTATAGCCTATATTATTATATATTAGCAAAATACAATGTTGCCGACTTTCGGTGATAAAGAATTTTTATTCCTATTTCTTATCATTTATCTTACGTTAAAGTGCTCTATATATATATATATATGGGTTTACCCATATACTTTTAATCTTGTTTATATTATTATTAACTGATTATTGATATATAAAAAAAAACTCTTGCATACCAATGATGTGATTACATTAAGCAACATCAGCGCGGACTGTATATTCAATTAATTTTTGTTTGTTTTGATTTAATTTGAATGACTTAATTATTAATATCTGTATTAGTTTTTACTCTATGATAATTAATCGCATTATTTAAAGGTTTATATGGTTTGTTTAGTTTACATATGTATTGTTTATACTTAAAATTAAACTTAGAAATGTGTCAGTTGCACAATATCATCGTAATGTTTTTGAATCATTCTATTCAACAAATAATATTTACATGCAAAAAAAAATTAATAAAATATATTTGAAATAATATCCGTTTTGCTGACAAGAAAATAATTCAGTGATAAATAATAGACCATTTCTATGAAAAAAGACGGAGCAAATAAACTGCACGCCCCGGTCGAAAATCCCAAGTTTGAATAACTCGTTTTTATTAATTCGCTTTCTTGTCTGTCTGTTTGTTAATTTGTCTGTTCGGTTTAAATTTTGCAATCGATTTTAAACTAACTTTCCGATGAGCTAGATACTTGAAACTTTAAACATAGTTCAGAACGGGATGATGCAATGCAATATTAACAAATTAATTAATAATATTAGAAATATTAAATGAATGTTAATTAATTATAATTATAATTAATTAAATTAAATAATTAGGTTAAAGTTAAAGTTAAACAAAACTAAAAAGCAAAATATAAAAAATTGCTGAGATAAACAAGGCATAGAGGAGGAGACATAAATTTTACAGAAATTTAGTTTTCAATTTTACCGAAATGATATCAAATTTTAAAAGTACGATTAGTTTTTGTGCTAATTAAAAATAATTTAAATAAAAAAAAATATACCACGTGTTTTTAACACAGATTTATAACCCCATAGAGAAAAACGTGGGACGCATGTTATAGATAATCGTAAGGAGTGTAGGGAGTAGCTGTCGTTGTACCACGTTTTTCTTTGTGGAGGTTATAAATCTGTATAAGGGACTAGAAAAAATTATTTTATACTTTTTAGTACGTGTTAAAAGCACGTTGTATATTAAGATTATTTTTTAAATTTAAATAATTATTCGAATTCGATTTCTAGCACTAGTAAAAACAAATCATATTCCGATTACATTTTACATAATTATATAATGATATATGGATAGTCTATCAATTTTTAAAGCATCAAATAAAAAAATTTCTTACAGTAATTAAGTATTATTTGTAGTACACATTCGATTAATATACATACTGTTAGATACTCATTGTAATTTCGCGAGAATAATTATTAATTATTAAGCTATTATCCTTTTCGCTTTAACGAAATATTCAAAATAAGTTAATAAATTCAATAAGAAGGATCAAAACAAATTAATAAATTATTTAATTCAATGGACGCATTCATTCCGCCAAACTTCAATTAAAAACAAATCTAACGCCTTAGGCTAAGTTCACACCGAGCGCGCTTCGCATGGTGTTTAGCGTGTTGCTGTATCCCATTGCTTAGTGCGATGCGAAACTCCTAGCTTACAAACTGTTCACATCGACATGACTTAACGCGAAGCTTAGTCATTAGTTTGATGTTGAATTTAACGGTTACGTTATGCCTCTTTTTAAATTTTTAAGAAAAATATTGTTGGCAGAGAATATTAGATTAAAATTAAGCAAAAGACCTAAAAAAAGAATATGGACACATGCATTTAACAATGATCGGAATACAATTGACAAATTTGTTACATTGTACAGTGATGCCAGAAAATTTAACGAAAAATTTGTATCTTATATGAGAATTCTTCCCGATTAAATACGTCAGCTATCAGCGTATCTTCCATATTTGTAATAAAACGCCTGGCAGTACTGCGCGATTAACCAACACTGCCCGTAACCTAGCGCTTAGCAGAGCATAATGAATAGCGAACAGCAAAGCGCCATGCGACCGGTCTGAACAGGCATACTATAAAATAACGTGTTGGTTTTATATTGCTTTAAGCCTAGCATAGAGAAAGACGCTAAGCGCCATGCGAAGCGCGTTTGGTGTGTACGTACCCTTACTCTTTCTTATCATAAACCAATTATATAACCTTAAAGGGTCCCACACACCAACGCAAATTATCCACTGACGCAAATTATCGCACGCAGCGCGGCAGCGAAAATTTTTTGTTCATTCACACCGGAAAATCAGTGATGCGTCAGCGCGAATGCTTGTAACATTGTAAAATATAAATATATAACATATAATTTTATGACTTAATATGAAATGAAAATATAATACTACTATTTTTTTATGTTTATAAATTACTAAATATCAAAAATAAAAACTAAAAATATATTATATGAAAATTTTTATTTGTAAGAAATATCTTTTGCATATCTATCATTATAAATTGCATTATCATTAAATATTATTTAATATATTTTGAATATTATAATTTTAATATTATTATATTATCGGATTTTTCATTTAAATATTTATTTTGTGCTAGATGTATCTAGATATTTTAATTAATCAATTATTAAAATAAAATTTAGTAAAAAAATAGTGATGAAAATAAATTGTAAACTTATATTTGTATAAAATAAAAAAGTATTTTTTCGAAAAATAGGTAGAATGCCCACAAATTCCATGAATATAACATTTATGAGCTAAAGAAAAAATTCTACAATATGGGCAAAATACATAATGGGAAAATTAACAATTTGGAATATTAAATTAAAAATATTTAAAATGTCTGCAGTCAAAACCGACAACGGTGGTAACGTTAAGCGAGGTATTACTGTATCTGAAACCGCTCGTACCTGTGCGGGCCCGGGTTTTAATCCCGCTTGGGGCATGGATGTTTGTGTTGTCCTTGATTCGTTTAAATACACTTTGAAAAGTGAAAATAAGTTATATGCTGACTAAAAGCTATCAAGCTATGGTCATAAAGAATTAATAAAAAAAAATATATTAAAAATCTTGTTAGTGGTATAATTGTTACATTGTATAACAAAATTTTATTTAGTTAATGTTTGTGTACCTCGGTGTGTACATACCTAGTATTAACAGATCTTAGAAAATGGCAATATGTTATGTCGCTGTTGATTTTTTATGAACAATAACATTTGATTTTAAAATTTATCCGAAAATACACATTCTTGTTAAATCGTATAGTGCTAGTGCTACACTAAATATTTACGAACTGTTAAAGATTTTACAGATTTTATCTATAATTTTAAAGATTTTACCATGATTTTTACTAGAATTTTAAGGATTTTACCATGATTTTAACAAATTTGTACACCAGATTTTACAAGTGGTTTCCAACTCGTATTTGACTTATTTGATCTTTTTAATATCTATCCGAAATCATATTTTTTTAAAAATCTTAAATTTGCTATAATGTGTAAATATAATTAATATTTGAAATGTTGAATTGAATAATAAATTTTGTCACAGAACAGGAATCGAACCCGAAACCAACCATTCAAAACTTCTGTTGAAGAAGCTAATTTGAAAAAAAAAAAAACAATAAAATAATTACATATTTATAAAATTAATTAACATATAAATAAAACATTGTATGTACTTACCAACACTTTTATAAGTTTTTTTTTTATAACAAAAAAGATATGTTGTAAGGTAGTATATAGGTATCTATATTTAAATTAAAATTATAATTAATCTAATTTAAGAAAGCATTTTATTTATTATTTGCATTTATAATATTAATAAGTTTTAAAATTATCAAAAAATATTTAGTTAAAATTTTGCTATCTTGAAAAAAAAAGATTGATTATTTCATTAATATTTTACATAGAAAGTAATGTATCAAATATTCATAAATATTTAAATAAAAGAAATATTACTCATATTACTTAACAAATTAATACATTTATAAATACTCATTATTGAATAAATTGATCAGTTAATAAACGAAATAAACATAAACAAATTCGTGGTTAAATAAAATGTATCAAATGTATAAAGTAAATATTTATTCATTTTCAAAAAACAGTAAACTATTTTCACACAATACAAAAAAATATGAGAGAAAATATAGAACAAAAGCAAATAAAAATATACTTTAAAAATACAATTTAAATCACATTATGTGTGCGCATATAATATATAAATAGAGATTGAGTAAACATAATAATAATAATAATATACATTAATATTTATAATTAATAACTAGAACTGAATACTATTTATAATATTAAATATTAATTAAAATACAATATTTTCAATAGTACATCTATTTAGATATTTAGAATATAAAATAATAATAATTTTATTTTAATATATCTGCCAAGTATATAAATACTGCAAAGTATTTTAGGTTAAATTTCTAATTATATGAAAACATTAATAAATATTTTATTTTAAAAAACATATTTATTAGTTAAGTAAAACTTTGATTCTCTCAATTTTAAAGATAGTGAAATTTTGAATAAAAAATTGCAAATATACGATAAATTGAAAAACAATTTTACTTAACATTTCTTTTAATTGACATTTTGAAATAGAATTATTGATTTTTTCAAATAATTAAAAAAATAAATGTTTATAAATCTTACTAACGTTATAAAAATAATACATGATTGTATTTAATACAGTAAGTATAAATTTGAGCGAGAAAGTAATATAATATATGTAGGTATTTGTATTTTAAATGAATTTTTTTAGTAGCGATTCCCAGCTCTTACACAAAAACATAGGCCCGTATTCTCACCTCATTTATAAAAGTGATTTTTGCCAAAAGTACTTTTCGACGTTTACTTAAAATTATTTATTAAGCACTTTATAATAGTTTATTTAAATTTTATAATACCACCAAACATAATAAAAATGAACAAAAATAGAAAAACTATTAACATTTGATGAAAAAAAGAAGTAAGTTATTTTGAAATTAATGTTAAAAGCACTTTTTCACGAGAAAGTGAGGTGAGAATACGGGCCATAATTTTTAAACATATTAATTTGTAACAAAAGTTTAATTCACACAGAACAAAAAAAGGAAAAATTTATGCGAAAACACTAATAATAAACAAAAGCAAATAAGTAATTTTAGAACGTAATAAACAAAATTCGTCAAACAATTTTATCTAATTTTCGTGTTTGATTTTAAGAATCTTAATATAATAATCGAAGTACATACGAAATTCTTTGTTAGTTAATTCAAAAACTAGAAGATTCTTTGATTTCTTCGCAAATGGATCAGTGTAAGGCACAACGTTGCCCCGTTTACTATATTTATTTTCATTGTCTACAACAACACGCACAAAATACTCGTAACATGATTTCTGATCCGGATCATCAATTAAATACACATCACAAGAAAATTGTGTTGCTTTATAAGACGCTTCAATTAGAAAAAGTAAATCATATGCTTTCGTAAAAAATTGACGAGTCATACCGTGTACATTATTCAACATTTCACATGGATGCACTAATATCTCGCTGCTATGGTCACATTTACAATGCTGCGACAGATTATTCTTCTTACCACGCCAAACACATATTATCGGTAACAATGGACATGACACAGTTTTATGTTCACAGTTTATCTCGTGGCTGTTGATCGTAGTCAAAGAAGGAGTTTCCTTACAGCCATTTTCCCTGTATTGACATGGGAAATCTATGTCCTCTTCGGAAGGCGAAACATCTACAAATGTTTGTTCTGTTGATTTCGGACGATTTGATCGATAACTATCATCAAACTGCGTAAAAAGATGGTGCATTATTATTCTCGGACGATTTGATTGATAACTATCATCGTGCATTATTATTCTCGGACGATTTGATTGATAACTATCATCAAACTGCCTAAACATATTGTGCATTATTATTCTAACAGTAAACTATGTATTAAAATATTCACGAGCAGTGAATGCTGCTGCAACTGTGATAACTGAAATATGACTGAAATGATAATGTTTTTCCGATCTAGTGAAGCTGTTTGTTTGCGAAATGTTTTGGTAGCGGGAGAGGGAGTTGGGATGACTGCGCAAGTCCCACGATAAGAAAGGGAAGGCAATTTCAATTTGTGTGGTCCGAGAGTTTCGGCGTCAACTGCAACAAATAATTTTACCTAATTAAAACCGATATTATGCACTCAAAACTGAACAAACATTCAAACACCGCGACGGATTTATGGCCCATCTAAATATGTTTTTTAATTTGTAAACATAATATTATAAAAAGTTGCTGAGACAAACTAGTCATAGAAGGGGATAATATAAATTTTACGGAAATTTAGTTTCCGATTTTACCGAAATGATATCAAATTTTAAATGTACAATAATTTACAAAATTAATTAATCCAACATTTTGGGAAAAACATGTTTATTATTTTTTTAAATGCGATATTTTTACGTATTATATACAAGTAATATAACGCATGCATGTTTTTTTTTTCTTTTTCTCTATTTTTGAAAAATATAAGCAATGTATTGGATGCGTGATGAAATATTCAAGGTAGGATTATTAAAGATTAATTTTCTTAACATTTATTTAACATGTGTTTTGTTGTGAATGTGTAGACTTCACACTTGACAACACAGCACCTGACAATATTTATGTTGCAATTATACAACACTTGTCAGCATTAATGTTGTGGTAACATATATTTTGGTAGTATTATGTTGTTGATACTACTCGGATACTACCTTGAATAAAGCCATTTCAGAACTTTTAATGAGTTAGCCGTATTTATTATTGATAAGGTAACAAATCTCGAGAACTAAATGAATTTCATAACAAGAGTGGCTTGACTTAGAGTTGAAAAACAGGATGTGATCTCATAAACAAAATATTAAAATATAAAATAAATATAACAATATACATAATATTCCAAGAACAAAAATAATAAATATAAAGTAAAATATTGAGATATACATATTTGATAGTTTTACAATTAATTTACAATTATATAACTAAAATATATGACTTTACAACAGTTTAAAGAAAGGGTTGGAATTAACTGCACTATAATTTAGAATATATTCACTTTAATTTAGATCACGTTCACTTTGATAAAAACAATTTGCACTCACAACAAATATATTGCACAAAAAAAAAAATATTATAATTAAATTTATTCAACTTTAAAAAAAATATTTTAACTTTGAAAAAAGATAATGCACAAAAAAAAAATATTATCACTTGTATTAATTACGTTTCACTATAAAACGGATACTTTCCACTATAAAAACGGATACTTTCCACTTTGTGGGCTGTCAATCAGTTACGCCAGTCCGATACTTATTATTTGCGCCGATGAGATAAGCGCCTATATTGAATAATAACATAACTAAACAACAGAAACTTAACCTAACCTATCCTAAGCCAACAGTGGCGCAGATGATAGGGTTTCGTAGAGTTTATAGTGGAATGAATCAAATTTATAGTGCAAATTATTCAAATTAAAGTTTGAATGTACAAAGTATCTAATTTATAATGGAAAGTATTCAAACTAAAGAAGTGCATTCTATTTTAATTCAAGTGCATTTATATATTTCCTTTAAAGAAATAATACATTTTTACAATGTTTATTAAACAGAATCAAACATTGAAGACATAAGTTTTTTTTTGCCAAGATGCAGGGTACGAGGCAATTATTACATAAGACATGTTTTAAAAAATATATATACACAATGTGTTTCAGAAATAAATGTATTTAGCAATATGTATATACAATATGTCTAAAGAATTTTATATACAATGCGTTTTTTATACATGATGTTCGTTCGCCAGGTTGATATAGGACAATAACATGGAATGCCGATAATATGCAGAATACTTATTTCTGAAGTAAAATTCGGAGAAATACTTAGAATACTTTTCGATAGGGAATAAAAAGTTCTATAATTTGGTTTTAGTTTTAATTTGCTAGCATGTGCCGCGTTTGGGCGCTAGAATTTTTTTATAAAAAAATTATAATTTAATGAAATATGTACGAATGCGACGTACTTTAATAATATCAAATAACAAATTATATTTGCATGTGATATATAAACTGCTTTCACGTCATCATTACGCCACTGTGATGTTCTGCATAATCCTATTTCTCACACTCATACCCCGACAGAGTGTAATTTATAAATGAAATAAAGCGAAATATATATTAAAAATTATATATAATAAATACATATTTAAAACAATTAATTTTTTTGTTTTTTAATAATTCAAATATATTAAAAATTAATAATCCAGAAACTAATTCATAGTTATCCTTCGTCAAAAAAATAAAGTAATGAATAAAAAAAACTGTGAGTATGAAAAACATTAATTTCTTATGTTTAAATAAAAAAAATTCACATAATGTAAAACAAGCATTATGAGTTCAAATCTCCAATAGAATTCACAATAACATAGAAAACAAAATCAGTGATACATATAACGTATATTTCGTATATCGGGTTGTAAATTATTTTACGATTTTTCGTTTGTTTATTAATGCCTCTTTCTGTTTTATTATTCACTTGTTTTTATTTGTTTTCTGCTCTCGGGTGTTTTTATTTTTCAAAGCGTTTTTGCTTTCATTTCGGGAGTATTTTTTTTATTTTCAAATTTATTACGTATACATCCATTTCGGTATATACATTCTAAATAAAAATTATGTAATTTTACACAAACCATGAGACACTATGATGCCCAGTATTTCTAGGTTATAATATCAGAAACTTTTACAATCATTATGTAATATGATATATTACCAACGGAATGGTAATACAGTATACATGTAATATTAGTTTTTTTTAGTAAAGTCTTGTTTGATAAATTTACAGAACTTCGGTAAATTTGGTGTCAGGAATTTTCTATAAATAGGTAACATTTACATACATATATACACAATCACGCCATGTACCCAGCAGGGTGTGACACAAACTCCTTCGATCATTCCGTGATCAGTCTCCTCCAAACATTTCTATCCAAACAAGAAACTTTCGCTTCATCCACATTCATAATTCCTCACTCATACATGCTCTTTTATTCCTACTACTTGGAAACTTTCGTTCACGCAAAACACTCTTAATCATACCACTCCAACTACTCATCGGACGTCCACGCAAACGTATACTATCAATATCGTTCAAATAAATATTTTTAACCAAACATTCATTAGACATTCGCTCAACATATCCGAACCATCTTAACTGACTAACACCAACTTTTGCTACAACTTTTTTTCAATTTTAATAATATAATTATGTAATTTTACATAATTTAAGTAGTTATAATAACAACACGTAATTGTACATTAATTTTGTGTTGCAATTTGCAATAAAGTGCGCAATTTTACATACATATTAGGTCATTTTTACTTACTTTGTATGATTATTATGAATTATGTACAAAATGACAGAATTTTGAGGTAGAAATACAGAATATTTTATTTTATTTAAAATTTTACTACTATTTTTCTCTAATTTCGCTTTATTTTTACAGTGTATCGTATATTATAAACGCACTGTTGCATCATAAAATTCATATAAATATTGTTTCCAATTCTGCGTCCCCTTCAATTTGGTTGAAACATTTTATGTTTTGATTGTGTACCAATGATAATATTTTTATTTATTTATAGTAAGCATTGCAAAAGTTCAATTAAAATAAAATAATTTCTAACTTTTAGCTGATTTGAATGATTTGTTTTGTTTTGACCATATTGTTTGTATTAGAATGTAAACAAAAGAAATGGTTGTTTACGATTTATTTCATGTTCTATTTTTTTATTGGCTAGCAGTGGCGTGCCTTGACTTTTAACGAAGCGATTTATATTTCACATACAAATTATTTATTATTAGATATTATTAAAATACTGGGAAATTTTGCTAGGAATGTAAATGTTTCCAAAGAAGCCTGCTTGAGTATATACAATGCAGTTTTGGTGCCTACGTTAATGTATCGGGTAGTAAATGTTGGGTTTGGTTGCAAAAGCATAAACGGAAAATGACTGCTGTGGAAATGAGATTTTTACGTGGGGTATGTGGTGTGAATAGGAGAGATCGGGTACGAAATAGGTGTATGATGAGCGTGAAATTCAAAAAAATGTTGTAGCAAAAGTTGCTGTGTTAGTCAGTTAAGATGGTTCGGACATGTTGAACGTTTGGTTAAAAAGATTTATTTGAATGATTTTGATGGTATACGTTTGCGTGGACGTCCGATGAGTACTTCAAGTGGTATGATTGAGAGTGGCTTGCGTGAGCGATAGTTTCCAAGTAGTAGGAATAAAAGAGCATGTATGGGAGGAATTATGAATGTGGATGAAGCAAAAGTTGCTTGTTTGGATAGGAATGTTTGGAGGCGACTGTTTTTGGGATGATGAATAGAGTTTGTGCCACACCCTCTTGGGTACATGGCGTGATTGTATATGTATGTATGTATGTATTAAAATACGTTACATACACACTGTATAAAAAAGTAATAGCAAAATTACAGAAAAATAATAAGTAAAATTTGACAATAAAAAATTTGTAATTTTATTTTACTGTAAAAATTCTGTAATATTTAATAAAGTCAGTAAAAATAATCTAATAAGTATGTAAAATTGCTTACTTTCTGCAGATTTTACTATATGTGGGTTATAAATCTGTATGGGGCTAGGAAAAATTATTATATATATTTTTTAATAAAAGTATATAAAGTTTTAATATGCGTTGGAGCGCGCAGGCCGTTCAAAATTAAAACAAATTTAACTGTTTACGATGCATAAGTTTTGTTGTGGGATGTTAATCCTCTGGTCTCCCACGGGAACAGGAACCAGGCGAACAAGAACAACAGTTATTAAATGGGGATGAACATTGAGGAAAAAAACAACGAAAAAATTACCTACGTAAACATAAAGTTGTTTCAAGAATATGCTTTGTCCTGGTTTGCTTAAGTTTTGTTTTTCTTTTTTTATTGTTTCATTATGTTTTTATATTAATTTTTACGATTTTTTTTTTTTAATTTCGAGTATTTTTTTATTTAATAAGATTTTATCACTCGTCGAATGGCTCTAAAGCTAGGCAGATTTGTTTACGTTTTGGGATCGCGCTTTTGCATCTTAAATGGTAAGGAAAGGGGTTTAGGTCAGGAGACAGATAATTTATATATAACTAGATTTCTCGCTCCAATATATTAATATTTCCTTATAACAATTTTATCTTGAATTATTCCAGGTGGTAAATTAAAATGGGACACGCTGTATAATAGAATAATACCAGCAGACACAAACAGTGGTAGTATGTAATGTACAAACATAAAATTTGTCTCGTTTCATAGAGTTTTAAACTTATTTATAAAGTATATACAAGAAAATTAGTTAACAGGAACTAAATAAGTTTAAGTTATACGTTACTTACATGTAACATAATGTTATTAATAATAATATAATAGAAAGTTTGTTGCAACACAACAGAACTTAATAATACAAGTTATGACATAGCATAAGTAAATGCTAGTAGAAAACTATATTAGTCAAAGCAAGAGTTCTATACACATATATCTTATTTTGGTGAGTAAGTAATTTAGTTTTCTACTACTGCCACCGGAATGCGTGCACGTGCACAGTGCATTTTGTAAAGTCGGTGTAAAATACATTCAATTTGAGATTTTATTAGAAATTTATTAAGCGTTGTATTTCTTCTTACATTTAATTATGTTCAAGTATTGAGTGAATGATTTTGATGGTATACGTTTGCGTGGACGTCCGATGAGTAGTTTTAGTGGTATGATTGAGAGTGTTTTGTGTGAGCGAAAGTTTCCAAGTAGTAGGAATAAAAGAGCATGTATGAGAGGAATTATGAATGTGGATGAAATTGCGAAAGTTGCTTGTTTGGATAGGAATGTTTGAAAGCGACTGATTTCGGAATGATGAAAAGAGTTTGTGCCACACCCTTTTGGGTACATGGCGTGATTGTGTATGTAAGTATAATTACGTACATTTCTGAATTTATATAAAAGATATATTTTGAAATAAATGAATTATACTTAAAATATTTTATTAATATTATTACACGTAATATGTACTAAGTCCCATTATTTTGATGAATTTCTATAGATATTAATATGCAAGCTGTAATATTACGTAATTTCATAAGTTATACGAACAATATATGTAATTCTACATTAAGTATATAATTATGATGAAATTTGCAGAAAGTAAGCAATTTTACATATTTATTACTTACTTTATGTGATTATTATTAATTATGTACAAAATTATAAAATTATGAAATAGAAATACAGAATATTTCTGGTAAAATGAAATTACAGATTTTTATAGTAAAATTTTTTTACTACTTTTCTGTAATTTCGCTAATTTTTTTACAGTGTAAACATACCCTTCTCTAAACTGAATGACGTTCGATATAAATGACCTATGCCCTTTAGCACATCTGTCGACATGTGGCGTTAGGACAAAGTTTTTTTTTTTTGATAAATTACAGCGATGAACAGTGTTGTGATGGATTTTTTTTAGCAAATCAGAAAAGTTATATTTTTTATTTATTTGTTTAATGTGGTGATATTTAATTGAAAAATATGTTAACTTCTGATATTTAGGTGGTTGTATCACGAACCGTTTGTTTTATCTTGTAGAGTAAGTTAGTTATTTATAAACATTTAACATACATAAACAATCACGCCATATACCCAAAGGATGCGGCACAAACTCTTTCTACTGGGCCGAAATCAGTTTCATCCAAACATATCTATCTAGACAAGTAACTTTTGTTTAATCCACATTCATGATACATTTCATAAGTATCATTTTGTGAATGTGGTAAGGTTTAGTTTGGACAGACTAGACTAAACATAAAAGGACAATTTGTTTATATCATCCAGAAAAATAATTGTTAGACCAATCAATATTAGCCGCAGATTAATAAAAGAAACAATAGAAATTTATAAAGAAAAAAAATAACATCAGTCACTGTGAAGGAGCAATGAATTAAATAAAATTTAGCTTCTATTAATTTAAAATCTATAATTCTTCTGATCTAGTTACTTATATGTCACCTAGTAACTGGTTGCTATGTACTGTTATTTACATTAATGTCATTGATAAATTTTTAATCTGATATAAATAAGCGTTCAGTTTTGTCGGAACATTGTTTTTATAAAATAAATTAACAGAAGCGTATCTTAAAACAATTTTTATTTAAATACAATGAGTTCTGAAAAATATTTAATGTTATATAAATTGAAATTTTAAAAATCCTACAACGTTAGTATAACTATAATGGGTGGTGGAATAGATGTACATACATACATACATACATACATACACAATCACGCCATGTACCCAAAAGGGTGTGGCACAAACTCTTTTCATCGTCCCGAAATAAGTCGCCTCCAAACACTCCTATCCAAACAAGCAACTTTTGCTTCATCCACATTCATAATTCCTC
This sequence comes from Clivina fossor, assembly GCA_963966155.1. Taxonomy (NCBI): domain Eukaryota; kingdom Metazoa; phylum Arthropoda; class Insecta; order Coleoptera; family Carabidae; genus Clivina; species Clivina fossor. The sequence continues at coordinate 39,802,634 of OZ014551.1, forward strand.
ACTCATACAGGCTCTTTTATTCCTACTACTTGGAAACTTTCGCTCACGCAAAACACTCTCAATCATATCACTCCAACTACTCATCGGACGTCCACGCAAACGTATACCATCAAAATTATTCAAATAAATCTTTTTAACCAAACGTTTATTAGACATTCGCTCAACATGTCCGAACCATCTTAACTGACTAACACCAACTTTTGCTACAACATTTCTTAGAAAAATAGAATAAATAGAATAGATGTAAACAACCTATTTGGATTGGTTTGTAAAACCCACACGTCTCTGCATATTTTATGATGACGAATGTATTTTGCGTAAAAATGCAAAGATATTTATCTCGAGGCTACAAAATTCCATTTTTCTACTCCACTTCCTACTCTACAACTGTGCGGAAAATGCATTAAATCAATGGAAAAGCACTTTTCCTCTGATCTGTATTATTTTTATTTGTTTCTTTACCAATCCAGAATGCTGCTCTATTCTGATGGAAAACTAGAAGAATTTTACTGACTTTTATTTTTATATAAGTATTTTCTTTATGCAATAATTTCGACTAAAAGCATTAGTATATTAATAACAAGTTACTCAGTCATATGGTTAATCTGGCCAGGCATTGATGCATAGCTTAACAGCCGAATCAATGACTGAGTAATTTGTGAAATTTTAAGAAAATGTCTCAACTTTAGAATATTATTATATTAATTTCACCAAGTAACATTCATGAACAAATTTGTTTGATGTTATTTATGCATTAGTATATTATATTACGAGGAGTATAAGGCGATGATTATTGTGTTTATTCTAAATATTTGTGGCCGAGGAAAATCTGAGCAGCCACGCAATCTGGGGCGAAACTCGAAAAGAGTTTTCTATTCCTCTAGTCAGACGTGGACGATTTTTTCTTCAAGCTCCGTTCTAAACTAAAAATAAATTAAAATATATGCCAAGTTATTTTAATCAGTTATTAACAGTTGTAGAATAGTATGCATATGTATGTATTATTTATATCTGTTATGTGATTTGTAAAAATTAATGTTTTTGTAGTCGAATATACGATTTCTGGCAAATTTGGCGATGCACAATGAATTTCTTGCACTACTTTACACATTTTTAAAAGTCAAATATTAATTCACGCAAAAATTAAACAGTGCAATTATCAATTAACCTAACTTGACTTAATAATATTTAATATAGCCATCGGAGATGTAAAATTAAGTATATTTGACAGTGTTTCTTTGGTCAAATATGTAATTTCTGCCAAATCTGACGGTGCACATTATATTTCTTGCACTTTTTCACACAATACAATATTCAATTAACTTAAATTGACGTAATAGTTTGTCAATATAGACGTCGAATATGTCAGATTAAATACACTTGACAATAGCTGTATTCTTTTTATCAAATAATTGACTCAGCTCAGTTGGCAAGTGAAGTGAGGTGAAACGAAGTGAAGTAAGTTAAGTTGCTTAAAAAAGAACAAAATATTCAAACTCTAGCAAGAAAACACGAATAAGTGACAAAGACCGAAATACTTTGACACCTTTTTTGACGTTTGTATTTCTAATCAACTATAAATTTGTGAATCAAGAAATACATCTTTGATAAATTTTACATTAAAATTAAAGATTAAAAATAAAATTTAAAGGTCCAATATCATTCAATCATTCAATTTCGTATGACATTTTTTGTCGCTAACCTTAAAAACAACAAGATTGACACAAACTTAACCTCTACTATTTAACTGAGTATCTCACTTCAATTTGAGATTATTTTGCGTATGCAGCAGAATCGGTAAGGGGGGAAGGTATCCAACTCAGTTTGTCATAGCTCAGTTAAGATAAACAGAATAAGAATTATCTGAGTTGATCTGAGTTTATCTAAAGTTAGGTGAGATCTCAGTAAATTTTTAGTAAATAGAATACAGCTAATGTGTAGTTATGTTTCGTGCTGCCACTAGTGGTGTATATAATAACTAACTACTGCATAATATCATTATTGTATCAATAACATAATGCCCTCTATTTCCACAGGCAATATGGTAACGTAATATTAATATTATAGTACGCTTAAAGAAAAAAATATTTAAATAAAAAAAAAACATTAATACACCACGTTTTTAAAACGGACTAAAAAGTAAACAAATAATTTCTCTTAAAAAAAATGGGGCGCACCCCTTATTATTATCGAATGCATGCACTCCACGTTTTTCTAGGAGAGAAAATTACTGTATTTTTGTAGTTGTTTATTTATAGTTTCTGTATGAGTTTTTTGTCTGAATAGGAAAACTAATTGCGGAATAGTGGAAAAAGTTTGTACCACATCCTTTTGTGTACATAGTGTGGATGTGTATGTATGTTAATATTACACTGTTATCTAGTTCTGAGCTTTAAAGTTTCAGTCTCTAGCTCATTTGCAGGATAGTAAGAAAAGTTTATGCCACTACTTTTTGTTGTGTATATACAGTGTGTCCTCGGATTGAGTTCACTATAGGTGCAATCGGCAAAAAATTTATGAATTTTATTTTCATGTTTTGGGATTCCGTCCTGCTTTGTCTGGAAAAAAATTTAAAGCATAATTTTAGTTTTAAAAATTAAGGTGGCCATGAAAAATGTAAAAAACTATTTTACATTCAGGTAAACTGCCGTTTTGGTCAATAATACGGCATAATGTTCTTGAAAAAAGTTGTTCAGAATATGAAATTATGGCTCTGTGCAAAATTTTAAAAAAATCAGTTTTAAAAAAAAAATGTGTTTGGACATAACGCCGACTGGACAAAACGCCGACTGAGGACACTACGCCGACCGTTCATTCGCATTTGCGTAAGCTAAATAAACAAAAGGTTGACGGTTGCACAAGTCCAAACGTTAGGGGTTGAGTAAAATCTGTCAATACAGCAATCTCATGCAAAATATCTATCAATAACAACGATTAGCTTGCGCAAATGCGAATGAACGGTCGGCGTAGTGTCCTCGGTCGGCGTTTTGTCCAGTCGGCGTTATGTCTAGACACATTTGTTTTTAAAATGATTTTTTTTTAATTTTGCACAGAGCCATAATTTTATATTCTGAACAACTTTTCTCAAGAACATTATGCCGTATTATTGACCAAAATGACACTTTACTTGAATACAAAATAGTTTTTTACATTTTTCGTGGCCGCCCTGATTTTTAAAAACTAAAAATATGCTTAAAATTGTTTTCAGACAAAGCAGGGCGGAATCCCAAACATGAAAATAAAATTATTAAATTTTTTGTCGATTACACCTTTAGTAAACTCAATCCGGGGACAGACTGTATGTTAATATTGCATTGTCATCCAGTTCCGAGACTAGCTTTTCAGTTTCAAGTTTCTAGCTCATCGGAAAGTTAGGTTAAAATCAATTGCAATATTTGTATCGAACATTCAAGCAAACAGACAGGAAGGAAAGCGTGTTAATAAGAATGTTTTAATAATTATTATTCTAGGGAAACTTTAATTAAATAACCAACTTAATTAAGCTTATGAAGTACATAATGAAATTACTTTGGAAGAGAGAGAGTTGAAAGGTCAACCAAACTTCAAAATCAATTTAAATCGGATTGCGAAAGCCATAATCAACCATCGAACACACACATCTACTTATCGGCAATGACCTTTTCGTGTCATCGCTTTTGAACTAGGCTTTGTACTAGAAACGTAGCGTAACCTCTGATCCCTGCTGCATTTTCGTTAAATGTTGAAACGGAAACGGGAACGAAAACGGAAACGTCTCGTTTCGCAAACGTAATCCAGCACGTAGTCTTTGAAAACGGAATAGCTGCTTTTCCTATCTTTGTCTTGCAGATATTGGCAGCACTGTTAACTTGAATGTGCACAAAGTAACAAAATTAACCGAGTAAATTACTAGGTCAAAAATCATTATAGTAAATTTTACTCTAGAAATGAATTCATAACCTAGAAATTTATTTGTTCCGCATGTTATTTATTTCTAATACATTCGCTCAGGTCTTTTGTAGTTTTTATTTCTATTATCCAATTTTAAGTACTTTTAATGATTTCAAAATATAATTGCATATACCGAAAGTTATTTTGGCACAGGCCAAAATGATAGTTCGGTAAATCTCCCAATTTATTTAAATTGTTTCTATATAAAACAAAGAGATTTTTACGTGGGGTATGTTTTGTAAATAGGAGAGATCGGGTACGAAATAGATTAGTGTATGATGAGTGAAATTGAAAAAAATGGTGTAGCAAAAATTGGCGTTAGTCAGTTAAAATGGTTTGGATATGTTGAGCGAATGTCTAATGAACGTTTGGTTAAAAAGATTTATTTGAATGATTTTGATGGTATACGTTTGCGTGAACGTCCGATGAATAGTTCAAGTGGTATGATTGAGAGTGTTTTGCGTGAGCGAAAGTTTCCAAGTAGTAGGAATAAAAGAGCATGTATGAAAGGAATTATGAATGTGGATGAAGCGAAAGTTGCTTGTTTGGATAGGAATGTTTAAAGGCGACTGATTTCGGGATGATAAAAAGAGTTTGTGCCACACTCTTTTTGGTACATTGCGTGATTGAGTATGTATATATGTATATTTCCAAGTGGTTAAAATAAAAGAGCAGTTATAGGAGATATTATGAATACTAGAAGAAGCAAGAGTTATATATTTTTCACTTACCGATATATGTTTCTAGACATGGCAAAATTAGCAATTTTGACAACACGTCCAGGAACTTTTGTTGTTAATAAACAATTTCTCGATGGATAAATCTATTGTCTTCCATATATTTACATCCTTTTGCCACATCTATCGAAATTAAAACTAATTCTTTTACTTTTAGAGTACTTGTTCATTCCTAAAATAGCATCGATACGATTGAAAAAACTTTAAAAAATTTACATATAATTTTAGTAAATTATAAAAAACGTTTAAATATATAACAATTTTTTCTGTAACTTTAAATATCGACTTTAACCGATAACAAATATATATCATGTATAATTAATAATAATTATTTTTAATTTATTTCAATTTTATTTTATATTTTAAATTCTTAAATTTAAATTGTACCTTATTATACTTGAAAATTATTAATGTCCGTCAATTATTTTAATTTTCAGAAAAACATATGCTAGATATTGATAAATATATTCTTGTAATAATAAACAAAAAAGTAACTGTAATACTCAAAAATAAATGTTAAGTTAACTAATGGAAGAATAAAAAATATCAATTTTTATTAGAGATAGTCTAAAATCGATCTATAAATTACATTAATTATTATTATTAAAAAATAATATTATAATTTTATTCTTTTAAAATAAATTCATATTATTGTGTCAATTTTCTGAATAATATAAGCTCGTATTTGCAACCTCTTTTAAAAGCTTTATATTGTAAAAGCATTTCTTGATATTTCTTTAAAATTATGTAATTAGTTACATCTAACATTTTAAAATCAAACTAAAATTTAATAAAGTTCTTGAATATAATAAGAATTAATTTTAAATACACACCAACTAATACTTTTAGGTAAAAGAACTTCAAAAAGCAGTTGTAAATACAGATAATAGATATTTTACTTAACTTCGTAATTTTTGGATGATAATAATAATTTCTAAGATTTTTTAATGTGTAAAAAACACCATTAAATTTATAATTTGAATTATATACGTTTGCGTGGACGTCCGATGAGCAGTTGCAGTGGTATGAGTGAGTGTGTTTTGCGTGTTTAAAAGTTTCCAAGTAGTAGGAATAAAAGAGCATGTATGAGTGAGGAATTACGAATGTGGATGAAGCGAAAGTTGCTTGTTTGAATAGGAATGTTTGGAGGCGACTGATTTCGGAATGATGAAAAGAGTTTGTGCCGCACCCTGTTGGGTACATGACGTAATTGTGTATGTATGTATGTATCATGCTATCCGAAGTAACTCGTGATCGACTTAATTGCAAATCTGGAGCAGACAACATTTTTCTTATAGAACACCCCGTTACACCATGCTGATATTGATTATCTTTAATTCAATTTACAAACTAATATATTAAATTCTAATGTAAAAACAAGATTAGAATTTGAACATTATCACATAAATGCTAAGAAATAAAAATACAATTTTTATATTTTTTTACCATTTTCTGTAAAAATTTCATTGAAATAGATTAAATAAAGTGGTCATAATAAAAAAATTTAGTAATATTTTTCTCGGAAAGTTAGCAATTCTGCGTTTTATTAAAATTATATAATTTATGTAAATGCTAGGGGTATTTTCTTTAAAAATTTGATTAAAATCAAATAAATAATGTTGTCATAATTAATTTTTAAAAATTTTAGTAATTTTTTCTTGGAGCCTTAGCAACACTGTATTTTATTAAAATTACGTAACATATATGGGTACTAGGGGAATCTTTTCTGATTATTTTAATTAAAATCGGATAAATAATGTAGCCGCAATAAATTTTTAAAAAACTAATAATTTTTTTCTCGAAAAGTTGGCATCACTGAAAACAAAAACAACACTACATAATTATTCTGGGCACTAGATAAATATATCCTGAAAATTTCATAAAAATCAGTTAAATCGTCTAGGAGGAGTTGTGATCACAAAATTTTGACTAATGATAAGTTCGGATTCGTCTGGTCTGGGGACTATATGAAGGATTTTTATACACAATTTTTTTTTAAATATTTTAGAGATACCATACCGATCACTAGACCACATTTTTCTTGCAATCAAAGTGGTGATAACATCAATTTACAATAAAAGCACGTGCGGAATCAACATGTTTGACTGATACAGAACGTTTATTTTTAGAAAACGTATATTCCAGGGTGTATATAAAATATTGTATGTAATAGATAGTTTTTAAATTTTTGATTACATACCACGTTTGTGGCGTGATTTTGAATCATATTTTACAATTTTATTTCCGATGTTAATGATGCAAATTATAAAGTCATAATTGCATAATCATGTAAGAGTTCTGCAACTTATTGTACATTTGGGGTCAAAATAATATTAATAAAAAAATTCAAATACCATTTCAAAATTTTTTCAAATAAAGTAAATTAACCTAAAACGTTTTTCATTATTGTTTAATTTGACCAATACCAGAAATGATATCAATTATAGTTTTTAGATAAGCACAAAAAAGTCTCGTAATAATTTTCAGTAATTATTTTTTTTTTAATTATATCAAATTAAAATTAATAGCTATAGGTATTTCACAATAAAATAGTTTTAATTTCGAAACTATCATATATTTGTAATTATTATACATAAAAATAATTATAAAATGCATATATTTTTAATCTTGTAATTATCATTATTATAATTCACAACAAAAAAAAAACAACGTAAATTTCGCAGTATAAAAGAACAAAAATTTTCCCTATTGGCATATTCATCAGTATTCTATACCTGAAAAAGTACTGAAGCAACTGAAAAAAAATCATGAAGCAAGTTATAGTATCCGTTTTAGTTTTGGCTGTATTTCTTGTGGCTTTTGCACCAGGTAAGCATTTTTTGTATATATTTTAAATTATATTTATTATTTATAAGAAACCAATTTATACAAAATTATTTTTCTAGTATTAACATTATATAAATTAAATTGCTTAAAAAATATATTTAATACAAAAATTGTTTATGTTACAACATATTTTTAAGGTTGATGTTTAAAGACATACAAAATGTTCTTTTAAACAATTTAATAAATTTATTTGTACATAGAATTTATATATTGAATGGTGATCGCGACTTTTGATTATAGTATTTTTACATTCAAAATTATATGTTGATAATCTTACGATCGAAAGTCACGGCAATGTTTTACCATCTTTTTTTATTACCGATAATTAAATTATCTGATAAAAAAGCTAATTCTTGTTTTTATTTGTATTATCTTTTTGATAGTTGTAATTAAAAGTTAAAATTTTAAATTTATTGTATTAAAAAATATATTCTAGACGCATCGTTTTCGAGAAAATCATTATTCTATCAAAATGAACGAAAAGAATTATGAAAAATTGCAAAAATTTACTTTTAATTCAGTTTGTGGTTTCAAAATTTTCTAGTTTTTATTTTGTTTAAATTTTCAACACTGTAGATCATATTGATATTATTTTATCATGTTTTAATTGCTAAAATAATTATTATTTCAATAATATTCCACCATATCAAAATACATGAAAAATACTTATTTTCTGTAAAATAAGTGGAAAATTTGCAAATGACAAATAGTTGATAAAGTTATGTTTTGAAAAAATAGTAGTTATTCTCTGTTTGTTCACGACATTCTCTAAGTAAATTCTATATTCAAAATTTGTATAAGTACTTCAAGCAACAGCAATATTTTACGGATGCGCATTAGAATTATATACATATATAGTAATAATTGTTAAAAATTTGCAGAATCTGAAGCAAAAACTTGCAAGCAAATGGGTAAGGACTATGGAGGGTACAGACCACTTTTGGCATGCAATCTTCATTGCCAGCCCTTCCCATCCTATTGTGATGATAACACGGACGAATGCATCTGCGACGATGACAAAAAATAAATTTTATTTTTATTTTACAATATAATGTATATTGTAATTAAACCGAAATAAACACATAAAAATATAATAATTCTTTTTTTTTATATGTATTTATTCCTTCAAAAATAAACCAATTACACGACAAGAGAAATAAATAAAATTCATTGAAAATTGGACGTAGATCACCATATAAATGAAATTATATAGTAGACACAAAGTATATTGATGAAAATTTTATGTTTTAACAACCGTCGTTCAAGTGCTAGGTGAATGCTATGTCTTTTAAGAACACTAATTTATTGTGTAGTTGTAGCAAAAGTATTGAATAAAACACGCACAGAATGTGCGTTTCTCACTCGTATAAATTGCAGCACTCGCCAAGGCTAGTGCTGCAAATTATCATACTCGTGAGAAATTAGTACCATTCTGTTTTTGTTGTACAATATAATATTCTAAAATTCACTAAGTTAACGAATATTATTCTCAAATATTTTATATTTAAATAATAGTTTGTAAAATGGCTTTAGATTGTAATTCTGTATTAAAATTTATTAATAATTGACGTTTCGCTGTACTTCGCATACATCATTATTAGAAAAAAAAAATACAAATAACATTTACATTAAATAAACAGAAAATGGAAACAAGTTATTAACTAACAAAATTCAAATAAGTAGATCACAAAAATTTATAAATTTTAAATTAAAGGTAGCCAAATTTTACCTATAACAGTGCCTTCACACTGATTGATGTTATCCGTCTCTTTATAACTTTCTATTGCTTCTCTTATCAAATCTATTGTTAATATTGATGGGTCTTGCAATTATTACAGTATCTTCGAATTTTACATCATGAAGATATTCTAATGCATGTTGTGCAATAGAAGATTTATCTGGATCGTTTCGACGTATTAACCTCTTATGTTCAATCTAGTGAAAACAATTCTGCCTGTCTATCCACCATAAACCTTAGAGCATGCGCTCGGTGTTCTATATATACCTAAATATTGAAGAAGATTAATATTTTTACACTCTTCAACATGCGTTGCACTTTCATAGGTGAAATTTTTTTTGTTAAAATTATGCTTATTTATCGGTAACATTTTTTACAAAAGCCAAAAAAGCGTAAATTATATTTTTATTATTAAGCAATTCTGCAACAACTCTAGGTTTTCTTTCTTAATCTAGTTACTGGTATTTTGTTAACTAGTAACTTGCTTCTACTGTAAATTATCATTTATATCATTTTTTTTTCTGATGAAAGGTTTAGTATTAATAAATACTAATTCAGAACAAGAACCTAAAGCCGTTTTATTTTGAAACATATAATGTATATATAAGTAAAAAGAAAGAGCAAGTAACAAGAAGAAAAATAAGAATACGGAAAAAAGCACTCGTTTCGCTAACAATCTGTGGCTTATCTAATATTTCAAAATATTTTATTCGTTACTTGCGTCAGCAAAAGCTGCCTGCTGTGCGTCTTAAGTTCTTGAACTCTTCTTGGCTTCTCTAAGCTAGAAAATCAGCCAACTGTAGAACATATATTTATGTAGTACGAAAAAAATTCAGACAAAAGCAGGACCGCATCTAAACAATTTTGTCATATTTAAATTCAATTCTATATTAAAAATGCATAATATGATGAGGAGTTATGAATGTGAATGAAGCGAAAGTGACTTGTCTGGATAAGAATGTTTGGAGTAAACTAATTTCGGGATAATGGAAAGCGTTTGTGCCACACCCTTTTGGATATATGGCGTGATTGTGTGTGTATGTTAAATAGCGTCGTGTTGTATTTACGTATATTTAATGAAAGTGGCTATTTATACATACGGTATGTATACGCAATTGGCTATTTATACATACAGTATTTTTATGTAATTGGCTATTTAGGGTAGGTTAAGTTAGTTGGTTGGTTTTGGTTTTTTTTTTTTAGTACCTATGTATAAATAGTCAATTGCGTATACATACCGTATGTATTAATAGCTTCATCCTAATTTAATATTGTAACAAGATACCATACGGAATTGGAACATATATTAACTCACTATTATTAAAGAATATTAGAATTTGTAAACAAACTAACAGAGTAATATAAATTATATATATATATATATATATATATATATATTATATATAAATAAATATATATATATATATAAATATATATATATATATATATATATATATATATTATATATAAATAAATATATATATATATATAAATATATATATATATATATATATATATATATATATATTATATATAAATAAATATATATATATATATAAATATATATATATATATATATATATATATATTAAAATTAAACGGTTTTTTGTTTTAGTTCTGTATTAAAATATACACAACGTACATTTTCATGAGGTAAAAAAAGAATCAAATGATATTTACAGTAAATATATAGAATATAGTTATTACTAGGTAACATAATAAATAACTAAATCATAAAATTTACAAATTTTTAATTGCATTTATTTGATATCTTTTAATTTTACATTAAGATGCAAAATTCGAAAGTACTGTAATAATTGCTAGACCAATCAATATTAACAACAGATTGATAAGAGAAGCAATAGAAATTTATAAAGAAAAAGATAATATAATCAGTGCGAACAGACACTGATTTAAATAAAATTTAGCTTCCTTTAATGAAACATTTATAAAAAAATTTATGATCTACATACTTGTATTTTGTTACATAGTAATTTGTTTTCACGTTCTATTTATTTATTATAAATATCATTTGTCTTTTTTTTCCTAATGAGGATACGTTAAGTACATTGATTATTAATAAATATTAATACAGAACTGCAAGCTTAAGATGATTTATTTTAATAGAGTGAGATTTGAAAGATTTTTTATTATGTTAAATATATATATATATATATATATATATATATATATATATATATATATATAATTGAAGCAAAATCAGCTCAATTAGTTTTGCAGGTTACTAAGCAAAAAAATTTACTTTGTTTCAAGCAAAAAATAAAAAAATAAAAGTATAAAATTGATTTTAAGTTAGCCCAATTCTGTCTAATTTAAATAACAACAGTCATATTTTAAATTTAAATTTTGGCATCTATTTGAAGATATCCTTTTTTGTTCTTCTTTTTTCCAGTATTTGTAGAATGTTTTTAATGGGTCAGTTAGAATTCAGAAAACGGTTAGACCCTTCTGTTTTAAAATACAAAAATATTTATGATTTTCGCACAAAGTTCACCATCAGCATCAATATACGTCTTCATCAGAAAAATATATAGAAATGATATTCACAGCAAATAAACAGAACATAGATACAAGTTACTAGGTAATAAAATAAGTAACTATATCATAAAATTTATAATTTTATAATTAAAGAAAACCAAATTTTATTTAAATTCGTGGGCCCGCATACTGATTGATATATCTTTATAAATTTTAATTGCTTCTCGTATTAATCTGCTGTTGATATTGATAGGTTTTGTAATTATTACAGTATTTTCGAAACTTACATCATGAAGATTTTCTAACTCATGTTGTGCAATAGCAGATTTATCTAGAAAGTTTAGATGTATGGACCTTTTTTGTTCTGTAAATACGGTAAAATGTATTTTGGACAGACAGGTAGAACTATTTCTGCTAGATTGACAGAACGAAATAGGCTCACTTGCGTACGTGTCAGATGCGTACAAACATTATTTAGTATCACTTGCTTACAAATAAGGGTCGGCTGAAGCCCAGGTAGTGAAGGCACTTAGGCCGAGTGTCAGATGCGTACAACGATTTTACAAATAATCAAGTTAGTATTCAATTTTAATATTGACCAAGTTTATATTTAGTGGTTTAAATGGTCTCCCAAGATTAAAAGGTAACCTAACCTAACCTAGCTAATTATTTGCGCTAGTCGTCATTTGCGCCGATGAGATATGTGCATATATTGAATAAAAACATAACTAAATCTTAAACCTTAACCTAACCTACCTTAAGTCAACAGTGGCGCAGATGATATACCACTATTGACGCAAATGATAACTAGACATTTCCCAAACTTCTGTACGCATCTGACACTCGGCCTAATTACCTTCACTACTTGGACTTGAGCCGAACCTTAATTGTTCGCAAGTAATACTAAATAATGTTTGTACGCATCTAACACGTACGCAAGTGACACGACACCTATAGAACAACATGGAACGAACAGTTTTATTTTTTACGATTTCATTACTATATAAATATTTGATAAAAATCAAATTTTTTTGACGTTTATATAAATTTTCCACTTTAAAACTATAACCTAAATTAATTTAGCATGCTTTCCAACGGTAATTTTCTAATTTCTTTCTTTTAATTAAAAAAAGTTTTAGATTATGCTTTATTATTCTCATAAAGAATTCTGCATATACCACCAAATTTTATATATATGGTATGCATGTATTTTATACACAAATAAAATTTAATCCAAGACAGTCATAAAATTTAACCACTTAGAAAATAACTTCCAATCCAGCAAGCCGTCTAGATGCAGGAATAATATAGATAAATCTAGATACTGCACTTTAT